>JACGWO010000008.1:15346309-16546309 GCA_034509735.1 Sesamum alatum
TTTTTTATTATATTATTATATTCAATTGACTATTTTATATTCAAGCAACAACAAAAAGAATGTAACTAGTCTTTCTTCTTTTTGTCCCCTTAAGATGTCAGCTTCGAGCTTCTTCTTCGAATAAGCTCTCGCCTCCTCTTGCGGAGGCTTTTAAGTCCCCAGGGTCGGTCAAAAGCTTGATTAAAGGTAGAGCCTCAAGGCAGCTACCTTTAAGAACAACTATTTCCTATGATTTTATCTTTCTAAAGGCTCCTAAAAAATGCATTGAAAGAAAACTATAAGGAGGGTTTCTCTAAGTGTCTTAAATGGCATAAAAAACTACCATTCTATTTGCATAAGTGATAGTCGAGATCACCTTAGCTCGTCATGGGAAAGAAAGGCAGAAATAAGAAAGAAATAGATTATTCCCTGAGAGCTTGTTCAATACTACCAGTACCAGAAATGCATCTCCTTCGCCCGCGCGAGAGACTTCTATGCCAGCCGGGAATAACGGCTCTGTTATGAAAGAAAGCGGCAGACAGAAGTCATACCGAGCTGCAATTCCTCGCTGACTACCGTTCACCACTCTTGGTGGTTAGCTCCCCCGCTCCTGCCCTCCGACTAGGAGGTCAGTCGCTCTCCCGTCTCTCTTTGGTTGGGAGAGTAACAGCATCATCTCAACTATGCCAGCTCCCCCATTTACTCTTGGTCGAGCGTATGAGCCAACACCCATCCCTTTTCGGTTTGCTTAAGTCGTCTTGAGATCAGGAAAAATAAGTAAAAAAGAGGCGCCTTCTCACGGTGCTCCACTAGAGTGGTAGCCAAACCCATGGCGAAATAAGATTCTTCTTTCAAGTCAAGGTAGTCGAAGACTTCTGGGTCTTTGAAAGGAGGTCACTTCGAGGGAAGGGAAAAAGAAAGTGTACAGGTGCATCTCTTAAGATATTTCACTTTCAGTGTTTAGAAGGTCGGATCATAATTTGAATAAGAAAATTGGCTGACCAATATAATAGAAAGTGAATATTCGTCGAGGAAAGATAGTAAGTGGACGAAAGGAGAATTTTAGGAAAAAGATCTTTTAGATCTCTTTCCCTTTTTTTTGACAACTCTCTAATATCGTAATTTTTGATTTTTTTGTTCCTATTGCTTTCTATCGTATATAGAGTCTTGTATATTTCTTTTCCTTAAAAAAATCATCTTTAGCCGCACTTTGCACTAAGCTAAAAAAAGACTATTTCAATGATGGCCCTCCATGGATTCACCTATATAAGCCGCGCAACTTAGACTAGAATTGCAAAAACAAAAAGAGATCTTTTTTGTTTATTCAAAAGTATTTCTACTTTATTTAGAGAAATACAATTCTTGTTATATAATGCAATGTCTAATTCTTTTTCGTAATCAAAAACGATAGGTTGAAAAATCTATGTGATATTCTTATAAAAAAAGTCTTTTTTTTATTCAAGGATAAAGTTATTAATCAACAAAGAAAAAATGAAAATTCTTAAAAGATGAGATCAATTCAGAAGCACTTTTTTATTATAAATCTAGCAGACAGAATTCCATTGGTCTAATTCTAGGCCTTAGGATAAGAGTTTGGCTCTCTATCGATCCTACAAACACATCAAAATAAATTGTACATTTCAATTTGAATTAGGGATTCCGTGTACAACTTTAAGTGGCCCTTAACTACATATGTATCTGATCATATATGCATTATCTTTATGTATTACAATAAATAAAAAAAGGAGGTTTTTCGATGCGAGATCTAAAAACATATCTCTCCGTGGCCCCAGTACTAAGTACGCTATGGTTCGGGGCTTTAGCAGGTCTATTGATAGAGATTAATCGTTTTTTCCCGGATGCGTTGACATTCCCCTTTTTTTCATTCTAGTTAGTGATGATTGTATATACACATATATACATTATCCATGTGATTATTGGAATGTGTTTAGGTTCATCCAAGTATGTCTAGATACATTCCAATCAATCCCCATTAATCTTCAATCAAGAATTCAAGCCTACCATTTCATAAGGTATGATTTAATCATACTAAGTGAAAGTGGCTTGATTGGAATTGAATTGTCTCTTCCAAAAGAGACAAGTCAACTTGTCATCAAGGCCTAAAGGGGCCCATTTTTGTGCTCCAACAAGAAGCAAAAATCGGCCTCTCCATTTTGGAATAAGCCTAACTTCTTCTAATTCCAAAAGTGGAATTAACACCTCTCTTGGGCCAAGATTTAATGGACCGGATATTATTGTAATCCAATTACAATAAGCTCAAGAATTAAATCCTATTTAATTCAAGGTCCAATCAAATAATTCTCCCTAATCTTTTAATCCAATTAAAAGATCCAAGTTTTAAATCTATACTCAATAGATAAATCTCATTTACCACTAAATCGAGGGCCCGATACAATATTAGTCCGTCCATCCAATGGACGATCCCATAAGTAATTCAATCACTTATCATCCTCTGAAATTGACTCCAAGTCAATTCCTTCACCTCATCGGTGATTTGTGTGTGACTCTTTAGGTTCACCCTCAACTAGACTTGGGCTCGTGTACAACAGAAGCCCATCACCATGGGTGGCCGTCTAGCAACGGTCCATGGCACTAGAGACTAGGTGAATATTGACATGAACATTTAGACACCGATTCATACGGGTACGGTCCTTCCGTATACCGTATCCCGGCCTTAGTTTAAGGTATGGAATTGGGTGTCAGTTCCCATCCTTGACTAGGCGCTATGTTTAATACTCGAGACTATGCATGCCCCATTGCATCGATGCAGGAAAACATTTTCTGCTCGATCAACCACTGTGGCACAGGTTTAAGCAGCATGAACGTATCTCCGAGTGCATAGGAGATACCTCTGTCACATACTAACAGGGGACGGATCCTCTTCTTGAAACCCACCGTCCTCACTACATATTTTGACTGCACTGGACAAGGCTTATAATGAACATATTTGTGACATGATCATCTCTAGCCAGATCCAAGATACAACCATCGTGTGCACGTGACTGCCGTGGTACCTCAAGTCTGAAGACTACTCCCGTACTACCGGAACCAGGAAAATCTAATCATACCGACCAAGCCTCCAAGGCTTCCATATGATGATCCCTGCGAGTCCACTCTGTTGGCTCGACCCCAGTCGACCAACCCACCAAGATCGTATAGGCGTCCCACGCTCGTCGCTGATGAAACACGACACTCATCCAATGAATACGATTCTTGGTGCAAGTCTCAATAGGACTCTCGATGCCCTGTCTTGAGATCCTCGACTTGGAATATTTCAGATCCAATGCTTCATCAGTTGGTTTCATAACCACCATCCAATGCGTGGTGCATGAGTTGTTAACGTGGTCTGTGGACTTTGTTGTGATATATGTAAAAAGACATTTAACATATCATAATGAGCATAACAAAGACAATACCAATGGTAACGAATACTCATTTTATTCATTACTTAATATTACAGTACATTGAGTTGTCAAATAAATTACAAAATGCCAAATCAATTGGCTTTCTGGTCACCTATTCTAACAATTTATAGCTGATTTTCCCCACCATACTTAGGAGTCTTCCTGCCGTTTGACTCAGGAGAGAGGTTACCCTCTGTCTGGATGGGATCCCCTCCTTCTCGCGGAAGGGTCCTCTGTAGATAAGTGTCCTTTAGTCGATACAGCCTGTCCCTGAGGATAAGGGTGATCTTCCAACAGGTAGGCTTCCCACATCCTCAGCGAACTTTTTGAGTGGAAGCTTCCATCAAGGCTCCTAAATCTCCGGGATCAGCTCTGGCGGTGGGTAGATCTTTTCGTATTAAACTTATTTGCGAGAGTTCGAGCCACACATCAATTATGTCTTCTTGGAGGTGACCTATGTGTCACATAGGTGGGTCGAGGAGACTTCTGGGCCTGTGCCCGTCTCATGGTAGGCCTTTTGTCTAGTGGAGGCCCTCCCATAGGCTCGGAGCTTGTTACAATCTCCCAAGGCTTCTCTCCTGTTTTGGGCCAATTGCGTCTGATCTAGCTCCCAAGGCTGTCCTAATTTCCAGCTTATTGGTCTTAGGGCGGCCAAGAGGGCTTGGCCCGCTAGGCTTCTTCCCATCTCTGGGCCTTATCCCTTGGGCCGCACATGCCTGTTGCTTTTTATGTGTATCAATTTAAATGAAAAAAAATTGTATTTGACGTAATGACTTAAAAATAGAATTTTAAATGACTTCATATCAAAGAACTTGAAGTTCATATATCAATATTTTACAAAACATAATTCAGAATGAAATTCAAAAGATTTCAAATTCTTTGCAATATGAAGTTGAAGAGGATTTATTATTAGATATTTGAAATATTTAACTTAAAATCCATTAATCAAAACAACACATTAAAAGTTTTTAGTCTTGATTGAATTCAACAATTGAATTGCAGAGTTTCCCCATTTTTCACTTAAAATTGAATTAGCTTAATTGCGTTTTGATGATGGAACTGCAGACTTTTCCTATTTTGACTTGAATTAATTAATTAGCTTACTTTCAAGACTTCCTTTTTTTCTTAGTTTGACTTGAACGTAAATTTCGTGTAAGAGACTTTTCATAGATTTTTTTTACATTATTCTTCTACATAAATCAAACCCGTAACTGATAAATGATGACCTCGCAAGTGCTTTTTGGGTTTAATGCAATTTAGTATCTTTTGATATTGTAAAGGAGTAAGTTAACCCCCTATTCAAAAAATAGCAATTTATCTCCTTAGACAGAGAGGTAAATTGCTCCATTTCAAAAAAATATGGAGAGGTAAATTGATTCATTTTAAAAAATCATTGTAAAAAATACGAGGAGGTAAACTGATTCATTTTAAAAAGTACAGGGAGATAAATTGCTATTTTATTTTTATAAGGGGATAATTTGCTTATTTACAATATCACAGGGGGTTTGCTTGGATTCTTTCGATTCTTTTAGTAGCTGAATAATAAATGCATTTTGGAGAAAACTGAAAAAGATGTAAAAGTTTCACGCACGCTTCACACAGAAGAACTCTATCTCAGAATGAGCTAAAGCAAATTAACCATATAACAAGTATCATAATTATATGTTTATATATTTATTTCTTAATAGATAGTCTAATTACTAGTAATAAGTCTGATTGGAGAAATCCACACGCAAAGAAGTAAATAAATAGAAATGTATATTTCTGTTCATTTATTTTTGGGTGAAGAATTCATTGCCATTACATACACATGTAAAAATATTGCACAAAATCTATTATATACATATATAATTGATGAAAATACACATCTCATATCAGTTGCAATGAAAAGTTTAAACAACTTATAAGTCACAAAACTTTTTCCCCTAACCAGGTCTTTTAATCGGACAAAATTGTACAGCTCCTCCTACGAGATTGAAGCTAAAGCAGATAATAGCGGGACTTACTAAGCTAAGACCTCCTCCATAGACGATACTTTTTCAGAACAAAATTGTATACCTCTCACAATGGGGTACCAATCACATCGCATGCCACATCAGTAATGCTATCCAAGTAAGTCCGGCACACATGTCCATAACTTCATTAATGCTTTTATTTTGGGGTTAATTACACTTAGACTCCCTCTGAAAATATGAAGTTACACTTTCCCCCTAAAAAATTTTGAAATTACACTTAAACCCCCTCCAAAAAAATTTCATTTACACCCGACCATATTCCATTAGAATTTGAATAAAAAATACTGCGTGAGCAAAAAAATTATATAATTTTTAATTTTACCCTTATTTATCATTCTCATGTAATAATTTTGTACTTACAAGGGAAAAATTGTAATATTGTTAACCTCACTCCATATGTATATATCACATTTATCCCCTTACAAGTATAAAAATAGGCAAAATTATATTTTTAGTCCTGTAACTTTAGGTCATTAGCACTTTTGGTCCTATAACTTATTTCATTTACACATTTAGTCCTTTTTTTGACTAATTTAATCCAACACATATCAGATTTGGTCTTTTTTGGCAAATTTAGTCCTGTGTTGACAATTTTGGTCCAGATGACATATAATTAGAAGACAAAAAATGAGATCTACTCGAGCGAGAATGGGACCAAAATTATCAATACAGGACTAAATTTGAAAAAAAAAGGACCAAATGTGAGATGTTCAGGATTAAATTCGTAAAAAAAAATGACTAAATGTGTAAATGGAGTAAGTTACAGGACCAAAAATGCTAACGACCTAAAGTTACAGGACTAAAAATATAATTTTGCCATAAAAATATACATAAAAAAGTTAAATGAGGATTAAAATTAAAATTTTATGTAATTCTTTTTGTTTATGTCAGATTTTTTCGTTCAAATCCTAACAGAAGGGGTCAGGTGTAAATCGGAGGGGTGTAAATGAAGAATTTTCAGAGGGGGTGTAAATGTAATTTTAAAATTTTTTTAGGAAAAAGTGTAATTTCACATTTTTAGGGGGGTCTAGGTGTAATTAACCCTTTATTTTATCCAATTATATAACGAATGAATATGATTTATTGTAAAATTAAAAAAAAAAATTGATACCAAGTTAATAAAAAAGAGTTCAGCAACTGTTAAGAAAGGTCTAGTGAGAACTTAAGTGAAATTCATATAAATATATCTTTAGGTACTAAATATAACATTTTAACTATCTTTACACATACATCATATCATAATGACCAAAAAAAATGATTTCCTTGTGTTATGGCTACGCATCAAGAACTAATTTCTTAATTCATACGATCTTCTCTAAAAAATAAATAAAAAAAAAAATCCACTAGAATAAGATTAGGAATAATTACACTACCCTCCCCTGAGATTTGATGTAATTAAATGTAAATTCCATGTAATTTCAAAAATTACACCTAGTACACTTGGTCATAAAAGATGTCAAGACCCCTTAACAAAAGTAATCAATTAACATTTCGATCCATAATATGTTGCTAAAAGAACTAAAAAAGAACATGAAATTTTTTTGAAAGACTAAAAAGACAAAATTGACGGCTTATATGTGTAGAAATAAACAGATGTTTTAGACTAAAAATACAAAATTACAGGGAATATTTTTTGCTATTATTAAAATATCACAAGGGATGTAAATACAATACTTATGTTATCATAGTGATATGTTTTTACAATTGAGTTATCATAATATGTCTTCTAAATATTTAATTAAATTACATAATATAGTGTATACATATAGTTTATAATATATAAATATGTTCGAATAACAAAAATAGTGTATATATATGTTAAAACTAAATTTATTTTGACTGATTTAATTTATTCATTAATTTAAATTTTATTTAATATAATAATACTTTAAATATATTAAATATATTACACTATTACTCTTATGATTTAATTTAATTATGAGAACGAACTTACATGCATAAGTGTGTGAAATGTATAAGAGTATTTTGATAAAAAAAAATATATTTATTTTATTCGCAATAAGTCACCCAAGGACAAAATCGATTTTTATTCAATTTTTCTGCTGAAGTTAGCAAATTTTGTTAATTTTATTAATTAAATAATCTATTTGTTGGATGGAAATAAAAATAAAGGTATTAAGTGTAATTTTCCCAACCACAAGAGATTTACTTGTAATTACATCAAATCTCAATAAAAGGGGTGTAATTATCCCATAAGACTATGTAAAGACATTAATAAAGAAAATATTTTTTTGGAAAAAACAAAATTGCAACGGGAATCTGCGCTTTCCCGAGGTTTTAAAACCTGACCTTCTAACATAAGGGTCCGTGAGCTTCTTTTTTAAAGAATTCAAATGGCCATGTCCTCTGCGCTTCTTCTTTTTATTTATCGAAATTTTGTGTCTATTAATCTTTTTACTGGAAGTAAAAATGCAATTAATACAAAGATAACGGGATAAAAGCAATTTGTCTCCTTGTGTTAACCAAAAAGAGCAATTACCTCCCTGTGAAAAAATAACTAGCAATTTACCCCCCTGTGTTATTTAAAATGCAGCAAACAACCCCCTCACATGGGGTTTTTTGCTCTGTTTTTAGGAGATTTTTTGCTCATTTTTTAAAATACAGAGGATAAATTGCTAATTATTTTTTTACAGGGGGTTTTTTGCACATTTTGCATATCACAAGGGGGTAAATTGCATTTTTTCCCAAAGATAACATGTCAATAAGGAAATTCCAGTGGCTCCAGCAGCAGCATCCAGGTAACTGATGAGATGATGATGTACCATAAGTAGGTCAAATTTTCCAGCAAGAAAATAAAACAAGTAGGTCAAGTCAAAACTTCAAACCTTAGACTCAAACATCTCAATTCTTTCCGAAACTACCCTTTTCAAACACAAAGACCAAACATGACCTCAGCCTAAACACATCACTTGCAAGAGATCATATTTGAAATTCAACATCTCACACATTTCACACACAGTTGACGCATTCAATTACATGTATGTACGACCTCTTCCAACACACAGTACTTCTTATTCAACACGAAAACGTATAGAAAAAAACCCTAATTAAATTTCACTATAAATAGAAGGATTACATGCCCCATTTCTGCACACTCAAACTCACTTGCTACATAAACTTCTCCAATTCAGCAGGGTTTTCGTGAGTTCGTAAGATCATGAATCACCGGAGAGCAAGCGTTATTCTTATAGTTCTTGTAGTTTACGTTGCATGTATGAACAAACTGCACGTCGAAGCAACGAGAGTATTATCGGAGGATTTTTCAACGAGGATATTATCATCAAAGGGTTTTTCTGAGTCGAACAATCTGGTAACGTTTCCAGCAGTGTATAAGAATGCAAGAGAGACGATGTCGTATTGGCTTCAACGACTGGCGTCCGGACCTAGCCCTAGAGGGCCCGGACATTAAGCCATGATCAGTTGATTGAAGAGCATAGCTGCATGGCTGCCTTAGATAGTGATGTTAGTTTTATGTGGAGGGACATAAGCATGTTGATCTCGTTCTTAATTTTTTATTTTTTTTTAAAAATGTTTGATCTATTTCTTCATGATTTGATTAATTAATTGTTTCATTCTTTCTCCCATCGGATTGTGGTATGAAGAAGGTTACACGACTGAAATGTAAATAAATAGTGCTATATATATATGTATTTTTTTTTTTGATCTATCTATACTACTATATAAAAGAAACCTCTTTTTTACTCACAAATGACGGTTAATGACACCGCCGCACCACTTTTTTTTAATGCCAAAAATGACCCTCAACTGATATGATAACTACTTTATTCAATTTTTTAAATTTTATATTAATTAATAAATTAGTTTTTTCTTTCTTTTCTTATTTTTTTAATGTGAGATATCAGTTTATATATTTTACTCTTATTTATAATATAGTTTAAAGCGTAAAAGGTTATTTATTATATGCACGCAGGAACAGCGTGCCACGACGGCTAGTACTATTATAAAGAAAAGGCCTCCTACACTCACATTTTGGCGGTTTTGATACCGCTACACCAATTTTAAATATACCTATTATACCCTTCAATAAATTATAGATACAATTAAATAATTTTAGAATTTAATTGTAACTATCTTATTTTTCAAATATCCACCTGTTTTTACTAACAACTAGACACCATGGCACGCAGTACCTGCGCGCATATTTTTAATAATATTTTTATTTTATTAAAAACTCATAATTTGTTCTTGTATATTAAAACTTTTTATTCTCTTACAATCTCACGTATAAAAACTATCCGATAACTTTTTCTAATACGTTAATTATCAATAAATATTTTACTCAAATTAAATTAAAAATTGAAAACTTTTCCAATATCTGTTATTTCTATTTCAATCAACAATAAGCTTAAGCAAAATGAGAGTAAATTTAATTTTTTGAGTACATTAATTGCATGGAATTTATTTTTTTTTTAAAAAAAATTGATTAAGTAGTTAATTCAATATGAGTGGGGAAGTTCAAGGGCATTTTTGGTATTATAATAATTTGGTGTAGTGGTATCAAAACTACCACTTTGAGTCTATAAATCCTCTTCCCTTTATAATAGTATAGATTATTACTAACCCATGTTCAACCCCACTTTCTCCACTTTCATTCCATGTCAATTTTTCTTACTTTCTTTTTTTTTTTAGTAATTTGTATATGCATATGAAAGACAAAATTGATGTAATTCTAGCATCTTTCTGCCCCATACCACCACGTAAATATCCTGGCTCCATCATAAGCATATTTTGAATCCTTATTTTCAAGAAGCCTCCACAAAAATATTGTTAAAAAATCACATCCAGTTCCAAGATGCAACACCCAGTTATCCACTGCACCATATTTTATTTATGCAATTATGAAATAAATTGATTGACTTTGACAATTGTTATTATTTGTATTGGATAAAAATATGGAAATATTTTTCATTTCACGCAATTGTTGTTAGCATTTTAGTGTTAGCATTTCATTTCTCTATCTCTATAAGAATATAGAAACATTTTAGTATTGTTAGCATTTTGAGCAATTTAGATTTAAATTTACAGAGGAAATGTTTAGAACTAATTATGTGGGAATTCTGGATTGAAACTGTTTCATTCTTGATGTTCACTTAAAGCAGGTTTTTCGAGCGAATCAGTGACAGGTCTCTATTTACGGTGGCTTGAGCCTTGATGTATGAACTATGAATATAATACGTTTTACGTTCTCAATCAATAATAATCGAACTTGATTATTGATAGATTATGTGAATTGAATATTTAACACTTTCTCAATGGTTTTTTCATTTTTAGGGTATATGTATTATTTTTACACGACCAAACATTAGCATGTCGTCCAATATTGGAGGTACTTGCTGGTTTCAGAAACCGTCTTATATGACACAACACGTGGTTCATGCTAGCAATTTCTCATTTACATTAATTTTGTGACAACTGAAGCGTAGTTTGTAATAATATGCTCATTTTTCATGGTTTTGCGTGATTGTCATGAGGTTGTTGTTATTTTTTCAAAATTGGTGTTCTATATTAATTTATTGCAATTATTTAATTATATTAATCATTATTATGTTTACTAATATGGGGTTTAAAAAGCTATAATCAATTATCTTTGACTCATTTCTCTTTGATCTAATAAACTTTATATTCAAACTTTTATTTCATGTTGTATTTTGATGCATAAATTTATATAAAGTGCCTAATATTTTCAAAATATTCTTTTTTAAATGACAATCTAAAATGGAGCGAAATCGAGCTCGATAAAGTGAATACATGAATATGATTTTCTTTTTCATAATGACATTTATGTTTTTCTTTGTATTTTTCAAATAAAAATAACATTAGTAATTTGAGTTTTAGTTCAAGATACACATTGATTTCAACTTTTAATGGTATTAATTTTTTATTTTATGATACAACTATTTGAGTTAATGTAAATTCTCATTATTTTGAGATCTATCTCATACATTGTTGATAGGTAACGATGAACTTTGTGTAAAAAATGAATTATTTGCTTTAATACGCTACAATATTAGTAAAATTATGCGAGCAAGTACTGCGTGCCACGGTTACTAGTATATATTATGGGAGTTGATGAGATGTAAAGGGTGTTTGGTAAATTTATTTAAATGATTTATAGGATCATATGTTATAAAGAATATATTTATAATTTATAATTATTCAAACAAAATTTCGTGTCCACAAAATAAATTTAAAGACAAGAAAAGATACGGACCAAACATATTTTATTAATTTAAATTAAATGGTGTTACAATCTCTGTGGATAATTATCCCTTGAATCTTCTTTCCAAATTTCGATCTAAGGGCTTGAAGCTTGTTCTTGGATGTGGATGTGTAATCTCCTCCATATTTGTGGAGCAAACTATGCGACACCTTGAAATTTGGTATGAAGGCCTTGAATGATTTTATGCCGAGGAAGACGTGGAACCTTCGCGGTTGCAAAACTTCATCGTGGCAAAGACCTTTTGGACTTGAGTCCTTTGATTTGTTGTATGTGTGTATATGTCTGCCTGCATGTGTATTTTGTGAAAGGTGGAGGCCCCTTTTTATAGGCATGAGTAGAGTTTAAGCAGCTTGGATTCACTTCCGTTGGGCTTGATACCATGGGCTTTGGACATGGACTAATCTTCTGATGGATTGCATTTTGAACATGTAGCTAACCCAATTTAGCCAACCCAAAATAATAAATTTGCATTTATTTTGGATCGACCTATGAAAATACGTAAGACCTAAATTTAATATGGGCTTATGAATTTAATTTCTTTACGATATGCCGAAATTTATTATGGGCTTTCATTTTGGAACCGAGTAATTAGCCGATTTATTTGTGCTTTAATTGGTAAATTTATTCCAAAATATTTGGATGTCAACACATGCCCCCACTTTAAGGCTCAGCGAAGAACATGCCAGTATAATCACGACCACAATTACGAAGTCAACAGAGTCTTCATAGAGTCTGGAAGTTCAACAGACATACTCTTTGGAGAGGCGTATAACCAAATGCAATGGGGGAAAACCCCCATGGAGGAAGTAGATGTTAGAATAGGTGACCGTGAAGCCAATCCTGTTAGGCTTATGTAACCTATTTCTGACAATTTGGTGTTTAGATAAAGTTTATGTATAAAAGTGATTCATATTTTGCATTTATTCTTTTATTGTGTTTACTTAACTGCTTTATATTACAAACTGTTCAATGCACAAACAAAACCCACAGACCGAAGGTTAATCCTAGAAAGTGGACTGCGCATAGGATGGCAAGTCATGAAATCAGTTTCTGTGGCTCAGTCTGATATACTCCATGTCGAAGGGCCTCGACATAGGGTATCGAGAGTCCATTTGAGACTCGCACTAAGCGATTGCAGTCGTGTTTCATCGATAAGTGACAAAGGTCGTCCATGAAATGTTAGTGGGTTAGTCAGCTTGGTGTTGGCTGACTGAGATGACTCGTGGGAACCGTCATATGGGAAACCATGAGTGGGTTGGCCGGTATGACTCGCATTCCCGGTTCCAAAAGTACGGATTTGGTCCTCGGACTTGAGGGACTATTATGGTCATATACATACCGTGCCTGTATCTTAGATTTGGCAAGAGGCTACCAAGTCAAGAGACTAAGTTTTCATAAGCCATATCTAGTGCAGTCAAGGTGTGTAGTGCGAACAGTAGGTCCTAATATAGAATCTGTCTCCTGTCGATAGGATTGACAATGATGTCTCACTTACACTCTGAGACTCGTCCTCCAGTAAATCTGTGGTCATAGTAACTGAACAGTGAGATGAGATCCCTGTGACGTTTGGTATGGAGGAGCCATAGCTGTAGTCAAGAATGGGTACCGACGCCTATTGCCCACACCCTAGACTATAGTCGTGGAATAGAAGACGGAAGGACTAACGTATTAAAGAGCCTAAATGTTCACACCATAATATTCACCTAGTCTCTAGTGCCATGGACCGTTGCCAGACGGTCACCCATGGTGACGGAGCAATCCCCTTCATAGGATGATTGAAAATTCGGCCAAGTCTAACTGAGGGTGAACCTAAAGAGTCACACACAATCCACAGGTAGCAGAGGAATTAATTTGGAATTAATTCCAGGAGGTAGAACAATTTAATTAAATTAAATTGGTTCAATTTTCTTGGATTGTTAATTCCTTCAATTGGATTAAAATAGAATTAAATAATAAATTGGATTTATTAAATTAAGGAAATAGGCTTAAAATAATTATTTAATTATTTAAAGCTTTAAGGATTATTTTAAATTAGATTTAAAATTATTCCATGAAATCCATCTAAGAGATGGACGGACGAGATTGAATGGAGAGATCAATGGCCAAGATTAAGTTTGACTTGATCTTTTACCTTAGTTGACTAGGATTTGACCTAGTCAAATCCTAGTCAACCTATGTTTCTCTATGAGAGTTTGAAGAGGACTAGGAGAAGTCCTCTTCTATAAATACTCATAGAAACACACACCACTAGGTGATGAAACTCTAGCACACACACACACACACACAGTCTCGGCCTCTCTCTTGTCCGCCTCTCCTCTCCCCTCCTCTCCAAGAAATTGTTCTAGTTCCTTGTTTTTTATACAAGAGAACTATAGGCAAATCGATCACGTTAATTCATAACGCTAGGTCAATTTTTCCTCCTATATAAATTCCTTTTGATTTCTTGCTAGCACGGGGGATCAAGATCCAATGGATTGGGTGGACAATTTAAGAGGGTTCCTGATTTGGAATCTTGGTGGCAAAATGTGGAACAACGCACGTAGCAGTTTGAAGAAAACGACAACGAATAGGTTTTCACGTTTTTTTTGTTCCAAACCTATGGCCACCATGATATTGCATATTTATTTTTATCATGAGATACACCAAACACCCGGGAGGTTCAAGGGAATACCCCTTAAACGTGTATTTACTTTTCGTTTATAGCATGTTTAGTTTTCATGCTTTTTATTTGTCGCGCTTCCGCATTCGCGCTCCCTCCCAGGACGATCCATGCATGATTTCAGTAGACACCTCACTGTACGGGTTTGCAGGGGAGGTGGTGCACCCAAGAGGGTCAAATACCCTCCCTCTCTCCTTTGGAAGAGGATCCCTAAGAGGAACATGCTTAATCAAGTTCCTGATAGTAGATACTCCCTCAGCATACCACAAAATTTTGGGGAGACCTACCCTTAACGCCTTTCAGGCAGTTATCTCTACTTTCCATATGAAGATTAAGTTCTCAATACCCCGGGGAATAGGAGAAGTTGGTGGAGATCAACAACAATCACGAAGATGCTACGTAAAAGCTATACGTAAAGGCGAAAAGCAGGGGGCCACGGACTTGCCCCCAGAAGAGTTCCGCAAAAAGCAATGAAATGATCCCTCTAAAGTGAAGGATGTCAAGGAACTCAAATCTCCCCCAGAGGAGGCTACTCCTAGTGAAGGAGACCATATTAAAGTTCAACCTGTAGAAGAATTACTAACCGTTGAGTTAAGCCCAGAAAATCCTGGCAAAAGTGCTCCAATGTCGTAATACACCATCTCAACATCAATCCCTCTATAAAGCCTGTAAAGCATAGAAGAAACACTTCGGCCTGGAGAAGGACAAAATTATCCAGGCCAAAATAGAAAACTAGTGTAGGCCGGCCATATTATACATAAATACAAAAACTTTTTCCAATCATAGGAGCATTGTTATACATAAAAACCAAGGCAAAACCATCAAGAGGGCGGAAGGATTCAGAAGCTAACTAGTTCAAAGGAACCTGAAAAGCCTGGAAACTTCCCCATAAAAACGGGAGAGGGAAAAATGAAAACCAACATTTAATTGGGCTACAAAAAGCACAAGTAGCCAGGAGAAAGAGACTTCGGAGCACTATCAGGAGAGGGGACATAAATAATAAACTCCGGAGGGATTCCGCACTCCTCCCTCAACCTGGCGACATCGGCAGCCCTCAGGTGGGACGCTCTATCCATCGGAATAGGGCTAGCTCCTCCCTCCTCCTCATCATTGGTTTATGAGGACTCTACATTCCCTCCTCCTCATTCTCCTCCACCAACTCATCCTCTTCCTCCAGTTCATCTATCAAACAATGCTGGGTTTAGGTAGCCTTTCGCAGGCTCCACCTCCGACAACCCCTATAAGATGAGGGGCCAAGACCCGTCCCTTGATAAGTGGCCTCAGTGGGATCATCACCAACTGCCCGTTCTTCCACAAAGTGTATAGACTCATCAGAGGAAGCCATGGGTAAAAACTTAGATTTCATAAGAAGAAGAAAAGAGGAGTAAAGAAAGACCTACGAGGATGGCAGAAGGTGTTGAAGAAATGTATTAACTCTAGTGCTTCCTTTCTTTGAAAACGTGGGAGGGAAAGAAATGGAGTGAAAGAAGATAAAATGTTGTGTTAGAGAGGGGATTCTGCTATTACCCGCAAACGTGCCAGGTAACCACCTCTCATTAGGAGGTTACACTCAAATAGAGTGACCTTCGTGGGCGGTTATCAATAACTGACTCCATGTTTGGGGAGTGGACTCCACGCGCTCGGCTCCCAAGGCAACCTACACCCTGGCCATCAAGTCACGACTGACAAAAGGCTTCCAAAACCAGAAGAGGTTGTTCCTCTTCCCTTAACGACGAAGGAGGCTTTCCCAAGACTTGCTATCAGAGACAAAATTCCCATCCATGACTCCCTAACAGACTTCCACTCTAAGGGGAATTGAAGACGCTCCCTCCTCCTAAGAATGGAGGGAAGTGATTGATATGTGGTAAACAGATTGGCCCAAGATCTAGGCCCAAAAATCAGGATGGACCTATTGAAGGCCCAAGGGCGGATCAAGGCCCAAACATTCTTCATTTGGGTTAGAGGTGTGGCCCCATGAAGTTGTGACCCAGCCTAGAGAAGGATCGGACCAAGCCCCCCCAAGACATTCAGACAATAGCCCAGGCCCAGGCACGGAGAAGAGGCTTGGCCTAGCCCCTAAACCTAAGCCCAACAAAGAGGAGGTCCAATCATGCGATGTTGGGATTAGGCTCGTCCCTATCTTATCTAGATAAGGTCCCCAACCGTCTTCTACTTCCTAGGAAACCCACCTCCTTAGGATTTTGAGGAGGTATGCAACCATCCTTCCGGAGTTCAGGACATCACGAGTCCTCTTAACCCAAGGAATCTCCCCTATAAATACCGGCCCCCTTTGGTTGGCTTGGTAACATTTTTCTGATTTCTCAAGCTCACAAACTGCTTACTTTATTGCAAACTAGCATATTTCATACTTATATCATGATTGCTACTTAGTTCTCCTCATTAATTCATTGTTATTTCTATGTTTGATTATTTCACAACTCCTTACGAACTTGAGTGTCTGATTTGTAGATATTGAGATCCACTCCGCTTAAGCCTAAGCCTATATTCAAGACCGAGGCATTTCAGCTCACATCATATATCATAATAGTAAAGTTTATAATAATTTAATATACTTTATAATACTATAATCAATATAATATAATTAATTTAATATACTTTATAATAATATAATCAATTTAATATAATTTTATAGTTTTTAATATTATTTTGTACATAATATAATATAATTAATAGTTTTTAATATTGTAATTTTTCAAATTATAGATCCATGATGATCGGTGGTCCGCCCCCTCCGTGATGTGCTCGTAGCCATGGTCGTGTTTGTAGCCGCCCATTCCTGCTACCATCATTGATGCGGAAGCACTCCCACCACTCCCACCCCTGAGCCTATATCCGTGCTACAGACCCATCAGGTGGATTCGGTCATAGCGGCGTCATAGAACGTGGAGTGAACAGTTCACAGGCCCCCCCCTCGGCCGTGGGATGCACCACCACCACCACCAACACCACCAGTGCCACCACCTTATGCGATAGGAGGGAAAGCTGGATCTAGGTTCAGGTTATGTACAACGATGCTGGGATCTACGCCCACCAGGTCGTGAGCTATCCAAGCAAAAACGTCTGTTTTTTCCTACAAAAAGGTAGTTAATCTCTTTGCTACTTTCGAGCTCAGCTGGGAGCTTATCTTGTTTGTTTAGTTCGGCTCTCCGAGTATCAGATGGATGCTTAACAACTCTCCAACTGCTTCTACACGAGCAGGAAGGGTATTCCCTTGATCGTCTTGTTGGATAGGTCTCTTGCCCTTCTCTAGGCGAAGAGGCTCTATCTCCATATCCTGCCAGCTGTTTCATTTTATTGACTCCACATAGCATATTCGTGCTACATATTGGTCACCTGTGACTTCCCTCACTACTGCTCTAGCAGGGAACTTCAAATTCATACGATATGTGGAGACCACCACCTAAAATACGTTTAAACTAGGTTGTCCCAAGATGACGTTGTAGGCTAATGGCATGTCCACAAAAAGGAACCGGATCATGTTAGTCTTTCTGGTGGGCTCTGCTGAGAGAGAGAGAGAGAGAGAGAGAGAGAGAGAGAGAGAGAGAGCAAGATTTGTCCGAGGGGATGCACCACCTCTCCTGCAAAATCATATAGTGAGGTTTCCAACAGTTCTAGCTGGATGTCACCTAGCTCCATTTGTTGATAAACTTTGTAAAAGAGGACATCTGTAGAACTACCAAAGTCCACAAAAATGTATCGCACAGTGAATTAGCTAAAGTGGAAGAAATGACAAGTGCATCATTATGAGGTAAATGTACTCCTTATGCGTTAGCAGGGCCAAAATGGATCACAGGATCCCCTACTAGTACTTTGTGATTAATTTCCACAATAGTTCTAGCAACCCGAGCATGAGCTCGGCTAGCTCGTCTAGAGTCCCCATCAGTGGGTCCTCCTGCTATCATGTGAATCACGCCCTCAGCTGGGGTGTTTTCTAGGCTCTAATCCTCAGTAGGGAGCTTATCCTTCCTATGCTCCCTCTTGGGGTGTTCGTCCACTTGCTCCTCGCTCCTACGGGAGTCCGGATGGCCGGTGCACTGTGATCGCTTTTTCTCTTTATCCACATAGTCTTTCAAGTAGCCAGCTTGGACAAGCGGTCGATCTCTTGTCTTAGCTGACAACACCGGTTTGTGTCATGCCCGTATTCTCGGTAATACCTGCAAAAATACTTGGATTTGCGCAATTGAGGACCCTCATCGGGACCTTTGGGCTACTACCTCTATCTCTGGCCATTAACATCCTAGCCGAGCTAGTGATGAGCAGGGTGTAATTTTTGTTCTTCGGATCGAGGAGGTAGAAGCATTCTCATGGTTCCGCTCTGCTCCCGCCAGCTGACGACAAGTCATTTTTCCTACCACGGTTGGTTTTCTTCAAGAGCCAAGCATCGTCCAAGTTCATGCACTTTCTAGCATGAGCTAGTACTTCCCAGAAAAGGCTGACAGCTGACTTTTGGTACTTTCGGCTTCTATCAAACTGATGCACAAAGATATTGTTGAATTTTGCAAAAGATCTTACTAATCCAGCTGGAAGCTAGTTGAACCATTCTCGAGCAGAATTTGTTAGTGTAGTAAGAAATTACATTTAATACCGTCAGTTTACCTGTGCTATAGGGCTGCATTTTGAAACCTACGAATGTGCTTGATTGGATCCTGAGTGCCATCTTAGGCAGGAATGTGGAAAGGTGCTCCAAGATGAGCAGGGAGCTCCTCCGTCATGATATCCTTATTGAAAGGAATGTTGCACTTAGCAGGCATATCATCCCTGGTCATATGTCGGTGAAGCTCTATCATCTCCTTCCTTAGGGCTTGCCACATTTCAGGTCGTTGGGATGTCACTAGCAAGAGTTGGGAAGATACCAATTGGAGCAGGGAAGGCCCTAGCTGGAGCCGGGAAATCAGCAACTGGAGCTGGGTTGTTAGCTGGAGTAGGGGCGTTAGTGACGCCGAAAGTTTGATCTGGAGGTGGGATGGTGGATCCTACTGTAGTAGGGAGCGAGGCATCTCCTTCAAATGATTCGTTATGGTTTGAATCGGCCATTTCTCACATCTTGAACTCAAATTCCCACAGACTGCGCTAATGATGCATACCAGGGTTATGAGGTACTGCAAATTTCAAAGGATTTAAGATTTCGGGGGACTAACCTGCAAGGAAACGTTAGCACTCCGATGCTTAAGTCAGTAAAATGAAAAAATGAAAAGAAACTTGAAATGGAATGAGAATAATGGTGAATTGTGTAAATGTGGGGAAGGATAAGTCGTGTGAGGGATGAAATCCGTGTAGAAGCGAGCTAAAACTAGCTAACAAGTAGTAAAAACGAGTGTGAGAGTATACGACTACCAAAAGAGTATTTAAATGATGTTACCGAGCTTGACCCCTAAGGACTAAACAAGGGGTCAATTTATAGCTGTTGATGGAGCCAAATCCGGGAATTAGTTGTTGAATGTCGTATACCTTTTGAAAGCCTTTTGACTTGACTATCTTCCAGAAAAAATTCGTTCGGGATTTAGATAATATACCCATTTTTTCGGAAAGTTGTTACTAGTGACCTTATCAGCTGAATTTCGATCTCTTCCATGTGAATCTGATCGAAATCTTTGAATATGATGTATCTTAATGTGTTGGCATGCTGGATGTGTTCGTCCAATTGTACGATGACGTGTCCGGCTGGAACAGACTCGTTTCTTAGGTCTGCCAGTTCAGTGAAATTAGTAAGTAAGATTAGGAGCTTTTTCCTTCCCTGCTTGTGGGCCGATCTACTAGTGGCCAGCTTCCGCTGCCAGTTGAATGAAATCAGTATGGATGTATAATTTTTGCTGCCCCTCACACTCTACGACCTTTATAAGTTTATCACTTAACCTACATAACTTAAGCATCAAAGGACTATAAGCAGAACATTCGATGCCACAAAATTCCATTCTGTGCTAAATATAGGTAATATCATAAACTGAATTTTATGATTTTAATAGTGAATTCATTTTATAAGAATTAGTAATAGAGTGCATAAAGTTGTAACTAAAAATACTAAGTGACAAACATATATATATTAACGACCTAGTGATAGTAAATAACTGTGATTAGGTCACTATAAATGTGCATGCACAATTTTTATTACTAATAATTATATAATGACAATTATTTTTTTTGTCATTTAATATATATTTTTAGTTATAATTTTATAAATTGAAATTTGAAATTTGTTATTAATATTATATTTTACCATAGTAAGATACATAAAAATAAAGTCCACAAAAAGAATATTCGGCATCAAGATCCGCTAATCCACAATATCTTAAATTCAACTACGAACAACTTATTACAAAAGACATTCAACAAAAGTCCTTGAATTTTTCTTTTTTTCCTTTTTTTTTTTATTTATTATCAAATGGGACTCATCTTATCAGTTTTTAATCATGAGGCTTTGGGAGCACTCAGGTTTTAGATGAGATTAACACATTTTAGATGTAGGATCCACTTACTGGATCCGTTAACTTGGAGCTATACCTAAAGTCGTATTTTATGCGATTGAAATTGTCACCTGCCTAAATTATGATACCAATAAAAAAAAATATAAGGTATTTTTTTATGGGACTAAAAAGTCATTTTTCCCATTATTGATCTATTGTTTTAAGTCGGACATGCAACAGTGATGCGATTGATCCAAAATACTTGAAAAATCATAGCTTATTTGCAAATAGTTTGAAAAAAAATATATATAGGGAAAAATTGAGGATATTACCTATATTTGGTGAATCTATTACTAACAAAATTTGAGTATTATTGATCTTACCAGTTGCAAGCTTATTGAGTATGCGTCATATTCCACAAAGGTGCTTCAATTTCAAAGAAAATGAAATTTGCTGACATATATAATATGATAGAGAGATGAAAATGTAATTTGCACGATCACAAATTCGATCTGTATGCCAATTTTTATTCTAAAAGTTGCACGATCACAAATTCGATCGTGTTTATTCTTCAAGTCCCAGAACAACAAGGTTGCGAGATCAGATGGAAATATCTTTGGCCTGGCCGGTAGAATTGGTATGTAATTGCACGGGTAAATTACATTTTTTGTCCCATAAGTGGACCTGTTTTCAATTTTAGTCCCACAATGTCTATCATTCACGAATTATGTCCCATAAGTGGATTTTTTTTTTCCAATTTGAGGGCTCATTGGGGATTTCCGTTAATTAAGTTAACGGAAGTTGGATCTCCGTTAAGTGGACCTGAAGCAGGTATCCGGGAGGTGAATCAGAGATTTTGGAGGAAAATTGATCATTCTTCAACCACTATTGGAGGGAAATTAACCCATTTCTTCTTGTTCTTATAAGAACTCATTTATTTCTTATTTTTTTCCATATTTACCAACAAGCAAAACTTAAAATGGCTGCAATTTCTTTATATATAATATATTTCTATTTTCATTTGTACAAATTAAATTTTTAGGTAAAAAAAAAGCAGAAATACAAATACAAAAAGTAGAACAACAATTACTAAAATATAAATTGCATTTATAGAACTTTGATGTTCAATTACTGGCACCAGAAATTCAGTACAGGATTTCTATTTTTTGTATTTGTATTTCTTTTTTTTTGACCTAAAACTTTAATTTGTACGAATGAAAATAGAAAGATATTATATATAAAGAAATTGCAGCCATTTTATGTTTTGTTTGTTGGTAAATATAGAAAAAATAAGAAATACATGAGTTCTTATAAGAACAAGAAGAAGTGAGTTAATTTCCCTCCAAAATTAGTTGAAGGATGGTCAATTTCCCACCAAAATCAGTCCACTTAACGGAGATCCAACTTCTGTTAACTTCATTAACAGAAATCCCCAAGGAGTCCTCAAATTGGAATAAAAATTCACTTATGGGATGTAATTCGCGAATGGTAGACATTGTGAGACTAAAATTGGAAACAGGTCCACTTATAGGACCAAAAATGTAATTTACCCTAATTGCACTGTAAAATCTCTCAGAGATATGAGAAGTTGCTTTAACTTGCTCTATGATGTTCTCATCAATCAAGTTACCGTTGGGATCAAACTGTGTTTTTGGTACATACGATATTCAACAAGCAAAGTGAAAATGTGTGAGCAGAGGGCACTGTACCTATATATATATATATATGATCATATAAAAAAATTCAAATATTTTTGTGTAAATGAAATTCAAAGAGTATGAGATAGGGTTTGGGGTTTGTTACGAGTGACTGAGTTATTGTACTCAGGCGCAGAGAAGAATATGGCATCAGTTTTATCAATAATTATCAATATTTTCACTCGAGTTCAGCTCTTTTATAGCCCTACTAATAATTATATATTGTGATCGATAATAATAAAATTGTTATCACTTAAAACATAATTATTAGCATTGCATAGTGTCAGACTATGGATGTGCTCGCTTCCGGGTAGGATTAGCTTCTATCTTAGCACAAATAACTTGGCAACAAAGATAAAGTTTACCTATGCAACACGTATATCACACTTTTTCCACTTTGAAAAATTTTAAATAGATTGAAAGAAAATATAATTTAAACTACAATTAAAAGAAAATTTATCGTTCACGCAAAGTATTACACTTTTTTTTTTGAGACCTGATTCGTTACTATATCATTCAGTACATTCAACAAAGAAAAAAAATAATAAAAAGAACTCAACAAAACTATTAAAAGTAGACTATATACTAGGGGTGCAAACGAGCCGAGCTAGCTAAATTTTCTATAATTGTATATACACCAAATTAAAAAATAGGGTAAATTACAGCTACTTTCCCTAAGGTTTGGCATAATTACAAATACCCCATTGTTGTTGGAAAAATTACAAATACCCCCCTGAGGTTTGTAGCCGTATAACAAATAACCCATTTATATCCATTTTTATGAGTGAATTAACCGAAATGCTCTTATGCAAACTGAATTATTCTTAAAAAATTTTTATTTTTTATTTTAACTACAATGCACATGGAGAGGTTTCTTAAGTTTTTTTATACAGATGAGCAATAATGCAATTTGTTTCGGTTGATTTTTTCTACAAATTTAACTAAAAATTCAAGGGCAAAATAGTCAATTTCAGGCCTTTGGATAGAAATTACAAACCTCAGGGGGGTATTTATAATTTTTCAAACAACCAGGGGGTATTTATAATTATGCCAAACTTCAGGGGAGGTGGTTGTAATTTACCCTTAAAAAATATTAATAAAGTCTACTTATAGCATGCGATTTTAAAAATATATTTGTCCAGAATAGTTTTTTTAATAATGAAATTGTATAATATATTAATTTAATAAAATATATAAACATAAGCTATTTTCTAAAAGTAAAATTAATAAGAATGGTCATGAAAATACATTTTTAAAATATGATGATGGCAATTTAAATGTTTATATCTTTCAATTCTAAAATAAAGGTTTAAACCAAGCAGTGATGGATCTCATTTTAGATATACTAGCCGTCGCTGCACGCGGTCTTCGCGAGCATATAAAAAAGAACTATGTGAAATGTAAAGAAAAGAAATTGTGAAGGAATGAGAAAAAAAGAGTTAGTAAGAAGAAAGAAACATGGAGTGATGTGAGAGAACGTGGAGTAGTGGGTTGAGAGAAAAAATAATAAAATTACTTTTCTGATCAATAACTTTTTTAAGAAAGAAAATGATTGAAGGGTAAATTTGGGCATTCAAAAGTTGGTACGCCAAAAGGTTTGCTTTTATAATAGTATAGATATATATATATACTAGTCGGCGTGGCACACTGTCCCTGCGTGCATATAATAAATGATATTTCATGTTTTAAAATATATTATAATACACTTCAAAGAGAGAGAGAGAGAGAGAGAGAGAGAGAGAGAGAGAGAAAGAAATAAAGACTAACTTAGGGGTATTATTGACATAACAAAAAATTAGTGTCGCGGTGTAAGTGACCGCTTTTTGTGAGTGAAAACGGTGTTTTCTTTATATATTAGTATAGATATATGTATATGTATATAGATATAACGCATTACCAATAAAAATAAGTAAATTTGTTTAACAGTCATTGTTATTATTATCATCGGATTAAATCATGGGAATCACCAAATTTCAACATAACGGCCAGTAAAATAGAAATATTACATATTATGTATCTTGGTACAAATAATGAATAAGAAACATTATAAGTTAATTTTTTGAACTTGTAAATTTACAAAAGTAGAAGATGTTACAAATTGGTATTAAAATATAACAATAAAATTTAGGGATAATTACATTTACACCCCTTCACCTATTGTTCATTTACACAAATTACCCCTGCCTTTTGAAAAATTACAGAAACCACCCCTGGCAGCCTTTAAAACCCAAAAATACCCCTATTGACTTGGTCAAACTTTAATATAAATTTTGAATGACAGAAATGCCCTTAGGGGTGCTTCTGTAATTACCAAAAGGTAGAGGGGTGTCAATGTAATATTTATGAGGATGAGTAATATGACCCCATATTTTTTTTATTATTTATATCAAACTTAAATTTAAGTGTAAATTATTTTATTAACTTTTATTTTATTGAACCTTTACATACATTACACCTTTTAATAATTAATATATTAAATTATTCAATTAATATATTACTAAAAATTAGTTACTAGGATATAAATTTAAATTTAAATTATCACACTTGTATAAATTATTTTAGATTCTTAAAATTCAAAGATTATTTATCCACTATGTTTATTTGTATTTAAATTTTACTATAATTAATAAATTATATATATATTTATACATATTATAAAAAAATATGTATATATATATATAATATATATATTTATATTTTTGTACATATATATTTAGATAGCGGACGAAAGCGGAGGAGGACGAGTACGAGGACGGGTGAAAGCGGAAGAGAGGCTAGACGCAGGCGGGGAGGCGACGAGGAGGGCGCAAGCGGGGCGGCAGGGGTGAGGGATAATTTTTAAAAAATTAATAATTTAAAATATATTTTTAATAAATAAATTATTTATTTTAATAATTCTAATATGATTTATATAAAATTCATAAATTATTTTTGAATGATAATATAGAGGATAAATAAATTTTTAATTTTAATAATTTTAAATAATTTATTCACGTATGATAATTTTTTAATTTAGACTTATACTAGTAACTAATTTTATAAATATATATTATTGGAATAATTTAATATTTTAATTATTAAAAACTGTAATTTTATATAGAGATTAAATTAAAAAAATTAATAACATAATTTAGGGAAAAAAAATAATTTAGTACACTAACTTGACTCTCGTTCAATTTTAGTACACTAACTTTGGTAATTATCACATTTTATACATTATGTTGCAATTTTACTTCAATTAAGTCCAATTAATCGGAATTTGCTGACGTGTCCAATTTTTGCTTACGTGTCCAGCGAAATTAACCACGTCAGCACATGACGTGTCCGGCGACTGACGTGGCGGGATGACTTGGATGAATTTTCTTCCATAAGGATGAATTTTAGTACACTAACTTTAGCATGGTTTAATTTTAGTCCAATAATTTTAAATGAGGTGAAATTTAAGTGCCCTCGCATTATATCTAGGGGTGTCACTGTCCATTTATATTTATATTATAAAAAAAATTAAATATAAGTGTACCGCTGAAAAACAGTACAATTATATATTTATGACTGGTCGCTAGTTGTGAGCTGCACTCACGACCAGCCCTCAAATTTTTTTTAAATTTGTTAATTCTTTATAATTATTAGTTAAAGTTAAAATAATAATTATTAATACTCAATTAGATATAATTAATTAATAATAATTTAATAATTGTTAATATAGCTATTAAATTAATTAATTAGAGAATAATAAATTTAATAATATAGTTGTTAATATTAATTAATTTGATATATATATTAATTATTAAAAATTTGATAATATAGTTGTTAATCATAATTTAAAAAATAGATAATTATATATTTTATAATTATTAATAATTTGATAATATATTTGTTAATTATTTATAATTATTAATGGAGTTGATATTATTATAGCCGAGATCTTTTCCTTTTCACACTTATCAGTTCAGTTGGATCATCTATTTTTTAAAGTATGATTAACAACTATATTATCGAATTATTAATAATTAATCTATATCAAATTAATTAATATTAACAACTATATTATCAAATTAATTAAAATTATCTTAATAATATACATTCTATACAAAAAATAAAAATATTATATCATTATTATAATTATTATTCTGTACTTAAATTTAACCTCATTCAAAGTTATTGGACTAAAATTAAACCATGCTAAAGTTAGTATACTAAAATTCATCCTTATGAAAGAAAATACATCCAAGTCATCCCGCCACGTCAGCCGCCTGCCACGTCATGTGCTGACGTGGTTAATTTCGCCGGACACGTCAGCAAACTCCGATCAATTGACCGGAAAATTGGAACAAAAACCCTCAATTGGACTTAATTGAAGCAAAATTGCAACATAATGTATAAAATGTGATAATTACCAAAGTTAGTGTACTAAAATTGAACGAGAGCCAAGTTAGTGTACTAAAAAAAGTTTTTTCCCCATAATTTATTTAAGTTTAAGTTTGATATAAATAATAAAAAATATATGGGGTCATATTACTCATTCTCATAAATATTACATTAACACCCCCTATACCTTTTGGTAATTACAGAAACACCCTAAGGGCCTTTTTGTCCTTCAAAAATTATATTAAAGTTTGACCAAGTCAATAGGGGTATTTTTGGGTTTTAAAGGCTGTCAGGGGTGGTTTTTGTAATTTTTCAAAAGACAGGGGTGGTTTGTATAAATGGACAATAGGTGAGGGGGTGTAAATGTAATTATCCCTAAAATTTATATATGAATTATATTAAATGAATATTTACATAACAAAATTATCAATAACTAAATTGTTGGTTAAGCTTATTTTTCATAGATACTTGATAATATAAATATAAATAGCATACTTTATTATAATTTAAAATTAAAATATGAGATATTGATTAAATATAATTCTAATATATGATAAATTTGAAATATGAATTTTATAATATTTATTATGTACTTATATATATAAAAACCATAAAAATACATAAACTATAAAAATGTTAAAAAAGTAGAGAAAAGCTCGCGGCCGGCTTACGATCTTTTGAACACAAATACTAGGGCTTGAGCTCGGCTCGTGAAGGAGCTCCAACTCGAGTTGGCTCGAGCCGAGGCGCCTCGCGAGCGGCTTCGCTCATCTTGTCCCCTACTATATCTCCACGTTCGTATTACTTGCTCGAACTTACAACCTTTTGATTGTAAATTTAAACAACAATAAGGTATTTCAAGGTATCCATTGTAATATTGTAGTGGTTAAATATATAGACAAAAAAAAAAAAAAAAAGAACTAGCGTTAATTTTGGAAAACTTGAATTCAAATTAATAAGGTATCTCAAGGTATCCGTTGTAATATTGTAGTGGTCTGACATGTTCCGATGTATAAAAATAATTTTCAAAATCGACCTGAGCCACAATAATTTGTGAGCAAGTCGTTGGGATGGTTGTAATTATTGAAGATTTATATTATTGATGCCGATGAGGCCTAGTTTAATTGGTGAAATTGAGGGCCCATGACTATAAAGTCATTTGTTCGAATTCTACTGGTCTGTACCGGGGTCCAACAGTACCACAATGGTCGAAGGATTTTCACTAAAATCCTAATATTAATGGGGGACAAAGCTGCGAACAGAGGTTAGTACTCCGATACTTATATAAATCAGCAATGATTTTACTGAATGAATAAGAGAAAACTTGAAATAATGTGAGAATAATAACTATTTAATTTTATGGAGTGATATAACTCATGTGCAACGCAAAAGTGATCTAAAAAGTGGCAAAACCGAGAGAGAATGAGAGTGAGTGTATAGATCTTGGTTACCGAGAACAAAGTGTCAATTTATGGGCATCCGTAGAACAAGTTTCAGGAAGTGGTTATGGAAAATCATACACCATCAGAAAGGTGTGTATGTTAGGTAAATTACAGATAAATCAATTCATGATTTAGACTTATCTAGACGAAGATATGACCGTTTGAAGATGTCTTGCCCAGTCAACCCTAGGATCCAAGGATTCAATGACATGTTGTTTGACAACTTGATGTCAGCTAGCCTACATGGAATTAGCTGGAGTTTTCTAGTATGACATGCCTTTTATATCAGTAATACGTGTCATGTGTCATTCCTGCTATATGCCTAATCATATCATTGGATTGGGCTTGTTCTTTGGGCCTGCCAAGTTAAAGAGAAGAAAACATGCTATGGACTAGATATCTTGCGCATGGGCCAGCAAAATTAAGCCTAGTAGGCTGTTTAATGGGCCCCACTTTCTTATCTTTTGAGCTTTGGCAAAATTATTTGAGGGGGCGTCACCCCCCCCCCCCCCTCCCCCACACTCCAGGAGTGTAAGGCTTGGTATTGGGCTATTAGAGTAGGAATAAATAGTCCTGCAAAAAATGAAAGATTTTTTGTTCGTAGTCATTCAACAGGTGAAGTCCTGTTGGGCTGTTTGGGCTTTCCCCTTGCTTTGCTGCCGAAGAAGAGTCTTGTTGGCTGAAGATAGCTTGAATGTGCATGCAGATTTGGGGATTTCGAGGAGACCCCCTCTGCCGCGCAATTTTACTATTTCTTCCTGCTCAAGAAAGCAGGGCCTGACCTGTTTTCTATTTCACTTCCTGAGGCGAAGCACGGTTCTTTCCAATCGAGTCCTCTGTGATGAAGTGGAAACGTCACTACTTCTTTATCCCTTCTCCCATACCTTGGAGGTTTCCTCCTGTGTGGATCAAAAGGTTGTGAGTTCTGATTTTATGAATGGGAGCATATAATCTATTTTTAATAATTCGATAATTTAGAAATATTGATGTATGAACTTAAAGAAATTTTCTCATAAATCGTGCCCGTATTTTCAGTCATTATAAGGTGTATAATTCGCAATTACACTCTACTTATCGAACTCTACCACAACTACAAACACCCCATTCTCTTACAGAGTATTTGCAAAAAAATTATTTATAGAAAAATGATAAATTTTAAAAAGTGTTGAAATTTGAAACAAAAAGAAAATGAAGGGGATTCGCAATATATAAGTAAAGTGAAGAATAGAAAATTTTCAAATTTGAGTGTTTGTGAAAAAACAGTAAGAAAACAAAAAACTAAATTTGTATGTAAATGAACATAAAATCACTTATAAAGAATTTTTTTTCTACTTTCGACTTTTGTTTTCACTTAGCACCTATTAAATTCATAAACACTTTAAAATTTCTTTATGTTACATAAATATTTAATTTAAGAAATTACTCCGTAGTGATATAGCGTGGTTTCACTTTTGTTTTTGAAGTAAAAGCAATGAACTATTATTAATTGAAACAAATCGAATACAATCATTCCCATCGAATATCTTTATCTAACAAAGCCAATTCTAACAATCGTACCTTGATCAACAATATCACATAAATTAAATCTAAATAACGCCTACTATTACAGTATAAAGACAACATCGATCTACTATGGAGTAGAACAACATCCCACCCATTGGTGGGGTTCAACTGTAACCTCTAAGGTCATAAGACCTCAGTTTCACCAATTGAGTTAGACCTCATTGACAAGTGTAAGCTCACTTGGACCGAACAATTATTTACTAGGACTCGGGCTACTGATGGACAATAAAACTAAAGTTATAATATATATATATATGTATAAATAAGTAATCAACTTTAAATAATAAGAAAATATTTATTCCAATTTCCTTTTAATTTATATCAATCATACAATGAATTTTGTATTATTGATCTCACTTATAAGTCATTAGGAAATACTAATTTTGCAACCACAATTAACTTGGTCAGATGTCTACGAAGGTTGTCACGTATACAATCATAAAGTGTGGGCTGAGGGAGTTACTAGGAATGACCCTGACAAGTTTGGTCTGCATGTAAGGACCACATGATCAATAATGCATTGAATCGAATCTCTTGAAATTCTTATTACAATTTACAGATTATAATTTTTTTAAATTAAGAGGCAGAGCCCATATTTCACAAATATGTTTTTAAAATCGCATGTTATAAGTATTATTGGATTCTTTTTAAGACTTTATTAATATTTTTTTATTTGGTGTATATACAATTATACAAAATTTGGCGAGCTCGGTTCGTTTGCACCCATAATATTTGTCAGGGTTAAATGCAATTTGCCCCCTTGTTTTAACTAAAAAAAGCAATTATCCCCCTGTGAAAAAATAACTAGCAATTTACCCCCTTGTGTTATTCAAAATGCAGCAAACAACCCCCTCACAGGGGGTTTTTTGCTCCATTTTTAGGGAGTATTCTGCTCCATTTTTTAAAACACAGGGGGTAAACTGCTATTTATTTTTTCTCAGGAGGGTTTTTGCAGATTTTGCATATCACAGGGGAGGTAATTGCATTTTTTCCGTATTTGTCATCAAGGCCTAAAGGGGCCGATTTTCGTGCTTCAACAAGAAGCAAAAATTGGCCTCTTCATTATAACTTTTTATCAAAATATGATATTAAATTTAATTCCCAAAATAATAATTGAAAAATAAACCAAACAATACAAAAAATTCAAAATGCGGGTTTGGATTGTTCAACCATTAGACCAGATGGAGGCATGACCTCAATTCCTTAGCCCCATCATGGATATGGTATGCAGAGGCCGGGCTAACTTGGGCGGCCCGTGAACAAGAAACTCTTGAGACACTTCTTTCATCGACGGCCGAAGTTTCGGGTTAGGGTTCAAGCAAGTGAGTGCAATGCCCACTATTCGGACCACATCCGACGCCAGTATTTGGTCTGCTGGTGGAGGCAACCTCTTGTCTAAGAAATCTTGGAGACTTATGTCATTTTCACTAGGTTGTCGTGTCATGGAGTTAATGAATCCCCCTGGATGATAGCCAGATATCGTCTCTAGAGCTACAACTCCAAAGCTATAAACATCACATTTTTCGTTAACAACCATCGTGTACGCTAGTTCTGCATATGAAAAACCAGTTGATCAAGAACGTGGAAACAATGGCATTAGACACACATATATACATATATATCGTAGGGGAGGGACGAAAGGGTATTTGCAATGACTTTGATATGAATGAGTTGTAGAAAAAACTGCAAATTTAGTTGTAACGAAAGTTGAGAGTGTTTGAAAATAAAAAGTAAAACAAAGGTAAAGTTGGACGGAAAAAAAAATAATATGGATGTAAAATTTGATGGAAGAAACTTATATCTTTTAGTTTAAATGAGCTTAATTACGCCATTCAAAAGCATAATTTATAAATTGTCAATAAGGTCTTGCCTAAGTGGTGTGGTTGAGGTCTCACAATCACGAGGTTGTGAGTTTGAGTTTTATAGACGTGGGTTGGTAGTCTATGTAATGACCAATACCAAAAAAAAAAAAAAAAAAAAATGTGAAGGCATAATCTATAAATTAGAAACACTATTTTAACTTATTTTCAACAAATTACTCATGAACACTTACAATAGAATTTTTCAAAATACCGTAGAAGGGTTGAAAGTGTAATTAGTTTTGTATTATTTATTCCCTTTTTGAAATTTTATATTCTTTCATTTCATTTTATTTTCTAAATCTTCTGAAGCTCCTTGACCAAGCAACTGTAATAATAGGATAAACAGTTATTCACACATGCAATAATTTTAAGTTAGCAAAATTATAATTTTAGTCCTGTAACTTTAGGTCGTTACTACTTTTGGTCCTATAATTTTCTCTGTTTACACATTTAGTCCTTTTTCGATAAATTTAGTCCAACACATATCAGATTTGGTCTTTTTGTGGCAAATTTTGTCCTGTGCTGATAAATTTGGTCCTGGTGACATATAATTACAAAACCAAAAATGAGATCCACTCGAATGAGAATGAGATCAAAATTATCAACACAAGACTTAGTTTGCCAAAAAAGGACCAAATGTGAGATGTTCAGGATTAAATTCGTCAAAAAAGGACTAAATATGTAAATAGAATAAATTACATGATCAAAAATACTAACGACCTATAATTACAGGACTAAAAATGTAATTTTACCTTTTAATTTAGAAACAAATACAAGTAATAAATTTGGAACAGAAGAAGCACTAGTTAACATTTACCTGGGGCAATATAACCTTGAGTTCCTGCAATTTGTGTTACATTGGATGAACTAGGATCCAACAATCTAGCAATGCCAAAATCAGCTAGACGAGCTTCAAGCTTTGAGTCCAAGAGTATATTGTTACTGGATACGTCCCTATGCAGGATCGGCGGATCGCAGTCGTGGTGCATGTACGACAACGCATGAGCGACGCCCTTCACCACATTCACTCTCTTCACCCAATCTAGCTCAACAGCTTCCTTTTCGTCCCTCAGGATGCAAAACAGGCTGCCCCTCTCCATGTACTCGTAGATGAGAAACATGCACCGTCTGTGCAGACAGTAGCCGTATAGTCTGACAATGTTTTGGTGCCTTATTCCTTGTAGAATCTCGGCCTCGTTCCTGAAACACTTGTCGAATGTCGGGTTCTCTCCTTCCAAGCTATGAAGCTTCTTCAAAGCAACAACTTTTCCATTAGGCAGTTCGGCTCTATAGACACTACCGTAGCCTCCGGTTCCTATACAGTAGCTTATGTCAAAGTCTTCTGTTGCTCTAACAATGTCCTCGTAAGCAATCTTCCCGTTGAAATTCCATATCTTGAATATGTCCACTTCTTTAGTAACAAGGGGCTCCGGGTTTGATTTCTTTGCTTTGGTTTTAAACAAGTAGAAACCTCCACCAAGAACCAACAAGGCAAGGAATAGGGCAAGTGGAAGAAATATCGCGATGTAGTTTTTATGCCTTTCTTCAGTATGTTTTTCGTTACAAGAGGGGAAGTTGTCGGAGTAGTTAAGTAACTTATTGTTCGGGAACAAGACTTTCTTAGGGAATTTACACCAAATTTCAACTGGAATAGTACCCTCCAAAGCATTGTAAGACAAGTCGATGGTAAATAAACGGGATAGAGATTGAGGGATTAGGCCGGAGAGGTTATTATGTGAAAGATTGAGGTCAAGAAAGCCTGCACTCTCACCTACTCCAAACTCATAAGGTATCTGTCCCTGAATTGAATTTTCACTTAAATCAATCCGGCCAATGTTAGGGAGCTTTGTGATTTGGAGAGGAATGGTGCCACTCAAGTTGTTGTTTTGCAGTTGTAAAATGAACAAACGGGACCATGTCGTCTCGTTAGATGGGAAAGGGATGTCGCCCGACAACTTGTTGTAGGAAAGGTTCAATAATGAGAGGTTTGATAGTTCTCCTATCTCAACTGGTACTCGGCCTGAAAGTTGATTGGAAGAAAGATCGAGACGTCTAAGTTGAAGCAAGTGCACAAGTGTATTTGGGATGATGCCGTCTATCCGGTTGTTTGAAAGGTATAGATCCATTAAACTTTTCATTTGGCTAATTTCATTCTCTATCTGGCCATTGATTTGGTTTGAAGATAGAGATAAGACGCTCACGGTTGTCAATCGATATAGGGAGGAAGGGACCGTACCCGTGATTTCATTAGAACTAAGGTCTAGATAAACTAATCTTGTAAGATTCCCTATGTTTGTAGGAATGGAACCATTGATTTCATTGCTGGACAACCATAGAGTCTCCAAATTAGTCAAATGGAATAACGTCGAAGGAATCGCGCCAACGACATTGCTATCCATAAGGTTTAGCACAACCAGGTTGGACAAGTTTCCTACCTCACCAAGAATCGAACCCCCATTAGTTTCAAGAAAACTAGCCAACGACAAAGATCTCAACGTCGTCAACCGGGCCACAACCGGAACAAGAGAACCACGAAGGTAGTTCACACTCAAGTCCAAAACCGCCAACCTCGTGAAGTTTCCAATCCCAGGGAAAATATAACCCGAAAGATGGTTATAAGACAAGTCAAGCGTCTCTAACTTCGTAAGGTTTCCTATTGAAGGAGACAACTCACCACTAAGATCATTATACGACAAGTCCAAATAACTCAAACTCAATAATTCACCTATCGGACGAGGGATGCTCCCGTTGAAGGAATTGGCACTCAAATCCAAAACAACAAGATTCTTAAGATTTCCAATTTCAGACAGAATAGACCCAGAGATACCGTTATTAGATAAGACTAGACTTTCTAATTTAGTAAGATTGGCGAGTGAGATAGGCAACTCACCTGTAAGATAATTGGTTGACAGATCGAGATGAGTCAACCCCGTCAATGCACCTATCTGAGCAGGGATTGCACCGTCTAGCCAAACACCGGATAGCTGAATTTTAACAAGGTGCGGAAGCGCAAGCCAATTTAGCTTGTCCAATGACCCTAAGCCTCGATCGTATTTTCTCCATGTTATCTCGACAACGTGGCCCGCGTGGTTGCAAGTTATGAAATCCCACCTGCAGTGATCGGAGGTGTTTGCGGTGTGATCAGCCGTCCACCAAAAAGTCGAATTGAGGGCCGCAGCTTCTAAGTCATCAGCAGTTGTGGTTTGTGGAGGCATGAGGAGTATGGTGGTGCTGATTGTGATCATAACAATGGAAAGAGCAAAGAATGAAGCCATCTAAGTCTTACTGGTTACTGCATACGTTATCAAAGGATTTTTTATTGGTCTGGTTTTCTGTAGAATTGAAGGATAAGATGAATGGTTGACTATGTATGTAAGCGAAGACATCATTATACATTCAATAATTGGTAGGAAGATTTGACTGATTTGGGTGGTGAGGGCCCACGCGTTATACGAAGACTATGGGGTTTAACTGCCTTATTTAATATAATAATATCAAAATAATAAAAAAAATTATAATATATATATATATATATTAACATATATGATGCAAGTCGAATTCAAAAAGCTCGACTTCATCATTTTTTTTATTTTTAATAAAGTCAAAGTAGAATCATATTTTTTTAATTTTAAATAGAAGTTGAACTCATTGAGTTCGAATTCTATATATTATTTTTAATTTTAATATTTATAATTTTAATATGCCTTGGCAACAACATTAATTTTAACTTTATAATTTTTTTAATTTTAATTTTATATATAATAATTTTAATTTTAATTAATAATTTAAAAATTACACCCAAAAATTTATATTTAAACAAAAGAATATATATTTATACCAAAAAAAATTTAAAAATTAATTTATTGAAAAATACAATAAATTCACAAATATTATTATCTTCTACGATCCCTCACTGATGCATCAACTTGTCTTGAATGACCCTCCTTTGTTGGTATTGTTGTCTATTCCATGTTTGCGCCCAATTCATCTTGTTATGAATGCGTGATGTTTGACTTCTACCAGAACGAATGATGTCACGTAGAGTAGTGTCATGGACCAACAAAAATTCTGGAACATCTCAATAATTTTCTGTCATCAAAGGATGAAAAGACTGAGAATATGTTCTCTTGTAAGCTATTAAATCGTAATAGTCCCTAACCATTGGTGCGAGACTAATTCTATATGCAACACATACCTTTTGAGCATGCGAGCACGGGATGTCGAATTGAATCTATTTGCCACATGAACATTCTCGTGTGGCAATTGTGACGACGTTGGTGTTGAATCCATGTCTAGTCTGACGTTTTGTTACAACTGAGGCAGACTGTTGATGCTAATTGTATCTCGTCACAGCATTCAACACTTTTTTCGAACAAACGTGGAAACAATTTGTATGCAAAGTCTACCCACAGTTAGTTGTTGCTTAACATGACACTACTCTTCGCCATCCTTTCACGAAAACAAGTAGCGCCCAAAGATAATGCCCCGTCAATGTCTCACAGACAAAGGAGAAGCAGTAGTAGAATGTTTACAAGTTCATTTAGAGGTGATGATACTGTTGGAGTAGATATAGCTGGTCCATGGTGCACACACCTCAACATGAATATCAAGATTACTACATGACTCAACCGCCCCAACAAAGTGATTGATTTGATTCAATTTCATACATTCCAAACCAACAAAATTATTATGGACAAGTTTATCTTGACCTTGGGTTGGTATGAGAAACATATGCATATTATAATATTATTAATTTTGTCTAATTCACACACTTTTTCTTTATTTTTTTATTTTTAATTATAAAATTATATTTATGACCTTATTTAAAAATCCTTGGATTTGATTTGACCTAATCCAAATTTAACAAGTAGATCAACAATGTAGATTTTACTTAATTTCAATTATTATATTTGTAATATATACATTTGATATATTATTTTATATATAATTTAAAGGGGAAGGGACGGTAACAAGTGAGAGGGGGTGGAGGTGACGACAAAAGGGGAGGGGAAGGACGGCGGCGGAGGGGGAAGACTGTCGATGGTGGGGCCCCTGGTCAGGATTTATATACAAAAATTATATATGCATATTATTATATATTAATATACTATTTATTTATATGATCTATGTAAATAACAATATAGTATTATATATTTATACATAAAAAAGTATTTTATTCTTAAAAATCACCACAAAATCGCAATAGGGGTGTGTGGATTACACCACCACTGGTAAGGGTATAATTTGCTATGTGTTGAAAAAAAACAAGGGGATAATTTGATTATTTTTTTTTAAGGGGCGTTTCGCACATATATCATATTTCAGGGGTGGTTGCATTTTCCCCTAAAAAATAGTAATAGATAAAAAAAAAAAACAATTTGAACAAAAGAAAAAACAAATAATTTGCATTTTAAAACTTTTCAATGAAAGGCAACTCCATATAGAAGATAGTGAGCTTCTTTCTATACAATTCAGACAATTAGGTTGTCCTCCTTTTTTTTTTCTTTTTTTTTTTTCTTTAGTATGCATTTGTTTGACTGGGAATGACATCTTTTCCGGGAGTGTAATTCTCAGACATCGTAAGTATATGTTTGGTAGTATTACCCTAAATTTGGAAAGGAAAGGTATTCCCAAAGTTTGGAATATGCACACAAAAATGGAGAATGTAAAATTCCGACATTTTGATGGTATTTATATTCTCTTCTACTAGGAATCTACCATTATTATCATTTATATCAGGTATCTTTCCGTGTATCTCACGGCTCTCTCCTATCTCCCTTGGTCTCTTCAAATTTATCTCACTAGTTGTTGTAGCACGCCGTCTCTGTGTGCAATATAATAAATATTCTTTTTTATTTTAAAATATATTATTATTATTCTAAATAAGAGCAAAATATATACCATTATATCACATTAAAAAAAGATAAAAAATTAATTTATCAATTGGTGAAACTTTGGAAGTTAAATAAGTTGGTTATATTATCGGTTGAAGGGCATTTTTGACCTCACAAAAAATGGTGCAGTGGTGTAAGTAACCACCGTTTATGAGTGTGGAAGAGGTTTTCTTTATATAATAGTATAGATTATGACTCTTTTTGGTCTTCATTTCGTTTAGGGTTAATTACACATAGACCCCCTTTAAAAATATGAAATTATACTTTCCCTCAGAAAAGTTTTAAAATTACACTTACACTCCTTCTGAAAATTCGCAGTTTAAGCCTAACCTATTTCCTTAGGATTTTTACAAAAAATGCTGACGTTAGCAAAACAAATTACATAAATTTTGAATTTTACCCCTAATTTAACATCACCATGTGATAAATTTGTACTTATACGAGAAAAATGAAATAATGTTAACCTCATTGTGTGTATATACATTATATTTATCTCCTTATAAGTACAAAAATATATATAAAATTGTTAAATAAGGGGCAAAATTCAAAACTTACGTAATTTTTTCTTGCTGCCGTAAATATTTTCCGTCCAAACTTTAACGCGAGGGAGTCAGTGTAAACAGAGAATTTTCGAAGGGTGTAAGTGTAGTTTCAAAACTTCTTTGGGGAAAGTGTAATTTTGCATTTTCAACGGGCCCTAAGAATAATTAACCCTTTCGTTTAATTACAAGTGGTGCATTAAGTTGCATTTTATTCTTTTATATATTTATTTTAGGGTTAAGTACAGTTACAAACCTGAAGTATTCACCCTATATCAATTACCCCCTAAAGTATTAAAATTTTAAAAAAAACTCTGACCATTAATTTTTAAGTTAAAAAAATCCATTTTACCCTCCCAAAAATTACTTTCTGACAAAAACAAATTAAAGGGACTTTTAAAATGCCAACAAATCACCCTTTGTCCAAATTTTGTATAATTCTAGTTTCACTTGTTCATCGAGCTCTTTTCATTTTCATAATTCTAAAGTACTTGGTGCTCATTATATTTTAATTTCACTTATTTATCAAACTAAATTAAAAATAAATTTATACATGCATATATATTGATATATTTACTTAACAAATAAAAAATTTATAAAATCGAAAAGGTAGATGAACTAATAAAAAATACACAAATTGATACATATTTATAATATATATATATATACATATATGGCACGTACTTATATAAATATTGATTAATAAAACTGAAAGGGATGTGAACTAATATAAAAAATTAACATATACTTATATATATATATATATGGTAATTATATAAAAATGGTAAATATATACATGTATAAATTCTTATTTAACTTGGATTGACAAATTAACAAGTGAAATTAAAATAAAATTAGCACCAAGTACTTTAAGATTACCAAAATAAAAAGAGCTCGATTAATAAGTGAAACTAGAATTAGACAAAAAGCTTGGACAAAGGGTGATTTTGGCATTTTAGAAATCACTTTATATTTTTTTTTCAGAATATTTTTTTGTTAAGGGTAAAATGGACTTTTCAAACTTAAAAATTAAAGGTCATGGGGGTTTTGAAAATTTTAATATTTTGAGGGGGTAAATGTGGGGTGAAAACTTCAAGGGTGGTAACCGTATTTAACCCTTTATTTGAATATATTTGATGGTAATATGTCTGTATAGGTACATGTTCACAATATTTTATTTTATTATACAATAATATAATATATTTTCATAAATATATATGCACGTATGTATATAAAAAGGTGTGATCGGGGTAGAGGAACATAAAGAGATGGCTAGTATTCGAGAACAGATTGACGATCATCATAGTTGGCAAATGCTTAAGTAGCAACAACGTAGTAAGATCACTGACTTGGAGAGGGAGATGGGAATACTCGGTTCTTCCACGCTTACGCAACGTCATGATGTAGGCATAATCAGATTGCTCGGTTGAGGGATGAGGAGCGAGTGTGGAGGGACAACGTGGCTGATATTCAGGGGATCCTTTTCCGTTACTTTCAAGATATCTTTGCCTCCTCTCGACCACCGGATTCAGCTCTCACTAAGGTGCTATCATCGGTCCAACCTTGCGTGAGCCCGAAGATGAACCAGGCCCTTACTGAACCATTCACTGCTGTTGAGGTAAAGCATGCGGTCTTCAGTATGTTCCCTTTTAAATCTCCAGGTCCCGATGGCATGCCCTCTTTGTTTCTTTAGAAATTTTGGCTTGTTGGTGGGGAAGATGTGTCTAGTGCTGCTCTCCGTATCCTGAATGATCATGTTCTTTTGCATAAGTTTAATTACACACATGAAGTCCTTATTCCGAAGTGTGAGGTGCCGGAAATGGTCCCACAACTTCGTCCGATTAGTTTATGTAACATCATTGTTACAATTGCTTCTAAGTGTATAGCTAATCGTATTAGGCTTGTGCTTGATGCTCTTCTTCACATACCCAGTCGACCTTCATCCTGGGTCAGTTGATTACCAATAATGTGTTGTTAGAATTCGAGTTGAATCATTATTTGAATACCATAACCCAGTCTGCTAGTGCATGTACGGCTTTAAAACTGGATATGAGCAAAGCCTATGATAAGGTAGAATGTCTTTTCTTAGAGGAGTACTGCTTAGGCTTGGGTTTCATCATAGGTTCGTGAATCTTATCATGTTATTGGTTACTACTATTTCATACTCGTTAACGTTAAACGGTGAACATTTTGGCTTCTTTCGACCGGAGTGGGGCATCTGTCAGGGTGATCCCCTCTCCCCCTACTTGTCCATTTTCTGTGCAGAGGGTTGTCGAGTTTGATCCAGGCTGCTGAGCGGGATGGAAGGATGGTGGGAGTGACTATGGCCCCACAAGCTCTCCTTGTGTCTCATCTTTTGTTTGCTGAGACATTCTAGTGTTTTGTGGGGCGACTGAGGGGCAGATGAGGGAGATCCGGAGGATACTGGAGGTGTATGCCAAGGTGTTGGGACAAGAGGTAAGTTTACAGAAGTCCAGTATAGCGGTAAGTGGAGGTTTAAGGGAGGCGGGGAAGAGACATGTAGCAGCAGTGTTGGGCGTGAGGTTGGTAGGAACCATGATAAGTACCTGGGGCTGCCGGCAGTGGGGAGGAGAGCGTGGGGATCTCTGTTTAAGTCTGTGAAGGATTGGATGTGAGATCGAATGAATTTTTGGTGTTCGAAGATGTTATCTCAGGTGGGGGAAAGGGGTTCTGCTCAAGTCCGTTTTGCAGGCGATTCCAACTTACGCGGTGTCGTGTTTTCAACTTTCCCATTATTTGATCCGTCAATTGGAGTCGGTTGTAGCGGAGTTCTGGTGGCACAACAGGGGAGAAAGGAGGGTGCATTGGGTTGCTTAGGCTAAGCTGTGTCGGCCATTGGCACATAGGGATTTGGGGTTTCGAAGCCTTCGTGAGTTTAACTTGGCGTTGTTAGCGAAGTAGGGGTGGAGGATCTTGGAAAGAGCCATCATCTCTTCTTAGTCGGGTATTAAAAGCCAAATACTTCCAGCAGTGCAGCTTTTGGGACACTTCCTTGAGGTCTCGGCCGTCTTGGATGTGGCGTAGCATTCTTGCGGCACGTGGACTGTTGCAGGAGGGGTATATGTTGGTTGATCAACCGGATGCTGTGGGGGGTGCTTAGTGGCAGTGGAGATTCCACAAGAGTGGCCGATTTACTGTCAAGGGTGCGTACAAACAAGCGGTTGTAATTCGGGAACATACCTATGCGTTAGCTTCTAGGATGGGGTCGTGTAGTAACCCAAATGGACAGTCCTTGTGGGCAGCTGTTTGGGGGTCGAAGGTTCCGCCCAAAGTGCGTGTGTTTGTTTGGCGGTTGTGCTCGGAGGACATTCCAATGCTGGAGTGTCTTGCACGTCGCGCGCGAGGGGTCGAGACTGTGTGTGGGGCATGTGGGGCGGAGGTAGAGACATTGCGGCATGTTTTTCTGGAGTTTCCCGTGGCGAGACAATTGTGGGCGATATCATTGCTGCCTTGGCGGAGTATGTCAGCAGTGGTCAGCAGGGGCTGCGGAATAGGTGTTTTATGTTATGCAGCAGGTTAGTGTGGAGGATAGGAATCTATTTTTTGTGGCTTGCTGGGCTATTTGGCATAACAGATGTAAGAGGATGATGGAGGGGAGCTATCAGGATTTGCAGACTGTATGGAGGCGGGCTGCAGTGTTCCTCGTGAACTATCAGCAGATCCGACCCGAGTTGCGTCTGGTTTGATTTTCGTTGTTTTGTTGAGTCTTGTTAGTGGGTTTGGTCAGGTTGTTTGAGAGTGCTTTTTTGCTGTCCTTTTTGTTTGGTCAGGATGTCAGTGTTCCTTTACTGCTTTATAGTTTAGTTGGTTTCTTTGGTTGGCTTCTACATGCTGTTGTAGGAGTTCATTTGGTGTGAACTTCGTGGTTTTTTATATATTAGTAAGAAGCACGTGCAACGCACGTGATTCGTATTTTTTCAATAAATTATTACATTATAACAATAAAATAAATTATAATAAGAATATATTAATTAAATTTAATAGGGACTTTATAAATAAACATTATTATTATTATTACAAAGTAAAATAATACAGTTCAAAAATAAATAATATTTTCTCCACTTTAATTATTATTTAATAATATAATTATATTTGTTCTACTTGAAATATATGCATCTTTTTTAGTATAAATAAATCACATTCGTACAAGTAAATTTGGTCAGGATAATCATATACATACATAATAAATACACAAAAATATTAAAACACACTATATGTATGTGTGTGTAGGATATTCAATGACTAAAACTGATAAACAAAAAATATATAGTGATTTATTTTTGAAATGGAGAAGTAATGCATACAAAAATTTAAGTATGTCCATCATTTACGATATATAAATATATTAAAGTAGAATAAACATATATATTTATTTATCTATTTTTGACTTGGTGCTTTTTAATTGTAGTTTATTGTTTGTTATCAAATATTCGTTTAGTAAGGTTCTTATATTATCAATAAATATTGTTTTACATTGATGATCATATTACAGGAATAAACAATGAAAATAAACATTTAGATCTTTCACCCTATTAATTAGCTCTAATTAAAATAAAGCATAAAAAGAGAATACAATTAATATTGTATTATGGAATAAACATAAAAGTTCTTGTTTCTAATTGAACTTTATTTTCATTGAACTTGTGGTTATTGTTTCACTTATGAAACAATATTTTAATCTTTTTGGGTAGTGCAAATTTTGAAAAGAAAAAAATATATTAATTAGTCATTTCTTTTTTTCTTTTATGTTCTTACTCCTTATGTTAACTATATTTAAAATTATTTATAACATAATTTTCTACTAATAGCTTCATTATAAAACAATTATTTTATTTATCATGTTTTCTAAAGAGATTCTAGAACAAAGTCCTAAATTTATTAAACCATCTATGAAACGATTTAAAGTGAAACAATAAGTATTAAATTTTTTAACTTAAATGATACAAAAATAATTACTTCAATTTTTAAAATTTTTATTGATCAAAAAGTCAATTTATTAAATATTTAAGAGTCCAATTATAATTGGTCTAATTACACTTTTAATTAGACATCCATAATACTATTTTATTGCTATATAAAATTGTAATTATTATGTAATAATTTAGAAAAAATATTATCTATGTTTTTTCTCTGATATTTTCATAAAGAAATATGATAAAATCAAATTATAAATACACCAAAAAAAAAAGTATATTAGGAAAAGCAAAAACGTATTAATTGTTTTAAGTCTCTCTTTTTCTTTTATCAATTATCCTTTTTATATTTTCTAGAGGACCATATATGAAAAAATATGAAAAGAAAATGTAATAGTATAAAATTACCTTTCTTACTTTTATATCTTTTTCTTGATCTGAATACTTGAAAATTAAAATAAAAAAAATCAAAACTATTTACTCTGTTGGGCTCGTTAATATGAATATATATGTACTTCTACAAATTTAAGTTTATAGTACAATAATTATAGTATTATCCAAGTAAATAAATATATCATGAATAATTAATTGGATAAATAGAATTAAAAGGGTTTTTATCCAAATAATAATATAATTTAATTTATTTACTTATTTAATAAGTAATTATTTTTTATTAGTAGCAAAGTTTTAAAGAGTTAAAATTTTATAATTTTCTTTATTTTTTCCAATAAATTCATCTTAAGTTGTACTTTTGAATTATAGTAGATCGACAATATTTAATTAGTGTCGAAAATTAGAAAAGTATCATATCATCTCCCTAATTTTAAAAAATTAACTTAAACAAGTACAATTATCTCATAAGAGGTACTTTATATGACTATCATCTATGACTAAAATGCTCTTGATGTCTAGTTTCATACGAATTGATTTTATTTGAAAATCTAATGTAATCAATATGTTATGATAGAATGAAACCACATGCTAATTTTTATAGAGGAATTTAGAACATAGAAAGTACCCTTTTGGTATTATATTTAAACTATATTATGATTAAAAGAAAGCCCAAGTATCCCTCATTTCTATTATTTAGTACATGATAGTTATTATATTATTGGGTATTAGAAAAAATCTATTTCAAGAAATTTTTTGAATATTTCACAAGTCTTTTGGTATAGATGTCACACTACAAGAAAATAGCTAAATAGCTACGAGAAATTTGATGTTAAAATCAGCGTCGAGCTAATTATCAAGTAAAATTTTCATTGCTAATCTACGCTACTATTAAATATATATATATATATATATATTAAATACTTGTTGCTAAATTTGTTAGCAAGTAATTTCGTTGCTAAATGTATTGGCAAGTAAATTTCTCATATTAAATAAAGTAAATTAGCAACGAGAAGTTTAATTGCTAATTAGCTCAACGCTAATATTTTTTTCGTTGCTATTGAACAATTTTCTTGTAGTGTCAATATAATCTTATGTATAAAATAAATATCTTACTTATACTTAAAAATGAAAGTTGTCTATGATCAAATGATGATTAAGATTAGGAGTTTTAATTTAAAATTTCAGTAAATATAACGCTAGTTGATAACCATTAAAATCAAATGATTAATTTCATTTAAAAAAATCACTTAATTAATAGCTCCCTTGAATCATCTGTTAATGTTGCATTGGACTTATGATCTTCAATTTCAAAAAAAAAAGGTCGGTATTTTTACATTTTAGATATTTCCCTCTTATAAACTTTTAGATTTTAAAATTAATTCTCTCCATGATACTTATCTTTCATCTCTATATTTGTGATGAGAAATTCACCATTATTTATGTGAAAACATCGTAATTAATCTTTTTGTTCTTTTGCCTTCTATTGAAATTTTAGATCTTATAATTATTTCTCTTTATAATATTAACTTTTCATCCTTATATTTGTTTTTACGTATAAAATGTTACTTTAATTTTTACATGCCTATATTTGTAATAAAAAAGTATCATTTAAATTAACCCATATTCTAAATTTACTTCACGAATGAAATAAGATTTTAATTTTGTTTTTTGTAGTTGTGCAAATCAAGAAATAAATAAAATTTAGCTTTTGATTTTTATTTTTATTTTTGAACTCTTATAATAAATTTTCTTGTAATAATCTCTTTACTTTTTATTTATTCCTCATGTTGGTGAAAAGTAGTCTAAATTGACCGATAGTATCTTATGGAATGAGTTGAATGGAATAAACATAAAAATCATTGACTAATTTTATAAGTTAGGGTCGAACTATAAATATAAATGTACACAAATTAAATTACTTATTATTAAAAATAATGTAGTAGAAATCTTATAGACCAAGTAATCTGTGCCTTAAATAATCAAAAAACTGATAGACTCGTTTAATTCATAAAATAAGTTTTGAATAATATTATTATAATTTTAGCATTAATATTATCATGACAATTAATAATAAAACTACTTATGAAATAATTATCCTATTCTAAGTTTGTTTTTCATAAATAATTAATTTTAAGATAAACTTATATAATGTGCTTGTTTCTCATTTAAGTTTATTTTCGTTGAACTTGCGATAAGTTTTAATATTTTTAATCAACACAGAAAAATTAAAAAAAATATAAAACATTTCAAGTTGCTCATATTTTTATAATATCTTATTAATAAATTTAACTTACATTAAATTAATGGCAAATTGTCCCATAGATTGCTTTCCTTGCTTTCAAAGAGATGCTTCTTCAAGTTTCCAAATCATATCTTCTCCTAATTATATAACATATATATTCTTTCCTAGTTAGTACTATGATTAATTACACTGACCTTCCCTACTACTATGCTCCCCTCGTACTATGAAAATTAAATAGACTTCCCTTTCAAATATATCCACCTTACAAATGACCCCTTCAATTAGTCAACTTAATAAATTTTGCTGATGTTATAAAAAAATTGATTTAAACTTTCGATAATACCCTCAACCTGAATAACTCTATTTTTTATGACTTAAATACCCCTTTGGGGTAATTTGTTATTTTTAAAGTTGAATATGGTGTATACTTGTAACTTTTAGTATATTATTTTATAACATTTTGTTAATCACATATTGTGTATGTATAGGTTGTGACATTAGTTTCTATTCCTAACAATCATCAAAGCTTGCAAATTTTGTTAAAATTATATTATTTTTAAAAAAATAAAGCTTATATTTTGAAAAATAAAATACTTGAAGATATTTTGATCCATTTTTATTTTCAAGTTTATTGAATTATTTTTAGTTTTATAAATGAGGGCAAAATTGTCATTTGTACATGGCATTAAATTTGATTAACACTTGTTAGCCAGAGGGGGCAATTTGATATTTTCATACTAAGAGGGGGAATTTGTATAATACCATAGTAGCAGGGGAGGTCAGTGTAATTAACCCTAAGACTTTTAACTAATTTTATTTAATTAGTTATAAATAAAACTCAGTATAATGAATGGAACTCTTTATTATAAGGGTAAATTACAGTGACGCCTTTTGAGGTTAGACCAAAATATAAAAACACCCCCTATTTTTGTTAAATTACAGCTACACCCCCGAAGGTTGTAATTATATTACAACTATCCCCCTTATTCAAAGGCAAAGCTTACACTAATACCCCTTGAAAAACATTACATTAACACCCCTGAGGGAGTACTGTAGCTGTAATTTCGCAAAAGACGGGGGTGTTTGTGAAATTAGGTTTAACCTTAGGGGGTGTCAACGTAATTTACCCTTATTATAATTTATATTTATTATAATTCCATCTCAATTCAATTATCTAAGTAATTAACAACTATTACAAAATTACTTATTGTACACATAAATTTATAGTCTAATATTCTATGAAAATGATATACTTTACATTACAGAAAAGAAAGAAACATAAAACATGGCAACTCATTCACATTTTTATAGTATACGTAGATATAGACAATATTTATCTATGGTTGTATGCCCATTTTTTATTCTTTTTCACTTTTGTTTCGAAAAAAATGTATGTGTGGTGATGGTTTAGGAGTAACATTTACACCTTTTGATATTTTTTTTACAAGGAATGATTTTTATCGTATAATATTGTTAAAAAGATCAAATATGTACACTGTCATTTTGTTCTATTATATTAGAGACGATTAAAGAATCATATAAGGTACTTATTAATGGCATTTCTAATGCTTAAATTACATTTTAGTCTATCTCACAACAAAAAGTATTTCTCTACATGATAAGTAATTTCATTGACTCTCATTTTTCTTTTAACTTATTTTACTCTTTAAAATATTTATTTTAAATGAAAATTTATTTAATTGATTTTATTTATCATCTAACCTCTATATTTTAATATGTCTAGTGATCTAACTAATTCTCATTTATATCTATGCTAGAAAAATTCTCAACATTAAATCCTTTCAATTTTTATGATTTTTTCTAGTCATTTCAGGTTATATCATTGCGCTATTTTTTATCTAGTAAGTGTATTATATTATGAATATAATATACACAAAATAATATTGGTAAATATGTATAATGTGAAAAGTAATTAATCAGAATAACTATGGATAATGTGAAAGTAATTAATAAGAGTGAATATATATAATGTAAAAAGTAATTAATAGGATTCAATAAGTATATTGTTTTACATTTTTATCCTTAGAAAAATAATATTACAAGGCTAATTTAGTCCAATCAAAAAAAGAAAGAAATCAAGACCCCTATTCATACTTTTATTTTATTTATCATCTAACCTTTATATTTTAATATGTCTAGTTGTCTAACTAATGCTCATTTATATTTATGCTAGAAAAATTCTCAACATTAAATCCTTTCAATTTTTCTCATGATTTTTTCTAGTCATTTAATGTTATATCATTGCGCTATTTTTTATCTAGTAAGTGTATTATATATATTATGAATATAATATACACAAAAATAATATGGGTAAATATGTATAATGTGAAAAGTAATTAACCAGAATAACTATGGATAATGTGAAAGTAATTAATAAGAGTAAATATATATAATGTGGAAAGTAATTAATAGGAATCAATAAGTATATTATTTTACATTTTTATCCTTAGAAAAATAATATTACAAGGCTAATTTAGTCCAATCAAAAAAAGCAAGAAACCAAGATCCCTATTCATACTTTTATATAGATATAGATATAGATATAGATATAGGTATGGAATAGATATAGATATAGATATAGATAATCAATTTGTCAAAAAAAAAAAAAATATTAGGCTTAAATGCATTTTTTGTCCCGTAACTTATGTCATTTGGTGTTTCCATCATTTATTTTTTGGGGTAGCATTTTGGTTCTGTATCTTTTAAATTTTTATGATTTTAGTCCTTTTCTCGTCGGAAGAATGCATGTGCTTCTCACGTGATATTTTAAAATTTGGACTTTTGTTCCTATTAACCCATTTCTATCAGGATTTTTGTCCATTAACTTTTTAAAGTAGTATTTTGGTCTTGTATATGTTTAATTTTTGCGATTTCAGTCATTTGTTTCCAACAGTTCACCCTTCTCACTAGTGAAAGTGAAATCCGGCGAATAAAATGACTAAAATTGTAAAAATTAAAAGGATGCAGGATTAAAATGCTATCCTAGAAAGTTAAAGGACAAAAATGCTAAATAATCTAAATTACGAGACAAAAAAATACATTTAATCCGATAGTATTATATATATCTTAGTAGAGAGGGATGCATAAAATAATATTTATTTGAACCATGTTTAAACAAGGAATTCAAGGGGATTTAAGATCATCTAAAGTAGCTGTTTTTCAAACACATACACCCTCAATTCATTAACTCCAACATGGATATGGTATTCAGAGGCCGAGCGAATTTGGGTGGCCTGCAAACAAGTTCCAGAGACACTTCCTTCATTGATGGCCGAGATTTCGGGTTAGGATTCAAGCAGGCTAGCGCGATGCTGACTATTCGAATTACCTCTGAGGCAACCATTACGTTTATGGGTGGAGGCAGCCTCTTGTCTATGAAATCTTGAAGAATTACGTCATTTTCAGCAGACTGTTGCACTGTGGAGTTGATGAATTCACCTGGATGATTACCAGATACTGTTTCCAAAGCTACCACACCAAAGCTATAAACATCACATTTTTCGTCAACAACCATGGTGTACGCTAACTCTGCATATCAAGAAATGAATCGTATTAGCCATATATATAAATGGGTAAATTACATTGGTCTCCTAAAAGTTAGGTTTAATTACACAAACACCTCATATTTCATTGCAATATTATAAGTATATCTCTTGAGGTTGTAGTTATAATTACAAGTACACCCTCTATTCAATGAAAACCTTTACACAACACGTATTGGGTACATTGCACTAACAACCCATCAAGACGTGTACGAGTAATTTTTTAAAGGATCGTAGGTGTTTGTATAGTTATGCTTAAATCTGATGTGACGCCAATATAATTTACCATATATGTATATGTATGTGTATATATATATATATATGTTAGTAGAGAGAGATGCATAAAAAAATATTTACGTAAACAAAGTTTAAACATGGAATTAAAAAGGGAAAAAATGCAAGTAACTACATTATGATTTTGCAAATGAAAAAATTATCCCATTTGAAAAATAAAATAGTAATTTACCTCCTCGTGTTTTTTTTAAAAATAAATTAATTTACTTCCCTGAGTTTTTTAAAAATGGGGGGTATATGCAATTAATTTACCCCCTGTGATATAAGAAATGAGCAAAAACCCTCTGTGAAAAAATAATTAGCAAATTATCCCCTGTGATTTTAAAATGAAGCAAATTACCCCCTGTGTTTTCCCTTGATTGGGGGGTAATTTGCTTCATTTCTCAAAACACAGGGAATTAATTTGCTAATTATTTTTTCACGGGGGAATTTTTGCTCATTTCTTATATCACAGGGGGGTAAATTGCATTTATCCCTAAAAATGGAGCAATTTACCTCCCTGTCTAGGGAGGTAAATTGCTCATTTCAATGAACATTAGGAGATAAATTGCTATTTTTTATTTTTAGGGAGGTGAATTGCATTAACCCCAATTAAAAAGTGGTAAGTTATACCTGGGGCAATATAACCTCGAGTTCCCACAAGTTGTGTCCGATTGGAAGAATGAGGCTCCAACAATCTAGCAATGCCAAAATCAGCGAGACGTGGTTCGAGCTTTGAATCTAAGAGTATATTGTTACTGGAAACGTCCCTATGCAGAATGGGTGGATCGCAATCGTGGTGCATGTACGACAACGCATGAGCGACCCCTTTTATCACATTCACTCTCTTCACCCAATCCAACTCCAAAGCTTCGTTTTCATCCCTCAACATGCAGAACAGGCTACCCCTCTCAGCATACTCATAGATGAGGAACATGCACCGTCTGTGCAGACAGTAGCCGAATAGTCTCACAATGTTTTGGTGCCTTATTCCTTGTAGAATCTCGGCCTCGTTCCTGAAACACTTGTCGAAAGTCGGATTCTCTCCTTCCAAGCTATGAAGCTTCTTCAAAGCAACAACTCTTCCATTCGGCAGTTCTGCTCTATAGACACTACCGTAGCCTCCGGTTCCAATACAGTAGCTTATGTCAAAGTCTTCTGTTGCTCTAACAATATCCTCATAGGCAATCTTCCCGTCGAAATTCCATATCTTAAATATGTCTCCTTGCTCAGTAACACACACCTCTAGGTTTGATTTCTTTGCTTTAGTTTTGAAGAAGTACAAACCTCCAACAAGAACTAACAAGGCAAAGAACAGTGCAAGCGGGAGAAAAATCACAATTTTGTGTATCTGCGGCCTTTCTTTTATGCTATTTTCGCCACAAGAGGGAAAGTTACCAGAGTAATTAAGTAACTTGTCGTTCGGGAATAAAACCCGCTTAGGGAATTTACACCAAATTTCAACCGGAATAGGACCTTCGAAAGCATTGTTCGATAAGTCAATAGTTTCAAACTTCGATAGAGATGGAGGGATTACACCTGAGAGATTATTACGGGAAAGATTGACTCGACCACGTAATGCATAGTAACTAGTTTCAAACTCGTAAGGTATCGGCCCTTGAATCGAATTTCGACTTAGATCAATCCATCGAATTACGGGAAGGGTTGCAATTTGAGGAGGAATGACTCCACTCAAACTGTTGTATGAGAGGTCTAAGAAAGAGAGTCGAGATAGTTGTCCAATATCAAGAGGCACTTGGCCTGAAAGTTGATTTGAAGAAAGATCAAGAACATTAAGTTGATGCAATTGCACAAGTTCATTTGGAATTACACCTGTGATTTGGTTAGAACCAATGCTTAGATACAACAAATTAGTCAGGTTTCCAATTCCGGGAAAAATACGACCCGAAATACGATTACCGGATATGAGAAAATTCTCTAATTTCGTAAGATTTGTGAGCCAAAGAGGCAGCACACCATCAAGATCATTATTTGACAAGTCGAGATGATTTAGGCTCGATAATTCACCTACCCGACGAGGGATGCTCCCACTGAACGAGTTGCCACTCAAATCCAGATAACGCAGATTCTTAAGATTTCCAATTGCAGACAAGAAAGAACCATTCATATGATTAAGAGATATGTCAAGAGTTTGTAATTTGGTAAGGTTTGCTAGCGAAAGAGGCAACTCACCCGTGAGACTATTGAATGGCAAAACAAGATATGTTAGTTTTGATAGTGCGCCTATCTGAACAGGGATAGTTCCCTGGAGCCGGGCACCACCTAGTTCAACTCTAACTAGGTGTCGAAGTGCGAGAAAATTTAGTTTGTCCAATTGACCGCCAACCCAAGCGCCACCCGGTACTAGAACGTCCATCGTCGACGTTATTTCCACCACATGACCTTCGTCGTCACAAGTTATGCCTGCCCAGTTGCAATGATCGGAGATGTTTTTGGTGTGATCGGAACTCCACCAACCACTTGATTTGAGGGCCTCAGCTTCTGAATTTGCAGTTGTGGTTTGTGAAGCTGTCATAATTAGGAGTATGGAACTGCTCGTCATAGCAAAACAAATATCAAAGAGAGAAGCCATCAAAGATTTCAAGTGAGAAGTGTGCAAATGATGATTGGCAATCCCTTTTTATTGGCAATCCACATGTTCTTCCCTGCCCGTCAATATTGTCGATATTAATTTCTGTAATATCAAAATGTTAGTTTATGTTATATTGTTGATATGATTGTTGTATTTGTTTTTGTTTAATATTGATACTGACAAGACTGATTATAATCAGTTTATTTCAATTTATAAAATCCATCGCTTCCAACTCAAAAAATTCTATTTTTTTAAGTATCGATTTTTAAGGAAAAATTGGCGCCGTTAATTTTATGTTTTTACATTGGGGTACTTGAAATTTTTGTGGGTCAGCACTTATTCTAATATATACAGAGTTCGTACAAAATGATAAATTACAACACAAATAAAATTAAAGAATGAAAGATTGTTTTTTGTGAGAGATGATAGAAATCACCTTTATTTGCCCTAATTTTCTTCAATTTTTTATTTTAGCTATCAATAGTAGTTATATTCCCGTAAAAAATGATACTAAGCACAAAGGGCGCCAAATTTTTCTTCAATCTGAAAAAGTTAAGGGACAAATGGCCATCTCCATTAAAAAACTAGCAGAAAAACGGGGGAGGACGAAAACTGTTAAGTTTTATAAGTTATGGGACTAAAAATGCTAATCACGTAATAAATGAGACCAAAATAAAAAAAGGCTTAAGTTATGGGACAAAAATATTATTTCTCCCTAATTATCAAAACAAATATCACTCTTCAATTATTTATGGTGAAGTCAACTACAGTTGATTTTCCAAAGAGGAGAAATAATGCTTCCAATATATATATTCTCAGTCAAGAAGTTTGGGTCTCTAAGCATTAATTATGAATCACGTGATTAATGTGGACGAAGACGCAAGACTAATGACTTGCCCACTTAATAAGTTACTAAGTTACACATCCAAATGTGTGTATAATTAATTTAAAATATAAATAATATAATTATTAATTTTTTAAAATACCTATTAATTAAATAAACAAAAATAGTAAAGAGATAAACGTTGTGGGAAGTTATTAACAGAAAAGTGAGGAAGAGAGAGAATTGGAAGTTGAAAAAAAAAAAACTGTAAATAATTTAAAAAATAAAAAAATAAAATTTAAGACATCAAAAAGGCGCTTTTCAATTATAAAAAAGTATAGATGCTGATTTAATTGTAATTTTAGTTTTATAATTATAATAATTTAATATTTTAGTCGTTTCTAATTTGTTAAAATTGTAAAATAATTTCTTATCTTTTATTATTTTGTAATTTTAAAATAAAATTGATCGGAACTTTTAGAGTTTGGCCAAAAGATGACTTCATAATCTGGCCAATTTCATTCTAAAATGGCGGAAATAAAACAAGTGGAAGAATCATTTTACAATTCTAATAAATTAAAAAATTAAAGTGCCAAACAATTATAATTACAAGAATGATGAATTGCCGAATCAATAAGTTTCGCTTTATAAGAAATAAGGAACACTACTTTAGGTTGTCTAAATTATTAAACAAGTTATTCAGCGTTGGACTAGCATATAACTTTTTATTGGTCCACATGTTGTCATTGGTAGGAAGACTTGACTGATTTGGGTGGCGAGGGACCACGCATGATATGAAGACTTTTCTTTTTAATTTTTTTTTTTTTTTTTTATTATTATTATTATTATTATTATTATTATTATTATTATTATTATTATGTTCTATACTAATTATAAAAATAAAGTTATTTTTGTGTTTAAGGTGGAAGTTAATTTTTTAATTTTTACATAATTTGCTGTACACTTTTGTATAATACATTCATTCATTTTTTTTTAATTGAAAAATTAATGTACCAATTTATGAAGGATAAAAATGAAAAGTGATACATAATTGGATAGTTCTCGTACAAATTTTTAAAACTATAAAAAATACCCTTTTACTAGAACATGCCATCAAACTCTCCCTCCCTCCAAAACCAAATGACACGTTCTCAAAGTCCTCATTAGTTCCCCCTTCTCTCTTTTGGCAATAAAGTAAAACAGTTGATGATCATTCATCTCCATATGCTTGGTCCGATGGATATATTTCAAGAAGACAAAAATAGAGTTGGTTAATATATCAGTGCGGATTTTCCATTATTTGCCATCACTTTGGATTTGGAAGAAAATGAGAATGGTTTTCCAATATATTTGTAATATGTTAAAATGGCATTTGGCTTATCAAAGAAAAGAAAATCAGTATTTGGGACGTGGATGTAGATTCTAAAGTCACAATTTCTGGGGAATCTTAGGATTTTGGAATGAGTATGTGTTGTTTCTTTTTCTCTTTTAGACTTATAATGTTTTGAAAAATTAGGATTGTGTTGAAAGAGGCGCGTGTCCCTTTGGATGTAATGTTGGATGACTTTATGTTTATTTGAGTTAATATTGACTATTAATTACTCAGATTTAATTTAGATTTCTTGAAATTTTGGGTTCGCTGTTGCATTTTGGCAAGTAATATACGCGAGTTTATTGGATTTTAAATAAGATTGTCATTATAAGAATCCTATTTAACACGAAAATTTGTCATTTTCTTTTTTAGACCCTATATGGGCAAGAGGGCAAGTAAAATAAAACAAAATAAAATTCATTATAGAGTAAATAGTAGAGGAGAGAACGTATTATTGAGGAAAAGCTATAAATTTAGAAACTTGTTGTATAGTTTGCACATAATATTTTATGTCTCACATGGGAAATTTAAGTAAGCTTTAAGAGCTTAATAAAGAATTATCCAATTTCAAGTTTAAACTAAAAAAATTGAGGGAATAAATTAAGAAAAAGATGAAGTTATATATATATATATATATATATATATATATTAATTACTTATTTAATAAACAAATTCACTTGGCACCTGCACGTTTATTCAGTAAAATAAAGTAATTTTCAAAATTATGTTATACACATATTTTATTTTCTGATAAAAGTGCAAAAAATAAAGGGTAAATTGCATAACACCCCCCTGTGTTTTAGGAAAATTGCACGAAATTCCCCTGTGTTATATTTATAGGCAAAAAAACCCCCCGTGTTATTTAAAAGGCAACATTATACCCCCTCTCCGTTAGATTTTAACGAAGAGTGATGAACACGCGCGAGTGGTGCGAGTTGGCCTCATTTTTGGCTACTTTTACTGTTACATTTAGTTAGCAAATGTCCATTTTGCCCCTTTTTGTAGACATTTAAGTGTGCAAATATTTTTCCACTCTCACATTGTAAAAAGCATAATTTTAATAAAATACATACTACTGCGTAATATAATTTATTGTTTATTTTTAATATATTTTAATAAATTATATTTATTTATGAAATATATTAACTAAAATACCTAATATATATAACTTTTAAAATTAACAAATCCCAGTGCAAAAATTAATATACTAAAATTTCAGTTTTTAAATTTAAATTATATTTATTTATAGAATATATTAATTAAATATCAAAATGCTAAAAAAGTATTATAAAATATTTTAAGTTACATTATTTATAAATAATATTAAATTAAATTACAGCATTTTGAAAACATTAATTCTTTTATTTTTAAAAATTTTGAATAATTAAATCATTTTTGCTTCACTTTTAAAAAAATATTTTGTCTTCAAATTCAGATTTATTTTATATGTATATATTTATATATAAAATCTATATAAAAAACTATTACACAAACAATAAATAAATAAAAAATTGAAAAAGAAAAGAACACAAGAAAGAGAAAGCCAGAAAGGTCTTCTTCGCCGCATAGCCTCCGCCTTTCGATCACCGCTCGCTTCCCAGCCGTCGCTCTCGTCTCCACCAACGCCTCCACCTTCTTGGCCATGGATCTGGGCGACCAAGAAGAAATGGGCGACCTGTGTCGTCCAAATCAACGGGCGATGTGACGGCGTGGTCGCCCCTTTCTGCAGGGGCGACATCGTCGTCGCCCCCCTCTGGATTGCACAGGGCTGTGAGGTCCCCCTGAAGTGTGGGCAACCTGATCGCCGCCCAGAGTTGTCGCCGCCCACAGCGGCGGCGGCGATAATGTATATATTATATACATATATTACTGTGTGTATATAGCTGTACATATATATAAATATGTAAATATACATATATATCTATAAGAGTATATATACAAATATATATTTAATATAAAATATATTTTTAAATTATTTTAAAACATGGACCGTTCATTTTTAACTATTAAAGATCAATGGCTATCATAATAAGGGTATAATGGTCAAATCATTAAAAAGCTTAACGTCGTTAACCCTAACTAACGGAAGGGGAGAGTGTGTTTTATTTTGAAAAACACAGGGGTTTTTTGCCTATAAAATTAACAGAAGGGGGTATTTGCTAAAAATTTAAAACACAGGGGGGTTTTATGCAATTTATCCAAAAATAAATGACATTTTGCTCAAAGAAGATGTCTTTTTTTAAAAAAAAATACTTTAAAAGCTGCAACTTTAGAGTTGTTTTTCCAAAAGCATCTGTTCAGAAACGTTGTTTTCCTAAGATGTTGCAACTTTTGAAATTTAGATGTATAATAAAGAAGTGTATATTTTTCAAAAAGACACAAAGACATCAGCATAGATGTTTTAAGTGCTAGATTTATATACTTAATTTTGCATAAGATTCTTTCACCTAACAATTTACTTTTTGAGTTGTCATAAGATTCTTTCACTTCACAGTTTACTTTTCGAGTTGTTCTTGAAAGGAGGCTTCCGAAATTGCTGTCTGGCAAGTCTCAGTTGCTTTTGTCGTATCCTAAAAGTGCATTTTCTTAACCAGACAGTAACCATATAGTGGGGCAAATTTCACTTTAAAGACACTGAAATCACGCTTTAAAATCTTTTCAGAAATTCATACTTCGGCAACATTCTTAAAGTGAAATTATTACTCTATTATTGAGATGGAGCCTGGTTCGAGCACCGGTATCAAGTTGATGAATTAAGAGTTTGTGAAGCTGAATTGTTTTGACGGAACAAACTATCGGCGGTAGAAGGACAAGATGATGTTCTTGCTAACTTTCCTAAAGATCGCTTATGTACTAGACATTAATTAACCTGCTGCAGAACAAAAAGAAGGTGATTCTGATCAAGTCAAGGCAGCCCATGTCAAACGAGAAGAAGATGAATTACTATGTTGTGGCCATATTTTGAATCCTTTGTATGATCGTCTGTTTGACTTGTATTCATCAATCAAGTCACCATTGAAAATTTGGAATGCTCTAGAGCAGAAATACAATAACGAAAAGTAAGGCATAGATAAGTTTCTTATTATGAAATACCTTGAATTTGCTATGCGTGATGGTTCTTCTATTATGGATCAAGTGCATGAGATGCAAATTTTATGTTTCTAAACTTAAAGATTTAAAGATTGAAATTACAGAAGCAATACAAGTAGGGGCAATTATTGCAAAACTTCCTCTGAGTTGGAACAACTTTAGAAAGAAGTTGTTGCATTCTATAGAAGATTTTTTTACTGATCAATTACTGAAACATCTACGAATTAAAGAGAAAACTCGAATTCATGATAAGATGCAACAAGTGCAACCAAGTTCCAATGTGAACTATGTTTCAGAGAAGAACAAGAATACCAATCCAAATGGAGCGGAAAAGAAAAGAAAGTCTTCTGATGGTGATTCCAACAAAAAGCATATCACATGTTACAATAGTGGAAAGAAAGGGCATATCAAGAAAGATTGTCGTTTCAGAAAGAAGCAAAAGAAGGAAGGAATTGTTAGAATAGGTGACCAGAAAGCCAATTGGTTTGGCATTTTGTAATCTATTTGACAACTCGATGTATTGTAATATTATGTAATGTATAAAATAAGTATCCATTATCATTGGTATTATCTTTGTTGTGCTCCTTATCATATGTTAAATCTCTTCTCACATCTATCACAACAAAGCCCACAGACCATGTTAACAACTCATTCAGTTGGGCCACACATTGGATAGTGGTTATGAAACCAACTGATAGAGGGGTTGGGTCTGAAACATTCCAAGTCGAGGACCTCGAGATACGACATCGAGAGTCCTATTAAGACTTGCGCCAAGAGTCATATTCATTAGATGAGTGTTGTGTTTCATAGGAGACAGGCGTGGGACGCCTATACGATCTTGGTGGGCTGGTCGACTGGGGTCGAGCTGACTGAGTTGACTCCGGGGGATCATCATATGGAAGCCTTGGAGGCTTGGTCGGTATGATTGGATTTCCCTGGTTCCGTTAGTACGGGAATAGTCCTCGGACTTGAGGAACTATGGCAATCACGTGCACACGATGATTGCATCTTGGATATAGCGAGAGGTGATCATGTCGCAGACATGTTCATGATAAGCCTTGTCCAGTGCAGTCAAAGTGTGTAGCAAGGACGGTGGGTTTCAAGAAGAGGATCCGTCCTCTTTCAGTATGTGACAGAGGAATCTCCTATGTAATCAGAGACATGTACATGTTGCTTGAACCTGTGGCCACAATGGTTGATCGAGCAGAAAATGGTTTCCTGCATCGATGCAATGAGGCATGCGTAGTCCTCAGTATTAAGCATAGATGCCTAGTCAAGGATGGGAACCGGCGCCCAATTCCATACCCTAGACTAAGTCGGGAGACGGTAGACAGAAGGACCGTACCCATACAAAATCAGTGCCTAAATGTTCACACCAACATTCACCTAATCTCTAGTGCCATGGACAATTTCTAGACGGCCACCCCATGGTGACGGGCTTCTCTTAGACACGAGCCCAAGTTTATTTGAGGGTGAACCTAATGGGTCACAAATAAATCACCGAGGTGGTGAAGGAAGTGAATTAGAGTCAATTTTAAAGGATGATAAGTAATTGGATTACTTATGGGATTGTCCCTTGGATGGACGGACCGATATTGTATCGGGCCCTCGATTTATCGGTAAATGGGATTTATTGATTAAGTAGAGATTTGACGCTTGGATCTATTAATTGGATTAAAAGATTAAATCATACTTTGTAAAATGGTAGGCTTGATTGAAGATTGATGGGGATTGATTGGAATGTATCTAGACATCCTTGGATGAACCTAGACACATTCCAATAATCACATTAATGATGTATATATATGTGTATATACAATCATCAATTGTAAGAGTTTCATAATTCATCTTTTTCTAGGAAAAAGAAGAAAGCACTCTCATCTCTCTTTCCACATTTTCGGCCCCTTCTCTAATCTCATATCCCTCTTTGTTGCTTCATTGATCTAGGATCAATTGAAGAGTAAAGAAAGATTAAGAAGGAACACTAATTCAATAGTGTGATCCCTTCTTTAATCTCATCTTCTAGGTCCCTTTTTTCTCTAGCAATAAAAATGTGACTTCTCCCGGTGTGGTGTGGACTACGTTAGAGGGTTCATAACTTTGAACCTCGGTGAACGTTTCCGACTGTGGGAACAATGCTTGTAGCGGTGCACTAGTAAAACTACAAAGCTATTATTCGGTTTACTATATTGTAGTTCCTTCTTGCTTTATCTATGTGCTTTATATGATATATTCTTGTTAATTATCATATCCTACATCGAACTCCCGGGCGGATCTGTTTGTCCCTTAAGGAATGCCTAATGTTCAAGTGGTTGAAACCAATGTTGAAGAAATTATTGCAATGGTTTCAATCTTGCACATTAGTATGGTCACTGAATTGAATATGGCGACAGCAATTAAGTTATTTGACTGGTGGTATGATTCCGGAGCTACCATTCATGTTTGTAATGATAAGAATCAATTCAAGTGCTATGAAGATGTTGCAGAAGGAAAAAAAGTGCTGATGGGAAATGCTAATACAACAAAGGTTCTCGGCAAAGGAAATGTTGAAATGCAGTTTACTTCTGGAAAGAAGCTGTTGTTGATCAACGTTCTTCACGTTCAAGAAATTTGCAAGAATCTAGTGTTTGCTGCTATCTTGTCCAAGAAAGGTTTAAAGACTGTAATCAAGGCTGATAAGCTAATTGTGACTAAAAATGGAGAGTTTGTTGGAAACTGATACTAATGTGATGGAATGTTTAAAGTATGTACTACTATGAATGTTATCAATAAGATTAACAATTCTGCTTATTTTCTCGAGTGTCTTTATCATCTTTATGGCACAAAAGATTAGGTTATGGGAAGTTTCGTTACGTAAGTTTTATGAATAAGCATGGTTTAATTAGCCATGATAAACAAGAAAATAAAAAATGTGAAATATGTGTTCAAGCAAAAATGTGTAAGAAACCTTTTCCAAAGGCTGAAAGAAATACTACTTTGCTAGAACTTGTGCATACTGATATATGTGAATTAAATGTCATCCTTACCCGTGGAGGAAATAGATATTTATAACATTTATTGGTGATTGTTCTCGCTTTACATATATTTACCTAATAAAACATAAAGATGAGGCTTTTGATAAATTTAAAACTTACAAGTTAATCGTTGAAAATCAGAAGGGAAAAAAAATAAAAATTCTTCGAAGTGATCGAGGAGGGGAATATTTTCCTAATAATTTTACCTCTTATTGTGAAGATAATAGGATCATACATCAAAGTAGTGCACTATATACTCCACAATAAAACGGGTTGGCAGAAAGAAAAAATAGAACATTAGTTGATATGACAAATGCCATGCTTTTAAATGCAAATCTGCCTAAGAATTTGTAGGGTGAAGCCTTATTAACGGTTTGTTATGTGCACAATAGAATACCTTCTAAGAAATTCAAGATTTCTCCATACGAAATATGGAACGATTAGAAACCAAATATAAATTATCTTAATATTTGGGGTTGCTTGGCTTTTTAAAGAGTTTCTGATCCTAAGACAACAAAATTAGGACCAAGAGCTATAAAAAGTATATTTGTTGGTTATGCTGAAAATTCAAAAGCGTATAGACTTTTGGACTTGGATTCAAACATAAATATAGAATCAAGAGATGTAGAATTCTTGGAAAATAAATTCACTGGAGATTCTATTATTCAGCATACTCAAGCACCAACAGTAGATTCTACTTCTGAAACTGACAATAAAAGGACATCGGTTGACGGTCCTGTTGAACTTAGAAGGAGCCAAAGACTAAGGAAAGCAAAGAAACTAGATCCTGATTTCTTATACTTCATTGTTGAAGGTGATAAAAATATTGTACTTAATAAGATACCGGTTCTACTAACCGTAGAAGGTGATCCTAAGATATTTAATGAAGCAATAACTTCAAGAGACGTTGCTTTAGGAAAGAGGTAATCAATGATGAACTGGACTCACTATTAGCAAATAATACTTGGGTCCTTACAGACTTACCTATTGGTTCCAAAGCTATACGATGTACATGGGTGTGCAAGAGAAAGTACAATACTAATGGATCTATTCAAACGGTTGAGGCAAAATTAGTCGCTAAAGGCTTTAAATAAAACGAAGGTGTGGATTACTTCGACACTTATGAACTAGTAGCTTGAATAGCGTCTATTAGAGTACTTTTAGCTCTAGCGTCAATTTAGAAATTGAGTGTACATCAAATGGAAGTAAAGACAACTTTCTTAAATGGTGAGTTAAGTGCAGAACTAAACATGGAACAACCCGAAGGATTCATTCTACCCGGAAATGAAACTAAAGTTTGCAAACTAGTAAAATCCTTGTATGGGTTAAAACAAGCGCCAAAACAGTGGCACGAAAAGTTTGATACAGTAATATTATCTTTTGGATTTAGGCATAATACCGCTGACAAATGCATTTATTCAAAATTTAATGATGAATATGGTGTTATTATTTGTTTGTATGTCGATGATATGTTAATCATTGTGACTAATATGCATGGTGTAAACAAAAAATTATCTATGTTCTCAATTCAAAATGAAGGACTTAGGTGAAGTAGATACTATTTTGGGCATGAAAGTGAAAACACATAGTGGGGGTTTTGCTATAAGCCAGTATCATTATATACAAAAAATATTAAATAAGTTTAATCATTTGAATATTAAAGCAGTTACCACCCCTTATGATGTTTCATGTCCACTCGTGGAAAATACTAGTAGAACAATTGCACAACTAGAATATGCTAGTGCAATTGGAAGTCTAATGTACGCCATGCATTGTACTAGAGATATTGCTTTTGTTGTTTGTAAATTATCAAGGTTAACAAACAATCCTAGTATTGAACATTGGAAAGGAATTAGAAGAGTTCTTGCATATCTGAAGGGAATTGTGAATTTGGGACTCTTCTATAGTAGATTTTCAGTGGTACTAGAGGGATATTCTAATGCTAGTTAGATAACAAGTATTGGAAATAATAAATCCACATCTGGATGGATTTTTACTCTTGCTGGAGGAGCAGTTTCGTGGGCTTCCAAGAAACAAACTTGTTCAACTCATTCTACAATAGAAGTGGAATTTGTTGCATTGGTAGCAGCAAGCAAAGAGGCTGAATGGTTGAGGGATTTGTTATTAGATATTAAGTTGTGGCCACAACCAATGCCAGCCATCTCTTTGCTTTATGATAGTGAGGCAGGTATGTCTACAGCCCTCAATAAACTATATAAAGGAAAAAGAATACACATAACCTAATACATGGTCATATAAGGGATTTAATCTCGGAAGGTGTAATTACCAAAATGTTTGTGAGATCACAAAGAAATTCACAAATCCATTGACAAAAGGCCTGTCGAGAGAGTTGGTAAAGAACACCGGTACTGCAATGGGTTTAAGAGCCTTAATCATAAGTCACCAGTAGTAGGAACCCAACCTTTTCTCTTAGTAATACAACTATTTGAAAGGTTTAAAGGGTAACAACAAACTAGTTATAAGTGGTTTAAGTGAACTCAAGATATATATTTAATATTTCTACGAGTTTTGAATAAGGAGGCTGAGTTGAAGAACTCTTAATGAAGTAAGTATTGATACCTTTAGCTATGAAAAGACTTCACCTAAGTGAACACAAGAAGTGGTGCCGCTTCTAGTAAAAGTTATGATAACTTTTATAAGTGTTCATGACTCTAGGATGGAGCGCAGGGCCATGTATGTGCTTAAACATTTTTTGTGAACTTCTCGAAAAAGTAATGAGATTATGTGTGTAATATTTCCAGTATAGACTCAAGAAATTTTTGTTTAAAGCTTATGCTACCACTAATTTCATCTAAACTCTGAAATATTTACGCTAATTGAAAGTTTAATTCGAAATAAATTTCTTGTAGGCATACATCTGAGTATTAGGTGAAAGTGATATGTACAAGCTAAATAGGGGATTGTTGGATAGCTTGCACATAATATTCCATGTCCCACATGGAAAGTTTAATTAAGCTTTAAGTACTTAATAATGAATTTTCCAATTTAAAGTTTAAAATAAAATTGGAGGGAATAGATTAAGAAAAAAAAGGAATTTATATATATATATATATTATAAATTCACTTGGTACTTGGCACTTGCATGTTTATTCAACGAAATAAAAATAATCTTTTATTTTATTTTGTTTTCAAAATTATGTTATACAATTATTTTTTTTCTCTGATAAAAGTTGCAAATAATAAATGGCATTTTGCTTAAAGAAGATTTCTTTTTTTTGGAAAATACTTTAAAAGCTGCAACTTTAGAGTTGTTTTTTCAGAAGCATATGTTAGAAACGTTGCTTCTCTGAAACGTTTCAACTTTTGGAATCTAGAGGTATAATAAAGAAATGTATATTTTCTGAAAAGACAGAAAGACATCTATATATAGATGTTTTAAGTGTCAGATTTATATACTTAATTTTTCATAAGATTCTTTCACTTCACAGTTTACTTTATGAGTAGTTCTTGAAAGGAGGCTTCCAGAATTGTTGTCCGGCAAGGCTCAGTTGGTCTTCTCGTATCCTAGAAGTGAGTTTGCTTAACCAGGCAGCAACAATATAGTGGGAGCCAATTTCACTTTAAGGACACTGAAATCACGCTTCAAAACATCTTCAGAAATTCATACTTCGCCAACATTCTTAAAGTGAAATTATTATGTTGTTATTGAGATGGAGTCTGGTTTGAGTACCGGTATCAAGGTGATGAATCAAGAGTTTGTGAAACTGAATTGTTTTTATGGAACAAACTATCCGCGGTGGAAGGACAAGATGATGTTCTTGCTAACTTTCCTAAAGATCGTTTATGTACTAGACATTAATCAACTTGCTGCAGAACCCAAAGAAGGTGATTCCGATCAAGTCAAGGCAACCCATGTCAAACAAGACGAAGATGAATTACTATGTCGTGGCCATATTTTGAATTCCTTGTCTGATCGTCTGTTTGACTTGTATTCATCAATCAAGTAACCATTGGAAATTTAGAATGCTCTGGAGCAGAAATACAATAACGAAAAGCAAGGCACATATAAGTTTCTTACTATGAAATACTTTGAATTTGCTATGCGTGATGGTTCTTCTATTATGGATCAAGTGCATGAAATGCAAATTTATGTTTCTAAACTTAAAGATTTAAAGATTGAAATTCCAGAAGCAATACAAGTAGGGGTAATTATTGCCAAACTTCCTCTGAGTTGGAACAACTATAGAAAGAAATTGTTGCATTCTACAGAAGATTTTTCTGTTGGTCAATTACTAAAACATCTAAGAATTGAAGAGGAAAATCGAATTCGTGATAAGATGCATCAAGTGCAACCAAGTTCCAAAGTGAACTATGTTTCAGAGAAGAACATGAATACCAATCAAAATGGAGTGGGAAAGAAAAGAAAGTCTTTTGATGGTGATTCAAACAAAAAGCATATCACATGTTACAATTGTGGAAAGAAAGGGCATATCAAGAAAGATTGTTGTTTCAGAAAGAAGCAAAAGAAGAAAATGAATGCCTTATGTTCAAGTGGTTGAAACCAATGTTGAAGAGATTATTGCAATGGTTTCACACTTGCACATTGGTATGGTCACTGAATTGAATATGACGACAGCAATTAAGTCATTTGACTGGTGGTATGATACCGGAGCTACCGCTCATGTTTGTAATGAGAAGAATCAATTCAAGTGCTATGAAGATGTTGCAGAAGGACAAAAAGTTATGATGGAAAATGCTAATACAGCAACAGTTCTCGGCAAAGGAAATGTTGAAATGCAGTTTACTTCTGGAAAGAAGCTGTTGTTGGTCAACGTTGTTCACATTCTAGAAATTCGCAAGAATCTGGTGTCTGCTGCTATCTTGTCGAAGAAACGCATAAAGACTGTAATCGAGGCTAATAAGCTAATCGTGACTAAAAATGGAGAGTTTGTTGGAAAGGGATACTATTGTGATGGAATGTTCAACGTATGTACTAGTATACTAAAATTCATTTTTCAAATTTAAAAATCTATATAAATTTCAATATTAATTATATTTTATTAATTAATTGAAACTATAATTTAGTTTAAATGTATTAAATAAACTATAATACTTATTATAAATAATATTTAATTTTAAATAAACATTATATGTATAAAATACAAAAATTTGATACTTTTAAAATTATTTCTAAGTTTGCAAACAATTAAAATTAATTTTTTTATTTTTAAAAAACCTTAATAATAATTTAGGTTTTTTAAAAAATTTGGGGACGACGGTTGTTGTCCACCAAATGGGCCATGAGTGATGGCAACCACCGTAGCCACATTCTACCCTGGTCGATAGCCGCATCGCTCAGGGGCGACCACGGCCGCGGTCATTGTCGCCCCCTTTTGCTGGGCAGGGGGAGGGGGTTGGAGTGGGTAGGTTAATTATTTAATTTTTATTTTTTATAATATATATTTAAAATTGATTAAATCGAGGAACTTAGTTTTTTTATAAATTTAAGATTTAACGGTTGAGATTAATTGATTATATCAGACGGCTCTTAGAAAATCCAAAAAGATTCAACAATCATTAGAATAAAGGGTATAACGGTCACATGGTCAAAAAATTAACGTAATTAATTACATTTAATGGAGAGGGACAAATGAGCTACGTTTAAAAAAATAGAAAGGGATTTTAGTCTATTTTTAAAATAGAGAGGAATTTCATGCTATGTGACCTATCTATATCTAAATATATATAGCAAAACGAAGTTTGACCAAATTAGTTCAATTTTGACCAAATGCTTTTTTCTAGTGTTTTTGAATTTTTTAATTCCCAAGAAAAAATCTCCTTGGTTAGAAACATTATTTATTTTTAATATATTAATTATTTATTTTGTATTTATCTAGAATCTTATCTCCAAGATTTATAAAAAAAATTAATTGTCAAGAAAAAATCTTATTGGTTAGAAACATCATTTATTTTAATATATTAAATATTTATTTTATGTTTATCCAAAATCTTATATCCAAGATTATAATTGAATTTCTAATTATTTTAGAAAAAATCTAATTGGGTGGAAACATTATCTTTTAATATTTTATATTTATCCAAATCATATCTCCAAAATTATGATACTATTTTAATTTATATTTATCTTAAATCATTACCTAATGATTATGGTCTCTGTCACATTTGTATTTAAATACTCTACATCTCTCATTTATTATATAGACTCAATTATACCAATTTGTTATTCTCCATTAAATGATTTTAAAATTTAACACTCCGTATACTTAATTCTTCTCATTGCTTTTTCTATGGCTACAGTGACATCTTACACTTTTCTATGGTATTAACTTATTTGTTTTCCTCCATGATCTTTGAATTATTTTAATCTTCATCCATTACTCATATACTTATGTCTATTAACTTTTAATATTTATTTATCGTTTACACTCATCTCATGTGGCTACACTGATGTTTCACTTTTTATCACGATGTCGTTTTATTTTTTATATTTTAGTTTTCTTGATACTTGAAATATTGAAATGATAATCTATACCATTTTTATGTTTTCTTTATTAAATAATAACTTTAATATTTATTCCTCTTATGGTGTTATTTTTCATATTTCTATATATGGTGATTGCTTGATTTGTTTTCTACAAGACGTTATAGATTTATTTGGTGTTAATGGTAAATATTGCTTTTAAATATTTATTTGTATTATTTTACTTAATTTATCATTTGGTTTTTATTTTTGTTAAATATCTACACTTTCCTATCTTTTATACACAAGTTTTTTGTTTCTATGTATTATGATTTCATCCATTAATTTTGTTTTATAGTTTACTTTCGTTGTTCTTTTTCATATTTCATTTTTTAAAATTTTTGTTTTTCTACAAGAATGAACATATTATTTAGTCTTTATTTATTTTATGATTTAATATTTTGTTTAATATTTATTTTTATGAGTACTTAATCGGCCATTTAGTCTTTATTTCTGTTGAAATATCTATCCATTGTTTATTTTATGCACCAATTTTATATGTATATATATCATCTTTTAAATTTTATTCTACAATTTAATTTTGTTATTCTTTCACAAATTTCATTTGCTTAACAAGAAGGAACGAATTTATTTAGTGTTTATAGGTACATTTTGAAATAATAATCTCTATCATTTTCTTGTGTTTTCTTTATTATATAATAAGTTTAATATTTATTCCTCTTATGGTGTTAAATTTTCAGATTTCTATGTGATTGCTTGATTTTGTGTTTCTACAAGAAGAAATAAATTTATTTGGTAACAATGATAATATTTTGTTTTAATATTTATTTGAATTATTCTATTTGATTTGTCATTTAGTTTTTGTATCTATTGAAATATTTACCTTTTGTATCTTTTATACACCAGTTTTTTTTTCATATATTATAGTTTCATCCATTAATTTGTTTTATAGTTTACTTTTTTTTTGCATATTTTTTTCTTTTTTCATATTTCATTCTTTTTTAGTTTTTGTTTTTCTACAAGAACGAAAAGATTTATTTAGCGTTAATTGCTACATATTTCGTTTAACATGTATTTGTGAGATTCTACTTAATGTACCATTTAATTTTTATTTCTGTCTAAGTATTTACCTTTTGTTTATTTTTATGCAAAATTATATATATATATATTATCATCTTTTCAATTTTTAATCTATATTTTAATTTTGTTGTTCTTTTCCAAACTTCTTTTGTTTTTTTTACAAGAAGATTTATATTTCTTTAGTGTTAATAGGCACATATTTATTTCTTGGTATGATTCTACTTAATTCATCTGACATTTAGTTTTTATTTCTGTTTAAAAATTTACGTTTTTGTATTTTTTATACACCATTATATATATTATAGTATCATCCATTAAATTTTTATTTTTAAGTTTAGTTTTGTTGTTCTTTTTTAGATTTTATTTTTTTTATTTACTAATTATGATGTTTTACAAGGTGGAAAGAATGATATATTAGTTTCTCGAACTATGTAAATATGATTCGACTAAACCTATGATCATATGGTTTGTAAACTTTTACATTTTCATGTAAAATATATATATTGTCATGTGTCTGTAATTCGAGCTCTTTCCAGAAATAGTCCACACGGTTGTTTAAACTTTATTTTCTTCTTTTGTATATTTTAATCTAATAAAAAAGTTTGTAGAGATGTGTTAAATCAATAATAAATATAGAGGCTAATTCAATAAAACTTTAAATTAAATTTTTAAATATTTTTAGTTATTCATAGTAAAACTATTATAAAATATCTTTTTGAACTTTGAGATATTAAATCTTTTTAGTTCATTGCACTAAATAATTAAAATTATCACTACTAATATATTAGTTAACTTTTTGATATTTATTTTTATATTTCAGAATATTCAAATATGTATCATTTTTTAATATTCTAATTTTATAAATGAGAGATCATCAAAATCAATTGACTTGCAATTTCTTTGGAGAAAATTAACTCTTTGAATTTTTGGAAAACAAATTATATCATTATAAACACTTTTTACTTTTGTAATTGAAGTTCACTAAGTTTGTAAAAGTTTTGCAACATATATATAAATATGGTGAAAAGAAAACTAATTTTTTAACTAAAAAATAATAAATAAAAGAATTTATAAAAAAAATACCAATGTTTTTTCTTATTGTCCTAAAATAAGGCAAGAATTAATAGTTGAAAATGAAAATTTGATGAATGAACTTTTTGAATTTAAGAATAATTTAATAAGTTCTCGAAGTATAACAACATATTGCAAGGGGATTGTAGTAATTTATTAATTTTTAACTTGAATTTAGCTCATTCTTTTGATAAATGAGAGAAAATCTTATGTTGTGATTCACTTAATAAAAAAGAAAAAAAGAATATAATCTACATATTAGTAAGTTATTACATTTAAACTTTTTAATTCACTTCATGCAAAACATGAACTATAGAATAATTAATTACTTGAGTTTTTATGGAGATAAAGTTTCTTACTTTATCTTTCAAAAGTCACTATGAGACATATTATCCGTTGTTTATATTTTACAGTGTTATGGTTTGCAAATTGAATACGCAGTAGTATGGTTTGCAAATTGCTCGAAGGCTATAGTATATTAATATGGCTTATTTTGTTATTTTTTTAGTTAAAACTTAGTAGTTATAATTGCCTACTTATACATTTCAATTTATTTTGTATTTAAAAAATTTTGGCATATTTTATCTTTTATTATTATAGTTTCTTTCCTCTTACTATCCTTTTTTATTAATGTATTAAGACTTCTAGAAAAATGTATGATAAATATTTATTGTTTTAACTGTTGATTTATTTTTGTTCAACTCATTCTTTTATTTTAAGATTAACCTTTCATATTTTAGTATTTCTTTGAGCCGATGAAAGTGTTTTTATTCTCATGATCGGTGATGATGTTGCTATATTTCTAATTTAATTGAATTTAGTCATTTATGTTTATTTGTTCTTATTTGATTTTGTCATTCCTGATAATTAATTTACTTCTTATCATTTTCGTTCAAAATGATGAAATAATATTGAGATTTTGAAATTATTTAAAATTATTTTTTCTTTTTATCTTCCATCTTTTCTTCTTTTTTTACTATTTGAGTTATCTTTCTTATAACTCATTAAAAGTAAGTTTTTAATTTTTTTTATATTTTAATTTTTTAATATGGAAGATCATTTTAGATTTATGTATTTTAATATGATTTTTAGGGAAGATGAACTATATAATACAATATATCTAACTAATTCTTTATTTTTTATATTTTTATATAGTGTTGAACATATGTAAAAAGTATATATATATTTAATAGAATGTCATAACTGTTTGAAAGTAATCCTTATATAATACAAATTTTAGTAAGTAGAAATATATTGTATATGTAGAAAAATATCTCCGTCAATAATCAAAGTAGATTAGAATTCAAAACTACTATGTTTTACCTATTAAAAATAAAAAATTTATTTTGCGTAAAATATCTTTATAGCATAATATATTATAAAAATATTATTAAATTGAAAAAAGAAAAAATATATAACCGTGCATAGCACGGGGTCTACACTAGTATATATATATATATATGACATAGTTTTATGTTTATTATATTTGATGGCGTGCAAAAATCAAGATTTGTGGGAGTGGGTAGCTATAGAGATTAAAATTTAGGGTATTACATAATCAATTTTGGTCTTTGATTTTTTGAAATATGATTTTGGTCTCTAATTATTACAAATTTTTACGATTTTGGTCCCTAAAATTTTGTAGGCACAAGTTTGGTCCCTAATCTTTACAAATCATTATGATTTTGGTCCATTCAGTTTCCTCCTAACTTAATATTTTTAGTTTTAATGTTTGGACAGAAATATCATAAGAATTCATAAAGATTAGGGACCAAAATTGTGCCTCAAACATTTAGGGACCAAAATTGATATTGACACAATGTATAGGGACCAAAAGTGTAATTTACTGTTAAAATTTATGAGCAATCTTTTTTTTTATTATTATTATGTGGTCCATCAAAAGCAAATTAAACTGACAAGAAGATGAAAATAAAATTATAGACAATTAATAAGTATAATATCAAGTGAAAAATTGATTTTAGGTTGGAATTCAACATGATAAAAGGAATTAATTATTCATTAAAAAGTAGCTTGATTAGCTTAAAGTATTTAAGAAAATTAATGGGCATGAATCCAAGAACTATAAATTTTTTATTATGTGTATTATTGCTATTATATGTTGTCTGTACCGTTATGAATTTTTATTGTATATTTGTATTTTTAGCATATAATTATAAATAAGTATATATATCATTACTTATTTATTAGCTTCAAATATTGTTAACTTTTTCATGGAGAAAATAAAAGGTGCTACTAATACTTTTATATTCTTACTTTCAGAAACTTTATTAAATAATCATTTATGGCGAACTGTACCCTTTTAGAGGAGTTTATACCGCAGGGTAATAGGATAAAATCTTTTAAATAATGCATTTTAATATATTTTTATTTTACTAAAAATATATTAATTAAATAATGAAATAAATATAGTATTGAAATTGAGTTTTGTATAAAGTTTTCACTATTGTATATAGTAAGATGGTCAATTAAATATGACATATATATCATTATGTAATTTTGAATTATAAAAATATTATTGAATTTATAAATTCCGTGCATAGCAAAACAATGGTTGAACACAATAAGTCAATTTTGACCAAATTCTAATTTTTGATGATTTTGAATTTTTTAATTATCAAGAAAAAATCTCATTGGTTAGAAATATCATATATTTTAATTAAAAATTAAGTTTGTATTTATCTGAAAAATCCTATCTTCAAGATTAGCGTTTATCTATACTATATTCCAATTTTGAAAATTAGGATATTAATTCAATTTGTATTTATTTTAAATAAATTCAAATTTTAGATTTTTTTTTATTATAAAATGAATCTTATGACTAATAATTTATTTTCATTTTAATCATATACTTTTGGTCATTAAACTTATATCAATCTCTTGGTATATCTCATGCAGTAATTTTTTTCCTTCATGTCCCATTGAATACTTTTTGTTTGTGTAATTGATTAATGATTTTCCTATTCAAATATTTACCTTAACTACAATAATCCGTTCATTTTTTTTTAATTTCATAATCTTTTCCAATCAAATAGTCATGATTTCTTTACCCGAACACTAAATGAACAGATATTTTTATCTAATAATAGTTCATCGTATATCTTTTCAATTTTAAGTAGAAAAACTTAACTAAATTTCAATTTCAATGGGAGGAATGGGAGGGGGGCGGCGATGGCTTTTGGGGGAATGGGGAGGGGGCGGCAACAAGTTTTGAGAGGCGAGGAGTTTGGGAAGGTGACAAGGCAGAGCGCGAAGGCTGTGGGACTGGAGAGGGGAAGGGGATGGGGGCGGCAGTGGTGGTTGGGGTAGTTTTTTCTTTCTTCTTTTTAATTTTGAAAAAAAAGTATATATTATTAGAAATATTATATATTATATTTAAAATAGTATTTTTACTTTTTAATAAATATTTATATACATTATAATATTAATAAATTATATATAATATATTATATAAAAATAGTATTTTATTCTTAAACACCACGCATAATCACAAGATGAGCACGTGAACTACACTGCTCCCTTTACAAAGGTAAATTGCTTCATTTTAAAAAATACAAGGAGTTTTAGTAGTTTTTTTCCTAGGAGGTAATTTGCATATATCCCATATCACAAGGTGGTAAGCTTGCAGTTTTACCTATTAATTTTTCATTCTTAGGTATACGTTAGTCTCTTTTATAATCTTCATTGTCTACTCAATTTTAATTTAGAAGTTCATGTAGAAAATCCAACCAAATAGGATGAATTATTTATTAAAAATTAATTTGGTTACTTTACAATATCTATCTATGATAATTAATGATCATAAACACAACTACTAGATTTTTTTTTTTATGTATATTGTTGTTATATCTTATGTTTTAGCATTCTGAACTTTTTATTGTATATATGTATTCTTAGCATATAATTTAGAAATATAAATACCTCCAGTTTTTATTAGTTTCAAATGTTGTTGAATTTATATTTTGTTGAAAGAAAATCAAAATGTGATACTAATTCATCTTTTTTCCCCCTTTTCCTTTCAGAAACTAGATTACAAAATGGGCAATTTATTAAAAGTTATATTTTTTTCTAAGAAAAATCCGTTTGTATCATAGGGCAAATGTGATAGTATCACATAATGTACTTATATTTATTATGTTTGATGGCGTGTCAAAAAATAAGATTTTGTGAGTGTGTATGTAGATTAAAATTTATGAGTAAATTATTTATTTTTATTCTTTAATCCATCAAAAGCAAATGAAACTAACAAAAGAATGAAGTAAAAACTATAAGCTTCAAGTGAAAAATAATAACTTCATGTTGAAATTTAACATGATAAAAGAAATTATTTATTAAAAGATAACTCGATTATCATACAATATCTATGATAATTGATGGGCATGCACTCAACTACTAAATTTGTTTTATTATGTTATGTTCATACCAAATTTTTTATTATATATTTATATTGTTAGGATATAATTTCAAATATATACATATAGATATCTTCACTTTTTTATTAGTTTAAGATATTGTTATATAAAGAAAATAAAAAGTGTTGCTAATGCTTTTTTTATTCTTATTTTGAGAAATTTTATTATAGAATCATTTAATACAACCACATTTATAACATAGGGTAATAGGAAATTATCGTTTACATAATGTATTTTATTAATTGAATAATTATATGTAGCACCCTCTAACGGCACTACGACTATATCTTCCCTAAATATCACACTTAATGTAAACCCTAATTATATGTATAATTAGGCACATAATGTAGTTCCTGTTGAGTATATATACACATAGTCTCATCATCACAACAAGAATATTTAATATCTCATCCGCAAGATCATATATACATATATATCAAGTACGTAAAAAATGGGACTATTATAATTAGTTCACATGCTATTCTCGCTTTTAATTCAAAATGGGACTTCTATTTCTATTTACAAGGAGGAGAAAACTGCATACTGGCCCGACCTGACTGGGATGCAAAATGTGGACCTAGCTGTCGTGAGTAGGCACAGCAAAATCTACACCTGAAATTATTAGCAGAGGGATGAGCCTGCAACTCAATAAGTAAACAATCGGCACCAACTATATACGCACCTCAAATGTAGTTTCAACAAGACAAAATAAGCATCAACAAGACAAAAACAAGTAATATATATAAAGAATAATCAACTTAATCAAGCACATTTCATTTCATTATTCCATGTAATCATCTCATGATTAGACAATCAATCAAACTCGCATTAACCTAGTTGGCTTGCCAGAAGGTGATATAGTGTTTTTCTCCACCAACTCATATACATGAATCCCCTTGGCATGCCACACAGACTCATCAATCTCATTTCGCATCAAAGCTCTTTCATTTCGCATCATAGCTCTTTTCATTTCGCATCATAGCTCTTTCCACATCGCATCATAGCTCTTTTCATTTCATTTTGCCACGTGGGCTATTCAACAACATCAAGGGATATTCATATCATAATTACATTTAATTTCCATCACTCCCTCGATTCCACATATCACCGTTCTTGTAAGCCAACTAGCCACATAAAACCACATAGTCGCATTTTTCACGTACAAGCATATAACAGTGATATCAAACAACCAAATGGCATATCTCAATAGGTTTCCTCATTTCACTTTCACGACATAATCGTTCTAAGTAATCATCAACTACTCGTACAATTCAAAATAGATTAGTCAAGCACGAATCATAGGCTCACATAAAAGTAATATCACCAAGAAATGAAACATATATAGATAATACTAATTGTTTACGTACACAACACTAATAGGAAAAAGGAACATATATAAGCGGCATTAATTATTTACTTACCTCGATCTTATACAGATTTAGCTAGCTGATATGAAGTCGTACGATCATCTACTTTATCCCCGTGTCCTATCATAAGGTATAATACGTATAATTAATATCTAGAATGTCAATTCCTAAATAAAATATTAAACAATATTTATATATCTATATATATTTCACCAATCTCTCAATATTTCATTAAACCCTTCATCCTATTATAATTACCATTCGTAATAACAATTCTTGGATTATATTTATCTCAAAATATACTTATCTTTACTAAATATAATATTTTCAAATATATTCTATAATATTTCTCAAATAAAATTTTCAACCCGATTAAACTAAGCCAATTAATTGTAGAAATTATTAAATCTAGTAAATTAAGCAGTTTAAGCTATTAATTATAACACCCCTAATTTAATTGAGACATTTAACCAGGCACTAATTATAAATACTCAAATTCATAAAATTCTCCGGTTAAACACTAAATCGAGGAGTATAAATAACATTTAATAAATGCACTTATAAAATAATATAATTATATAAATTAAAACTAATTAAAATAAAATTATTTCTTACCGAATTATTTTCGCCGAACTCAGTTTGAGTTTATGTATAATTAGTGTGTGTGTTTTAGGGGTGTGTGTGTGTGTGATTGATATATATAATAAAAAGTAACTGATGGGTGCTGATGCACCCATCTTTATCCAACCTCTTTTTAATTTTTTTTTTATTTTAATAAATTTTTCAAAATATTCATTACGTCCTTTCTAATTTTTTAATTAATATAAATTGCTCCCAAATATTATATAAAGTTCCAATTCACTCCGTTCAAGTCTTAATACGATCACAATTTAATCTATAATATATCTACTAATTAACTAAATTTTCTTAAATAATTACGAATTAACCCCATAATTATGTATAAAAATTTATGGGCGTCACAATTCTCCCCTCCTAATAAAAATTTCGTCCCGAAATTTAATTAACGTACCGGCTCAGGGAACAAATATGGATACTTCTCTCTCATTCTCTCCTCAACCTCCCAAGTGGCTTCTCTTGGAGAGTGATGACTACATTTTACCTTTACCATAGGTATTTCTTTATTCCTCAACTTCTTTATACTCCGATCCAAAATTTCTATTGGTTCTTCTATGTACGTTAATCCCTATGATATTTCTATCTCTGGTTCACGCAAGATGTGACTAGGATCAGATCGATATCGACGTAACATGGACACATGGAACATATCATGTATCTGAGATAACTCTGCTGGTAATGCTAATCGATAAGCTAGTGGTCCAACTCTCTCGATAATTTCATACAGCCCAATATATCTCGCACTTAACTTTCCCTGCTTACCGAATCTTAAGATTCCCCTCCATGGTGATACTTTCAGAAAAACTTTTTCTCCCACCTCATATTCCATCTCCCTACGATGTTTGTCAACATAACTTTTCTGCCGATCTTGAGCTGCCTTCAAACACTTTTTGACTGTTTGTATCTTATCCACCGTTTCTTGGACTAATTCGGGCCCTTCAAGTTGTCTCAATCCCTCAACATCCCAACATATTGGACTTCGATATTTTCTTCCATACAAAGCTTCATACGGAGCCATGCCAATACTAGAATGAAAACTATTATTATATGCAAATTCCATCAGTGGTAAATGATCATCCCAGTTTCCTCTGAACTCAATCACGCAGGCTCTCATCATGTCCTCCAACGTCTGAATGGTCCTTTCTGATTGTCCATCTGTTTGAGGATGGAATGCTGTACTAAAGTGCAAGCTTGTACCTAATGCCCTTTGCAAGCTTCCCCAGAAATGAGAAGTAAAACGAGGATCTCTGTCAGAGACTATGGAAGTAGGAATTCCATGTAATCTCACAATTTCCGAAACATACAACTCAGCCAACTTATCCAAAGAATCATTTTGTCTTACCGGCAAAAAGTGAGCAGATTTAGTCAATCTATCCACGATCACCCAAATAGCATCATGTTTCTTGAACGTACGTGGTAATCCAATGACAAAATCCATAGTAATCTTTTCCCATTTCCATTCAGGTATAGATAGAGGATGAAGCTTACCGGCTGGTGCTTGGTGTTCTGCCTTAACTTGCTGACAAGTTAAACATTTAGCCACAAACTCTGCAACATCTTTCTTCATGGTTGGCCACCAATAGTAGGGTCTCAAATCCCGATACATCTTGGTACTGCCAGGATGCATCGCATACGGTGCATAGTGCGCCTCGTGCATAATCTCCGTTCTCAATTCCTCTACATTCGGCACACACATACGCTTCCCATTTAATAACATACCATCTTCTTGTATTACATATTGATCGTTCTTTCCTTCTTGTGCCTTGGCTTTCATTTTCTGCAAATACGGATCACTATTCTGTGCATTCTTAACTTTGTCCCTAAGGGAGGGCTTCACTTGAAGAGTGGCAAGTAAAAGATCATCACCAACGCTAAAACTCACATTCATAGCTCTAAGGGCAGCTAAATACTCCACATTATAGCAAATCATACCTGCTAATTGGTCCACCGTCTTTCTACTCAACGCATCTGCAACTACATTTGCTTTTCCGGGGTGATAATCAATAGTACAATCGTAGTCCTTCAACAGCTCGATCCACCTTCTTTGCCTCAAATTCAACTCTTTCTGTGTTGGAATATACTTTAAACTTTTATGATCTGTAAATATCTGAAACGTCTCTCCATACAGATAATGCCTCCAGATTTTCAATGCATGTACAATCGCTGCCAATTCCAGATCATGGGTCGGATAGTTCAATTCGTGCGGCCTCAACTGCGTCGAAGCATAAGCTATAACCCTTCCATGTTGCATCAAAACACATCCGAGTCCTTGCCGTGAAGCATCAGTATATACCACATATCCTCCATTCCCAGATGGCAATGCAAGAATAGGTGCTGAGGTAAGTCTTTTCTTCAATTCTTCAAAACTCTTATCACACATGTCATTCCAATTGAATGGTGAATTCTTCTTTAACAGATTCGTCAGGGGTCTCGCAATCACAGAGAAATCTTTCACAAATCTTCTATAATACCCAACCAATCCTAGAAAACTGCGAACTTCTGATGCATTTTTAGGTAGCTCCCACTCCAAAATAGCCTTAACTTTTGCCGGATCAGGTTGTACCCCTTGCTTTGAAACAACATGACCTAAGAAAGCAATCTCCTCCATCCAAAATTCACATTTGCTAAATTTAGCATACAGTTGCTTTTCCCTCAAGATTTGTAAAACTGTCCTTAAATGTTGTTCATGTTCCCCGTGACTACTAGAGTATATCAGAATATCATCAATAAACACAATCACAAATTGATCAAGGAATGGCTGTAAGGTTTTGTTCATCAACGACATGAAAGCGGCAGGGACATTTGTTAACCCAAATGGCATAACAACAAATTCATAATGGCCATACCTGGTTCGAAAAGCTGTCTTTGGAATAGACCCTTCTTCAATCCGCAATTGCCAATACCCTGATCTCAAATCAATTTTTGAAAACACAGTTGCACCCTTTAACTGGTCAAGCAGATCATCTATCCGTGGCAAAGGATACTTGTTCTTAATTGTGATCCGATTCAATTGCCTATAATCAACACATAATCTCATACTCCTATCCTTCTTCTTTACGAATAATACTGGTGCTCCCCAAGGCGAAATACTTGGTCATATAAACCCCTTATCGAGTAATTCTTCTAACTGCTTCTTTAATTCTTTCAGTTCAAGTGGAGCCATTCTATATGGTGCAATCGAAATAGGTGCTGCCCCAGGAATAGTTTCTATTTCAAAATCTATTTCTCGATGAGGTGGTAACCCAGGTAATTCTTCTGGAAAAACATCAGGAAATTCCCTAACTACTGGAATATCTGATACACCCGGACTGACCTTCGTAGTATCACGTATACTAGCTAGATATGCATCACACCCTTCCTTAATTAAATTAAAATCAGTCATAGCAGAAATTAAACAGTTAGGTATAACTTTTCTTTCTCCCACTATAACCGTCTTCATTTGCCCATCGATTTCTACAGCCACCTCTTTTGTTTGACAGTCCACCAAAGCATGATTACTAGATAACCAATCCATCCCTAGGATAACATCAAACTCCCTAAGGTTTATCACAACCAAATCTGCATATAGTGTGACACTATCCACTACTATTGGACAAGATCTCACTACAGTATTAACAAATATAACCCCACCAGCAGGCATAGATACACATAAGTCATGCCCCAACTGTTCAATACTAGCATGCACACGTGATGCAAAATCATGTGATATAAATGAACAAGTAGATCCTGGATCAATTAACACATGCGCATCAGAATTGCAAATAGAAAAGGAACCAGTAATAACCTCAGGTGCAGTAGGAGCTTGTTCCCTGGTGATGGCGTACACCCTTGCTTGTGCCTGAGATTGACTACTCTGTCCAGTCGATGTTGTAGAAATAGTCCCACTACCTCGACCACCTCTGCCTCGCCCTCTACTTGTACTAGCCCGTTGCACATTTTCCCCCACACTACTTGGTCCTGAAATCTGGGATCCACTGGCGTCAACTCTCCACGTAGGATAATCCCTGACGATATGCCCCGGTTGGTGGCAACGATAACATATGATTGGCTGGACTCCCCAACATTCACCGATGTGTTTCCTACCGCAATTCGTGCACGAGGGAATAGACCTTCCACTAAACGATCTGGTTGGACCCTGTCTTCCCCCAAATCCGACTGAGGTAGACCCGCCTCTACTTAACGACACTGATGGTGACCTATTAGTTTGACTCATTCCTCGGCCTCTATACCCACCTCTCTGAAAACCAGAACTCTTAAAAGAAACTGCACCACTTGGTCCGCCTGTAAAGTTAGGATTACCTGTCCACTTCTTCCGTTTAGATTCAGCGGAATTCCTTTCTATGGATGTCTCTTCAGCTCTCAATGCTGCTTCCAAAAGTGCACTGTAACTCGGAGGTTTGATTGCTATCTTCTCTCGTATCTCAAACCTCAGGCCTCTTTCAAATCTGTCTCTCCTCAATTCATCAGTACTTACCTCTTCTGGAGCATACTTAGATAGCCTCACAAATTATAGCTCATATTCGGCAACAGATAACTCATTTTGCTTTAACTCAAGAAATTCAACTTTCTTACGGTTTCTGTAGACCGGTGGAGTGTATTTCTCAGCAAATTCTCTCAAGAAGTCATTCAATGTTAAAGTGATTGGTCGATTCCTACTCCCTGGAACAGTTTCCCACCAATCCAACGCATCTTTCTCCAATAAAGACACTGCATATCTCAACTTTTGTTCAGAAGTGCATTCAATTCTGTCTAGAACTCTTTCTGTATTCCTCAACCATTCTTCTGTTTCTGCAGGATCAGTTGTACCAGCAAATACCTTCGCACCCTGTCTTCTAACTATCTCATAGTTTTTATCAATGACTACATCTTGTGGTTGGGGTTGGGGTTGTGGTGGTGGAGCCGTCCTTTGCATAAACTCTAGGAATTGTTGCATAAAAGGATTTACTTCTGGTTGGGGAACGTTTCTATTCTGGTCTTCTAACCCCTGATGTTCAGATGCATGATCATGACCCTGTACAGACTCTAATGACTCAGTTGGGCCAGCAGCGTTTTCACCTGACGCTTCCATCCTATATGAAATGCATATGTATAATTAGACTCATAATATATATGTTAAGTATAATACCACATATTATCAATTAACCCCAGAGAATCTAATCCCTGCTCTGATACCACCAAATGTAGCACCCTCTAACGGCACTACGACTATATCTTCCCTAAATATCACACTTAATGTAAACCCTAATTATATGTATAATTAGGCACATAATGTAGCCCCTGTTGAGTATATATACACATAGTCTCATCATCACAACAAGAATATTTAATATCTCATCCGCAAGATCATATATACATATATATCAAGTACGTAAAAAATGGGACTATTATAATTAGTTCACATGCTATTCTGGCTTTTAATTCAAAATGAGACTTCTATTTCTATTTACAAGGAGGAGAAAACTGCATACTGGCCCGACCTGACTGGGATGCAAAATGTGGACCTAGCTGTCGTGAGTAGGCACAGCAAAATCTACACCTAAAATTATTAGCAGAGGGATGAGCCTGCAACTCAATAAGTAAACAATCGGCACCAACTATATACGCACCTCAAATGTAGTTTCAACAAGACAAAATAAGCATCAACAAGACAAAAACAAGTAATATATATAAAGAATAATCAACTTAATCAAGCACATTTCATTTCATTATTCCATGTAATCATCTCATGATTAGACAATCAATCAAACTCGCATTAACCTAGTTGGCTTGCCAGAAGGTGATATAGTGTTTTTCTCCACCAACTCATATACATGAATCCCCTTGGCATGCCACACAGACTCATCAATCTCATTTCGCATCAAAGCTCTTTCATTTCGCATCATAGCTCTTTTCATTTCGCATCATAGCTCTTTCCACATCGCATCATAGCTCTTTTCATTTCATTTTGCCACGTGGGCTATTCAACAACATCAAGGGATATTCATATCATAATTACATTTAATTTCCATCACTCCCTCGATTCCACATATCACCGTTCTTGTAAGCCAACTAGCCACATAAAACCACATAGTCGCATTTTTCACGTACAAGCATATAACAGTGATATCAAACAACCAAATGGCATATCTCAATAGGTTTCCTCATTTCACTTTCACGACATAATCGTTCTAAGTAATCATCAACTACTCGTACAATTCAAAATAGATTAGTCAAGCACGAATCATAGGCTCACATAAAAGTAATATCACCAAGAAATGAAACATATATAGATAATACTAATTGTTTACGTACACAACACTAATAGGAAAAAGGAACATATATAAGCGGCATTAATTATTTACTTACCTCGATCTTATACAGATTTAGCTAGCTGATATGAAGTCGTACGATCATCTACTTTATCCCCGTGTCCTATCATAAGGTATAATACGTATAATTAATATCTAGAATGTCAATTCCTAAATAAAATATTAAACAATATTTATATATCTATATATATTTCACCAATCTCTCAATATTTCATTAAACCCTTCATCCTATTATAATTACCATTCGTAATAACAATTCTTGGATTATATTTATCTCAAAATATACTTATCTTTACTAAATATAACATTTTCAAATATATTCTATAATATTTCTCAAATAAAATTTTCAACCCGATTAAACTAAGTCAATCAATTGTAGAAATTATTAAATCTAGTAAATTAAGCAGTTTAAGCTATTAATTATAACACCCCTAATTTAATTGATTCATTTAACCAGGCACTAATTATAAATACTCAAATTCATAAAATTCTCCGGTTAAACACTAAATCGAGGAGTATAAATAACATTTAATAAATGCACTTATTAAATAATATAATTATATAAATTAAAACTAATTAAAATAAAATTATTTCTTACCGAATTATTTTCGCCGAACTCAGTTTGAGTTTATGTATAATTAGTGTGTGTGTTTTAGGGGTGTGTGTGTGTGATTGATATATATAATAAAAAGTAACTGATGGGTGCTGATGCACCCATCTTTATCCAACCTCTTTTTAATTTTTTTTTTTATTTTAATAAACTTTTTCAAAATACCCATTACGTCCTTTCTAATTTCTTAATTAATATAAATTGCTCCCGAATATTATATAAAGCTCCAATTCACTCCGTTCAAGTCTTAATGCGATCACAATTTAATCTATAATATATCTACTAATTAACTAAATTTTCTTAAATAATTACGAATTAACCCCATAATTATGTATAAAAATTTATGGGCGTCACATTATATATATAGTATCTGCAACTTATAAAATATTTTTTCACAATGTGTAAAATATGACAATGTTTTATTGTTATCTGTAAATAAACTTAGTAAAGAATTCAATATCGAGTTTTGTATAAATAAGTTTTGACTATTTTCTATAGTAAGGCGGTCAATTAAATATGACATATATTATTATGAAATTTAGAATTTATGAACATATTATTGAATTTATAAATTTTGTGCATAGCACGGGTTTTATGCTAGTCTATATCTATATATATATATATACATAGTAAAATGATAGTTGACCTCAATTAAGCTAATTTTGCCTCAATTCTCAATTCTTAGATTTTTGAGTTTTTTAATTGTCAAGAAAAAATCTCATTGGTTAGAAAATAGTCAATACATAAAAAGATAATACAAAAAAATATACTAAAGAAAATTTTGAATGATTTTCAATTAATATATTTTGTCTGTTGAGCCATTTTTATTTTTTTGACATTGTAGTATTATGCTTGATAATAATATTTTATTAATTTATTATTTTCTACTCACTTTATCTATTAATATTATAAGATAACCTATTACTAAGTAATTAATTATATTACATGTAAAATACAAAATGCATTGCAACCTCACAAAAATCCAATCTGCATTTTAGTTTTTGAAAATTCGTAATATAAAATTTAAACTTTTGAATATAAATTTAGATTTTTCAATCAAATATTAATTTCTCGATTAAATACAAAAGTATTTTGACTAAAAATAAATATTTAAGTCCTATATCTTTATTATATATATTTTGTTATTTTCCACTCACTTTATCTATTAATATTTATAAGACAACTCATTACTTTGTAATTAATTATATAACAATTAACCTACAAAATGCATTGCAAAATCACAAAATTCAATATGCATTGTAATTTTTGAAAATTTGTAATATAAAATTTTAACTTTTGAATCTAAATTTAAGTTTTTGCAATCAAACTTTACTATCTCGATTAAATACAACAATATCTTGATGAAGAACAAATATTTAAGTCCTATTCTTTATTATATTAGAACAAATTTCAAAATCTTGATAAAATATAATAATTTTGATAACCAAGTATGGAAATGAAATTAATAAAATGGTTTAAATAAAGACAAAATATATTGATAGAAATTTATGCAAGTTTTTATTTGCTATAATTATTATTCTTTTAATATCTAAGGGTAAAATGACAATTACATAAAAGGATGATAGAAAAAGTAAATGAAAAACACAAGTGGGTATCAAAGAATATAATGGTAAAACTCGGTACCAATTGAAAATTTTATAATTACTAAGTACCAAAATGGTAACATAACTAGGGTATGAAAATGATTTTTACCCGTTTAAATATTGATAGACTATATTCTAAATATTCTTAATTTGAATCCTCCAACTACAAAAATCCAATTATATTATGTTATAAAAGACATTTTGACATATTCACTCGTATAAATATCTTTTTTTTATTCAATGAATAATTTTATTTATGTTGATCTATCAAAACAACATAAAATATATCGTGAGCTTCATGGGTTTACATGCATTACAGTGAAAAATGATGTTCATACTTGACAAATATGTGAATTTTTCAATTTTAATTTTTGCTTATAATCATTTTTAGAAAGTAACAAGGTTTCTCAATGTACATATGCTATAACAATTTTTTGTGTTTAGTTCAAATCAATTATTTTAAAAATTACAATTATAATTTTCAAATATTTCTTTACACTGGGTTATTTCAATTTTTTTAGTTCTTCTTCATAATTATTTTGTCTTTTACATATATTTCGTAGATAGTATATTTTTCATTAATGTAAAAGGCAACTTGATATAGTAGTGCTGGCTTCTTTTCCTAATACATTACCAAACAGTTTAACTATCTTTTTTATTTTTGCTGCCCAATTTCAAGTCTCTTATGTATTTTCCTATATGTTTTGATTAATCTTATTTTGATGTTTTGTTTTGCGAATCTACTGTGAATTGTTCTTCTTTACTTCTTAAAAGTTTTATGATTTTATTAGTTTTATATTTGTTGTTACTAATTCCGATGTATTTACTTGAACTGTTTTGAATTTTATTTTGTAGTTATCTTTTAGACTTCATATTCCATTAATTTTTTTGTTCATATTCCATTAATTGCTTTTGTTTGTTTCATCGATTAATGATTTTTATTTAACTATTTACTTTTAGCTACAATAATTCCTTCGTATTATTTCAATTAAATAGTCATGATTTCTCTACTTATTCACTATTGAATATATAATTTTATCTAATAATAATTCATAAACATCTACCTTTTTCCCAATTACTATTAGAAAAATCAATTGAAATTTTGCATTTGTTGCCTTCTTTTACGATGTGGAATTTGGACCTGAATTTTTCGCTTAAATTAATTTGTATGTTTTTATTTATACTAAAGGGATAATAGCAAAAAAAAACCCCATGTGTTTTGATTTTTATGCAAAAAACACCCCGTGTTAAGTAAATATGCAAGAAACACCCTCTGTTAACTTTAATATTGCTCAAGTCCCATTCCGTTAGTCAACACTAACGGCGTTAGTGGGAGAAAGGAAATTTCACTTACGCCCTCGTTACTTATCTTAGGTAAAAAAAACTTACATTTCATTTTTATGAAGAGAGAGAAACAGATTTGGGGAAAGAGTGTTGAGGCAAAATCAGGGTTAGGGTTCGTGCGATTTTACGTCGTAGATCAATTTAGGCAGAAAATTGTGTAATGACTGAGTGAAAACCAACTAAAATAGAGGGTTGATTAGTATCCAAGGCGAATACCCAAGGCGATTTGAAGACCGCGGTCGAAGATTCAGGCGATTAGACGGTAATAATTTGAATTGTTTGATTTTTTGTTATTTTTTTGATGTATAATGATAGTATACCCAATATTTGAGTTTTCGTTGTATTTTGTAGACTGATTTTTTTTTTTTTTTTTTTGGTTTTGGTTGGAACTAAGAGAACAACTTTGGAAAAAAGGGCGAATCTGTTTACTGCATTGGAGATTGAGGTCTATATTTCAGGTTAGTAAGTAGCACTTTTGCCTTTATTGTTCTTGAGAATATTTGTTGCCTTTATTTGTATGTTGAGCATTGGTCCTGTTGAACATTGAATATGCTTCTGTCTCTTTGCTTGTTTCTGTTCTTTTGTTTAAAATATTGGTCCCCACTTTTCTGTTGTTTCTGTATATTATTGAATGTTGTTGATGTTTATTTATATTATTTGTCTGATGATGTTAGTATTTAATATTTTGTCTAATGATGCTAGTTTATATTTTAATTGTACTACATGATGGTCCCCACCCCATAATATTTGTTATGTAATTTAATAAGTTTCATTGTCATTTGCCCCCCTGCATTTCCTGTCCCCACCCCATGACTGAACAATTTTTAATTGCTTCTGTAGACATCATTGAATAAGTAATGATAGGTTATGCTTTTCTTATGCAGCATGGTGTTGCCTGATTATACTGACTTCGATGTATGGATTGGTGGGGTACTTCAGTGGGTACCTATTATTAAGTATGTGGGTGGCATTAGGATGTGGTTTCCAAATGTTGATAGGAAAAGATTATATTATGGGGATATAATTGATATGTATACTAAGGGAGGGGGTAAGGGTTTGAATATTACTGTATATTATTGTCTTCCTGGGCTTAGTTTGGATAATGGTATTAGGCCCTTGAATGGAGATGATGGCATTAGGGAATTATTGAGGGCATATAGAGGTTTGGAGGTAATAACCATATACATTGAAGAAAAACAAGGCCCTCTAATGGTGATTGATACTCAGGGTAATATACTTCCAACAGATGAACAAATCCCTTCATTGCCCTTTCATAACCAACTTGAAACTAATGTCCAAACTGAACTTGAGTTGCAACTGAAACTGACCAAATTGAACCTGATTTTTCAACTGAAAATGATCAATTTCAACCTGATTTTTCAACTGAAAATGACCAATCCATCCTTATTCTGAAACTGAAAATGACCAATATCACCCTCATCCTGAAACTGGAAATGAGCAATTCAACCTACATCCTGAAACTGAAAATCTCCAAGAACCTAAAATACCCCATGAACCTGAACAGACACCAGAAATACCCCATGAACCTGAATATGTACCTGAAAACCCCCCCTGAACCTGAGCAAACACATGAAACTTGCCCAGATAATCCACCAATAGAAGGGCTGAGTGATGAGGGTGGGGATGATTCAGAATCTGGGGGCTCTGATTCCTCAGCAGCCCAATGTCCTTCATGGATGTTGGAGGACTTAGAGGGTCCCCTTGATGATGACATCTTTAAGAGTAGGCCTGATGGTCATGCTAGAATGCTCTTTAAAACAATGAGGGCTTTCTTAAGAGAACAAAAAAAGAAAAGACAAGCAGAAAGAGAACAGAGCGAAGAAGAGGAGAGAACAATCAGAGAGAGTGGGTGGTTTAGTGAGGGTGGGGATGAAGATGAACTTGTGTCTTTGAGGGGGTCAGATGAGGAAGGTGATGGATATCCTGTGTGGAATGATAGAATGGATGGTAGGGATATTGACTTGCAAGTTGGGATGAAGTTTGCTACTAGGGAGAAATATAGAGATGTGTTGAGAGATTGGGCAATGAGAAGGGGTTGGACTTGAAATTCAGTCATTCTGAAAACAAAAGATCACAGCCACATGCAAAAATGGGTGTGAATGGAGGATCCATGCTTCAAGAATCATGAAAACAACAACCTTCCAAATCAAAACAATTAAAGCAACCCACACTTCTGCACATAGAACTGAGAACAAGTAGGCAAATTACAAGTATATTGGGAGAAAAATTGAACATATCATAAGGGATAATCCAAATGAGGGGTTAGAGTCTTTAAAAAACAAGATTAGAAGAGACATTCAAATAAACCCTGTGCCTGGGATGCATGATTTTGAGGAGTCCCCATTGAGTACTGTTGATCCTCCTCAAGTGAAATCAAAACTTGGAAGCCCAAGAAAGTAAGGAAAAGAAATTCCAATGACATAAGAGATGGAATGGTGTCAAGAAAAGGTCTGTCTCACACTTGTGCAAACTGTTTGAGGACAGGCCATAACAAGAGGAGTTGCACAAATCCTACTCATCCAAATTCCAAAAACACACAGGTCGTCAACAACTTTTTTTACATTCTCTGTAATTATTCAGTTTACAGTGTGTATTCATTTTTTTTTTTTTGAACTCTTGTTTGCAGAAGAATGCTGCAGGACCATTAAACAGCAAGAATGAGTTTTCAAGACATTCAAACAGTAGGAATGACATTGAAATTGATAATGTATGTATGACATATTTTTTACTCTTTAAATTCTGTTTATTGTTTCAGTTTACAGTATGTATGACATGTTTTTTAACACTTGTTTGTAGAACAATGCAAGACCATCAGACAGCAGGAATGAGCAAAATAATCCAGAGACTGACACTCAAAGTGGAGATGTATAACATTTGGGTTTTACTTGAGTTTAAATCCTGTATTTTTTATTTTAGTTTAAAGTATGTTTTGTTTGAGTTTAAACTATGTTCTATTTGAGTTTAAACTATTGTCACCTCAATGTCAGCTTTCACTCAACCAATAAGGAGTGCTGAAAAGCAAGCTTTCACTCAACCAATGAGGACTGCTGAAAGGCCTCCACCTTCTGCAATTCTACAGAGGTTAAGGAGGCCCAATTAACATGGTTCAAGGCCAGCTTTTTTTACTCCAAGGCCTTCAAATCAACAGCAAAGAGAGGTGACAACACAATTTACAAGCCCATTTGAGGTTCCTCCACAATGCAACAACAATGCTCAGGTAATTTCATATTATATTTCCTAACGGGCACTAACATTTCATTTTCTAAGGTAATTCTCCAATCTCACCATATTTATAACTTGTAGGCACCCCCTCAGTCTACAGAAAGGCCCCCACCGCAAGTGCCAAGAAGAAGAAAGCAAATGGTTCCAGTTTCCAGAACATCCTAATTACAGAAGTGCACTGAAAGTTCAAGTAGTTCATTTCAAAGAGGATGTTGCTCAACAAACAAACAAACAAACAACTTTGCAAGCACAACTGAAGAACCTTTCCGCATCGTACTAGCCAAGTCAGAGTAAAAAGTGAAGTATAATTATTCTGTTTTGGGAGATTTTTGAGGAATTACCTGCTGATTGTATTCATAACAATATCAAGTGTTTTTGAGAATGTTGGTATTTTGAACTCTTGGTATCATAACAGTTTCCATAGGGTGTTTTTGTGAATGTTGGTATTTTGAACTGTTTGGATGGATGAAATTTTGGTACTTGTTTCAGTCAGTTTCCATAAGGTGTTTTTGTGAATGTTGGTATTTTGAACTGTTGGGATGGATGAATTTTTGGTACTTGTTTCAGTCAGTTTGGTATTTTGAACATTTGATTGCCTGAAGATGAAGTGTAATTCAGTTTGGCATTTTTTGGTATTTCTGGTGCTTAGATGATTTACAAATTTTGGTTTCACTTTGCATTAACATGTGTATAAATAATACATGTACTAAAACAAACACAACATTCAAGCTCCAGTTAATACCAAATGTTTAAGTACACAAAACTACTTCATTAGTAATGCAAAAACAAGAATAAGAACAACTAAAAACAATGCCTTGGTAATTCTTTCATTTGCCTCTAGCTTCTTCATATTAGAGGTCAAATCATGGGATATAGACAACAATTCTGAAAACTGGTCCTTTGCATTTGCATGTCTTGATTGAATCTCTTCTCCATACATTGCCGTCCTTGTTGAGCTTGACTGTGCACTTTTGTCGTTAATAGTAATCGGTTCCAACCAACAAAAAAAATTACATTCGTTTATCTTGCAATTACAGAATAATTTACCCTCACTTTCTTTGGTTGGACCAACAACCTTAATTGCGGCATTCTTGTGGAAAAAACACTTTGGGTTTCTATATCTCAAATCTAGTTTTTCATCTTTGGATGTAGATCTTCTAGAATTACAGGACATTCTACAAAAAAAAATAATAACATAAAATATATGTAATTTTTATAATATATTATAACTTGAAAATTTAGAAATCATAAACATTACCTGGAAAACTTTGTTGCAATAGCCTTCAATTTGTTGAAGAGAATGAGTGTGAAACAAAGAGATAGGTGGTATTTGTAAATGGTGAGAGGGGCAATTCAGTCCATTTTTGCCTTTTTCTCACTGAAAAAGTGTTAAAAAATAAGCCCACACGCAGGACGGGCGCGCCACATTCAAACTCCGTCAATTTTGGACGGAGGGGGTGTTTTTTGCAGGGTATAATATTTCACAGGGTCATTTTAGGCTATTTTCTTAACACAGGTAGGTTTTTTGCATTTTTTGCATTTCACAGGGGGGCGCATGCAATTTTCCCTATACTAAAGTTCTTCAATTTTTTAAGTTATCCAACAATATTTTGTTCATTAAATTTCACGTTTATTTATTTAAACCTCTTATTGAATGATATGTATAGACTAAGAACTTTTGTGATATTTTCTCCACCAATTTTCTTCACCCATGTTAGTATTCAACAATGTTTATAATAACTCCTATTAATTTTTCATTCCAAGGTATCTCTTATTTTCTTATCATAAACTACATACATCTACATATACATATATACGCTTATATTCTCACTGAATTATTAATTCATAATTTCAAAATTCTCTTAATTATGCTTTATACATTTTTATTGATTTTTCTCTTCAACTTGAATTTGATTTCATCTGGAGATATTTTTTATTTGGATAACTCTACCTTTATTTCATAACAAGGGAGAATTTATTTATTCATCTTCATTTCATTGTTTTGTGCTTATAAGTTTTCAATCTCATTTTACTTTTATTTCTTGCCATTAGTTTTGCCGTTTCTTTTCCTATATGCTTTATTACTTAAATATATTTACTTGAAAAAAGCTCAGTATTTCTTAATGTATTATTTTAGTAGAAATTTGTTAATTATATCATAGAATAGATATGATAGTATATATCTTTTATAAAATATAATTAAATATTAATATTCTTATTTTACTAAAACTATATTAATTGAATATGAAAATATATATTGTATTTGAAACTTATACAATTTCCTTAATATCTAAAAATATGATAATACTCTATGATTATTTTCAAATATTGAATTTATAAATTTAGTGACTAATTCAATATTGAGTTTGTACTATAACTACTATGTATAATAAAACAATCATTAAAATATGACACAACTTTGTATAACTCAAAATTTCTGAAAATAAAGAGTTTATAAGTTTTCGTGCATAGCACGGGGTTCATGCTAGTATCGATATATATATATAGCAAAACGAACTTTGACCAAATTGGTTCAATTTTGACCAAATACTTTTTTCTGGTGTTTTTTAAATTTTTTTAATTACCAAGAAAAAATCTCATTGGTTATAAATATTATTTATTTTGTATTTATCTAGAATCTTATCTCCAAGATTATAAAAAGGAATAATAATCATCAAGAAGAAATCTTATTTGTTAGAAACATCATCTATTTTAATATATTAAATATTTATTTTGTATTTTTTTCCAAAATCTTATATTCAATATTATAATTTAATTTTTAATTATCAAGAAAAAATCTAAATTGTTGGAAATATTATCTTTTAATATATTAAATATTATTTTATATTTAATATCTCCAAAATTATGATACTATTTTAATTTGTATTTATTTTAAATCATTACCTAATGATCATGGTCTCCATCACATCTGTATTTAAATACTCCGCATTTCACATTCATTAAATAGACTCAATTCTACCAATTTTTTTGTTCTCCATTAAATGATTTCAAAATTTAACACTATATACTTAATTCTTCTCATTGTTTTTTCTTTAGCTGCAGTGACATCTTACATTTTTCTATGGTATTAATTTATTGTTTTCCTTCATGATCTTTTAGTTATGTTAATCTTCATCCCTTATTCATATACTTATGTCTATTAAATTTCAATATTTATTTATTGTTAACATTCATCTCAAGTGGCTAAATTGATGTTTTACTCTTTATCACATGTCGTTTTATTTTTTATATCTTACTTTTCATGATACTTGAAATATTGAAATAATAATCTATACCATTTCTTATGTTTTCTTTATTAAATAATAATTTTAATATTTATTCCTCTTATGGTATTAATTTTCATATTTCTATATGGTGATTGCTTGATTTTTTTTCTACGAGAAGGAATAAATTTATTTGGTGTTAATGATAAATATTGCTTTTTAACATTTATTTATATTATTTTACTTAATTTATCATTTGGTTTTTATTTCTGTTTAAATATTTACTCCTTCTATCTTTTATACACCAATTTTTTTTATGGTTTTATCCATTAATTTTGTTTTATAGTTTACTTTCGTTGTTCTTTTTCATGTTTTTTTTAGTTTTTATTTTTCTACAAGAATGAACAGATTATTTAGCGTTAATGGGTATTATATTTCGTTTAACATTTATTTTTATGATTCTACTTAATCTGCCATTTAGTCTTTATTTCTGTTGAATTATCTATCCTTTGTTTATTTTATGCACCAGTTTTATATATATTTATATGCATCATCTTTTAAATTTTTATTCTACAGTTTAATTTTGTTGTTCTTTTTCAAATTCTATTTTCTTTACAAGAAGGAACAAATTTATTTAGTGTTTATATGAACATATTGAAATAATAATCTTTACCATTTTATTGTGTTTTCTTTATTAAATAATATTTTAATATTTATTCCTCTTTTGGTGTTAAATTTTCAGATTTCTATGGTAATTGCTTGATTTTGTTTATCTACAAGAAGGAATAGATTTATTTGGTGTTAATGATAATATTTTGTTTTAACATTTATTTGAATTATTCTACTTAATTTGTCATTTAGTTTTTATATCTGTTTAATATATACTCTTTTGTATCTTTTATACACCATTTTTTTTCCGTATATTATAGTTTCATTCATTAATTTATTTTATAGTTTACTTTTGTTGTTCTTTTTCATATTTCATTATTTTTTTAGTTTTTTGTTTTTCTACAAGAACGAACAGATTTATTTAGCGTTAATTGGTACATATTTCGTTTAACATTTATTTGTATGATTTTACTTAATCTGCCATTTGGTTTTTATTTATGTTTTAAGAATTTACCCTTTGTATATATTTACGCACCAATTATATATATTATCGTCTTTTCAATTTTTAATCTACAGTTTGATTTTATTGTTCTTTTTCAAACTTCACTTTTTTTACAAGAAGGAACATATTTCTTTAGTGTTAATAGGTACATATTTATTTCTTTGTATAATTCTACTTAATTCATCTGACATTTAGTTTTTATTTCTATTTAAAATTTATATTTTTGTATATTTTTATACACTAATATATATTATAGTTTCATCCATTAAATTTTTATTTTTAAGTTTAATTTTGTTGTTATATATTTTTCAGATTTAATTTCTTTGTTTACTAAGTATGATGTTTTACAAGATGGAGAGAATAATCATTTTAGTTTCTCGAACTCTGTAAATATGATTATATTAAATCTATGATCATATGGTTTGTAAATCTTTACATTTTCATGTAAATATATGTATTTTCATATTTGTGTAATTCGAGTTCTTTTCAGAAAAAGTCACACGGTTGTTTAAATTTTGTTTTCTTCTTTTGTATATTTTAATTTAATAAAAAAATTTGTAGAGATGTATTAAATTAATAATAAATACAGAGGTTAATTCAATAAAATTTTAAAATTTAATTTTAACTATTTTTATTTATTCGTAGTAAAACTATTATAAAATTTCTTTTGAACTTTGAGATATTAAATCTTTTTAGTTCATTGTACCTAAACAATTAAAATGATCACTACTAATATATTAAATCATTGAGATATTTATTTGTATATTTCGGAATATTCAAATAAATATCATTTTTTGATATTTTAACTTTATAAATGAGAGATCATCAAATTCAACTAACTTGCAATTTTATTTTATTTTTTTGGAGAAAAATTAACTCTTTGAATTTTTGGAAAACAAATTACATCATTATAAACACTTTTTACTTTTGTAATTGGTCGAACAGAAAAAATAAATAAATAAATAAATAAAAACCTCAAAGTTCACTAAGTTTGTAAAAGTTGTGCAACATATTAGAAGTATGGTGAAAAAAAACTTAGTTTTTGATTAAAAAATAATAAATAAAAGAAATTATAAATAAAAAATACCAATGTTTTTTTATTGTCCTAAAATAGCCAAGAATTAATAGTTGAAAGAAAATTTGATGAATGAATTTTTTGAATTTAAGAATTATTTAATAAGTTTTCGAAATATAACAATATATTGGAAGGAGATTGTAGTAATTTCTTAATTTTAACTTGAATTTAGCTCCTTCTTTTGATAAATAAGAGAAAATCATATGTTGTGATTCACTTTTTTACGAAAAGAAAAAAGAGAATATAATCTACATATTCGTAAGTTATTATATTTAAACTTTTTAATTCACTTCATGCAAAACAATACTATAGAATAATTAATTACTTGAGTTTTTATGGAGATAAAGTTTCATATTTTATCCTTCAAAAGTGAATATGAGACATACTATCCGCCGTTTATACTTTACAGTGTTATATTGCTTCCAAAAGTCCCAAAAATTGAATAGGGAGTAGTATGGTTTGCAAATTGCTCGAAAGCTATAGCATATTAATACGACCCATTTGCTACTTTTTTTGTTCAAACTTAGTAGTTATAATTGCCTACTTATACATTTCAATTTATTTTGCATTTAAATTTTGGCATATTTTATCTTTTATTATTATAGTTTTTTTTTCTCTTGCTAACCTTTTTTTATTAATGTTTTCAGGCTTCTAGAAAAATGTATATTTGTTGTTTTAACTGTTGATTTATTTTTGTTCAACTCATTATTTTGTTTTCACATTAATCTTTCATCTTTTATGATTTCTTTGCGCCAATAAAAGTGTTTTTATTCTCAGAGTCAGTGATAATGTTGCTATATTCCTGATTTAATTGAATTTAGTCATTTATACTTATTTGTCTTATTTTATTTTATCATTCATGATAATTAATTTACTCCTTATCTTTTTTGTTCAAAACGATGAAATATTGGGATTTTGAAATTATTTTAAATTAATTTTTATTTTATCTTCCATGTTTTCTTTTTTTTTTATTTTACCATTTCAGTTATCTTTCTTATTACTCATTAAAAGTAAGTTTCTATTTTTTCTTTATATTTTATTTTCTTAATATGGAAGATCATTTTAAATTGATGTATTTTAATGAATATAGTTAACTAATTCTTTATTTTTTAATATTTTACATAGGTTTGAATATATGTAAAAAGTATATATATATATATATATTTAATAGAATGTCATAACTATTTGAAAGTAATCCTTATATAATACAAATTTTAGTAATTAGACATATATTGTATATGTAGAAAAATATCTTTGTCAATAATAATCACAATAGATTAAAAATTCAAACCTATTATGTTTTACCGATTAAAAATGAAAATTTTATTGTATGCAAAAGATCTTTATAGCATAATATATTATAAAAATATTATTTAATTGAAAAAAGAAAAAATATATTTAACCGTGCATAGCACGGGATCTACGCTAGTATATATATATAGCAAAACGATGGTTGACCGCAATTGTGCTAATTTTGACCAAATACTAATTTCTAGTGATTTTGAATTATTTAATTGTTAAAAAAAATCTCATTGGTTAGAAATCTCATATAATTTAATTAAAATTTTAATTTGCCTTTATCTAAAAAAATCATATCTTCAAAATTAGTGTTTATCTATACTATATTCTCCTTCAAATTAGGATACTAATTCAATTTGTATTTATTTTAAACAAATTCAAATTTTAGGATTATTTTTTTATCATAAAAAATATATATCTTATCACTAATAATTTATTTTTGTTTTAACCATATATTTTTTAGTCACTAAACGTATTACCAATCTCTTAGTATATCTCATTGAATAAATTCTTAATTTGATTAATCAGGTAAATCAATAATTTTTACAATTTATATCTTTCATTGACATATTTCTTTAATAATTTTTTATTGGTTCATTACTATTGATAAAGTAAGTTATTAATTTTATTCAAATTAATATTTTTTCCTTTTTCTTAATATTTTTCTGATTAAATTTTATTTTTAGTATTTAATTGTTATTCATGTTTGAAAAATCATAAGCCACTGCACAATTTAAGAACTTATGTTACAAAATACATTTTGCCATCTTCTCCCATATGAACATTTTTTCCTCAATGAATAATTTTGTGAATGTTGCTTTATCAAAATTTTAACATTAAATATATTGCAAGCTTCATAGATTTGAATTTATTGCAATACAAAAGGGCGACCATACTTGATAAAATATATGAATTTTTTAATTTCAAATTTTGTTTATAATTATTTTTAGAAAATAAAAGGCTTCTCAATTTCTAACATGATAGTATATTTTTACTTCATCTCCCTGATGCATTACCAATTATTCTTTTTTTTTTTTTTGCTTTTTATTGTCCAATTTCACATCGCTTATGTATGTTTCTTTTTGTATTTTAGTTAATCTTCTTTTCTTCATCTCTGAAATATTATTTTTTTATGGAGAATTACCATGATTTATTCTTATATTTACTTCTTATAAGTTTTGTAATTTTATAATCTATTTATTTGCTCTTATATATTAACGATTTTGCTATTTAAATATTAATCTTTAGCTATAATAATCCGGTCATATAATTTTATTTCTAATTTCGTAATTTGTCTCAATCAAAATAATGATTTCTCTACTTGATCACTAAATGAATATATAGTTTTATCTAATAATAGTTCATCAACATCTTTCTTTTTCAATTCAATTAGAATAAGTAAACCAAAAAGTTTGCATTTACTGCCCTCTTTATTTAGGTGTGGAGATATAGTCATTAATATTTTTCTTGAATTAGTTTAGTTGTATTAAAGTTCTCCAATTGTCCAAATCCTGTTCATTAAATTTGATGTTTATTTATTTAAAACTCTTATTGAATTATATGTATAGACTTTTGTTTTTTTGTGTGTGATATCCTCCACTGAATTTCTTCATCCATTATTTTGTATTCAGTGATATTTTTGTATAGTTTCATATTAATTTTTCATTCTTAATTAGGTATCAATCATCTTCTTTTTATAAAGTATGTATATATACATATATATTGTCACTGTCTACTTATTTTCTAATTTAGAAGTTCATGGTAAGAAATTCTACCTAACACATCAATTATTCATTAAAAAATAATTCAATCATTTTACAATATCTATCATAATTAATGGGCACAAACCAACTACTAAAAATTATTTATTAGGCATATTATTACTATTATATCTTACATTTGTAGCCTTTTAAACTTCTTATTGTATATATGTATTCTTAGCATAAAAATTAGACATATAAATATCTTTACTTTTTATTAGCTTTAAATGTTGTTAAATTAATTTTTTATGAAGGAAATTAAAAAATAATTTGATAATAATCTTTTTTTTTTCTTTAAGAAATTGGATTACAAAAGAGAAAATTTATTGTGAATATTATTTTTTCTAAGAGAAATTTGTTTATTTCATAGGACAAATATGATAGTAACCTATAAAACATTTTTTTGATCAATATTTTTTATTTTACTTAAAATATACATAGTGTATTGAAACTTATAAAACAAGTTTTTCTTCAATATCTAAAATACAATAATATGCTATGGTTATTTTCAAAAAGGTAAATTGCATTTTGTGATTCAAACTATGTCCGTTTTTATTCTTTGTCATCTTTTTTTTTTTTTTTTTGTGTCAACTTACCATCTCAACTTTGCAAAATTTGCACTTTGTCATATATAGTCATTTTTTGGTCAAATTTTCTACCGCAAAATCATTACATGCAGTTCACATGTTGAAAAGACAACACTATATTGCCTTTAAATATCACATGTGCACTGCATGTGATATTTTTACGATAAAAAAATCGACCAGAAAATAGTCATATATTTCAAAGTGCAATGTTTGCAAAGTTGAGATGGTAAGTTGACATGAAAAAAAGTTTAAATGACAAAGTATAAAAACAAGCATAATTCGGATGTCAAAGTGTAATTTACCCTTTTCAAAATGTTCAATAACTAAACTTAGTAAAAATTCAATATTGAGTTTTGTATAAATAAGTTTGAACTATTATACATAGTAAGGGGTGATTAGAATATGACATACTTTTATGTTTAATGGCATGCCAAAAATTAAGATTTGTGAGAGTATGTATAGAAATTAAAATTTATGAGTAAATTATTTAATTTTTACTATTTGGTCTTTCAAAAGAAAATGAAACCGACAAAAAGATAAATAAAATCATAGGCAATTAACAAGTTCAATATCAAGTAAAAAATAATGAGTTGAAGTTGGAATTCATCATGATAAAAGGAATTATTCATTAATAAGTAACTCGATGATCTGACAGTATCTATGATAAATGGGCATGAACCCAACTACTAGAAACTTTTAATTGTATCTGTTATGTTGCCTTCCAAATTTCTTATTGTATATTTTTACTGTTAGCATATAATTTAGAAATATAAATATATATATATATATATATATATCTTTGCTTTTTTATTAGTTTAAGATATTGTAATTTTTTTTCCAGTGTTACTAATGTTTTCTTATTATTGTTTTGAGAAATTTTATAAAGATCATTTAATTCGAATTGTATTCTTTTAAAGGGAATTTATATCACAGGGTAATATGACAATAATTTAAAATAATATATTTAATACTAATATTTTTATTTTACTAAAAGTATATTAATTGAATAAGAAATTATATATATATATGTGGTATTTGAATCTTATAAAATATTTGTCCATCAATCTGTAAACATATTATAATATCTATTGCTAATATCAAAATAGTCCGTAAATAAAATTATAAAGAATTTAATATTGGATTTATATAAATAATTTTGTTCTTATATAGTAAGACGGTTATTAAAATCACACACAATTATAAAATTTAGAATTTATGAAAATATTATAGGATTTAAAATCTTTCGTGCATAGCACGGGGTTCATACTAGTATATATATATAGCAAAACGATGATTGACCATAATTAAGTCAATTTTGACCAAATACTAATTTTTGGTAATTTTGAATTTTTTTAATTGTCAAGAAAAAATTCCATTGGTTAAAAATCTCATATATTTTAAATTAAAAACTAAATTTGTATTTATCTAAAAAAATCCTATCTTCAAGATTAGCGTTTATCTATATTATATTCTCTCTTCAAATTAGGATATTAATCCAATTTGTTTTATTTTAAAAAAATCAAATTTTAGGATTAATTTTTTATGATAAGAAAATATTAATCTTATCACTAATAATTTAATTTTATTTTAATCATATAGTTTTCAGTCACTAAATTTATATACATCTCTTGATATATCTCATGTATTAGTTCATTATTTCTTACAACTTATATGTTTCGTTAACATATATATTTATTGAAAATTTTGTATTAGTTCATTAATACTTAGAAAGTAAATTTTTAATTTCATTCAAATTAATATTTTTTTTCTTAGTTTTTTATTTTTAATATTGCATTGTAATTCAAGTTTGAAAGATCATACGTCATTGCTCTGTTTAAAATTTATGTTACAAAATACATTTTGTCATTTTCTTCCCTATGAAGATTTTTTTTGTTAGTGAAATAATTTTGTGAATGTTACTCTATCAAAATTTTAACATTAAGCGTGTTGTAAGTTTCATAGGTTTGAATTTATTTCTATATACAAAAGGACGATCATACTCGACAAATATATGAATTTTTCAATTTAATTTTTGTTTATAGTTGTTTTAAAACCTTCAATGTATAACACGATAGTATATTTTTCATTAACGTAAATGATAACCTAATATAACAGTACTAGCTTTTTTCCCTAAGCCATTACCAAACGATTTTTTTTTTCTTATTCTTTTGCTTTTTGAGGTTGAATTTTATTTATCAATTATTTTTTTCCTTCATGTTCCATTGAGTACTTTTTGTATGTATAATTGATTAATGATTTTTCTATTCAAAATATTTACCTTTAGCTACAATAATTTGTTCATATTTTTTTTATTTCATAACTTAATTCAATTAAATAATCATAATTTTTTTATTTGAGCACTAAATGAACATATTTTTTTTTTCTAATAACAGTTCATCATCTTTCCTTTTCAATTTCAATTAGAAAAAGTTAACTAAAATCTTGCATTTCTTGCCCTCTATTTCAGGTATGGAGATAATGTCATGAATATTTTGCTTAGATTAGTTTATATATTTTTATTTGTAATAAAGTTCTCTAATTTTTCAAGTTTTGTTCTTTAAATTTCGTGTTTATTTATTTAAACCTCTTATTGATTGATATGTATAGACTAAATTTTTTTGGATATTTTCTCTTCCAACCTTTATTTTAATTTTTAGTGATATATGTTTACATATAATTTCATATGAATTTTTTATTCTTAGGTATCCGTTAGTCTTTTCATAATTGTCATCGTCCATTTAATTTTTAATTTAGAAGTTCAGGTAGGAAATTCAACCTGATAGAATGAATTATTTATTCAAAAGTAATGTGATTACTTTAGAGTATCTATCAATGATAATTAATGGTCACAAATCCAACCAGCAGAAATTTTTTATTTATGTATATACTGTTATTATATCTTATGTTTTAGCGTTTCAAATTTCTTATTGTATATATGTCTTCTTTGCGTATAATTTAATATTGAGTTTTGTGTAAATAAGTTTGCACCATTGCATAAAGTATGACGATATAATTAAAATATAGCATACCATTATATAATTTAAAATTTATGAAAACACTATAAAATTTATAAATTTCTGTGCGTAACACGGGGTTCATGCTAGTATTTATATATACGAAAGCATAAAGTCAAGAGGGGTAATTCACGACAATTTGCCGGCTATAGATGGTCGGCGAGACATGGCGCGGTGGCAGAACGCAACAGGGGACTTCGCCTTGGCAGATGCTGTCAACCTATTCCGCCCACTGCCTGAGGCGGTTCCCTAGGCGTCGCTGTTAGAAGGGCCGCTCAAAATCCCACAGAATGTTTTTATGCTCTGGCTCGCCATTCAGGAGAAACTACCGACGATGGATAAGCCGTGGTTTCAGCACCTGGACGCGCTATGCGTTCTGTGCAAATCTGGCAGGAGCACAACTACAGGGTTTTCCGGAATGACACCAGGGAGTCACAGGTGGTTGTGGAGCTGGTGATCAAGCAGATTCAGTTGAAACTATTGGCTCACTATTCCCCACCTTCGTTAGCTGTAATTTCGATTTTTCGCATTTGCAAAATTGCGTGGTCATGAAGGACCGATTCTTGAGCTTTGGTGGAAGCATAGTGTGTTGTGCTTATGTGAGTGTACACACTCTTCTTTTAATTTATTAGAAACTGTCGCACGCAGTATCTGTGCGCATAATTTTTAGTAATATTTTTTTATTTTATTGGAACTCATAATTTATTGTTATATATTAAAATTTATCACTTTTTTACAACTTCATACAAAAATTCTCTGATAACTTTTTTCTAATGAATTAATTATCAATATATATTTTACTCAAATTAATTTAACAATTAAAACTTTGTACAATATATGGTATATTGCTAGCAATTATTATATACACATGCAACACAAATACTAATTAATATGTTATTTCTACTTCAATTTAGAATAAACTTAAACAAAATGGGAGTAAATTTAATTTTTGAGTACATGTAATTGTATGAAATTATTTTTCTAAATGAACTTAATTGAATAGTTAATTCAATTACATGAGTTGAAAAATTGAAGGGTGTTTTTGGTATTATAATAATTTGATGTAGTGGTATAAAAACTACCAATTCGTATCTATAAGTCCCTTTTTCTTTATAATAGTAGAAATTTACCTTGCACCAAAAACTAAAGTCAAGAGGGGAAGGGGACTTAATTTTCAAATTTCAGATTATGTTCTTTAGAATTTAATATAGTTTGGTATAGCATGTACTTGGCTACAAATAGAATGTATTTTATTATTGTTTACTTGAGTAGTTCGAGTGTCTTATATTTAAGGGATAATTACATTTAAATATGACCTATGATCTATTTAAATAAATATTCTTTATTTTTTTCGTAATTGTAAAGTCCTAATTTTGTTTTTATGTATGGTGAACCACATTTTAATAAAAACTTATCACTAATTACAATATTATATTGAGACTTTTAGTTATATCCAGAGTTTCCTTCAACAGTATTTCGCACACCAAGCTTCATCTGTACGATATTTTAGTCTTTTGGATTGAAACATAGCCTTTACAATTGGCGTTTCTACATGGATGTTTTTTGGGTAGGTTAGCATTATTAATTACTAGTCGTCGTTGCACGCGATCCTCGCGAGCATATAAAAAATAAATATGATGTGAAGAAATAAGAAAGAAAAAAAATTGGCGAGGAAAAAAATGTAGAATCGATTGAGAATAACGTGGGTAATGGATTATTGTGGAATTATTAAAAAATAGTGAAATTACTATTATGGCCTTTTTAAGAAAAAAAATAGAATGAATCAAAAGATAAATTAGGGCATTCAAAAATTGGTAAAAAAAAAAAGTTTTCTTTTATAATAGTATAGATTACGAATACCCCAATTTTATTTGAAAGATTATCAATACTTCTGAGATTTGATAAAATTATGTAATTCTTTAATGGAGACATGAGATTATCAACAACTCTATCCTTGCTATATTTTTTTTTCTATTTTTTAAAAAAATAAAAATTATAAAAAATTTATCCTCTTAGTTCATATTTTTTTTTATAAAAAAAAAGAAGTAAAACTATAATTCATATATAGTCCACAAGAACATTTTGGTCAGTTTACCACAAAATATGATTAAAAACCTAGTGAAAATTATGAATTGGACTAGTTGTTGGATGACCTTTAAAGTAACGGTGTACTGATAGTTTTTCAAACCGTTAGAGGTATTTGTAATTATGTCAAATCTCATGAGAGATTTTAGCTGTTATTTGCCAGTAGGGAGCAAACAAATTGACCATTTCATGGACTAAATGACTTATGGACAATATCATTGAGACAAGAACTTACCTATCTAAGAAGGGGATTCATCAACAGAAATGATGCAATAGATGTTCCAAGAACCAACATATTTGTTCCTATATATGTATACATACATTTTAGGAGCCATCTACCACTAGAAAAATAACCCAGAAAGTAATATTTGGTAGCGGCACCAGTTCTCTATATATCTACCACATGTAAATATCTGGATGTATAGGTGCAAACGCAACGAGAAAAAGGAACCGGAGATCACAGAGAAGAGAGTGATACCGTTTCGATTGCAGGAGGTGGCTGTGTTGAAGTGCCGTTGTCTATCCAGTTCGTTTCACCGGACAATCACAAAGAAGAGAGCGATACCGTTTCGATTGCAGGAGGCGGCTGTGTTGAAGTGCCGTTGTCTGTCCAGTTCGTTTCACCCCAGTGCCACAACATGCTTTCCCAGAAGCAGAAGTCTTCGAAGCAAGTAGTTAGTCGCGGGTCTTGGATCTTGATTTTCCAGTGACCATCACTGTAATTACCTTTCTCGGCTTGCCTACGATCCCACTCCAATGCCGCCTTCTGTTTGGACCTAAGCAAGCAATACTTTTGTAAGTTCTCCGGCATTGCATCATGGACCTTCCACCAAGTTCTATGAGCAACGTCGCTGGCAAATTCCTGCAATATATCCACGTTCCAGTTGCAATCGTAGTCCCGGAAGCATAACCATGGTTTCAAGCCTAAATAGTGAAGCACGTAGAGGACCGGAGGATCAGCACCAAATAGACGAGTCTTCATTTCTTTCTTTTCTTCCTCGTCGCCAACCCAAAAATGTTTCAAAAAATTCATGTGCTTGGGGATTCGATGCCACCACGTGAAGATTTCGTTCAGATAACCTTGGTCTCCACCGTTGTAGGACTCGATCTCGTTGATGTGCGCCATCAACAACTGAAATGTGCAGTTTGAGGGTTCGATGACCATGACACCCGAATTAAAGAGGGTGGCATTGTTTCCTGTGGCAGAAATTTCTGGCATCTCGAACAGGAAATCAATATTTCTGAGGACTAACAAGTCTGCATCAATAAATATGATCTTGTCATAATCTGTCAATTGCCAAAGACGGAATTTACTATAGTTCCATTCGTTGTAGGCATCTCGTTCAGCTTTTGGGTTTCTGATTCTTTGAATTGTATGAAGTTTCCACCCAGCCGCCTCAAGGCCACCCCTGTGATAGTCACTGATAGTTTCATCTACAAGTATCACAAGATCCCGGGTCGAACCTGCCATGCGGATACTTTGTGCAGCTGCAATGGCTCCACAGACATAGACATGAGCTGAGTGCAGAATCGTTGCATATGCTTCTCGCCTCGCGTTACCTGAATGCCAGTTTTCTGCATAAAGGAATTGGCATCAGCTATTACTTGTTAACATGAAGTCGGAAATCAGTATAAGAACTTTATAGGAAATTTTAGTTCGGATCAGGTTCGACCGAAGGCAAGCTATTACATGACAGGTGTAGTTAGTGTACGGTTTGAGAATGACCAATCTAGCAAGTACAATATAACGCATTATATGATTTGACTCGTGAGCATCATATCAATTGAAAACATATGTATGGGAATCAAATGATTAGCACCAACCTTTGGTCTTCAGTGGAACTGCAAGTTCACAGGACCCGACTGGAAGATGGAGCTTTTCTCTCAATTTATTTAAATCCGGCTTATACAGCCATGCATTGCCTTCTCTTACAATAAGATCTTTGCAAGTAAACAGATTTGGGGTCGGGAAACACTCGGTAATGAGAAGAACATGGACAGGATGATACCCCTTGGCTGTTGCAGCAAGCCTTGCAGCTTCAAGTTGCAAGTGTAAACAAGCTACGTCCCTTGACCAGTTCCTCGATTTGTCACAGGGAAGCTTCACCACTATAAAGTCCAGCCGTGGTTTACCCGGGAAGTGAACTTTGGGCAGAGTTGGACAAGTGGGAATCTCGAACTCTTCCTCCTCATCTAACCATTCCGGGTATAATGTTTCCCAAGTAACGTTGGGTGGGGCATAATCCATCATAAGGATAACATGCTCTGCATCTGGCAGTAACTCCTTCCACTGATCAAGTTCTTGCTCATTGAAATTTAACAGCCCTATTCCCTTGTACTCATCTCTGTCAGTTAATTTCTCAATTGCGTCGGCAATTTCATCCCAGTTGATTTCTAAAGATGATGCATAACTTTGATCTACGCCAAATCTATCCCTTATCCATTTATCTACCAAGCTTGACCTACAATCGAATTTCACAAGTGACAGAAAACAAGACATCATGCTTCTTTCTGTAAGATGAATCACAAGAAATGGGAGCAGAGTACAAATTAAAGAGAAGTTTTTTTCATGCCAAACCTCTATTTGGGTGATAACACCACACGATATACAAATAAATGAGAAACCAAAAGTAGAAGATACCTCGAATGAAAACCAGATATATGGTCTGTCTCATGAATTGATGGAGAGCGTAGGAGTGTGAAAAATGCTCCAATAATGATAATGACCATCACAAGCTTCAGAGTAGGGAACTTGCAGCTGAATATCCTGTCCAGACTGGAAAGATAAAGGGACCTATCCCCATCTTTCTGTGCTCTGTTTCTCAGAAACCTTCTTTTGTTTGTATCCTCGCTGAACCACAAACATGCTAATATTATCAAGGACTCAGCTAAAAATCGAAAACATAGCACGAAGGGAGAAAACAGTTAAACTAAACAAACGTTGATTTACTCCAATTTTCAAAATTGCGAGCCATACTGGAAGCACGGGATATTGTATAGCTCTCATAAAGTAAATGGCAATGAGATTATCAACTCAATTTCATCCAAAAAAGGAAGAAAATCCTCTGTCCATCAATATTTTCACGCAAATATAGTGTGCCCTGTGCAAGTTATTAGTAAAAGTTCCTTCATTTCCAGGCATCTTTTCAATGGTATATCTGTGTATACAGAACTACCACTTTCACTGGCCAAGTTGAATCAAGTGCGTCGGACGAGTTTGATAGCTACAACGCTCATGCAGTCATTTTCTCCTGTATTCCCTAACAAAAGGGCTTCCGACCAAACAAGTTAACACTTAACAATGAATATGGGGTGCAATTCCCAAGAGGGCTACGGCAGCCTGTATGCAAACTAAAAGAGGACAACATTCACCTCCTCAAAGCATCGAGTGTTTGCATATACTAGCAAACACTCTTCATTGATAGCAACCCAAAACAATTTTATCCCTTTTACGTTTGGACATAAACATTACTATCCCCCTTTACGTGCATACACGAAATAAGACATTTAGCAGAATACATATGTTCCAACTAATTCACCAACAAATACTCCTCACTATTACAGTCGATATCTGCTCAAGTTGCCAAACAAAAAGCCTACAAGATCACTTCTCTTCATCCCTGGCCTTCAGAGAAAGTCAGTCCGGGTCAAAATCAAAAGCTAACTTCATAGTAACATCAAAATCAAAGGCTAACTTCATAGTAATATCTCATTCCTAATTACTTATTAAATGAACCAAATAAGATAAGAGAAGCAACTTTCCTACCAACTATTGTTAATACCAACAAGCATGACAGTTTCTACATGAAACTGAAAAATTCAACTCCTAACATCAATATTTAAAACGGGGTCAACCTTTTAAGTTTTTGAACCTAAAGATTTTAAAAACTCAAGAAAACAGGACCATTTCCAGGCCTCCAACCACCAACTCCCCCACTCAATCGCTATCAAATCCATTACTCATCACATTTCAACTAATGATTAAAGAACTCTAAGAACGACAGGTTCCACACAACTGAACACGAACATCCAAGAACGGCACCGAAGCTGCAGAATGCAATAACAATCTGAAACTCAAAAGCAGAAAAATACACCAATACCATAACCCAAAATCTCCACATACTCCTACATAATCAAGAACAAACAACAAACTATCCTATGACCCAGATTTTACAAACATCAAGGCGGTCCGTACTCTCATAAAGACCTAAAGAAAAAGAAAAGCAGATGCCCACAACCCGAAAAACCCGCCGAATTTTCTGCAGTAATAATGAATAGCCACTGAGAAACGAGCTCATCAAGCCAAAAACATCTACTGGCAGTTAAAGTGTCAAAAAATACAATCAAACAAACAGATAATACAACAACAGGAAAAAAAAAAAAAAAAAAAAAAAAAAAAAGAGAGAAACTAAAAAACTTTTCATATATATATGCTTACTTGTTGAAGGAGAGCCTATGTCGGGGCTCCCCCGAAGTAGGCGATGAGCCTCTCATGTTCGAACTTGGGTGCTAGCTTAGTGGCGGCAACATCCGATCTCAAAAAACTCAAAGTGTCATCCTTGAAACACAGCAAATCCAAGTACTAGAAGAATTGAAAAGAAAAAGCAGCAGCATTTCGAAGTTCAAGGCTGTACATTCGTCGAAAACACCGCTCGCACAGATTTAGAAAGGAGGAAGTTTCTTGTGCGGCGTTGTTGGAGTAAGGATCTGAGGCGGAAGAAAATGCCAAAGAAGAAGAATTTGGTGTCAGAGAGAATTAGAGTGAGATAAGAGGGTGTTTAGTGTATGTTTTTTTATTGAATAGAACTCAGAATAAAGTAAGTAAATTAAGGTCTTCTTCCAATGTTTTTTTTATATATTCTTTCGCCAAGTCTTTAAGCACTGCAGGTGGCAAGCTTGAACATCATTGTTATAATCAGGATAATCCACCGTCCACTAGTAAAATTTGGTGTAATTACATTCAAAAAAAATTTATAATTTTTAAATTTATATTTAATATCCTTAAGGTTTGTTTATGTATAATAAATAGATTTTTTCGTTAGTCAAAATTCAGTAAATTTATGGAATAAAAAAATTTGAATGAAAATCGATATTTACCCTCGATTGACTTATTACAAGTCAAATAATTTTTTTTCTGGCTAAACTACCATTATACGGGTGAAGATATACATCCTCACATGCATTAACTTGAAAAGATGTATAATGATAGTTTGGACATAAAAAGATTTGTTTGGCATGCTATATCGGTAATAAGTCAATCGGGATAAATATGAATTGTTATCCAATTTTATTGTTAATATCGGCAAATTCGGTGATTGTTGACTAGCAAAAGGATTTATTTGGTATACGAAAATAAACTTCAAAGACACTAGATATAATTTTTCAAATCACAGGGAACCTACATATAATTACACTAAATCTCAAAAAAGAACAGTGCAATTATCGCTTGTATGTATAGAAGTCATTATTTCAATTTTGGAAATGGGTTTTAATTTTTTATGTGCTTATTTGAAAATAGGGGGTGTGAAACAAGAAGTATTTGAAGAAACTAGTCAACGTGGAACGACGTAAATATCGTATCTGTGTGCAAATAATAAATAATATTTTACGTGTTAATTATATATTATAAGGAAATATATATAAATCAATACATTATATTTTTTTTTAAAAAAAAAAGAAGAAAGAAGTAGAGAAAAAAACAACAACTTAGAGGTATTATTAATATAACAAAAAATTGATACTGTGGAATAAATAACCACTATTTTGTGTAAAAATGAGGTTTTCTTTTATATTACTATAGATAATGAGGAAATAGAAATATGTGTCTTTTGGGGTCGCGGTTGAAGATGGAAAATACATAAATAATTAAATTTTATGTGCTATCATATTATTATTATTATTATTATTATTATTATTATTATTATTGTCATGTATTTATTTTATTTTCGACATTTTTCTAACCGAAATTTTAGAACACGAAGTTTATTCGACTTTCACAAACTCTTTAATGCTGCATTTGGATAAAAAGGGTTTAGATTTGAACGAATCATTTCAAAGAGCTCCATATTAAAAGTATGGGTAAAATGAAATTTATCCCCTATGGTATATTAAATGAGCAAAATCCTGTAAAAAACAAAAAAGAAAAAAAAAGCAAATTATCCCATATATTTGAAAAAATGAATCAAATTACACCCATATCTAAGTTGTTGTTAGAGAGAGTAATTTGTTTCATTTTTCAAAATACATAAGCATAATTTTGCTTTAGAAAAAATTCACAAGAATATTTGTGCTCATTTAAAAGTATTTGAAATATAGTTCAAAATAGGAGTTGAAATATTTGAAATCTTTAGTAATATGAAATAAATCAAACAAGAACGGAGGATTTGTTACCGTAAATTCAAAATTTTCATTTTAAAATATGTCAATCCAAACACAATATAATGATATTTATTTATTGGGTTTTCAGAAACAAACTTCTATTTCTGAAAACTAAAAACTATATTTCGAGTCACATAATTGAGTAATAGAGTACCATTGTTATTAATTTATACACTTGCAAAAGAAAATACAAGGAATAACTTTTTATGTAGAATATGATAGGTTCACACAATTTTTTAACATATAGAAGCAACTAGAATACTCTTAAATTTTTAAAATTGGGATTTAATATTTAAATAATAGCAAATAAAATAAAATAAAATAAAAAGGCATGTTTGTCTTGTCGGTCGGACGCAGGCCACGCACTATATTCTAGGTGTCCTAATAAATACTTGTAATTAAATGAGAAATAAAAAATAGGTCTTGTAATAATGTTGGACCATGTTTGGCCCAAGTTCCAACTAGCATGCATGGCTCCTTCATTTCTTTTCCATTTTGCATATTTATTTATGGGAGATAAAAGGGGTTTATACTTGATGGTGTACTTCACGTCTGTGCTTAAAATATCCAAAATATAATGTTAAAGATATCATAATTAATATATTTTAGTAGATTTATTAGATTATGAAAAGTTGAAGGGTGAATATTATAGGGATAAATGCAATTTACCCCTGTGATATAAGAAATGAATAAAAATCCTCATGTGAAAAAATAATTAATAAATTACCTTGCTGTGTTTTGAGAAATAAAGCAAATTACCCCATATCAAGGGAAAACACAGAGGGTAATTTGCTTCATTTTAAGATCACAGGAGGGTAATTTGCTAATTATTTTTTCACAGGGGGGTTTTACTCATTTATATCACAGAGGGGGTAAATTGCATTTATCCCGAATATTATAAGGAACAATTATATTTACACTCATGATCTATGATTTATTTACATAAATCATTCCTATTTTTTTGTATAATTATAAAAATGACCCCTAACAGTTAAAAGATATAAGTGGTTTGTGTAATGATGTTAACATTTCTGGGGGTATATATGTGATTTTTTAAAAAATATGGGCTGATTTTTGTAAATGATGTTACATTTGTGATGGGTGTATTTGTAATATCCATAAGGCAGGGGTGATTTATATAAATAGACTATAGGTTAGGGGTGTAAATGTAATTATCCCATATTATAATTGATCCCTTAAGTTTGTGTTTATAATTATTTTAGTTTCTCAAATTTATTTTTGGCGTTGACCTTGCTTAACTTTAGTTTTTGTCTCAAATTGGTTCATCTGATAATTTTTTTTGGCTAGATGTAATTTTGGAGGGTAAAATGATCAATTTAGATTTATTTTTTCACTTTAGTCCTTTAAATTTATAAAATTAGTACATTAGTTCTTTTTTTTTTTTTTATAGAAAAATTGTTATCACTAACCTCTCGAAATGCTAATTGTTGACTTTATTCAAGGGTTGCTCCGTTGATGGCCAGTATCACATTGAGATGAACTTAGAAATTGAAGTTGAGAGAATTTTAGAAAAATGACTAATGCTACCTACATGTTTTTGTGGAAAATTTGGCAAAATTATGGTGCTCTTTGATTGGATTAAACCCATGATGGAGATTTTTGGTTGCGAAAGATATAAGATAAGATGATTCTTTATGTTGTAATTGATATTTATAATATTAATTTATAACAATAAATTGTTTTAAAATATGGGTTCAATTACATATAAATCCATAGATTAGATGGTGAGAGAAATAGAGGGATTACACTTGTCCTACATAGGAATATGATGGGAAAGTGTGGAGCTTTCATAAGGATATAAAGGTGTATGTAAGGATGAGTGTTTTACACTGAATGTTGTCTCACATTGAAAGTTTAAGGATAACTTAAACTCCTTATGTCAAGTTCAATGTTCAATTCATGTTTGAAGTGTTATGGAGACTTGAGTAAACATGGGGTTGCCCCATATGCGTGCTGCCACCGCCTGACTCTGGCGCGGGGCCAGGCACGAATGTCTCAGTATCTATCTTTTTGCAGCAAAAATATTTGGATTTATCTGATAAAACCCGGTGCATTTATGACTATCAAATGATTTTAAAATATGTTTTAAAAATCGTTTTAATGGTGCTTTAATACCAGATTTTAAACCTGAATTAAATGTTGATTTATTACAAACCTGAAACTCCCGTAATTATGTGGCGGTTTCAGCTGGTTTTAATGTCTGATTTTAATAGCGTTTAATGGTTTGTAAACTTGTATTTAGAACCATTTTAAATTCCGTTAATAACTATTTATGTCAGCCTTAATGGTGGTTTAATACTGCACTAATGATGGTAATTAATGAGAAAGTTGTAACCGCTGATAGCCTTGCCTATATAAGGCTGCAAAGGCTCACTTCAAAGACACACTTACGAATACGAAACACAACACGTGTTCTTCTCTCTCTTTTGCTCTCTCTTCTCTCAAATTTCTCTCTCAAATCCGAGAGTGTTTGTCCTGCAATTTTCGAGTTTTGAGCTTCAGTTTCCCAAAGGCTACTAAGTGTTGTTTCGAGATGTTCTTCGGTAAAGTGCATACAACTGAAATCGTCTTATCCTGGAAGAAGTTGCGTAGTATCCATGTGCACGTTCGGTACGGGACGTATAATTTCTTCAAGGCAAGCAGATTATATCTGTGATTCAGTTTGTTTATATCATTGGACCGAGAATTGTTACGATACAATTCTCATTGTAAGTTTTACTTTATCGCTATAACAGTATTTCTAACTGTTTCGTGTTATTTGGTTCCAACGTGTTTCTTGTGTTTTGGTTTCAAAACTGTTTGTAAAACCTGATTAATATTTCAAAACGATTACTACGATTGTCTCTGTGACAATTTTGTGATTTCTAACAATCTTGAAGAAATTATAGGTTTTGAAAAATTAGTTTTTTTTTTCGTTGGAACGAAAACAATTATTGTTTTGCGATTTTAAAAATTCGGATTTTGATTTTTAAAATCTGTGATTTACTTTCTGCTTCTTAATTATTAAAATGGCCGATGCAATTTCTGTGCTATTCCGATCGCCCCAAAAGTCGACTTATCCGGGATGCCGAAAAAGTTTTCAGGCCAATTTTTCAAATGTTGGCAACAACGAATAAAAATATGGTTGACGATGAAAGGACTTTTGGCGGTTATTCAGGTGACTTGCCCTGAACCAACTGAAACCGATCCTAAGACAGTTGAGATTGCTCAGTGGATCGAGCGGGATCAAATAGGCAGAGGAACTATTTTTTCAGCGATGTCAAATACGCTCTTTGATGTTTACTGTTCCGATTCTTACACTGCAAAATTGCTGTGGGATGAGTTGGACAAGAAATATAATATTGAAGAGCAAGGACTCGAAAAGTAGCCTGTTTCCAAGTTCATGAGGTATCAGATGGTCGAGGGAAGGTCTGTAACTGAACAGACGCATGAGATTATCAATCTTAAGCATTCTCTGTTTGATGCTGAGATGAAGCTTCCCGAGAAGTTTCTGGTCATGGCCATAGTGGATAAATTTTCCAAGTCTTGGAAAAGTTTTGGTATGACACTCAAGCATCAAAAAGGGAGAATATCTCTGGATGATCTTATGGTCACGATAAGCATTGAGGAAGAGCATAGGAACCAGACCCACAAGATGCCGGTTGAGCATCAGCCAAAGGCCAATTTAGTAATCGGGAAAAAGAAAGTAAATAAGGTTAACCCGAACTCGAAAACCATCGATAAAGGCAAAGGAAAAGTCATTAAAAACAAGAAACCAAAAGCAACCAAACCCTGCTGGAACTGTAGGCAGGTGGGACACTGGGCTAAGGACTGTCCTAATAAAAAGGCCAAGTTCGGGCAGACAATTGTCAACTTGGTTGTGGGAGGAACTAGCAATGCTAGCACCTCAGGAGCAACTGATGGGTGTGTTTTTGTACAACCCGAACTCCTTACTATCTATGAACCATTTGATTGGTTGATTGACACTGGCGCAAATGTGCACATCTGTGCTGATAAATCGCTATTTGTGTCTTATCAGGCTATCAATGGAAGGACAGTAAGCATGGGGAACTCCAGTACAGCTGAAGTACTTGGGATAGGAAGCGTGGACTTGAAGTTTCCCTCAGGGCGCATTCTGTCGTTGCAAAGAGTTCACCATGTATCTACTGTTAGGAGAAACATTATCAGTGGTTCTGTAATAGTTAGTAAGGGATATGAATTAGCCTTTAAATTTAATAAAGTGATAATTCAATATTTTGGTGTTTTTGTTGGCAAAGGATATTTGTCTGATGGGTTATTCAAAATTCGAGTTGATAGCAATGATATTGCTGGATCTGATTCTATTGTTTTGAATATCGAATCGACTTCTTTGTGGCATAGTAGATTAGGTCATTTAAATTTGGGTTCAATCAAACGAATGATGAATCTTGATTTAATACCTAGTCATGAAATTGAACGAGGTCACAAATATGAAATTTGTGTAGAAGCTAAACAAGTTAGGAAACCCTATCAATCAATCAATTGAAAGGGATTCGGAAATACTTGATTTAGTGCACACTGATATTTGTGAGTTCAATGGGATTTTGACTAAGGACCACAAGTGATATTTTATAACCTTTATAGATGATTGCAGTAGATACTATTATGTCTTTCTCATGTGTAATAAAGATGAAGCGTTAGATAAATTTATTTTGTTTAAAAATGAAGCAGAAACCCAAACTGGTAAGAAACTTAAACGATTTTAAGGTCAGATAGAGGAGGAGAATATGAGTCGAGTAAGTTTAGTGAATTTTGTCAAAATTTTGGCATAATTCATGAGGAGACTCTTCCATATTCCCCTTCGTCTAATGGAATAGCTGAACAAAAGAATAGAACCTTTAAAGACATGATTAACAGTCTTCTGTTAACCTCTGGGTTACCTAAGTATTTGTGGGGAGAGGCTTTGAATACGGCTTGCCATATTCTGAATAGAGTCCCTCTGAAACACAATACAAGTACTTCTTTCGAGTTATGGAAAGGGTGGAAGCCAAGCCTAAAATACTTTCGAGTGTGGGGGTGCCTAGCTAAGGTACTGGTCCCTGAACACAAGAGAAAGAAATTGGGCCCTAAGACTGTTGATGTTGTGTTCTTGGGCTATGTAGAGACAAGTTATGCACTGAGATTTCTGGTTATTAAATCAGAAATTTCAAGCATTGAGGTCAACACAATAGTCGAATTTCGTGATGCTACTTTCCTGGAAGATGTATTTCCCATGAAAATGGGAATACCTCCTAGTGTTTCACTTGATGATTCACTTGTCTCCAATTCTATTCCTGAAATGTGAAAAAGATGACAAATGTGGGGGTTAATCCTAGTAGTACTAGTCAGACTCATGAAGAGTCAGATGAACCTAGACGGAGTAAGAGAGCTAGGATCGTCAAGGATTTTGGAAGTGACTTTGTCACTTACAATATCGAGGACGAGCCTGTAACCTTCAAAGATGCTATGACTTCTTCTGAAGTCAAGCATTGGAAGGAAGCTGTCAAAAGTGAGATGGACTCCATTATCTTTAACGGGACATGGGTGCTAGTCGATCTCCCTTTGGGGTGTACTACAATTGGGTGTAAGTGGATTTTTAATAAGAAACTGAAAACTGATGGGACCATTGATAAGTTTAAGGCCAGATTGGTGGCTAAGGGTTTTAAACAAAAGGAGGGAATAGACTATTTCGATACCTATTCTCCGGTAGCTCGGTTGACTACAATCCGGGTGCTTATAGCATTGGCCTCAATGTATAATCTTTCGGTTCACCAGATGGATGTGAAAACAGCCTTCTTGTATGGTGAACTAGAGGAAGAGATATATATGGACCAGCCTGAGGGATTTGTAGCTCATGGTAACGAGCACAAGGTTTGTAAACTTGTTAAGTCTCTTTATGGACTTAAGCAAGCACCCAAACAGTGGCATGAAAAGTTTGATATAACTATTCTTGCGTTTGGCTTAATCGTGAATGAGAATGACAAGTACGTTTACTGTAAAGTTAAAGGAGATAAAATTATCATTATATGCCTATATGTAGATGATATTATGTTAATAGGATCATCTTTAGACATTATCATGGAAACCAAGTCATTTTTGAAAAATAAGTTTGAAATGAAGGATATGTGTGAGGCTAATGTAATTCTTGACATCAAGTTGATTCGGTCAACTAATGGGATAGCTATTTCTCAATCTCACTATGTTGAGAAGATAATTGAGAAATTTGGCTATCAGAACAGTAGAATTGCTAAGACACCATATGATCCTTCCGTGGCTTTATTCAAAAATGAAAGTAGTATACCTGTTGCACAACTAAGGTATTCCCAAATTATTGAGAGTTTACAGTATCTGGCAAATGAAACGAGACCAGACATTTCATTTTCTGTCTCGAAGTTGGCTAGATACACGAGTTGTCCGGACAAAACTCATTGGGGAGCTTTGGATAGGGTACTAAGGTACCTTAAGGGCACAGTGTCGTCGTCCATTCATTATGGCAGATTCCCTGCTGTTTTGGAAGGTTATAGTGATGCTAGTTGGATAGCCAAAAACTCCAAAACTAATGGGTGTTCAGGATATGTGTTTACCTTAGGTGGGGGCGCAGTCTCCTGGAAGTCTGCAAAACAGACTTTGATAACCCGGTCTACTTTTGAAGCCGAGTTATGTGCGTTGGATATGACTGGTACCGAGACAGAATGGTTGTACGGGTTGTTACTACAACTTCCCATTGTAAGCCAGCCTCTTCCACCTATTGTTGTATATTGTGATAGTCAGACCACAATAGCAAAGGTTCGGAGTCGTAAATACAATCAAAAGACAAAAGGACACATCCAAGTTAGACGTAAGTCTATAAGGGCATTAGTGTCAGACAGAGTTATAGGCATTGATTTTGTGGGAACAAAGGACAATGTGGTTGATCCTTTGACGAAAGCATTAGATATGTCACAAGTACAAAAATCCAGATTGGGGATAGGATTGAACCCCTCAGTGATATAACTACGATAGCAACCCAACCTTCCAAGTGGAGATCCCACAAAGAAGGTTCAATGTGGTATTAACAAGTCGTAGGGGATATCCGAGCACCTAGAAATAGACTGATATTTTGTATCTGGAGTCTGTCCCCTATAATTCTGGAAGGTGATGTTATTGCAAGTATAGTAAGAGTTTTAACTCTGAATGGGGTCAAGTCTTTATAGGCGAGATGCTAAGTAGTGCATTCCTGGAGACGCCCAACTAAGTGAATATAGTTGTTTGGCCGCAACTAAGGAATGGGGTTATTCCTGAAAACATTCAACGAACAGCATCAGGACACATGGCCCAACGTGTCAACCCTAAAGATCAACACAAAGCCAGTGGCTTGTTGTTACTAACAGACGTTGTCACAACCACGGGCTCAAATTCAAGGCTTAGTTCCATTTGACCCAGTGACAGCTGACGTTAGATAACTTAGGTAGTGGTTCAAACCGGGAGGTACCATTACTGAAAGCAAGTCACAGAAGCTTGAGTTCAAATCTATGGATTTGTGGGGGATTGTTGTAATTGACATTTATAATGTTAATTTGTAACAACAAATTGTTCTAAAATATAGGTTCAATTACACATGAATCCATAGATTAGATGGTGAGAGAAATAGAGGGATTACACTTATCCTACATAGGACTATGATGGGAAAGTGTGGAGTTTTGATAAGGATATAAAGGTGTATGTGGGGATGAGTGTTTTACACTGAATGTTGTCCCACATTTAAAGTTTAACGATAACTTAAACTTCTTATATCAAGTTCAATGTTCAATACATGTTTGAAGTGTTATGGAGACTAGAGTGAACATGGGGTTGCCCCATATGCGCGCTGCCGCCGCCCGACTCCGGCGCGGGCGCGAATGTCTCAGTCTCAGTATTTATCTTTTTGCAGCAAAAATATTTGGATTTATCTGATAAAACCCGGTGCATTTATGACTATCAAATGGTTTTAAAATCTATTTTAAAAATCGTTTTAATGGTGCTTTAATACCATATTTTAAACCTGGATTAAATGCTGATTTATTACAAACCTGAAACTCCCGTAATTATGTGGCAGTTTCAGCTGGTTTTAATGCCTGGTTTTAATAGCGTTTAATGGTTTTTAAACCTGTATTGAAAACCGTTTTAAATTCCATTAATGACTATTTATGTCAGCCTTAATGATGGTTTAATACTGCACTAATGATGGTAATTAATGCGGAAGTTGTAACCGCTGATAGCCTTGCCTATATAAGGCTGCAAAAGCTCACTTAAAAGACACACGTATGAATACGAACACAACACGTGTTCCTCTCTCTCTTTTGCTCTCTCTTCTCTCGAATTTCTCTCTCAAATCCGAGAGTGTTTGTCCTGCAATTTCCGAGTTTTGAGCTTCAGTTCCCCAAAGGCTACTGTGTGTTGTTTCGAGGTGTTCTTCAGTAAAGTGCATACCGTTAGAACTGGAACCATCTTATCCTGGAAGAAGTTGCGTAGTACCCGTGTGCACGTTCGGTACGGGACGTATAATTTTTTCAAGGCAAGCAGATTATATCTGTGATTCGGTTTGTTTATATCATTGGACTGAGAATTGTTACGATACAATTCTCATTGTATGTTTTACTTTATCGCTATAACAGTATTTCTAACTGTTTCGTGTTATTTGGTTCCAACCTGTTTTTTGTGTTTTAGTTTCAAAATTATTTGTAAAACCTGATTGATATTTCAAAATGATTACTACAATTGTGTCTGTGACAAATTTGTGATTTCTAACACTTTCATTTTTTATGGTAGTTTAAAATATAGGAGTCATTTCAAGTTTTTACATATAGAAAGTTGGAGGATGGATGTATCACCCTCTACAACACTATTGCTAAGTTTTGATACCACTAATTATAATACATCCTCCATAATTAAATTCATTTTATAAGAAATTTATACTAAAATCAATAAATCGTGAAATACAAATTCAAATAAAAATCTAATATCTTTGTAGTTATGTAGCTAGAGATCTCAATTCAAAATGTCACAGCTGATCGACCTAATAAGACTGGCAGCATGGCTTATGATCCAATTCAGTGAGTCACTACGACTTATACCCTGAAAAATACGTGGTAAGGAATGAGTTGCCTATTCAATAAGTATAGTTAATTAACTTATAATTATGCACATATGTAATAAGACAAATATCATGCAACGACGTCAACCAATGGATACTAGCCATGTGATCACAATAAATTTAGGAAGTAACACATACCAACAATCATCTCAATCCACATCATAATATTTGGCGTTATCATTTAATTTCTTAGGGCCCTACTTATCCAAGCTGGAGTGCATCACTTAATGGTCTTTGTCGGCTGTCATCATCTCCATCACAATATCCATTTTTTTTTTATCTCGAGATCACACAACACACAACTCGTATGATACCCCCTTATCTATGATACCACACAACATACAGCTCATATGATATCTCATCATCAATCATATCACACAACACACAGCTCGTATGATATGTCACCTCATCTCCATTGATCAATGACAACACATAGCTCGTTATTAATTATATTATCATAACCCATCGCAACAATTAGGTAAGTCATCTCTTTATACTAATTCACAATATTCCCATCAATATTCCCATCATTCGTTTTCATTCAACAATCAAATCTCCATCAATAGTTTCATCGTTCAATTTCATTCAACAATCAAATATAGTATCACACAATCATTCATTTGACTTTAATACACCATAACCACATATAAGCACATAATAATAATTTCACATATCAATAATGTAACCCAAACAAATAACCAATAATTCACAATCAAGTGTACAAACAATGAGTATATATATACATATATCCATATATATATATATAGGGTTAATTACACTTACACCCCCTCTGAGAATGTATAATTACACTTTCCCCCAAAAAGATTTTGAAATTACACTTACACCCCCTCCGAAAATTCTCTGTTTACACCTGACCCCCATCCGTTAGAGTTTGGACGAAAAATGTTCACGTCAACAAAAATAATTACACAAATTTTCAATTTTTTCCATCATTTAACATTCTCATGTATATTTTTGTACTTATAAGAGGATAAGTGTAACGTATATGTATGGAGTGAGGCCAATATTATTATATTTTTTCCTTATAAGTACAAAATTATTGCACGAGAATGTTAAATGAGAGGTAAAATTAAAAATTTATGTAATTATTTTTGTTGAAATGAACATTTTCCGCCCAAACTTTAACGAATGGAGGTTAGGTGTAAAAAAGAATTTTTAGAGGGGGTGTAAATATAATTTCAAAACTTCTTTGGGGGAAAGTGTAATTATGTATTTTCAGGGGGGGTCTAAATGTAATTAACCCTATATATATAAATCCAATTAACTATACTTACCTTAATTTCAAAACGATTGCGTTAGTAAAAGGAGCTAAGCAATCCTCTACTTTATCTTTACATCCTATAATAGGTTATAATATGTATAATCAATGCATCTAGAATATTGTAAGTTCTGAATAAATATTGAATAATTTTTCGTACATTTTCAATAATTTTTTTAATATTTCATTTATATTGAAATTCGAATCTTCGTTTCATTTTCTTCTAATTACCTGGAAATTCTAGGCCTTTGCTAGATATATATTAACTCCTAAGAGTTTATTTTATCAAACCTCTCATATTTTTATAACTACCGTTCTCTATAATATCCTTAACTGAAATTCTTATAAAAATCTCATATTCCTTTTTAATAAATACAATATTTCTCAAATATAATCATAATATTTCTTACACATAATTTTCTAATAGTCCAATTAATTATGTCAATTCTTCTCTATTATAATAATTAATTAAGCACCAGTATGTATAATTAGGTATTTATTAATAAACCCGGTAATTTAAGTAATCCATTATAACAACGACTAAAATCTAATAGATTAAATAATGTTTAGTTATTGACAATAACACCCCGTTCCAATTAATATATATACCTGATTACTAATTTATATAGATACTCGAATTCATTAAATTTTTCAGTTAAATAGTAAATCGAAAAACACAAAGCATATTTAATAAATACACTAATTAAATAATATTAATATAATAATTAATTCATAATTTATAATACGATTAACTTACCTCTTTCAGTCTCCCTTTCGAATGTATGTGTTTTTCTATAAATTCTTAATTGTGTTGAAGTTTTCATATTATATATATATATATATATATATATATATATAAAAGCAATGAACAATTTTTAATGGTTAACTAGGGTGGCAGCACGTGCTGCCCCCAATTTTCTCACATCAATTTTCTCTTTCTTTTTTTTTTTTTTGGTTTTATTTGAACTTTTTAACAAATTCTATTTATGTCCCTGATTGTATTTATTAATAGAATTTGTTCTCAAATATTATATAAAACTCCAATTTACTCTGTTCAAGTTTTAATATAGTTCAATTTGAGTCTATAATTTATTTAGTAATTAACTAATTTTTTTAAATAATTGTAATTTATCCCACAATTATGTACACAAAACTTTTGAATGTTACAATGACTATTTTGTAAAACATGACCCACCGGTGTGCAAACATACTAAGCAAATTATTCATGACCTACTGCGAAAAGTGAAAATCTTTTATAAATGATGTAAAGAAGTTCCAACAAGCACAAAAATATAAAATGATTTTTGTGCTAGCTTGCGAAATTGTGTTTCCAGAGTGGAATATGTAATGAAAAGGTTAAAAATATACATAGTGTACTAAGTAGATATTGTATATGAACAAACTGTTGTAGTAATATGCGATATAATGAAATGAACCTATCACTAGTAATGCGGTGCTGCAATACGCAAACTACTAACCAAAAAATAATAATAATAATAATAATAATAAACGGGGTCAACATACATAACCCCCAAAACATATACAATAATCCAATAATTTCAACATAAACAACTTATTTAACAAGAAGCGAACAATTTCAGCATTGTGCAACCTTTTCAATAGGAATCCAACAAGCACAACATCATAGACATGTTCAACATGACTCAACGTGACACAACCATCAAAACAAAGACTCAAAATACATAAACTTGATCACTATATGCCAATCATGAGAACACATATAATAATTCAACATGTTCAAACTAATCCAAAACAAGTTAAAACTACACCGACAAAGAGGTGTTATTTCAATCGTCTGTTGACCTGGCATTACTTGATTGTTGATTAGATTTTGCTGTTTTGCCTATTTTTCTAAAGTTGAACTTCAAAATCATACCACAAACACCCATCCTTATCTATGGTTCTCTCACAGAATTGGAGCTTGGGTTGAAGTATTAATTCAATGGGTTTCTTAATGCTTGGTGCACATGTACCATATAATGAATTATTGAATTGAAGTATTAATTCAATGGGTTTCTTAATGCTTGGTGCACATGTACCATATAATGAATTATTGAAATAATAGTTGAAAACACATTGTATTATCACAAAAGTCAACTTACACCCTTCTGTTTCCCCCTCAATCTATGGCTTGGTGGGGGGGCACGTTTGCATCACCTTATATCGTTGAAAGAATTACTCGTAACAAGATATATGATAATAATCATAAAGGAATTAAGCATATTATATGTACTTAAAAGATCCTAGTAGGAAGGGGAAAATTATTTTTTTAGTCCGTTAATATGTCAAATATTAATTTTAGTTCGGTAACTGTAACTTACAAAATTGATGAGATTTAGTCCGAATTAGGGTCTTTTACTCAATTTTCCGACTATATTTTAAAAATTAGCCGAAAAATGCACACCTGGCAATTATTTAGTTAATTTATGATAACTTATACACGTGTACAACCACATATATTAGTTGCCACTTGTACAACCATACGTATTAGGTGGCATTTAAATTAAATCCACCTCATTTCAATTGCCACATAGGCTTAAAATTTCTCAAAATTTGTCCAGTTGGCATGCCATGCAATATTTCCGGCCACGAAATCAGAAATCGACCACCGGAGGACTAAATCTCATCATTTTTGCAAGTTACTGGACTTAGAAAAAAATGGACATAATTACCGGACTAAAATTAATATTGAGCATACTTAGCGGACTAAAAAAATAATTTTTCCAGTAGGAAGACTAGGGTATGTTTCTATAGTGTCCATCCTCAAGACATACATTGGATTTCTTTTTCTTTTTGGTATTATATCTTGAACACTAGTTTCTAGAGCTTGAGATACTGGAGGTACTAAAGATGATCCCTTATGCATTCCAAGTACTATATCTGCAACCACTGGTGTAACACTGTCTATCTTGGACATTTTCTTTTGTTGTGTTCCTCTCGGTGACATTTGTTGCATGATAGAGTTTTCTGGCCAAGTGTTCTAAGCATCATTATTTTGTTCGCATCAGGGGTTGGTTCATCTAGTTTCTTTCTCACTTTCTTTGGTCTTCTCGATATTCTTTGATTTTCTTGTAATACAAATATTTGTTTACTTCAATATTAAGGTCATTGTACATTTTCTCCTGAAAAATCTCTTGATTTCCACCCCTATTCAACCTCCGGTCATTCATGTACTTTTACCCAATATTTTTTATGCGACCAGTCTATGTTTGCTCAGTTTTCTTCAACCACTTTGGGTAACATTTATTATTATTATTTTGACTTGAAAAATATTGAAGTTTCTCATCTTAGGAAAATAAATAAAAGAGATAAAAACTTTAAATAATGTGTGATGCGAGAGAAAAGAAGAAAACATTAAATAACATGAAAGGAAACGGACAAACTAAGAATAAAAAAAAAACTATTGGACATTATTTCTTTAAATTCGGGTAATTTGGTCGGTTCATTTTAAAACATATCCAACATTATTGTTTAAGGGTGTTGCTGCTTTGTATATAGTATAGATAACTGTTGAAAGAGAGAAAATCTTGAAGATGTTCATATAATTACATTAGAATTAGTAAATAAAACTTAATGATATCATCTTATTATTTTAAATTTAGGAAATATGCGTGAAAAAAGGTCTAATTTAAGAATAAAGTCTATTTTGATACATTTCAAAAGCTATTACGAAATCATAAATTTAGGACCAGAGAAATACGGTTATTATTAGAAGAAAAATATTACAATTTTCAAACTTGGCAATGTTCAAAAATCAATAAAGTGGCTAGTGAAACATGTTAAAGCAAATGAATAATTTTAAACATCTATTTTATAACCCGTTTTGTTTGTTCAGCACGATAGAAAGTTCAATTTAAACTTTAAGGTAACTTTTTACAAGGAATTTTGTAGAGATTTCAAAATCTAAACTTTTTTTTGTTACTTTTTGAATTGTTTTGAGTTTAATCAACTCTTACTAGCAAAGATCCGGATGTTTGGCTGATTTAAACCTGCAGTGCAAAAATACTTTAGAAAATTCTTAGAAGGTTCTATTTGGACCGGTATGAAATCAGGACAAATCCACGCACTTCAAAAACGATATAAAAAGCTTTCGGAGCTTCTCTAAAAATAATACCAAACACTCGTCATATTTCCCAATATATATTTTCAAACCTTTCAAGAAGTAATGACATGCATTTTGATAACTGGATTTGTATAAATTTTCCTATATTTTTGTGAAGTTTTGCTTGTTTAAAAGTGCTGCCACTGCTGCTTTTATTTGCTAGATAAATATTGGGAAAAATGCAAGCAACCCCCATATAATATTGTAAATGTGCAAATTACCCCTACGAAAAAATAAATAGCAATTTACCCCCTTGTATATTTTAAAATGAAGCAATTTACCCCCCCTGTGTTTTTCAAAATGAAGCAATTTACCTCCTGCGAGGTAAATTCTTCATTTTGAAAAACACGCAGGAGGTAAATTGCTTCATTTTGAAAAACACAGGGGGATAAATTGCTATTTTTTTTTCATAGGGGGTAATTTGCTCATTTGCAATATCACAGAGAATAAATTGCATCAAACCCGATAAATATTTGGAAGAAAGGAACTTTTGGAGTGAAAAATGCATAATTCATGGTGTGATAGCGTTGTGCAAGAAAGAAAAGCCAAAAGTTAGAAACTGGAGTGTTGCCTAAATAACCCGTGGTTGAGGACTAAGTAGACATTAAATTATGTACAACTCAACGGCCTCGTATCAAATAATTGATTAAATATTATTTTCTATTTATATTTTGAAATTTAATTTTAAAATAAATAGTTAATTATTTGATTTAATATATACTTTAAAGTGATATCAAATGTCAAATTATCATATTTTTTACAAGTGAAATCACATATTTCAATCAAGAAAGTGAAGTTAGTGATTTGACGATTAAATCATATCTTGTAAAATTATATAAATGAATGTCAAATAAATCATGAACCGAGCTATTCATGAAATAATTATGACAAAGTCTTCCACCCTACAGCTATAAATATGGATATTTTCCAACAATTCAAGATACAAGTCATGACACAAACAAAGGAGCATAAATGAAATTCCAAGATTCTCTCTAGCTAATTTCAAAGAAATCCACGGCATTCTAGGAAAAGATCAAGGTGTTTGTTGCATTGATCATCAAATTTTAACGTTTAATTTGTGATTGTGATGAGAATCCATAGATTATCGTTATTAAAGTACAAGTTAACCTTGACAAAAGATCAAAGGTTAATGGTTCCACCAAGAAATAATTCAACTCAGTTTTTCCAAATTTATAACCTTTAGTTGGAAAATAAATTGAAATACCGTCAAATTATCATTATTGAAGATACAAATCAAAGAAGATCAGACCGTCAAGTTCCACTTTTGAAGCTACCAAATCAAAGAACGTATTCTTGAAGTGAAGAATCCCAAGGACTCGAATAGAGATTTTGTATTCACAAACACACACAATATTCTATCGATTAACTTGTATTATTTTTGTTATCTTGTTAAACTTACGAACACGAAAATTTGCATCATAGAATGTTGGAATTAAACGCTCCCCCAACGGAGACAAAGTTGCAGACAGAATAACCCGTGACTCATGAGTTAATTACGAGCACTGCATCGAAGCTAAAATGGACTCCTAGTAATTGTTGAATTAAAAGACATGTGGGGTCCTCTTTAACGTTTTATTCATTTTCTAATTTGTTAAAATATTAAAAGAAAAAATTGATTTGATGAAAAATGAAGATTTTCACTTTCCTGTGACTTATTTCCAAGTGTACAAAAGAGAGAGGCAAGATCTAGTTGGAAACATATTTAAGTTGGAAATTTGAGAGAGAAGATATCTTCTTTGGGGAAAAGAAAACACTAGAACACAGGACAAAGAAGAGAACAAGAGATTTCAACAAGAAGACATTATGATAGTGCAAGATCGCATTGGATGAAGCCAAATTTCTTTCCAATGAGTATTCTTAGTTTTCTTTCTTTAATTTTGTTTTTCGCACTGTGGACTAAGGTTTTTATTTGCTAATGTTTTGGAGAGTCTAAGTAAGGCAATGGAATTAATATTTTTATTGTTAATCTACACCCTTTATTTTTCATAGTCCATGAATTATTATGCTTATTTACAGTTCAGCAGTTTGATTACATTTTGAGTTATATAAATTTTGTGGATGAATTTAGAAGGAATTATGCATATAATTGGACATGATAATTCATAGTGTGAATTGAATGATAAAGATACATACATAGGCATGACTCATTTGAGTCCACAGGTTTCTTATAGATCCTTATAATGCATTATTATGAAAAATTAGACGAGAGAGATGCTGAAAATGCTATGAACAGATCACCATGTTGAAGATGAAAGCCATAAAAAATATATATGTTGTGTATATTTTTCAGAATGAATTGTGAAAGTGAGGACAGAGCTTTAAATAGAGTAGCTGCGGCGGTTATTCTAACTAACTCTGTGATACCCGACCCCGTCCTTTCATAAGTAGAGCATAAGTTACTAGTAGTAATTATTAGGACGATAGATTAGTTTCTACACACGTCGTATTATATCGAGAATAATTTTCATTTTATTTTACCTATAAGTTATAATCGATTTGACATAGTCCTCCATTTTAGGAAATTCGGATGGTTCCAACGAAGAAAATTCGAAGGAGGGATTGACCACCGTGACTCACGAGGTAGGTTAAATATAGATATAGTCGTCATTTCTTTAAGCATGTTATGACACAACCCTATTATTGTTAGTAATAGAAATAGTACAAGCCTTATAATAAAAACTTAAATTTTACATTTTAAATTATTTCATTTAAGCATTCCACAACGTAACACTCATTCTTTTATAATAGAATATTTACAAGTCTTATATATACATAATTAGAATTTATATTTTAGATTATGAAATTAGTTAATTAGCACGTATTTGGACCCTTTTAATTTTATAGAAGGAATGAGGAATAATAAGTGTAGCTAGGTGATCAGACATATATGGAAGGAAAACTAGGGTAAAGGCTTAATATAAAAACATTACACTCACGGTAGAAGGCTATAGGAAAAACAAGAACATTAGCAGCGGCGCACTCAGGAACAGAGGAGTCGGATTGGCAAAGGTGGAATTTCACTTGTGAGTACTATATATCTTCTTGGGCCAAGTAAATTATACCTTGATAAATACATGAATCCTTGTGATATTGTGGGGGTTAGAAAGCAAGATAAATCCTTTTATGTATACTATCTCAATCTTGTGTTTTGCTCATAAAATTTAGATATGCTCACGTGTATGAATCCTTCAATTGATTTATGTTTTCATATTGGGAAGCAACATACTGTTAATATAGGATAACCAGAGTCTGATTGCAATTATTAATTAATTACTAATTAGAGAATCTCCAAATAAAATTAGTATAGTGATGAGATGGTGAGAGGATTTACAATATATGTTTTACATAAATATAATAATGATTAAACTAGTATAGAGTTATTAGATAGCTTGATAATTTCTGTAATGTATAGGTGTATGTAGATATTATTGTAATAATTATAATATATGATGCAATTTTTAGGACACGAGTCATTTGGACTAGACGACTTACTTGGACGAACCAACTATATAGGTAAGTGGGTTTTCCCTTCTATCGTGTTCTTCTAAAAATTATTACTCGTATGAAGAATTTGATTTCAAATACCTCTTTAATATATATATATATATACATATATACTCTGATTTTTGAGCATGCTTATTTATATATATTTATGAAATATTGTGCATAAATACGTTTTCCCCTACATTTAATATATGTGTTCTCAGTTGGAATTTTGGAACTCTTTGTTATAATTTAGTACAAGTATGACTTAAATTATTGCTCGGAATTTATTAAGATCAAATTGGGCTTAAGGGCTAGTCTTGATATATTTCTAACCCGCCTACTGGTGTTAAGTGGGGCACTACTGTGGTAGTGACAATATTTCTGACCCGCCTACTGGTGTTAAGTAGGGCATGGCCATGGCTATGGCTATGGTAATATGTTCTGACCCGCCTACTGGTGTTAAGTGGGGCCTGGCCGTAGGCTAAAATGGCATCTCGCTCACCTTAACGGGATCTAAAGTTAAGAAACTGATCAGTTAAACCAATGGACTTTAATATTTCCGAGCATACAAGAAATCCTATTTGTCGAACTTTGGTAATTTGCCATATTGGAGCCACTCTAAGTGGATTGCAAGTTCATGTTCTATTGGTTTCAATGTGAGTGCATATTATGTATGCAATTTAAATGTTTCGAACTATTCTTGTACTCGTTTCCTTGAAAATCCTTAATAACCGAATTTTACTTGCTTTATGATATTATACAATTATGTATGCTCAAGCCGATAGAAAGGAGAATCCATTTACTGGGCGATTAGTCTCTCATTCCCTGTACGTATCATATGTCTTGTAGATGAGTTAGAGGAAGGGACGGATGATGAACAATATTGGGGATGGTGATTACTTAGATGCTTAATTCTCGAGGACCCTTATTTTTATATATACTCATTTTGTGCTAAGCGATTTGGATGTATAAGGATTTCGTCATTAGTTTCGAGTCATTTCGATTAAGGATGTATTGACTTTATTTATCCAGATAATATTTTTGGTAATTTCCTTCAAAGATCACAGGTATTTCGAGATTATTTACTGTTGGCTTAGTATCACAAAAATTATTTCAATTTAGTGATGTTGCCGTGTCATGCTTCGAATTCGGGGCGTGACAAACTCTCTCAACCGTCTGCCAGCTGGACTACAAATCAGCTACACGTGGGAAAACTACTGAGAAGTTGCCACACTACTTATAGAAACGCTAACTAGAGAAACACAACTATGCAAAAACTACGAAAACATAATTCACTTGTGAAGTTGCCAGTGAACAATAACACGTCTTCTTCATTTTGCTCCTGGAACCAGCACACTGAAGCTCTAATCTCCAACACGCCCTCCTCAAGCTGCGGCCAAAAAACCACGAAAGAGGCCAATTTGGACAGAACAGAAGCAAAACCAGCCCCTGGCAGGGACTTGGTGAATATGTCGGTGAGCTGTAATTTGTTGGAAACGAAAAAAGGGAGCAATGGAGTCCTCTTTATACTTATCCTGAACACATATGGCAATCGATATTGAGGTGCTTTGTGCGCTCGTGAAACACCGGGTTGGCGGTGATGTGCAAAGCCGCCTGGTTATCGCACCAAAAGGGAATCAAAGTGGCGACTGGAATATGAAGATCCCGAAGCAAGTAGGCAATCAACTGAAGCTCACACACAGTGGAAGCCATGGCCCGATATTCCACTTCAGCAGAGGATTTAGACACGGTGTTATGCTTTTTAGACTTCCAAGATATCAATGAGAAACCAAGGAAAATGCAGTACCCCGTTATGGAACAACGGGAATCAACACAAGTACCCCAATCTACGTCTGTGTAAGCTGAAAGTTGTAGGGTGTTTGACGCAGGAAGAAATAACCGACAGGAGGGTGTACCCCAAAGATAACGTACCACATGCAATGCCGCATCCCAGTGCTGATCAGTGGGATGTTGCAAGTATTGGCTTAGTTGTTGCACCGCAGTGGACAAATCAGGTCGAGTAAAGCCAAGATAAAAAAAACGACCAGTGAGTTTTCTATATCTCTCTGGCTGTGTAAGGATGGCACCAACAGTCGCACTCAGTTTAAGTCCTTGCCGAAGAGGGGTATGAACGGTCTTAGCATTCTCTAACCCCAAGTTAAAAATGATGTCGATTGTATATTTATGCTGGGAAACAATCATCCCCTCGGGCGAACGCGTAATCTCCAACCCTAAGAAGTATTTCGCAAGTCCGAGGTCCTTGATAGTAAACAATTGGTCCAAATATTGTTTAACATCAGCAATCAACAACTCCGAGGGCCCAATAACTAATATGTCATCGACATACACGAGCAATGATGAAAACCATCTGTTGTGGACTTGACGAATAAGCAGTGGTCATGAGTAGACTGCCGAAAACCATATGCCCTGAGTTTTTAAGTGAATTCGAGGTTCCATTGCGGAGAGGCTTGCTTTAGGTTGTAAAGCGATTTTTGAAATTTACAGATCGGACCAGGAGCCACCTTGTAGCCGTCCGGTGAAGCCATATATACCTCCTCATCGAGAAAGCAGAAGAGGAATGCGCTGTTAATGTCCAACTGATGGAACAGCCAGTAATAAGCTGCAACGATGCTCATAAATAAACATACAGTAACAGTTTTGGCAATCGGGGAGAAACTATCGATGCAGTCTATGCCCTCGATTTGAATGTATCCTTTGGCCACGAGACGAGCCTTGTACCGGTTAACGCTTCCATCGGGGTTTAATTTCAGCTTAAAGACCCATCTTGAGCCAATTGCTCGCTTTCCCGCTGGTAGAGATGTAAGCTGCCATGTCTCATTGGCCTCAAATGCCTGTATTCTCCTCATCCATCGCCCTTTCCCATTCTATGTGACCCCGAGCCTGATCATAGGAACAAGGTTCCTACAAGATAGACAACTGGGGGGCAAAAAGCATATGTGCAGCAGAAAAGGAGGATGCACGATCACATACAAAATCAGACAACCAAGCGGGTTTATAAGTAGGCCTAGTGGAGTGTTTGGTGAGGTGTGGATCAAGAGGAGTAGTGGCTAGAATAATGGCTTCCTCAGAGGCAATAGGAGGTGAAGGAGGAGATGGGACAGTAGCAGGAGTGGATTGAAGAGACGAGGAAGGTGGATCATCATCAAAGAAATGTGAATCCACAGGGAAAGATTGCAAGTTAGGAATGTTTGTGAATTGAAAGTGATATATATATATATATATATATGTTCATGGAACACCACATCACGTGAAACTAAGAGTTGCTGAGCATCTAGATCAAACACCTTGAAGCCTTTATGATCGGGGAATAGCCAAAAAAGATACATTTGGTGGCTCTCTTGGCTCTCTTGTCTTTATGAGGCTTAGTGTGTGAGGCAAAGCACAAGCAGCCGGACACGTGCAAATTATTGTAGGATGGAGGTGTTTGATGGAGGAGTTCATATGGAGATTTCCAAGAGATTACTGAAGAGGGTAGGAGATTTAGTAGATATGTGGCAGAAGAGCCTCCCCCCAGAATTTAGTAGGTAAATGAGACTAAAATAGAAGGGAATGAGCTATTACAAGAAGCAGTTTATGACGTCTCTCCACCAACCCGTTCTGTTGAGGAGTATAGAAACAAGACTTTTGGTGATTTATGCCCAAAGAGTAGAAAAGATTTTGACATTCCCCCCCACCCCCAAGAAATTCGGTACCGTTGTCGGTACGAATATGTTTAACACAATTATCATATTGAGTTTGTATACTATGTAGGAAGTTTCGTAGCAGATTAGGGGTCTGACTTTTGTGCAGTAGTAGTTACGTCCACATAGCCCGACTAAAATTGTCAACAATGGTTAGGAAATAGTGACAATTGGACAAGGATGGTTGGTGATATGGCCCCCAAATATCGACGTGTATGAGTTCAAAAGGTTTTAGTGAAGAGGAAGTGCTATGATTAAAGGGAAGGCGATGTTGTTTCGCAAGAGGATAGATAGTACAAACATCTTTATTCTTTATTTTCAAGCTAACAACGGGTACATGTTCTAGGACTTTATGAGATGGATGTCCTAGTCTCTTATGCCATAACAAGTAATTAGATTCAACTACTTGAGATAAAAAGGTAGAATGAGAAGTAAGGGAACGTTTGATATGTGTATGGCAGAAAGAATCCCTGTCCAGAATGTATAGATGCCTAGATTGCTTCGCTACAACCACGATTGCTTTAGTCGAATGGTCCTGTAATATGCAGTGAGAGGACACAAAAGTGAAGCATATATTAGATGTAGAACAAAGCTTATGAACAAATAACAGATTGGAGTGAAAAGTAGGAACATAGATTGTATCTGTGAGTTTCAGCTTTCCAAACAAGTCTACAAGGCCTGACTGTGTAGCTTGTTTGGCGGAACCATCAGGCAAACAAATCGAGGTGGAAGAAGATTTGATTATAGTGTGAAAAGTATGAAAATTTTTGCACATATGGCTCGTCGTCCCCGAATCTATAATCCACGAATCCGAATTCAAATGTCCAGGCTCAAAGAAACTAGAAAAAATAGATTACATACCTGCATATTTGTCTACACGGTTTACTTGAATAGGATCATTTGGTATCCTCTTAAGCACCCTCATCAACTCCATCATAACATCCGAGACTGAGGCTGATTCTTCCTTTCGTGTCTCCTTTGGAATCTGTCCCTTCGTCTCTATCCCTTGCACTGCATAGGCCCTGGTATTAGTACTATTTTTCTTGCGCTGATCAGATAACTCCTTATACCAATCTGGTGTGCTGTGTAGTTTGAAGCACGAGACCTTGTCGTGGCCTGGTTTGTCACAATTTTCACCCCTCAAATTCCGTTTCTCCACTGTCCCCTTCCGCTTGAAGTTACCTTCCTTCTTCCTATCAAAACCTCCAACATGCATAGCTGCCCCCTCCTGCACATCATTAATACTCAGGATGTACTCTCTGTTGTTTTTCAACACTCAAGATCATCGAATAGGCCTCATTAACGCCAGGAATTGGTTTGGTGACCAAGATCTGGTTCTGGACATTATTATATTCCTCATTCAGTCCCATTAAGAATTGAATGAGTCGTTTATGTTCTGTCAGTTCATCTACAGCCTTGGCTGCACCACATCGACACTCGAATCCACATGTGCATACAGGTGAGGGCCTCAACTGCTCCAATTCGTCCCACAACATTTGTAGCTTTGTGAGATAATCCATGAATGTGAGACCGCCCTGTGTGATCAAGGCGATCTCCCTCTCTAGTTCAAATAGTAGGGGACCATTGCATTGGCCGTATCTTTCATTCAAACTGATCCAGAGTTCTCTCGTTGTCTTAGCATAATTGAAAGCATTGTAGATATTCTTCGTCATCGCATTGAGAGGCCATGAAACCACCATACAATCCGTTCGGATCCACTGCTTGATTAATTCAGGACTTTGAACAGACTTACACGCACCGATAGTGAAGCCTAATGTCATCTTAGTGCCTAACGCACGCTGAACTCCTCTACTCCATCCGAGGAAGTTTGTGCCATCAAGAGGCATTGAGACGAGGATCATGCATGGATGTCGGAGCTATGCAGTTGTAACACCTCCAAAGAGTACTGTGTTCAATTGTCCTTAGCACCCTAGGTTTTCTCTCATTTCTGGTCGCCATCACTCAGACGTCAGCCTTCCTTTTTCCAGTGATCGTGTTTGCGGAAGCAGGTTATCAGAGACTTACTCTGATACCATGCTGAAAATGCCATGAACAGATCACCATGTTGAAGATGAAAGCCATAAAAAAATATCTGATGTGTATATTTTTCAAAATGAATTGTGAAAATGAGGACATAGCTTTAAATAGAGTAGTTGCAACGATTATTCTAACTAACTCTCTCAACCGTCTGCCAGCTGGACTACAAATTAGCTACTGAAAGGAATTGTGGATCGTCCCGGGAAAAGCGCGAATGCGGAAGCGCGGTATAATTAAAAATTAAAACGGAATTTAAACATGCTTTTAAATTAAAACACGTTTCAAAGGGTGTGCCTTTGAAATTTCCCGGGTGTTCGGTGTATCTCATGAATAAATAACATAAAACAAATCATGGAGGCCATAGGGTTGGAAATTAAAAGAGGACGAAAATCTAAAACGAGACCTACCCGTTGTCGTTTTCGTCTTCAACGGCTACACGCGTTGTTCCCCGTTTTGCACCAAGATCTCGTTCTTGAGACCCTCCAAATCGTGACACACGATCCACCCACGTATCTTGCACGTCGTGCTAGCAACGAACAAGTTAATATGTTGGAGTGGATGAATCAACAACACGTTATGAATTAACGGTATTGATTCATCAAGTTCTAATGTTCCAAGAACAAGAGAACAAAGAAAATAATTTCTTGGAGTGTGTGAGAGAGAGAGGGCGGACGAGAGAGAGGGAGAGAGAATCCGTGTGTGTGTGTTGTGTGTGTGTTGGAGATTCATCATCCTTCAACTTGTAGGATGCTAGGGGTTTATATAGAAGAGGAGTTTAATCCTCTTTAAACTCCTCTTTTAAGAACTCTAATTTGACTAGGATTTTGACCTAGTCAAAGTCCTAGTCAAAGTAGTGTTTTGACCTAGTCAAAACAATCCTAGCCATCCATCTCTCCCATTGATCTCAACCGTTGATTTAATTTAATTTAATGGAATATTTAAAACCTATTTAAATATTTCCAAGAGGCTAAAATAAATATAAATATTATTTAAGCCCATTAAATAAATCCCTTTGATAAATCTAATTTATCAATTTAATTCCTTATATCTAATAGAAGGAATTATTTCTCCAAGAAAAAACAAAGGACCCGATTAAATCCAATTTAATCATTCCTTCACTCCAATATTTAATTCTTAATTAAATATCTAAATGTGTGTGGATAGTGTGTGACTCTTTAGGTTCACCTTTCAGCTAGACTTGGTCGGATTCCTAGAATCCTTCCGTTACCATGGGTGGCCATCTAGCAACGGTCCATGGCACTAGAGACTAGGTGAAATATGCAGGGATGAACATTTAGGCTCTAACAGTACACTTGTCCTTCTGTCTTCGGTCTCATCACTTAGAGTCTAGGGCACGGAAAATGCAGGTACCCATTTTGGACCTAAGTGTCGGTCTGTCCTCACAAAAACGCCGCAAGGGAATCCTTCCCTTCTGTTCAGTCACTGTGGCCACAGTTTTAGGGACAAGACCTAGAGTATACATGAGACTCAACTGCCAAAACCTATTGACAGGAGACAGATCCTTTCTTGGAAACTACTGTCACTTTGCACACCAGAACTGCACTAGACATGGCTTATGACTACCAAAGAGAATTCTGGCAATCTCTCACCATATCTAAGATACAGCCCTGATGTACAGGTAAACTCAGCAATTCCTCAAGACGTAGGAAAGCTGCTGAGAAGTGTTAGAATAGGTGACCGTGAAGCCAATCTTGTTAGGCTTATGTAACCTATTTCTGACGATATGGTGTTTAAATAAAGTTTATGAATAAAAGTGATATTCATACTTAGGGTTAATACTTTGTTTGTGTTCACTTAACTGCCTTATATTATGAACTGTTCAATGCACAAAAGAAACCCACAGACCGAAAGGTTAATCTAAGAAACTGGACTGTGCATAGGATGACAAGTCATGAAATCCATTTCTGTGGATCGGTCTGATATACTCCAAGTCGAAGGACCTCGAGATAGGGTGTCGAGAGTCCGTTTAAGACTTGCACTAAGCAATTGCAGTCGCGTTTCATCGACAAGAGACGAGGGTCGTCCATGCAACGTTAGTGGGTTAGGCAGCTTGGTGACGGTTGACTGAGGTGACTCGTGGGAATCGTCATATGGGAAACCTTGAGTGGGTTGGTCGGTATGACTTGGATTCCACGTTCCAATAATGCGGGTTTGGTTCTCGGACTTGAGGGACTATTGTGGTCACATACACACCGTGCCTGTATCTTAGATTTGGCAAGAGGCTACCAAGTCGAGAGACTCGGTCGTCATAAGCCCTATCTAGTGTAGTCAAGGTGTGTAGTGTGAACAGTAGATCCTAACAGAGGATCCGTCTCATGTCAAAAGGATTGACAGTAATATCTCACTTATACTCTGAGACTCGTCCTCTAGTAAATCTGTGGCCACAGTGACTGAACAGTGGGATAAGATCACTATGACATTTGATGTGGACGAGCCAAAGCTTTAGTCAAGAATGGGTACTGACTCCTAAGGTCTACACCCTAGACTATAGCTGTGAGATGGTAGACGGAAGGACAAACATACTAAAGAGCCTAAACGTTCACGCCATAATATTCACCTAGTCTCTAGTGCCACGGACCGTTGCTAGATAGCCACCCAAGGTGATGGACGAATTTCCATCATAGGATGATTGGAAATTCGCCCAAGTCTAGCTGAGGGTGAACCTAAAGAGTCACACACAACCGGGATATAGAACAATTTAATTAGATTAAATTGGTTCTCAAAATTGAGAAAATGGGCTCAAAATAATTATTTCATTATTTAAAGCCCAATGACTTATTTTAAATTAGATTTTAAATATTCCATAAAATCCATCTAGTGATGGACGGACGAGATCTAATGGAGAGATCAATGGCCAAGATTAAGTTTGACCTAGTCTTTAGCCTAAGTTGACTAGGATTTGACTAGGTAAAAATCCTAGTCAACCTATGCCTCTGAATGAGAGTTTGAAGAGGAATAGGAGAATTCCTCTTTTATAAATTCTCATAGACACACACACACACACACGGCACCTCTCTCTCTCTCTCTCGCCCACCTCCTCTCCACTCTCCAAGAATTGTCTAGTTCCTTGTCTTTGATACAAGAGAACTCTAGGAAAATCGATTATGTTAATTCATAACGCCAGGTCGATTTGTCCTCCTATATTCCTCTTGATTTCTTTCTAGCACGGGGATCAAGATCCGGTGGATTGCATGGACAATTTAGAGGGTTCCTAATTTAGAATTTTGATGGCAGAACGTGGAACAACGCGTGTAGCGGCACGAAGAAAACTACAACGGGTAGGTTACGTGTTTCTTTCGTTGCCGTATGGCCACCATGATCGTAGCATGTTTATTTTTCATATTCGTGAGATACACCAAACACCCGGGAGGTTCAAGGGAACACCCCTTGAATGTGTATATTATTTTTGTTTATAGCATGTTTAATTTTCAAGTTTTTAATTATCGTGCTTCCGCATTCGTGCTCTATCCCCGGATGATCCTCGCTTGCTTTCAGTGGTATCAGCGCTCGGTTCGGTATATTGGCCTAGTATTTTATGTGTTGTACGTGTAAAGCATATTTTATGTGGCTTCAATTTATGTTTTATGGCATGCCGTATATACTAGGATTTAATGCGTTAATTTTGCACGTACATCTTGGATCTTGGATTTCTTGAAATATTTTCTTTGTTTCTTGAAGGAAAAATGGGGCAGATCTACCAACGGAAATAGAAAACAACAACTGCGACAGCCAACGACTGACCGCGCGGGCAGAGGAGCCTGCGCGTAGCCGCCAGGCCAGGCACGCACAGCGCGCGCAATGTAGCGGGCATGCGCTGCCGGCTGCGCGCGCGCGCAACAGGCAGACACGCGGCCATTCCGCCGCCTGCGCATGCGCACAGGCAGACACGCGGCCATTCCGCCGCGCGCGCGAGCGCAGCGGCCTGTCGGGAGCGCGCGCAGGATTCGCAGCAGGGCAGCGCGCACAGGCAGGGGAGCCTGTGCATGGCCGCCCGGCTGGCTCGTCCAGCGCGCGCAGGAGGCAGGCTGGCCCGGACAACACACGCATCCGACCAGGTTATGCCGGCTGCAGCGGCCGTTGCCCGTTTGGGCGGCTGGCTCGTCCAGCGCGCAGGAGGCAGGCTGGCCCGGACAACACACGCATCCGACCAGGTTCTGCCGGCTGCAGCAGCCGTTTCCCGTTTTCGTTCTCGTGGTTGTTTTCCGAAATTATTTTTCTGGGTTTATTTCTTGGATTATTTCTGCATGTTTTCTTAAAAGACATTATTTAGAAATATTTTATTTTGGGCTTGGTTTGGAACCACCTAAAATTTAATATTGTTTAAATAATGAGGAAATGATTTCCTAGCAAGAAAATTGCAATGGTTGCACAGATGGTCAAAATTTTTGGTGTAAAAATTATTCGTTAGTTTTATGCATTTTATGATATTGCTTATCATGAGATTATGTGAATGACATGTTTACTTGATTATGTGAAATGCTATTTGCGTTGATGAGAACGGATGATCACAAAGCCCTAGACCGCATGTATGGTTTATTTTATGTTGGGCCTGTGTGCCTCGTTTTATTGTTTCCTCTCTCTAGTCTAGTTGCCTTGGAATAATAAGGCCTTTTATCCCCCTCCAAATGTATTCCCCCTGGGTATTCGTTGGGGTTTCTTTTTTAAGTTGTAATAAGAGTAGAATAGTTGTGAGGTTTTATTTTTTAATTAAATGAAGAAGATGAAGGATGGTTCAGAAGGAGGATTCCTAGGAGTTTGATGGAGGTCCAAAACCATGGGGGCTTTGTGGACAAAGAGGCAAGGCGTGCATTGATGGGTTTCTACTATTAAATTTAATAGTGTGGGACCAACCCTAGATTGACCATAGAGCCACTATGGGCTCAGTGGATCGCCTAGGATTTGGGCTTGTGATCATCCGCCAAGGGCGTGCTAGGCTTTATTTTGCATGTGGCATATTTGATGGATGAATGGTTTATTATCGTATTATTGTTATAGCATGCAAATATATTATGTATAGATGTATGTCAGTCTTTTAAACTGTCACTTGGTTGGACCAAGCTAAAATATTAGACCCTTAATAAATGGAGAACCTTAGTTGTTCGTCCAAGCCTTCCATCCTTGACAAAGTGAGGAAGCTAGTTTCAGTCAATTGCGTGGTCTCACGAGTCGTGGCACATCTCTTGTTATGAAAATAAGCTGCACATTTGTTGGGAACAAAGTGAATACACTCCTATTACCTGTCTCACGAGTTGTGGGGTAGCAGTGAGTGCTATGATTCGGTTGATTGGGTTGGGTCTAACACCTGAATAACGTGATTCACTTGGAGTCCTCAGGATCATGTAAAAGGGTGAGGCAAAATATCTTGGGAATCTCGTTGGATGGGAATGGTATGAAGTACCTCCCACAAAGTTGTTTTCCATGCGAATCATAAAAACGGGGTATAAAAAATTTCGTTGTGGATCCCAAGCCCACTAGGAAAAGGTTTCCCAAAAACAACACTTGAGAGTGACGTGTTTTTTGTAAAATAGTGGGAGCATTAAATGAATGAAGTCCAAGTCTTTAATTGTTATTTAACACCACTTTATTTCTGCTGATTGTATGCTTTATTTTAAATGTAGATTTAACAGATTACAACGACTGGTTGCTCAATCTGAGGATAGTCCTCGATTATGAAAACCAAGGCTACGTGATGGACAAGTCATTCCCTCACACTTTGCCGGAGGAATCCACGCCAGAAGAATGTGAGACGTTCGAACTTCGGCACCAGGATAATCGAAAAGTACGCAACCTCATAATAGATCTATGACCGTGATGCCAATCTTGTTAGGCTTATGTAACCTATTTCTGATGATATGGTGTTTAAATAAAGTTTATGAATAAAAATGATATTCATATTTGGCGTTAATACTTTGTTTGTGTTCACTTAACTGCCTTACATTACGAACTATTCAATGCACAAACAAAAACCACAGACCGAAAGGTTAATCCAAGAAACTGGACTACGCATAGGATGGCAAGTCCTGAAATCAGATTCTGTGGATCGGTCTGATATACTCCAAGTGGAAGGACCTTGAGATAGAGTATCCAGAGTCTGTTTGAGACTTACATTAAGTGATTATAGTCGCGGTTCATCGACAAGAGACGAGGGTCGTCCATGCAATGTTAGTGGGTTAGCCGGCTTAGTGTCGGCTGACTGAGGTGACTCGTGTGGAATTGTCATATGAGAAACCTTAGTGTGTAACTCCATATGACTTGGATTCTCGGTTCCAACAGTGCGGGTTTGGTCCTCGGACTTGCGGGACTATAGTGGTCACATACGCACCGTGCCTGTATCTTAGATTTGGCAAAAAGCTACCAAGTCGAGAGACTCGGTTGTCATAAGCCCTATCTAGTGCAGTCAAGGTGTGTAGTGAGAACAGTAGGTCCTAATAGATGATCTGTCTCCAATCAAAAGGATTGACAGTAATATCTCACTTACACTCTGAGACTCGTCCTCCAATAAATCTGTCGCCACAGTGACTGAACAGTGGGATAAGATCCCTATGGCGTTTGACATGGTCGAGCTAAAAACTTAGTTCAAGAATGGGTATCGACACCTAAGGTCCAGACTATAGCTGTGAGATGGTGGACGGAAGGACAAACGTACTAAAGAGCCTAAACGTTCACGCCATAATAGTCACCTAGTCTCTATTGCCATGGACCGTTGCTAGACGGCCACCCATGGTGACGGACGAATTTCCATCATAGGATAATTGGAAATTCGGCCAAGTCTAGCTGAGGGTGAACCTAAAGAGTCACACACAATCCACCGGTAATGGAGGAATTAATTTAAAATTAATTTTGGGAGATAGAAGAATTAATTAGATTAAATTGATTCCCTTTTCTTGGATTGTTAATTCTTTTAATTATATTAAATGAAATTAAATAATATATAAGATTTATTAAAATTGAGAAAATGGGCTCAAATAATTATTTAATTATTTAAAGCCCAATGGAATATTTTAAATTATATTTTAAGTATTTCATAAAATCCATCTAGTGATGGACGAACGAGATCGAATGGAAAGATCAATGGCTAAGATTAAGTTTGACTTAGTCTTTAGCCTAAGGTGACTAGGATTTGACTAGGTCAAAATCCTAGTCAACCTATGCCTTTTAATGAGAGTTTGAAGAGGAATAGGAGAATTCTTCTTCTATAAATTCTCATAGAAACACACGCACACAAACACAAGGTGATGATCTCTAGCGCACACACACATAAGGTGATGATCTCTAGCGCACACACACACACGGGGAACCTCTCTCTCTCTCTCTCTCTCTCTCTCTCTCTCGTCCACCTCCTCTTTACTCTCCAAGAATTGTCTAGTTCCTTGTCTTTGATACAAGAGAACTCTAGGCAAATCGATCACGTTAATTCATAACGCTAGGTCGATTTGTCCTCCTATATTCCTATTGATTTCTTGCTAGCACGGGGATTAAGATCCGATAGATTGCACGAACAATTTAGAGGGTTCCTAATTTGGAATCTTGGTGGCAAAACATGGAACAACGCGTATAGCGGCACGAAGAAAACTACAAAGGGTAGGTCACGTGTTTATTTCGTTGCAATCCTATGTCCACCATGATTGTAGCGTGTTCATTTTTCTTATTCATGTGATACACCAAACGCCCAGGAGGTTCAAGGGAACACCCCTTGAACGTATATTTTATTTTCGTCTATAGCATGTTTAATTTTCATGTTTTTAATTATCGCACTTCCGCATTTGCGCTCCCTCCCAGGACGATCCACGCTCACTTTCAAGAAGTTGCTACACTACTTATAGAAACACTAACTAGAGAAACACTACTATACAAAAACTACAAAAACGTAATTCACTTGTGAAGTCACCAGTGAACAATAACGCGTCTTCTTCATTTTGCTCCTGGAACCAGCATACTGAAGATCCAAACTCCAACAGATATCCACTAATTACAAGATAATAATATGTTTGATATAGTTTGAGAAAGTGTTTCCAATTACTTTAGAAAAAAACCTCAACTTATGAAAGTACACGGTTTTATAGGACTAGTTTGTGTAGTTGAAAATCCATTAAATAAATTAGGTGGACCTATAGCCTCAACACCTGAAGATCATTCATGAATTTTCTCCACCTTGATATTTTTGTTATTTTTGTTAATTCTAATATTAGTAATACCTTATTCCTAAATTAATTTTCGCCCTTCCAAATAATTAGGGATTTCTCATAGTTTTGGTACCTATTTCATTAAATTCTTGTGAGAATGATACTTTTATACTACTTGCTAGCATTTTATATACCTTTGGGCTATCAAAATCCAGACTCATTTTTTCAAACCTTACAAGACCTACCTAAAAAAATTCCAAATATAGCCAATCCTTTTCATTCTTTTTTATGCAGAAGTCAACAAATAATTCATATTTCTTTTCACATACTTTCATCATTTTTTCATAATAGTTTTGTGTTGGAACTTTGTTCCATATTATTATGGGATGTCTTCAAGCTAGATGGTAATTTCACCAATACTTGATTTCTAATTATTTACCTATTTCTATAAACTAGTAGGAACAAATGCGTTGCATGTGATGCTTATTACCTCGATAAAATTATTATATTATTTAAAAGTTTAATTAAGAAAAATATAAGGTATTTCATAAATTAAGAAATATTATTTTGAAATTGTATTTGTTGCTAACATCAAAGGCACAGGGAATATCTGACATTCTCTTACTCATCTATCTCAATAGACCTTCTTGAACAATTTCAATACCATGCCTAATTGGAAGGAAAAGAAAAACCCTCTTTCGACCAATCCATCTTAAACCCTTTCATGATAATGGGCCTTTCCTAGAATTCTTCTAGATCTATCTCCATAGACCTTTATACCAAGGGTATAGTAAACCTTACCCAAAATATTAAAGAGAATTAAGTAGAAAACCATGCTTTAGTGTTTTCTAAATTTTCCATCATTCAGAATGATACAAAAAATCATCCACCAAAACATCAAAAATATATTTAGTGAGCTCACACTGATCTTCATATAGACACATGAATCATATTCATTTTTAATAAATCATAACTCTTTATGACTTCATCATAACAATTATTTTACTTCAGGATGCTTGTCGAAGTCCTTAAACAAACTTCATGAGTTTTCAAACCTTTGGTTGTAATGGCTTGAGGTTAACTCCAAGATCTCGCTTGTGGTCCTATTTTTCCCCAACGGATTCTAACTTGCTTAGGTAGGTCTACCATGAAAGGTTGTGTATTGGCCCGAGAAGCGGCGGAAGCGTGAAACACAGTAATCAAAATGATAACGAAATAAAATCGAATCAAAGGGGTGTACCATTTGATCATTCCTTGGTGTTCAGTGCCACAAAAAAAAAAAAAAAAAAAAGCAAAGTAACATATAAAATAAACATGTGTTTAATTCAAAGTGGCAAAGTTTGAATTAAAAACTAACAAAAAATGTAACCACAAAAATATACCTTTTCTTCATTTTCTGACCGGCTACTCGCATTGACTCCAAATTCTTCTCCTGATCTGTTCACTTAGTGGGTTCAAGTGTAGAACCCCTCTAAAGATTGTCCACACCACACCAAAAAGATGGATCTAACCCTCTTGCTAGAAAGGATTAGTTCCGTGACAGAAACAGATTCCGAAATATACTATTAATTAGTGTATCCGGATTTTCCTTTGTTCTAAATTTGAATCTAATCCAAGGAGAACATAAACCACATGAGAAGAAGGGATATATTTTGTGGGCTTGAAGAGAGGAGAGAAGCTGAGAACACCACTCAAAACTAAGAGGGAGAATTGTTAGTGGAGAGAAAACCACCTTTTTCACATCACACACACACACATGTGTGTAACCATGTGATATTGGGAGAGTAGTGAGAGAAGGTATGTCAATCTAATTCCCATATCGTCCACACTGCCTCTCTCTCTCTCTACTAGAATCTGATTTTTTCACTCCAAGTGCAACTAAATAGTTGTGACCAAGTGCAACTAATTAATGAATGAATCCAATCCTCTAATTAATTAGCCCAAGCCTATCTTAAATTAATCCAATTAATTTAAAGTCTGAATCCAAATTTAATTAATCCAATAATTTAAATACTTGGGTCATCCATCCAGTGGATTATCCCAAATAAGTGATCTAATCATTTAGTTTTCTCCATGAATTAATTTTTAATCTAATTAAATTAATACACTTCTTCCGAAATTAATTTAAAATTAATTCCATCACTTCCATAGTGATTCCATCACTTCACCATGGGTGGTTGTCTAGCAATGGTCATGACATTAGAGACTACATAAATGTTAGCATGAACGTTTAGGCTCCAAGTTCCATATGGGTACGATCCTTCTGTCAATTGTCTTTTGGCCTTAGTCTAAAGCATGTAATTGGGTATCAATTATCATCATTGATTAGGCAACTATGCTTCATACTCAATATATGTTTACTCTATTGATCCGATCTAGGGAACCTATCCCCAATTGATCAATCACTTTGGCCAAAGACTTTAAGAGTCTAAACAATCTCAGAACGCATAGGAGAACTACTCTTAAATAGTGATAGGGGATAGATTCTGACTTGGAATCCACCATCCTCACACATACTCCAATTGCATTGGACAAGGTTTATGATGACCATACATCATGATACAGTCACCGCTCGCCAGATCCAAGATACAGTCTTCATATGCATGCGACTTCCATGATTCCTCAAGTTTGAGGACTAATCCCATACTATCGAAACTAAAAGTTTCAGTGAAACCGATCAACCCTCTGAGGCTTCCATATGACGATTTTCGCAAGTCAGTTCAGTCAGTTGACTACTTTACCAACCAACCCACTAAAATTGCATAGATGACCTATGCTTGTCGCCAATGAAACTCGCCCAGTGAATGCAATACTTAATGCAAGTCTCTGTAGGACTCTCGATGCGCAGTCTTGCGATTCTAGACTTGGAACGTTTCAGACCGACCCTTAAAAGTTGGTTTCATAGCCGCCAACCTATGCACAACCCAACTCCACGGGTTTAATGATTCAGTCTATAAACATTTGTTGTAACATTAAAATGTCATTTAACGTGAGCAGTGAGCACAAATAACACTAATGACATAAATGAATACTCACTCTAATCATCATGCCAATGTCACTTTAATAAAGATCAGTGAATAGTTCCCAGAACTGCTAATCCAATTGACTTTCTGGTCACTTATTCTGATATACCGAAGTCTACACTTTGTATGGAGACCATCTCGAATCTCGTGGCCTCAACCACTTTCCAAAATTGATGTTGGACATTGCATCTTCGAACGTATTTTGGATCACTATTCAACAACCAATCGAAGCTACCATACTGTATCTCTTAAGCCTACTTAGAGATCAAACGCTTTTATTCCAAAGAAATCAAGTATCCTAGAGTTTCTTTGGATACCTAACATAAGGTGGATCTCATATCCGATCGAAATCCCATTGGTCATTAGACGTATGGCGGATACCTATCCTAAGATATTTATGGAGGCGGTTTGCCATGCCATATCTCATACGGCGTTCTAGGTGCAACCATGTTCAATAACGTGATTCCTATAACTGAAAAGAGGTAATTAAGTGGATTGAACCATGTCCAATAAAATTTGGTTTCTCCTCTCACCTATGTCATTAAGTTGTGGTGTTGCAAGAGGTTTTACTGAGAGAGAATCTTATTTTCTTTTTTAAGGTCCAAGATTTCTCCACACACGTACTCTCTATCTCGACCCAATCGAGGAATTTCAATTTAATTCCCAATTTGATTTTCTACTTTGGGTTAGAGTACTTTGAACTTTTGAAATGCTTCAAACTTGTACTTCATTTAATGGTCCACAAATATCTGTTTGGATCAAACCTAACATATCCTTGGCAAGGCTATTTTTTCCTACAAACGGTCTCTTTGTCATTTTTCCCTTGCGATGGGATGCATAGGTAAGAAGATCGTCTGAATCCTCTATTTCCAGATTCTTTAGAGTCAACCAACCTTTAATCCCATATTTAGAAACATGACTTGGCCTAACATGCAATGTTTGTGTATATTCTTAGTTCCTCCAACTTTTCCTTTTTGTTAAATGCCCATAATAAAAAATTATGTTTATAAATTGTGCACAAACCATTTGTGACAGGATTGTACACAAATCCTTTGTGATATGAATAGTTCACAACCTTTCATGAAGGTACTAAGCGAAAATTTTGAAGATAATATATATTTATATGAATCCTTTTTTTGTATTGAATAAAATTTATTCACATTGTCCAATGATACTTGTGCTAACTTCCAAGTAAACGGTCCACATGCTCTCAACAACAACTCGTTTGTCGTTTTCTAGCTCTGGGCATATCTTACTCTTACCTAGGAAATTATTTCTTGTTTGCAACTCTTTTGCTAACCTAAACTCCACATTTCTTGCAATCATATTGTCAATGTGGAATCAATCTATACGGAAGAGTCCATGGAGAACGCTACTACCAGCAGACCTTAACGTCGATACTCAGTTGCCGGGCTCCCCTGATCGCCGGTGCATTTTCCTGGCCGCGCTTGCTGGGAATGGATCCATGGGCCGACGGAACCACTTTTTGTCGTATCGAGGGGGACGGGCCATAAATTTTTCTTTGGAAGAAACGGATAAGTTATCTGAGCACCTTCATTTTGCTCTTGTCGGGAAGTTCTCACATGGCTACCCTAGCATGCAGATGATTCGATCTTACTTCCCAAACTTAGCTTGCGGGGCGCCTGTTCTATCGGTGTAATCAACATCAATCATATCCTAATTACGTTGCACAACGAAGAAGATCTCTCTAGAATATGGTTGAAATAAATCCTTTTCATCGAAAGTTTTCCTATGATGGTTTTTATTTTAATCCAAGAATTGGGTCTTCATCGTACCCGTCTGGATTCGCCTCCTAGACCTTTCGGTGCATCTTTTCTAGAAAAAAGCGCTTTTCATCATCGCCAACCTGGTTAGGACACCACTAAAATTGGATGAGGTTACGACAAATGGCCTGCGCCCAAGCGTCACTGGCGTATGCTTGGAGATAGACCTGTTGAGGCATCGCCCTGCGTCTATTTGGGTTCGGACCGAAGGACGCTATATCGCGCAGTCAATCCTATACAAAAAGTGCCCAAAGTATTGCTTGCATTGCCAGTACCTGGTCATGGAGAGGTGGAGTGTCGGGAAGGAAAGGAGAAACCCCAGCCGTCCGATGTTGATGCGGTGACTACTGATTTACGAAAAGTGAAACAGATGCTACGGGAAAGTTGTTATGGAGGAGGCATCGGAGGAGCAGGTCGGCCCCGATGCTGTTGCAACTAAGGAACAGAATAACGAGGGGCTGCCAAGTGAGGACTCTAAAACGAATGCTGCCTCGAGTGGTGCTAAAAAAAATAGAGACAACGGAAATTTACACGAGGATGATGCCTACTCGGATAGCATGCCAAGCCTCAAGACAATTCAGGAACCAAGGGTAGATGTCGGGAAACAGGAGATAGGTCTAGAGGCTGATGCTGGTGTACCATTAAGCTCTGATGGTGCTGCTGATAATCTAGTGGGCACAATCTGTGTTTTTAGAGCCAGTTGCTTCTGATCACGATGTTGCTATGGATGAGGGAGCCAAGGTGGATCACTCGGGCACAAATTACAATGGTAGTGAATATGAGGAATCATCATGGTACTTACGTGATGGGAACCCACCAACATTAGAGGATGGGTTAGAAGTGGCCAAGGCTCAGGGTGGAACTATAGGGGTATGTCCCTTGGTCGGCCAGAATGTGTGATGACCAGAAGTCACGCCTGAGTACACTCCGTTGCTTCCTCCCTACACCATCAATGAATGCACTAATATGGAATGCCCATGGTGTTGGAAATAAACATAAAATATTGAGACGTATGTGTAGAGCGAATAAACTAAATGTGGTGGCATTATTGACCCACGTGTACAGTGAGAGACGTCATCGACTAAGGTTTTCCTCGGTCACCCGTAACTGCAACAACAAAATTTGATGTTTGCTAGATGATTCAGTTAATTATGACATACTGCAAGATGATGAGCAGTTTTTGCACCTCCGTTTGACGAGCTTGCTAGTGCCTGACCCTTTTTTCTGCACTATTGTTTACAGTAAATGTGACAAAGCAACACGACGTCCTATTTGGAACTTTATGCGACAGTAGGAGATCAGAGCCCGTTGGTTTATAGGGGGGACTTCAACTCGATTCTCTCGATGGTTAAACGACAAAGTAGCATCTTTTCTTGCCATCACTCGGTAGAGGAGTTCAACGAGGCAATGTTTAACAGTGGCCTCATTGACGTTGGTTTTGAAGGTGGAAGATACACATGGACTGACCACAAGCTCTGGTAACCCCTAGATTGGGTCTTTTTTTCTAGCGAATGGGTTGACGAGTTCCCCCACACATCCGTCACTCACCTCCTGTGGTCCGCGTCGGATCACAGAACATTGTTGATTCAGGTGAAGCGACTGGGTGTCTCCAACCCCTCCTCCTTTCGCTTTCAAAATATGTAGCTACATACCCCAGTTTCTTGTCGCTGGTGAAAGAGAGTTCGGTTGCGCCGGTTGTGGAGTCGGGCATGCTAAAGCTAAAGGCTAAACTGTCTCGCTTGAAGAAACAACTTAAACAATGGAATAAGGAGGTTTTTGGAGACATTTTCAGGGTCTTCAAGCAGGCGAAAGCGACGGCTCTTCAGGCGGAGAATTTATTGGCCATGAATCGGGCAACAGTGCTGTTGCAGCATGCTTTGACAGTAGAGGAGGATTTTTGTCATCAGAAAGCAGCGTACAAATGGGTCTTAGATGGTGACAGAAACACTAAGTACTTTCACTCCTTGGTAAAAAAGAAACGAGCTCAGAATATTATCGCATCAATTACACATGATTGGTTGACTTTCACAGATCCAACGAGAATACGGGTCACAAGGGTGGCGTATTTCAGAAACCTCCTAACCTCGACGCGAGGGCCTTTCGTTGGAGCAGCACATCCCCTGATGTTGTCACGCGGACAGGGCCTTTTACTGACGCGTGCCGCATCTTTAGAGGAGGTTCGTCAGGTGGTTTTGCCATGGCGATGGAGAGCCCGATTGGCCCGGATAGCTTCAACGCCATTTTCACCAAAAGTGCTGGAGCATCGTCCAATTGGAGGTCCTAGAAGCCGTGCAAGACTTTTTGGATGGCTCAGCAGTCCCCGTCAGCTTTACGGCGACATCGATAGTGCTTATTCTGAAAGTTCAAAGCCCGGCCCAATGGTTTGAGTTTTGGCCGATAAGCCTTTGCAACACACCAAACAAGATCCCTACGAAGTTATTGAATGAACGGCTTAAATACTTGTTGTCGGATCTTATCCCCCCTAACCAAAGTGGCTTAGTGCCGACACGACATCCGTGATTATATCCTACTCGCTCAGGAAATGCTTCATTCGCTAAGGGCCAACAATACTAACTGGAACGTGGTGCTTAAGCTACATATGATGGAAACGTATGATAGGGTTGACTGGGATTTTCTGGAGGCGGTTCTAAGAAATTTTGGTTTTTCGGAGAAATGGCTGCTCCTCGCTCGTAATTGTATAAGAAACGTATGGTTCTCTATCATGATAAATGGGACTTTGGCAAGTTTTTTCAAGTCTTTAAGAGGCCCACGGTAAGGGGACCCCCTCTTGCCAACGCTTTTCATTCTAGCCTCTGAATATTTGTTGAGAGGTTTTAATAAGCTTCTAAAATCGGACCGCACCTGAGCCTAAAAAGGCGGTGAGGGCCTCTCACATTTGGCCTATGCGGATGATGTGTTTTTATTCACCAATTTGAAGGAGCGGAGCTTGCGAAAGGTGATGGATTTTCTGCGTGATTTTGAAGCTCAATCAGGGCAGTGTGTGAGCATAGCCAAAAATCTCCTTCATAGTGGTGTCGAAAGCCCCTCTATTCGTCAAGTGGCATTTGAAGCGCCTTACTGGTTTTGCTATGCGTACTATGCCTTTGAAGTATGATTAAGGGAAATTATACAGCATATTCTTATGTTTACACCCTTATTTTATCTCGATATAATGCTTGCTCTTGGGTACATTTGTGATATTTAGGAACTTTGGTAGGCAAAAGGCGAGTGCAAGCAAAGAGTTCAGACATAAAGGAAAGAATCAAAATTCTGCAGAAATGATTACAAGTTAACCCATGACCCACGGGCTATTAGAGATTCGATTTCAGAAACGCAAGAAGCATAACTTGTGACCCATGGGTTATCAGACATTCGCTGGGAGGAATTCGCAGACGCGCTGACCTGTAAAACTGAAATTCTGAATTTAGGTCATTCAATAAGAGATTCTATTTTTTTTTGTAATCTACCTTAGAGTTTTGGTAAGAATCGGATTAGGAAAGGAAAAGAGTTTTATGGTAAGTAGAATCCTATTCCTTTCCTATCTCAGTTAGGACTCATTATATAAGGAAGAGAGGAGGAGAATAAGGGAATCGATGTTTTTCAGCAGGAAATTCGCAGAGACATAGTGATTTTGCAAGCAAGGGAGAAGGCGAGAAGCATGTGAAGAAGGAGATTCGGCGTTGGAGTGACGACCATCAAGCCAATCTACTATTTCATGATTTTTTCTCGATCTTTCTCTTCCGTTTTAGTTAGAATTAGGATGAACTAATTTCTTTTTGTGCTAAGGCTTATGGAAAGCCTAATTGATACAATGTGTTAAATATTTTCCGAATTAATCCAGTTGTTATTTTCGCATATCCATGAATTATTATGTTTGTTGCTTTTATTTGAGAGCATGATCACCTCTTGAATTTTGTTAATTAGGTTGATGAACCGAGAGGGAATTTAGCATAGTGGATAGAGTAATTCATGGTGTGGGTTGAATGATGTGTAGATATACACAGGCATGATCTATCTGATTCCATAGGTTATTTTATAAAACTTAATGCATTATTGTCACGAGTTTCGGAGAGGAGAGATCCCCTAATTCCCTGATAATAATAGGTTCGATATAGCTCGAGAGAGTATAATGGATTAAATTAGGAAAAACCTCATTGTGTAAAAATACTTGTCTGTTTGATTGATCCGTTAATATTGAATGCGTTGTATTGATTAGGTAGACCTATAGCCGTAGCACTTCTTCCTAAATCTACATTTTTCCTTCGACGTAATTGCTTGCTATAGTTGATTTTATTATTTTTAGTAGTTTCATAAATCATTCAAATTTTCGATAGTCCAAATAATTAGGGATTAGTCGTATTTGTTGTAATAGTTTCATTAAATCCTCGTGGGTTCGATATCTTTTATACTACTTGATAGCTAGTGCACTTGCTAGTACATATTTTTGCAATCAAATTTTTGGCGCCGTTGCCGGGGATTTAATTTTAAATAATATCATACTCGCTAATCTTGATTAATTTGGATTTTCTTTCTTTGTTTTATTGTGTTTCTATTTTACCTCACTTCTTCTCTTTCGTTGGTTCACAGTTTCATGACATGAAGCAATGGTGGAGAGTTAGCGCAATTCGATCCCGAAATTGAGAGGACCTTCCACCAACAAAGGAACACCATCGAGAGAGGCGAAGGGAGTGGAAATTCCAACACGAAGGATCACTTTGCTATCATAGAACCGGTCATGGAGAATGCTTTAGGGGTCGCAGAGAGGCCGAGGATGGAATATGCGTTCCCAACAGCCGATGGGGTAATATCTAGCATTGCCAAACCCACGATCCAAGCCAACAATTTTGAGATCAAGCCGGCTATCATTCAGATTATCCAAGCATGCGTGCAGTTCTCTAGTTTGCTTGACGAAAATCCTCATAAGAATCTCTCTAACTTTCTTGAAATTTGTGATACCTTTAAATTTAATGGTGTTATTGATGATGTTGTTTAAACTTAGGCTTTTTCCATTTTCATTGTGTGACAAGGCCAAAGATTGGTTTCAGTCATTGCCTAAGACTCCTAGGGAACAAGTTAATCCAATCACGCTTAAGAGTGGAAAAATTCTCAGAGACGAACCACCTTACTAGCACCTCCAAGAGCCACAACCGAAGGAAGAAGAGGAGCCTCAAGAGAACTAAAAGGGAGTACTCTTAAACTCAAATTCAATCTAGATGGGGTTCCCCCATATATCCCATATCCCAAAAGAATTTTGAAGGCTAATTTGGATAAACAGTTTTGGAAATTCGTAGAGATGTTTAAAAAGATTCATATTAATATCCCTCTAATTGATGCACTTTCACAAATGCCAAGTTACACAAAGTTCTTGAAGGAGGTGATTTCAAACAAGAGGAAGTGGGAAGGAGGCGAAACGGTGAAGCTCAATGAAGAATGTTCGGTGATTCTCCAAAACAAGCTACCACCCAAGCTCAAGGATCCAGGGAGTTTTTCTATACCTTACACTATAGGAAATATCAATTTTGATAAAGCTTTATGTGATCTAGGGGCTAGTGTCAATTTTGATGCCATATTCTATTTTTGAGAAACTTTGAATGCATGAGCTTACTCCTACTATAATCACTTTGCAACTAGCGGATAGAAGTATTAAGTAGTCAGCAAATTTATCATCCCCGTTGATTTTATTGTGTTGGATATGGAAGAGGATAAGAATATGCCATTGATTCTAGGAAGACCTTTTCTTTCCACGAGTAGAGCATTAATTAATGTTCAAAAAGGTCAACTCACTCTTAGAGTTAATGATGAACGTATAGTCTTTAATGTGTTTAAGCCTATGAAATATCTACACAAGAATGAACATGACATATTTTCAATTGATAGCATTAATGCCCATAGAACTGAAAATGCACATTTAGTCCAATGTAAGGATCCCAAAGAAAATTGCTTCACAAATTCTAATGGGAATAATTTGCAGGACGTGAAAGAAGAGCATGTAGAGATTGCAAATTTTGCAGACACGGGTCAAGAATTGAAGTCTAAACTACGAAAGGTGTTGTTGTTAAATGGAGTTACTTCCAATCACAAAGCAAAACCACCAAATGCAACATCACCCAATCGGACAAATGCAAACAAGAAAAAGTGGATGGAGAAGGCTAACGAGAATGATCGAATGTACAAGGAACGCACCAAGGCATGGCATGAATCTCATGTAGGAAAGAAAAAATTCAAGGAGCGTGAAGAGTAGCATCACAAAGACCATGCCCGTGTTAAAGTGGATTGGCAAAGGCTAAAAGGCTATGTCGAAGATGCGTAAAGATTCATTCCGGGCCCCCTCTCCAACTTGCAGGGGCGTGATTAAGTATCCATCAAGCTAGTGACGTTAAACTTTATCTTGGGTCTGGCGAGCGGTGACTGTATCATGAGGTATGGGCATTATAAGCCTTGTCAGTGCAGTCTAGGTATGTAGCGAGGACGGTGGATTCCAAGAAAGGAGTTGTTATATGTCAGTATTGTAACAGTTATGTCTCCTAAACGCTCTGAAATAGTTTAGGCTCTAAAAAGTCTATGCTCATAGCGACTGATTGAACGAGAAGGGATTTCCTATGTCAATCAATAGAGTAAACCCATCTTAAGTGTGAAGCATAGTTGTCTAGTCAAGGATGGGAACAACGTCCAATTCATGCCCCAGACTAAGGGCAGGAGACGGTAGAACAATAGGACCATAACCATGTAGAACTTGAAGCTTAAATGTTCACGCCACTATTTATTGAAATAGGTGACCAGAAAGCCAATAGGATTAAGAGTTTTGGGAACTATTCAACAATCTTTACTAAAAGTAATATTATCTTGATGAATATGGGAAGTTTTCGTCATTGGCACATGTATCTATTGTGCTTATCCATTACGTTAAACGATGCGTTAACATCACAACAGATTCTCACAGATAAATTGGACAACCCATGCAGTTGGTCGCGCATTGGATGGCCGCTATATGAAACCAACTAGTGAGGGTTAGGTTTGAAACATTCCAAATCGAGGACCTCAAGATTGGGCATCAAGAATCCTATGCAGACTAGCATTAAGAGTCGTATTCATTGGATGAGTGTTGCGTTTCATCGATAATGGACGTGGGATGTCTATAAGATCTTAGTAGGTTAGTCGATTGGGAGTTGAGCCGACTGAACTGAGTCAGGGAAAAACATCATATGGAAGCCTTGGAGTCTTGTTCAATATGACTCGAATTCCCCAACTCCAATAGTATGGCAAGTAGTCCTTAGACTTGAGGAACCATGGCAGTCACGTGCACACAATAGTTGTATCTTGGATCTGGCGAAGGTGATCATGTCACGGATATGTTCATTATAAGCCTTGTCCAGTATAATCAGAATGTATAGCGAGGACAATGGGTTTCAAGAAGATGATCAGTTCCCTGTCAGTATATGACAGTGGTATCTCCTATGCACTCGAGGACGCGTTCATGCTTTTCTAAATCTGTGGCCACAGTGATGGTCAAATAGGAAATGGTTTCCCATGTCTAAGCAATGAAGCGAACAAAGTCTTGAGTACTAAGCATTGATTCCTAGTCCAGGATGGAAACCGACATCAAATTCCATGCCCTAAACTAAGGTCGGGAGATGGTAGATAAAATTACCATACGCGTATGGAACTCAGGAACCTAAATATTCATGCGGACATTCACCTAGACAGCCGCCACTATGGTAACAGCCTTGTGTCGGACACATGCCCAAGTCTAGCTGAGGGTAGACCTAAAGAGTCACACACAAATCACCAAGGAGGTGGAGGAAATAATTTTGGAAGATGAAAATTAATTTAATTAAATTAAATAAATTCCAGAGAGTATAAATAATTAGATTATTTATACGTGGGATAATTCATTGTGTGGATGGCCTAATATTACAGTATTGGGCTTGCTCTAATTAAATAAATCGAATTTATTTATTAAGAGTATTTGGACTTAAGTCTATAGTTGGATTAAAAGACTTTGGGCATAATTTGTTTTGGCCTTAATTTAAATTGATTTAATTCATTGGATTTGTTAGGCTTGTTCTAATTGGATTGAAATAAGGTCCGATCCATTATTATGGTCCAAGAGGCAAGTTGACTTCCATTTTTGCAAAAGGGGAAGAGTTAGACTCTTCCCACAATGAGACATGACCGACTTTAGCTCTTTGGACAAGCATAAAATCGGCCAAGGCTTCTTTTGGAAGAGGACTTGTTCCTTTTGGAAAGGAATAAATCAACCTCAATCAAGATTTACTCACTTGGTATGATTTGATCATACCTTGTGAGTAGGTTCTTTCCACTTTCTCCTAACTTGATTCCAACTCTCCCTCACTCACAATCTTTCTTCTAGACGATTTTTCTCTCAAAAAAGCGAGGAAAATTGCTGCCCCCTCTCTAAAGAACCCCATCCAAAATCCTTCTCCTTTCTAAAGTTCTTCTTGGTTCAGAACCAAGTCAAGAACAAAGGAGATTGAAACACACTAATTCATAGTGTGATTTTGATCCCTCTTCCACAGATTTATTCCTTTCTAGCATGAGGATAAATCTAATCTTTCTGGTGTAGTGTGGACGATTTGGAGGACTTCTATGTTGAAACCTCGTGTGGACAGTTGTCAAAGAAGGAGATCTACACATAGCCGATTGAAGGACAAAACGAGAAAAGATAAATTCTTATTTAAGTTTATGTTCTTTTTTTTGTTTTTGATTCATGTGCCATATGTTAGATATACATTAATACACTGAACGCCTGAAAAAAATCAAGGGTACACCCCGTGATCCGAATTTTATATATTTATTGCTTTAAATTTCTGTTATTCCATGCATCCACCACATTTCTCGGGCCAATTTATTTCCTTTCAGTGGTATCAAAGCTTGGTTTTGTGTATAGGCAATGAATATTACGTGTTTTAGGTGTTGGATACATGTTTAACATGTTTTTTTTGACTTTTTCGGCATGCAATTTGGATTAGTATTCATACTTATGTGTTTTCTGAGAGCATCTTTTATTTTTATTTAATTATTTGATATTAGGACTTTTTACAAATTTGGTGTTTTTATGAAAATTTTGACTTTTGTGTTATTTCAGTTTATGTATGCAGAAAATTAAAAAAAAATCGAAAGCAGATTTTTCTAGAAAATAGTGCAGCAACAGCTGGCACGAGCAGGCATGCGCAGGTGCCGGGCGCTTGCATTGCAGGCCTAGGAGTGGTCCGTCGACCGTGCCCAAACAGCTAGGCTATTTTTTCTAGAAAATTAATTCTTTTTGTTTTTCTACATATTTACTGAAATGATTAATTTTGGTTGAGATTAGTTATTTTCTATAATTAAATTGCTAAAATTAGTTTGGATTAGGTTTTCAAACAAAAATCAGTTTTTACATGGGTTGTTGCACTAATATCCAGTTTTTAATTGCATTATTTTACAAGTACTTTTAAGAACATGATTGTGTTTTATATGATATTAGTTAGCATATGCTTTTAATACATGGTATGTATTATTTGTAGCATGATTATGTGGGATACATTTTTATGCTATGCTTGTTAATGGTATTAATCAGGGATGATCACAAAGTCCATGGACCTTGTGGTTGGCTTTAATTCTTGTTGGGTTGGGGCCTGCGTGCCTCTTTTTTTTGTTTTTTTTCAGTCTCTCAATTTTAGCCTTGTTAATAAAATGCTTGATTCACTCCCTATTTATATACTCCACCCACTTCTTTGGGGTTTCTTAACTTTTTGATATAATGAGAGCAAATAAGTGGGGAGGTTTATTTCATTTTTGTAAATAAATTGTAAGGAGCAAGCGCAACTCCTCGAGGAGGCCATGGATTCGCCCACAGACGAATCCCATGATGGAGAATATAAAAAATTAAGAGATGTTACAAGGCTCAATAGCATGATAATGGGTTAAAAATCTTTGTATTAATATAGGTCTACCCTAGATTAACCACAGACCTACTACGGGCTCAGGGGGTGCATAGGATTGGATTTGTGATAATCCAACAGGGGCGTGCTAGGCTTTATTTTTGCATGTGGTGCATTTATTTTTTTATGATGAATGCAATATTAAATGATTTAGTATTTAATCACATGCCAAGATACTTTAAGTGATGATGTCTTGGTTTATAACCTAAACCAAACTCTCACTTGGTACATCCAAGTTAATATTAGGCCCATAATGGATATTAATCTAATGATTAATCCAAGTCTTCCATCCTTAGCAATGTAGTGAGGAAGCTACTTCCACTCAATCATGGTTTTACAAGTATTGACACATTTTGAATGGAAGAGTGTAGGAAGGAATATGCTAATGCTTTGAACAAATGAATATGTTCATGTTCCCTGATTCACCAGTCATAGGGGGCGACAATTGAGATATGATGTGGTTGATGGGTCTGACATAACGCCGAGTAGCATGATTTGCTTGAAGTTCCCCGAATCATGTGAGGAGGCAAGGCAAAATACTTGGGAGTATCATTGGACGAGAATGGTATAGGTTACCTCCCCCAGGCCTTTTTCCATGTGAATCGTAAAAACAGCGCATGGAAAATTGCATTTGTGGACCCCAAGCCCACTAGGAAAGGGTTTTCTAGAACCCCGTTTGAGAGTGATGGGTTTCAAAGAAATAATGTGAGGGGTTAATGACTAAAGACCAAGTCTTAACTTGGACTTAATATTACTATAATCTACCTAACGTTTTTCTGTTTACATTGTAGGTGACTAAGAATCCACTTACACCAATACTAGAGATCTCCACTTACTGGCTGCGAGATCTCAAGATAGCTTTGATTTTGAGAACTCAACTTATATTTTGGATAAGGTTTTTCCTCAAACCTTATCGGAAGGGCGAACGCCCAAAGAGCGTTTGACGTTTGAGAAGTGGCATAATGACTACCAGCAGGTCCGCAGCATCATACTCACCTTGATGACTAACGATATCCAGAAGCAATACAATAGTTGGATGATGTTAGGTCGATTATGCTTCGTATGCAAGAAATCTATGCGGTCCCAGTCGGTATGTTAGATACACTGCAACAAGGCATTCTTCAGAGCGAAGATAACAGAGGGTTAGTTTGTACAAGAGCATGGAGTGATGATACTACCCCTCGTGGATAAGCTCAAAGATCTCCAAGCTGATCTTGAAAAAGAGACATACATAGACGTGATCCATCAATCTCTTCCCACTTTATTTGACCCATTTATTGTCAACTACGACATGAATGTGCTTGAAAAGACCTTCATGAGTTGATAAATATGTTGGTCCCATATGAGGCAACGATTGAAAATTTTGCACCAGCAGTACTAGTGGAGAAGGCTTCGACCTCAAAAGAGAAAGGCAAGGGTGCTGATGCTAGGAGAGAAAGAAGCTAAAACAACATCAGCCGCTGCTAGCACTTCGAGTGCCCCGTTGCACCGCAAAGGGGGAGGTAAAGAAAAGAGGAAAAGAGTTCAACTGTGAAAGATTTCAAACGATGTATGCATTAACTGCCGAGAAAAGGGACACTGGAAGAGGGGTGTCCTAAGCTCCTCTCTAGTGAAGGTAACATTTGAACTGAGTATTAAAATGATAATTGTTCTACTTTTTGGTATTAGATACCAGTTAATCGTAATATGCCAATGGTTTGCAGGTGGTGATAATGAGTAGAAAGCCAAGACAGATGGTCTTAAGGCTTAACGATGGCAGGGTTGTTGCTGCAATGACTAAGGAATAGTTAGACTTAGCAATGATCATGTTAGGATAGAGCTCATAGATATTGTGTAACTTAGCGTGATCAAAGTATGTTTTCTTTTTGTTTGACAAATTTTTATTACATGCGTTTGAATAATAAAGTTATAGGAGATTCATTATGATCTAATGATAAGTGGTAGATCCTATATCCCAACCTCCATGCATTCTTCGATTATGTCCAACAACAATCGTATTTTAATCTAGGATAAATCCTTATATTATGTTGGTCATGATCAAGTCATAGTTTTCCTATGTATGAAGTTATTTTGAAACCTTAAGTTCAAGAACTAGTTAGTGTACTAGCACAAAATATGAATTATAATCATACTGATCATGCCGCATAGGATCTCCATAGAAGATTAATTACAATAATGTGATGAACTTTTTTGTGAAAAAATGTTTTAATTTGAAAGTTAGCCCACATTAGGTACGAGTTAAAATATGGATAAATAACATTTTTTTTTTATATTCTTTTGGGTGAATTACAACGAGCTTCTCTAAAATTAGATATAATTATAAATATCTTTCATTGTTAAAGAATTACCAATACTCCCTGATATTTTATAAAATTATGCAATTCTTAAACAAGGGCATAGAAATGCCCGCTTTGCGTTAGCTGTTTTTTTTTAAATTATAAAATTGTAAAAAAAAAAAATAGCCAACAGTATGAAATTTCTTCTTACCCTAGCCCATAGAAAATATTTTAAAAAACTTTTAAAAATAAAAAATTATAATAAATAGCTCAAAGACATTTTGGTCAGCTCACCAAAAACAATGGATAAAAACCTAAAGGAAACAAACGGAATTAGCTAATTAACATTAAAATCAGAGAGGTAATATTAATTATTTCAAACAATCAAGGGGTATTCTAATTATATCAAACCTCAATGGAACTTGTTGTAATTTACCGTACTCTTTTTTAACTATGTTGCTCCACTATACAACAGACATAACCTTTTTTCCAAAATTGTGGCTGCAATTGAAGTTTATTCTTTTTGTTTACTCCTTAGTGAGTCCTTCAACCAATGTTTTGAAAACTGAACCAGAGATCAAATCGGACAAGTTATTAGATCACTGGGTCACTGATTCGATCGGTTGGATCGAATTGAAAAAATGGGTAGATCGGGACTATACTATATATACACGTGTGTATATATAGCATATTAATACACATAATATACTCAATGATTAAGGTAAAAAAAAACAAATATCTTTAAATAAAAAGTTCAATTTTTTTAAATTAAATTCCATTCAATTAAACAGTAATAATAATAATTCAAAAAAAGCTTAACAAGAAATACAAAAAGTTATATCCAATAATTTCTAAAATTAATACAACAATATATAATAGTACAATAATTTATCTTTCATATTTTATAAAAAAAATAAAATGAAACTATATTAATAATTAACAAAAAAAATATTACTACAAATTAAAAAATATAAAATATAAACTAATACCCCCACCACCATTCCCCTTTCCTTCTTCACTCCCCCACCTATCCCATTTTCTTCTTCTCCCTCCCCACCACCGCCCCTTTTCCTCCTTCTCTCCCCCTACCCTCCACCTTCTGTAATGGTTTGAATGATTTTTTAGAATTCAGTAAGGAGAAATGGGGAAGAAGGGAGGAGGATAAGGGAAGGAGAGAGAGAGAGAGAGAGAGAGAGAGAGAGAGAGAGAGAGAGAGAGAGAGAGAAAAGATAGAAGTAGGGAACTTGTAATTTTTCATTGAATGCGTAGAAAATTCAGCTTACACCATATAACCCTAATCTTTTGAATTCAAGCTTATAGAAAGTGTCTGAATACATTAAATGAAGCAAGAGAAATCCCCAAGCTAACTATTGGTGAAGCTGCTGACAAAAGGGCTCGAACCCAGCTTTAATTTCAGAGAGCCCCAGACATCCTTCCCTTCAACTGACGCATGTCGACTGGTCGGATGCTTTTCCCTTTCCTAAAACGCCATCGTTCGACACCAATTCGGGAATTAGGGATTTAGCCCTAATATCCTCCAAAACGACACCGTCCCCTGAACCCTCGCCCCCAATTTCTTTAATCTCAGCATCTGATTTGATCGGGCGGTCGCCTTCTTTCCCTTTCATCGACGGTCACCATTTAAAGTCGCACTTTCAGCTAAAAACGTGACAGCCCCTCCCCATTTTTTCTTCCTTGTCCCCAAGGATCAAAATCTAGAAACTTTGCAGCTATTGCATGGTAATTCTACCAAGTGGCTTGTTCGGGTGAAGAATGAGACCATTGTATAAGCACTTGGGGAACCCCCACATTGTTCCTTGGCACCAATCTTCAAGCTAGGATGGATATGGGATACTCCTTGAATACCTCATCAACAAATTCAGGCAGCTCCTTGGAGGGAAAATATTTGGATCCTATTTTTTTCTTCAGCAAAGATACATGGAAGACAGGATGTATCTTGGATCTAGGGGCAGTGCCAGCTTATAAGCAACCCTTCCTATCCTTTCTAGCACCTCATACGGCCCAAAGTACTTCACAGACAACTTCAACTGCTTCCTCAATGCAACTGTAGTTTGTTTGTAAGGCTGCAGTTTGAGGAAAACCTCATCACCCACAACAAATTCTCTTTCAGATCTCCTTCTGTCAGTAAAGAGCTTCATCCTATTCTGAGCCTGATGCAAATTTTCCTTCAAAAGTTGTGTAACCTTGATCGTCTCTTGGATAAGCTCTCCTACCTCTGCATGATGGCTCTGCAAGTAAGGTCCAATGGCCAACTGATGAGGTGGATAACCATACAAGGCCTGAAATGGAGTGACTTTTAAGCCTGTATGGAAGTTGGTATTGAACCAGAATCCAGCCAGAGTTATCCACTGTGCCGACTTCTTTGATTGTTGATGGCACATACACCTCAAGTAATTTTCAAGGCACTGATTCACCCTTTCAGTTTGACCATCACTTTGTGGATGGTATGCTGAAGACATATCCAGAGACACCCCAGCCAGATTGAAGAGGTCCTTCCAAAACCTACTGGTGAACACTTTATCTCTATCAAACACAATACTGACTGGTAGGCCATGCAACTTAAATATGTGATCAAAGAAAACCTTAGCAATAGTGGCAGCTGTGTAGGGATGTTTGATGGCAATAAAGTGAGAGTATTTGGTGAGTCTATCCACAATCACCATGATGGAATCCTTCCCTTCAGTGTGGGTAATCCCTCTATGAAATCCATGGATATACAGGACCATGCTTGGTCAGGAATAGGTAGAGGCTGAAGGAGTCCAGGGTAGGCACTGTTATCATGTTTTGCCCTCTGACAGATTTCACATTCCTTCACCCATCTATGAACTTCTTCCCTCAGTGTAGGCCAGTAGAATAGTGGTTTAATTCTCTGGTAAGTTCCATTCATCCCTGAGTGTCCCCCTAAGGCTGAATAATGCAGAAATTTGATGAGTCTTTCTCTGATTCCCCCTGGCTCCCAACACAGATTCTACCTCTCCTTCTTAATATCCCGGATTCAAAAGTGTAGTCAGGGTAGGCTTGATCATCCAATACTTTGGCTTGAATGACTGTCTGGAATAGGGTGTTTCCCTCATAGCTGTTTTGCAACTCCTGCATCCACATAGGTATCTGTGTGGAGATGGCATTGAATTGAGCTTCAACAGATCCATGCTCAATCCTGGATAGAGCATCAGCAGCTCTATTTGAGTTACCCTTCTTATACTGGACTTCATAGCTAAGTCCTAACAGCTTAGTCACTCCTTTCTGTTGTAGGATTGAATCAATTCTTTGATCAAGCAAGTGTTGTAGGCTCTTTTGATCAATCCTGATAACAAAATGGTTTCCCTGCAGATAGTGCTTCCATTTAGTAACTGCCAGCAAAAGTGCTAAGAGCTCCTTCTCATAGGTGGATAGCCCTAAGTTTTTCTGTGCCAGGGCCTTACTTAAATAAGCTATAGGTCTTCCTTCCTGCATTAAGACTGCACCAATCCCCTTTCCACTGGCATCTGTTTCCACGGATTTTGTAAAATCATGCAGGGCTAATACAGGTGCAGTGGACATCACTTCCTTCAATCTTTCAAAGGCTGCTTCAGACTCTTCATTCCATATAAATCCTTCCTTCTTTAGCAAGGTGCTGAGAGGTTTACTAATCACTCCATACCCTTTAATAAATTTTCTGTAATATCCTGTCAATCCCAGAAAACCCCTTAGTGCTTTAACATTAGTTGGAATTAGCCAGCTTCTCATACATTCTATCTTTTTAGGATCTGTAGCTACCCATTCATGTGATATGATGTGACCAAGTTATTCTATTTGTGACTGAGCAAAGGGGCATTTACTCTTCTTAGCATAAAGTTGGTGTGTCCTCAATAGATCTAACACGGTTTTCAAATGTTGTATATGATCATCCAAGCTTCTATTGTAGATTAGAATGTCATCAAAGAAAACTAACACAAATTTTCTGAGGAATGGTTCAAAAACCTGATTCATCAAGGCTTGAAATGTTGAAGGAGCATTGCAGAGCCCAAAGGGCATGACAAGGAACTCATAGTGCCCACTATGAGTGATGAAGCTGGTTTGGGACACATCTTCTTTCTTCATCCTGATCTGGAAGTACCCAGACCTCAGGTCCACCTTGGTGAAATATCTAGCACCATGAAGCTCATCAAGTAGCTCATCTAGGATGGGAATAGGGAACTTATGCTTCATTATCAATTTGTTGAGATACCTATAGTCAACACACAGTCTCCAACCACCATCCTATTTCTTCACTAATAGCACTAGAGATGCAAAAGAACTCTGGCTAGTTCTAATGATCCCACTTTTTAACATCTCCCTGACGATGTTCTCAATCTCAGTCTTTTGACCATATGCATATCTGTATGGGTGTTGTTTTCTTGGAATTGCATCAGGAAATAGTTCAATATTGTGTTCAATGGATCTTTCAGGGGGTAGGCTTTTAGGTTCCTGGAACACTTCTTCATATTGCAAGAGGAGGTTTACAATCTTGGGGTCTTGAGATCCTTGTTCCTCATAGGTATTAGCAGTGAATAGTTGTCCAAAAATCCCATAAGATTTTCTCCTCAGTAACTTACTCAGGGAGTCTACTGACATCAAGCTAAGATCAGCAGTCTGAGGTAAGGTGTTCAACACTATTTTTCTACCCTTTAAGTTGACAGTCACTGTGAGTTGGTGAAAGTCTAACCCCACAGGGTTGTGAGCTCCTAACCAATCACACCCCAGTACAAAATCACATCCCCCTAGTTTCAACACCCTCACTGGATAGGTGAAATGGTACCCTTGTATTTCCCAGCTGAGTCTTGGGCATATCACCCTACTTATCATCCTGTATCCATCAGCTACACTCACTGCCATAGGTGAAGTGTACTCAGTTTGTACCCCTAAGGCCCTGACCACCTTCTCATCAATGAAGCTATGGGTACTACCATTGTCAATCAAAATATGAATCTCCTTGCTGTCAATTACCCCTTTGACCCTTAAGGTGCCACTGCCAATGTTCCCACACATGGCATGCAGTGAAATGGTGATGTCTTCCTCTTCAATATCTTCATTCAGTTCTTCTTGTTGGCCAGTGTCCTCTCCATACTCTTTAAGTTCTTCCTCACTCATCAGCATATAAGAGTACCTCTCCTTGCATTTATGCCCCGGCATAAAGATCTCATCACAGTTATAACATAAGTTTTTCTCCTTCCTGAACCTTAGTTCATCCTCATTCAACAGCCTCCTTGGATAAGGGTTATCATTTCTGGTTCTTATCCTAGGTCTGAAAGATGGCTTATAAGGTGGTGCTTTGTTTTGAGGTTTAGGGATGGGCCTGGTTTGATTGTACCTTTGATTCCCTTAGGCCTGCTTGATAACGGATCCCATGGCATCCTGTTGTTTCCTAGCCAGAACCACTGCCTGGTTTATATTGGAGGGTCTCATGTTAGCTACATACCCTTTTATCTCTTCTTTGAGCCCACTAATAAATTTCATCATGAAAAACTCTTCATCTAGGTTGTTGTTAAATATGCGCATTGGTTCCTCCACATCTTCTAGTTGCTTCAGATACTCATCCACCTCATTGATTTGTTCTAGCCTATTGAACTTTGAAACCACTTTCTCATAATCCAGATTCTCAAATCTCTCTAGAACAGCTACCACCAGTTCATTCCAAGTTGGTATCCCTCTTTTTTCCACTTGGTTGTGTTACCATCGTTCTGCTCTTCCCTCCATGTAAACTGCAGCCAGTGGAACCTTTTGATCTTCTGGTATAGGTATCATACTGAAATACCTTAAACACCTTCTAATCCAAGTTCTAGCATCCTCTCCATTGAAGAGGGAAATTACATGCGATGTAAAACACTGTAGGTTGCAGCATTGTGAGTGTTTGTGTTCTCATTCACATTAGCAAGTTGATAAGCTGCTCTAGAGGAAGACCCTCTTTCTGCAGATGCGGGTGGACCTTCTCCCAATATGGATTTGTCTCTATTGTAAATATGCAGTTGTTCTGCTAAACTCTGGAGCTGTTGCTGCATGGCTGAGATAGCAGTTTCCATGCCCAAAACTACAGATTGCAATCCATCGTGTGCTTCTCCTAGCTTATCCAGTCTAACGTGAACCTGCTCCTCACCAACTTGCCTTCTTGCTCTTTCCTCAACAACCATAAGTTCAGTCTTTTTTTGGATTTCTTGAGCTTCTTTCAATCTAGTACCTCCAGCCATTGCTTAAAATCCGAGGACCGTACTGCTCTGAGGCCAAATGTAATGGTTTGAATGATTTTTCAGAATTCAGTAAGGAGAAATGGGGAAGAAGGAGGAGGATAAGGGAAGAAGAAGAGAGAGAGAGAGAGAGAGAGAGAGAGAGAGAGAGAGAAGAGAAAAGATAGAAGTAGGGAACTTGTAATTTTTCATTGAATGCGTAGAAAATTCAGCTTACACCATATAACCCTAATCTCTTGAATTCAAGCTTACAAAAAGTGTCTGAATACATTAAATGAAGCAAGAGAAATCCCCAAGCTAACTATTGGTGAAGCTGCTAACAAAAGGGCTCGAACCCAGCTTTAATTTCAGAGAGCCGCAGACATCCTTCCCTTCGACTGACGCGTGTCGACTGGTCGGCTGCTTTTCCCTTTCCTAAAACGCCATCGTTCGACACCAATTCGGGAATTAGGGATTTAGCCCTAATATCCTCCAAAACGACGACGTCCCCTGAACCCTCGCCCCCAATTTCTTTAATCTCAGCATCTGATTTGATCGGACGGTCGCCCTCTTTCCCTTTCATCTGACGGTCACCATTTAAAGTCGCACTTTCAGCTAAAAACGTGACACCTTCCTTTTCCGTCTTCCCTCCCCCACCCTCCACCACCCTAACCTTCTCTTCCCTCACACTCACAACACCTTTCCTTCTTTTACCCCCACCAACCCCTTTTTTTTCTTCGTAGTTCTCCTCCACCCCCACCTTATACTACCAGCCACTCTCACTATCCGATGCTGCAACTCTCCCACTAGCTCCACTCGCACCATCCGACATCATCTCCTTTCTTCTTACTCCTTTTTTTCTTTTTTTTTAAATGTAACCCAATTGACCAATTTTTACTGTTTTTGACCAATTTAACCGAATTTTGATCGATTTATACCGAATTTGATCACTCGGGTTCTTATACCCATATCCAGACTGGTCTTAGATTCGGTTCACGATCGAACAGGCCGATCTGATCCAAGTTTAAAAACATCATCTTAAACACATTCACTATCTTTAAGGAAATTTACTATACTTATCATACCCAGATTCCAATTAAATCTTCATCGTGTAAGATTTGTTTCGAGAATATTATACTTAACTGGTTATGATATTATATCTGACAAGAATCGCATCGTACTCGAGTTAATATCAAAGAACGTACAACAAATGAAGTAACGTTTAACTAAAAGCTGTTTATTTGACTGCTAATTTTATCACAATCTACAGAACGTCTGACCATCCAATATAACATATTGTGTAACTGAATTTCTTTTAATCAAATAAACATTCTTCAAGACAAAATTACTGATCGCTTGGACTACGTACGGTACTGATCTTTTCGCATATGGAAATGTTGTCAGCAAAGATACTACAAAGCTAAACTTACAGGAAAAGTCTACAGGTAACTCTCATCAATCAATCATGTAAACATGTCTTAATTTTCCAACAATAACACCCGGCTTGCAATTATTCGTACTTTAGGAGAAATTCTGATCTTTTTGTCCATCTTATAGTGCTCTACTCAAACCAGAACAAGAAGAAAAAGCACAACAAATGCTTTAACTTCACTCAGCCATTTGCACAACCTTTTAATGCTTTGGTCAAATAGAATGCCTCAGGATTCCCTATAAGGTAGCCAAAGAAACGAAATGATAACGAACAAGATCATTTCTGCTTCATTCTTTTCGTCAATACATATTCCAAAATGTAGATAATTTCTGGCATTCAAAGGCAGATTTAAATACAAAAATAACATTCTTCCTATACAGCCATGACGACATTCAACATGAACCAATAACTAAGAGATGGTCAGGAGAGAGTATTCGTCGACGACAGTTTGACATGCAACCACATAACAGGCTGCATTCTTTTAGAGTCCGAAAGCCATCACGAGTAAGAAATGCAATAGTTCTTATATGATATGCAATCATTTACCCATGTGAGTTAAGATCCGGCTGATCAGAGCTTCCTTTTTCCCAGTAACAGGAAGGTTGTGTCTGCTCAAGTAGTACTTAAGTTCCACCACCGTCAACTCCTTCAACTGCCAAACATTATAAAGGGATATTAAAATTCCAGCTCCAGATGAATAAAGATCACAGGAACTATTTTCAGTTCTTTTAGAGCTACCACGGAAGAATCATGACTAGACAAAGTTTAGTGTCATTTCATTGAATTTTCTCCATCAAGATAATTACTCTACCAAACCTTCTGTTGTTTCTGAAGCTCTTCCCAACTGAAAAGAGATTCCTAGATTCCGATACTTAGGGGCCAAAGAAATTAGAAGTCTGAAATTTTCCAATGTATTTTCAGGAACAAGCAAACAAAAATGATCATTTAGACTAGTTATGTAAACGTTTTTTAGCCATGAATGTATCAGACATTTAAAATTGTAAATCATCGTTTGTTCCTTGGGCAGAAAGACAACAGATAGCAAAAGCCAGTGTCACCTTCCCATTGTCTGCAAGATCCAACCAGTCATAGTTTGCATACTCCTTGGTTGCATTTTCAGCAATTGCTTTCCTTTTTTTGGAGGCCTCACTTGTTTTTTCATTATCCATCGAGTCATTCTCCTGTTCAAAGTTTTCTCCATAGACAGAAAGCTTGAACTCCTCTAATGCTTTGACAATACCCGGTCTTCCAGAAAGAAACCAAAATAACGCTCATGTCAAAATTTAGATGATAAAAAACAGACCATGACTGAGAAACCTTAGCATTTTTATAACAGTATTGAGTCTGGTACCTCGCCAAGCCTTCTTCATCTGGAAGGGTTTCATCCTTGGTATCAGGCATTTCATCTTCATCCAGAGCCAGAGCCTGTAATACTGCATAGTGTCTCTGCAAGGCTGTAAAAGAAATTAAGATAGCGTCGGAAGTATCAGCCTTGGACAGTTGCTCGAACTTTGCAGACAATGTGCAGTTATCATTTTCACATAAGCGAATTTGACTGTAAGTAATCATTGGACCTAAGCAACAAATCAGTTGGTCATTAAACTGCTTTCTGCATAAATAGCACCCCAGAATTATGAATTTATGTTTCGAAGTCAGCAGTCCGCAGAATTCTATCATTGCTTCACTTAAACTTTAATAGGTTAGCACACCCACATTGAGGAAATGCAACACTTCTCTGACACTTATTCAGACTGCATAAACAGCCAAAAATCTTTAAGGTAAATTAAATTACTCATCACATTAATTTTAAAAGCATAACATGAATTGATTGACTGAAACTATAAGTTATCTATGTCAAGAAAATGCATTGCTTTTTTTATGTTTACATGGTTAGGCTTTTAGCAAGACTGGTGGAGTTCATATGCAAAGTACTAATCGCTTTCTTTCATCCAAAATTCACTGTAAGCATCTTGTCCCTTATGCATATGGTGTCACACAACTTCTTTATTCCATCCACATAGCCTAACATTGCACAGATAGCTTCTGCATTATACCCTGAAATTATGAAAAGATTTCACCAACCATTTCTTATATTTCTCATAATTTTCATCTCATGATTCACTATGTTCCTCTGATGCTTGTGTCAAGGTCCTCCAAGAGAATAGCATTCTTAAATTCTAATTGATGCGTTCTTTTCAGAAAGCACGTCTTCTATAACCAAATTAATTTTGAAGTTAGCATCATTCCAACTATTTGTTATCCATTTACTACTGTTATGATATTTACTAAAAGAAAATCCATGGGATGGTCCTTCGGAATATGGAACATACCAGGGTTCGCAAATTGGCAAACTGAAAAGTTTTTTAGATCAACACGCTTCACTAATGAAGAGGCACTCTTTATTTGGTCTTCAGTTGCTCGAGGTGCCATGGGATTTGTATCAGTGTGAAGCTGCAGATCCACCATATTGTTCTTAATGCTAAAGTGTTCACTTAAGAAATTAGTGAAGTTAAAAAGTTACTCTTACCTCTTCAACGGGTCTGATATCATCAGAATATGGAAGATATATCATATGCATTCCAGGTGGCTCAATCTGACCACTGGCACTCACGATCTCATCCTTTAGTTTAACAATTACAAACAAAATTGTAATATTCAGGTTCAGCATTATAAGCATTGTGTAACTAACAACAACAAAATATTGTGACGCAAACTAGTATATGAACCCACAGCTCTAGTAATTTTTTGTTCAGGATAGAAGATCCATTGAAATAATAAGTGTTGAGGACAGAGGATTACATGCTCTAATAAAATTCAAATGGGAAAGACTTCCATAGCACCATCCCCTACCCCTCCCCGTCCCTCCAAACTTCCAACTTTCTAATGTAGTCTCTTGTAAATACTCTGTTAAGGTAACAAGAATAATGCTACTGCAAAAAGGGAGGAAACGTAACATTCTAATTGGTATTATTTATTAATTGCTTATTCAATAATATATTATGTTTTGACAAACTTAGAGGGTGTTCTGTTTAACTTATTTGAAATATCTTATATGTTTCTACATCTTATAAGATGTTTTAAAAGCTTAAAAATGTTGAATTCTATTTTAGAAATAAGCACTTAAAGTATTTGGATAAATAAGAGGCCACTGCTTATAAGATGTTAGAGTTTTGTATAATAGACTCTTTCTATTTTAATAATGTCTAAAAAAGTAATTAAGTCTTCTAATAGAATTTAAAATCATATAAAGGATTTCTCCAAATCCTTCCATTTGGAGAAAGGATTTCAAAGTGACTCCATTTGAAAAGAATTTGAAATCCATCCATATTCATCAAAACATAGTTCAAATTTGGAATGGAAGGATTTGAAATCCTTTAAATTTGAAATTATCCAAACAAATCAAAGAATTTGTTATGAAGGATTTGAAATCCATAATTTCAAATCTTCCAATCCAAATGCAACCTTAGGAAATTCACACTTTTATATAGTATAGATATAGATACAGATTAGTGCATTAAAAGTGCCATAACGCGGGCAATTTTAATTTTTTCAACGATTCACCATTGATCAAAAAACAAAGTACACTATTAGACAGTCAAATACAAATATCACCCATACTTATTATAGTCTTCAAGTAAGTGAAGTGGGTGAGTCAAAAAGATTCAAAACTCAAAATTCTAAAATCGGGAAAATAAATTAATTATTAATAATTATATCCGTTTGGAGTCCAAAATAAAACCCAAGACAGGATCTGGATCCGGCTGGATTCCGGCCAGGTTTTGCAAAATTTATGAGGCCAACCCGGGTTTGCATCCTGGTTTACCCAAACCCATTGCCAAACCTATGCTCACGTCATATGCAAGATGCTAATAAACACCACAGGTGGCTCTAATTTCATAAATCCAAAGTGGAATATGTATTTAAACTAAACCTCAGGGAAAATTTATGGAATTATCCATGAGAAGAATTTCAAATTTTAGCAAAAGAATGAAAAGAGTTCCAAAAGTTCATGAGATACAAACTTTGATTTCAAACTGTTCCAAAAATCAATATTGCTTATCAAATGTTTGTGCAATTCAATTGCACATGTTGATTGCTGACAATTTAGTGCTACATGTTTCTTCAATAACAAAAAGGTATTTCAAGTTCATATGTTTAGCTGAATGAAGAATTACTTAATTTGCATTAGTAAACATTCAGAGAATGTACTTTAGCCTAGGACTGCATAAGGCACCACTTTTCATGTAGAATAAATAAGCTCCTAGAAAACTGGAGAAGTAGAGGATATACAAGATAGCTACTACACCTAGAAATTGAAAGATTAAGAAAATAATAGAGGGGAGCAAGAGAAGAAAATGACAAATCAAAGAATCCATTTATAAATTCACAGGATCATTAACTCAACAGGAAACATGTATATAAATGAATCAGTTCACGCTACTGGGAAACATGACCAGCAATTCACTCTGATTTGCTGGATGAGTATGTTCAGATCTCTTCTATGTTTATACCACAGTATCAACTTGCCAAATCCAACCTACAACTAATTCAAATTTTCTCCAAGTGTTTCTTAGAAATATGAAAGAAAAGCAGGCTTACGGCAGAGAGGCAATCTATTGTATGGTCAAGCAAGTTTCTATTTCAAGATCAACATGCTGGAAAACATAATTAAATTCTTTTTGACATTATAAATGACATACAAATGGGTTGAAGTACATTTCATAGATTCCAACATGGAGCAAGAAGAGAACTAGTAAAGTGATAAGCAAGAAATTGGATTTTGTTCAAGTGAATACTCTAGCTAAAAAGTATTCCAACATAAGAAGAGTACATATGATCTCTAGTTTAGTTCCAACTTTGTCATCATATGCCCGCATCAGTGAAACATATGATTTTAACTTTATTACTACAATAACATCTTACTTGTGCAACTAGAGCCACCAATTGAGGATGAGTTGAGCTCCCGTAAAACGCAACAGCAAAACTGTGGCACAAAATGAGCAACTAAGTATAATAAAAGCGAAAAGGTAAAATCTTCACGGGAAGCCAATACCCAACTAGCACACAGCTCGCAAACTGTATATCCAATGCCTTTTTTTGTCTTTTATCTCACATACTTCTTCCCACATGATTTCTTTTGCCATATCAGAATCATTCATCCACACTAACATAATAATAGGCTGATACAATCTCTACCTAGACACTTGTCTATGGGATAATAAGAAACAAGAACGCATTGATAGGTTATTCGCATTTTCTCAGCCATCATACTTATGGGGAAAGCTTATGCATGTATCCTTAGGTTAGCGAAATCCAGGCAAAGATGTAGGAAAACATGAATATTTAGCCTCCAAGCTTTCAAGTAGCATAAAATTATACTTGGATCCATTAACAAACAAAGGTTAATTGCTGGGACCTCCTAAAGTTTGTCCAATATATAGATACCACCTCCCTATCCAATGAAATGTTTGTCTCGATGAACTGACCTATTTAAAATTAAATAAACCTGTTCTAAGGTCTGTTCACCATACAAAGACATCCTGGCAATATATCCAATTAGAAGAACCTAGGTCAAGGTTTTTCCAATATCAAAAGATTCCTTAATACTTTATTTAAACAGAGAAAAAAAATAACAGAAAAATCATTTTTAGAGTTCAATTAACTATACCAAATACACACTCAAATATGTAAATCCAAATTCGGGTGGTAACAGTACATTCAAAATCAACCTCCAATTTGGACCGAGGGCTCTTCTCTTCTCTCCCTTTCATCCTCACAGTCATGGGGAGAGGGTGATCCTCCACAGTAGCATTAGCAACAAATGAAGGTGGCAATCTAAGCTTTTTCATGCGGTGTTATCAAATGTAATTGTAATTTTAACTATACATAAGAACGCTGTTATTCTACTTTATATTTTATTTGTTTATTTGAAGATTATGAAATTCATTATGTTTTCTTCTCTTTCTACTTTGTGGTCGAAGAAACATAAGAATGTATGTAAAACATATAATAGGGTAATTGGAACAAAATGTGTTTAAAATATGTTCGAAAACATTAAAAATAGTTGTAATGAATACATATTAGAAAAAATGATGGTTCCCTTTTAATGTATTGGAAATAAAAATTACACTATTCCATAATGTACTATTATACAATACATAAGAAGTAACAAGCATTAACCCTCAAGGACAAATTTAGATTATGGGAAAAACTTTAGAGAGTGTGCTGTGTAAATTTTGGAAAACCACCTTCGGTTATAAGTTAACGCTTATTAAAACATTATAAAGCTTAGGGTATAAAATAGGTTTTCCACTATTTCCTTTTTTCCTTTGGCTGATGACAATATTTCTGGTTAGGAGACATGTTAGAGCCAGGAATTTCTAAACTGATATAAAACATCAGGGAAGTAAATGTAATATGACATGACACAAGATAGATGCCTTTACGTTGACAAACTTCAGTAGAGGGTACTCTAGTTAACTATTTCATTGATTTGTGGCAAGCTGCTTTGGGAAGAAAGTGGTACATTAGTATCAGTCCCCTTACAAATATATGACTAAATATGCATAATTCTCATTCATGATAAACTTCCGCAATTATCTGAACTCACCGCTTCAGCCGCAACATTGATCTGTGGAGAGCAATGAAAATACAAGTACTTCCAATCACTTCCTGCACCAAATGAATGAAGAATAGAGGAATTTAGAACAAAAGCTATTATTTATATCATGTGAAACAAAAGCAGAACAAATAAACTAATGCCAAATCAAATGACAGAAAAGAGTATTAGCTTTTGAGTTTGAAAGAAGTATCAGCCAGGCTCTGGATACAAGTAAGTTGCAATTCGAGCTTTCATCATTAAACTGAATCCTAAATTAGAGATTGTTCACATGTTCAGAAGCTAATTTTTAAGTTTTAAAATTTTTAGTTCTTCATTTCTTTGAATATAATTACTTCTGCATCAAATATTCAAGGAGGAAAAAGACTCTCCAAGCTTTCTAGGTTAAGCAAAGGCTTTGAAGTACAAGCTTCAGAATGTTGGTTGTGGCTGGGCTCAAGTGTCAAGCTTCTACAGGCTTCAATTAGTAAAACAATTCGGAAGTAAAGGCCCTGATAATGATAAATCAGCATTCAGGTCAACAAACATAGCATTCCCCATAGGCATGTCACTTGACTCATCTTATACAGACTTAATCCTGAAAACAGAAGGCTATTAACCAAGCCGATCAATCAATAGCCACTTCCCTTCCTTGCAATTTGATTGCCCAAGAATGGCTCCATCTGGTTACATTTGGGGGCAGTACTTCAATTTCGTCCGGATTATGTCAAACATACATCGACTTTCTCCGTCCTCTTCCCTAAATATTATTAAGAATCCCTAATCATTACTAACATACATACATATATACACTCCGATAACTATACTTTTTATATATAATTTATACATTTCCAACCATACATCAGTAAAAACATATAAACGTATACGATTTGCCTATCATTATACCAATATAATGACATATGTATAACAATAATGATAATAATAATAATAAAAAAAATAAAAAAAATAAAAAAAAAAACCTTGATGTCCACCACTTGTGAGGAAAAAATATTTACATAAAAAGACTTCTACTGTAGGAAATGTCTCCCTCTAAACTAAGACCAAACATATTTCACATTCTCTAACTTATTCCACCACTATATGTTCCCCTAAACCATTTCCCTCAAGCATATAAATGACTTTATATGCTCGTTCTTGATTCAAGGATATTATGTATTGTTGATTGTGTTGTTGGTCGCTAATTTGGTGGTGTTGGAAATCTCGAGGATTGATTTACGTCTCTGAAAGTTGGGATTTAGTAGCTACAAATCGTGAGAATTGGGATTATTGCTGAAATTTTGAAGTTTTTGTACCGGAACATATGTTTGGAGTTAGTATGTCTTGATTAAAGTTGTTAAATTGCCCTGTGTTAGCCTTTGAATTTTCCAACTGTTGTCTTCTGATATTCTGTGGGTTGATATGAATTTTCTGTTTAAGTTCAGATAAGTAAGAAAGACTAGCGCACGCAGTATAAACAAAATATTATTTGTGTGAAATGTGTCCCATTGGTTGCATTAAATGAAAATTGTGCAAGGATAAACACAAAACCCCATGTGTGATCTTTTGAGCCAAGAGCATTCCACTTAATAGTGCTCATACATTTCTTGTGATTGAGTGCATCAAACATGGTTCGTCCATTCTAGAAATTGCTCGTGCAATGCATTTCGTTCACATTTTTGTGGATTTGTGTATGAAAGTGATAAGGGCACCTCAGAATGGCCAATTTAACCTTGAAAAGAGCCTACCTGGACTTCACCCCTAGAAATACTCATCTAGGCTTCGACTTTTCTTGGTTAACCCACGTTACCAGCCAATTGATCCCCTTCTTGGTTATTTTCAGAGTAATCATTTAATCCATATAAGGGGATAGTGTTGGCTTAGTTACTTGGAAGTGTAACATGCAAAGAAGTGAATGAAAGTGATTCAAGTTGCATAGTAGTGGAAAAATTGTTATCCCCATTAAAAAAAAAAAAAAAAAGGAGAGAGAGAGAGAGAGAGAGAGAATAAAAGAAAAGAAGGAAGAAAACTGAAAGCTGAAAAAAGAGAGCGAGAGAGAGAGAGAGAGAGAGAACGGAGAAGAAGATTCAAAGGAAAAGAAGGAATTTTGTTGTTTAACGCACTTTGATCAAGTCAAAAGGCAAAGGGGCATGAAGGGTAAGTAACTAAGTTGGCATTGTCTCTTGATTTATGAGCCACAATTTGACCATTCCCTTTTGTCACACCTTGTCTGAAGCCACTATTATAACCCGTGTAAAGACTCTTTGGTTCATGCATTAATTCGTATTTCGTTGGGGGTGGCGTTTTGATTCACAAGCAAATCTATAGGAATGACATTCTATGCTTTGATTTGAGTACATCCAAGTTCCTAAACACTTTCGAGTGACTAGAGTGAAGCCTTTGTGAGGGTGTTCAGACTTGTTTCATTAGATTTTGATGAAGTTAACGGGATACTTGTGTGATTAAGGTTGTGCTATAAGTGCTTGTTCGCATGATTCTTATCTCCTCTTAAACTTTAATGCATATTAATTTGGGGGTTACACTTGATTGACATGAAGGAAAATATGGTGAACTTGGATACTTCATATATTTTGAATTGAGACATGCTTGCAGACAAGCATGGTTCTAGTATAGGCTAGTTTGATAGGTCACAATTAGGTGTTATCATCTTAATCTATCTCTAATGTATTAAATGTGTTTTATTGCATAATTCCTGGGATTTAATATCTTCTGATTGTAGGATAGATTAGGTAGAGTTGGACTAAAATGAGCTAAAGTGGAATATTTGAAAATATTGCATCCGGCAAAAGAGCAATCAACATGTGGCAGACTTCAAGCTTGATAGGGTGTGGCCACGCCTTAACAGAGATTGCAAGCAGTTGGGCAAGAGAAGGAAAGATCCTGCAGAGTTAGAAGTAACTTTCCATATTCACTCAACCACAAGTAGGAAAGAAAATCGGGATTGTTGGAGCTTTTGGGGCTAAAAAAAGGACCCTTTGGGTGCTAATTGAAGACACTCACCAACTTCTTCTACTAGATTTTTGGATGTTTTTTACGCACATTATGTGTAATTAATTTTCATTTCAAGTTCAAAAGAAACATTGAACCCTTTCATTATGTTGTGAGGTTTGCGTTTATTGTCAATTTCTCCAAGTATTCCCTGTCTTGATTAATTCTTTACAGAATGATTAATATTAACAGATCTACAAATCGATTCCATATTCATTATTCTACTGTTGTTCATGAATTCAGTGACCCGTAATTATCATGAATGATTGGTATATATGATTTTATATGGACAAGAAAACTCTATTAGATAATTTGGTCTAGGTTTAACTGTTTTCACAAATTCAAATGTTCAAACATTCCATATCAAAGTCGTCAAAATTACTTATTAATTCTACGATTGTGTTAGTTGTGGAACAAGGTCGAATCCCAAGGGAACTAAGTGTTAATTTCTCAAAGCTGTGGTAACCAAAAAAAGGGGGCTATTGAGATTAACTAATCTAAATTAAATTGAAAGTAATAATAAACAACTGGAGTAAACTCAAGAGAGACGAATTCTAATCCAAGATAGTATATCACCCAATTATCACATTGACTCTTGACTCTTGGTCACAAATGATTAATTTAATACTCAAGCATTTAACCTTGAAATTTATTAGGATAGCCATAATAAAGTTTTGATTTCCTATGGTAATTGATTTGACGCAAGCATCTAAATCAAAATTTATTATCTCACTGATTGTGCACAATAGCATTCCATATCAAATTGATAATAGCATTTGCACCTGTGAAAACAATTAAGCCTACATTAAATTAGGGCTGCAAACGAGCCGAGCTCGGTCAAAAATTTGAGCTCAAGCTCGAGCTCGTAGATCACGAGCCGAGCTCGAATTTGGTTTTTATTTTTTTTCTAAAACAACGAAAAAATATATGGACTATTCTATAAAATTCATATGAATTGTATTAAATATGTATTTATAAAAAAATTGTCGAAACATACTTTATTGTTGATTAAGCTTGTTTCTAGATAATATAAACCAAAATAACATTGAAATATAACAATAAAATTCGTATGAATTATATTAAATATTTATTTAAAGAAAATATCAAATCGTACTAAGTTGTTGATTAAGCTTGTTTTTAGATAATATAAACTAAAATACCATATTTAAATATCATCTAAAACTAAAATATGAGATATTGACTAATAATTCTAATATATGATGAATTTTGAAATAAATGCATTTTGTTGTAGTAGATATTGAAATTATAAAGATAAAATTCATATGCATTATATTAAACATTTATTTTACAAAATAATTAGCAAATAATACTATATTATTGAATAAGCTTGTTTTTGGATAATATAAACAAAAATACCATATTTTAATATCGTTTAAAACTGAGATATGAGTTATTGACTAATAATTCTAATATATGATGAATTTTGAAATAAATACATTTTATGGAGTGGATTTTAAATTATAACAATAAAATTCATATGCATTATACTAAATATTCATTTACACAAAAAATATCAAAACTTACTAAAATGTTGCTTAAGCTTGTTTTTAGACAATATAAATAAGAATACCATATTTTATTATTATATAATATTAAAATAAAAGATATATTGACTAATATTTCTAATATATAGTGACTTTTTAAAATAAACTTGATATAATATTGAAACGTACTTAAATATATAAAAATATGTATAAATAAAAAAAATTGAAAAAAAAAGTGTATAGTGGAGCTCGAACTCGAGCTGGGGAAGCTCGACCTCGAGTCGAGCTCGGACTTGAGCCGGCTCGCTAGCCGGCTCAGCTCAACTTGCACCCCTACATCAAATAACTAAGATTGCTCCAATTATCTAACGTAGTTTTCTTATCCTTACAAATAAATCATACAAAGCAAATAATTGATTTGTTTACTACTTGTTCTGACCAATCATAAGTTTTCTTATCGATGGCAGTAGACTAACTAACATAGAATCGAATTATCAACTCTGAGTATTAATTATCCTATAAATAATAAAAACAAAACAAGACATATTCCAAGAAATAAAATATGCGCAATATCTCACTACATGATAAAATGGCTCGACGTTTCTCTTTATTTAGAAAAGAGAATTATTTACCTATAGTGTGCGTAGAAAACACCTAAAATCATAGAGAAAAGCATAAACTAAAGGAAAGGGGGAAGATGGAGGATGGAAGATGATAGGAGATGTTAAAATTTGCAACAAAGAGTCCTTTATATAGCCAAAAGAACGTCCAGCAATCCAAATCTCTTTCTCTTGTGGTTGAGTGAGAAAGAAAATTGCTTCATTTAGAGTTCTACAGGATCGTTCCTTCTTTTGCCCAACCAATTTCAGTCTCTTTGATCACGACCTATCCTAACTTGAAGCATGTTCACATGTTGATTTGTGTATTTTGTCACCCAATGTGTTCAAATGTTCCATTTTTAGCTCATTATTTTTCAAACTTTATCTAAATGTCTCCTAGAAACAAAAGATATTAAAAGTCAATCAATTATGCAACAAAACACATTTAAGATATTAGATATAGATTAAAACGATAGCATCTAATTGTGACCAATCAAACTCCCCCACGCCGAAACCATGTTTGTCCTCAAGCATATCTCAATTCAAAATACACCAACTATCCAAGTATCACCTTTCAAACTTTCTTTTATGTCAATCAAGTGTAACCCCTAAGCTTAGACATATTAATAGTTTAAGAGGAGATAGCAATCACGAGAACAAGCACTTACAACACAACCTTAAACATACAAGTATCTATTGATTTCATCAAAATCAAAGGAGACAAGTCTTAACACCCTCACAAAGGTATCACTCTAGTTGTTGGGAATTTGGATGAACCCAAATCAAAACATTTATGTCATTACCATAGGCTTGCTTGTAAATCAAATCTCAACCACCAACAAAAAATGTGAATCAATGCATGAATCAAAGGGTCTTTGCATGGTTGTAACGGGGTTTGGAACAAGGTGTGGCAAAAAGTAAAGGTCAAATTTGTGGCCCATAAATCAACAGAGATAATGTCAACTTAGTTGCTTACCCTTCAAAGCTCCCTTGCCTTTAACTTGATTTAAGTGCGTTAAGAAGGAACCTCCTCATTTTCCCTTTATTTTCTCATAATCTTTTTTTTTTTTCTCCCTTCTTCCCTTTTTTGTTTTCTTTCTTCCAGTGAAGGTCAGCCACGATAAATTGCGGGAAATGCTAATGCAGAATAGATCAGGATGTTTATGCATGCAGGCTTGTCCGCATGTGCAGGAGAATGTAATCATAGCTGACTAGATTAAAAGAACATAAAAATGAACAGCCACAAGTGACATCTTAATCTCTGGAAAAAAACTGTCAACACACAATTTTCTAAGCATCTCACAGCACAAGGGATAGCACATTTAGAAACAAGATAAGCATGATTATATAGGGATAAGGACAACATAACCTCATCACTTGGGAAGACAAAGGTAGATGGCCTCAAGTTGTGGTAATCCTTCAAACAACTCAATGGCTTGAAACCTAGGAGACGAAGATGTCCAGTAGAGACCCTCTTGATTTCGGAAAGTTCATTGGCTGAGAACATGATATTCTCACTGGAAATGAAAACTAATAATAATCATTGAAAATAAAGCTAATGAAGCAAAATAAGTTAACATGAAAGCACATATTTGAAGCAACCATATCTGACAATCTATCTTGAATCATGCCCTAGATAACAAAAGATTTAAATGCTTCCATCTCGTGGCATATTTTCTTATATGACCCCTATACAAGTATATTACACTTTGAACAATGAGTTGAAAGAACAAAGCACTTCAAAAAAGTTCTAGACATTGTTACAATTTCCTTAATATGTCATGGCAGCAAAGTCTTGACAATCCAGGTTTAGAAATCCTCGCTGAAGCAATGAATCAATATTCGGAACAGATATTCAAGGAAAAACTGAAGCAGGTGGAAATTCAAAGTCAAAGTTGAACTAATACTTGACCTGTAGAAAAAAGTCCACAAAAGTATGCTGGTAAATCAGGCATAACAAGATAGAAACAAGGCATCAACAGATAGGACTGCATAGAATAAGACTCATCTACCATCATAGAAATATATACAGAAACATAATTCTAGATAATCCAGCAAGTATATGCCCAAAGGCATTTCAAAAGCTAATTAGATAATTGAACCTCACTTCTTGTAAGTCTGAAAAAGCTTTGGAGGCTCCTGCAGCAGAGCACCGGTGTCTGAACAGAAAAAAGATCTATCTGCCTGAAGAAATGAGAATCTAAGAAATGGGATTATAATCATGTGCTTCAGAATGTAGAATAACTATCACAACTCTTCAAGTTCAAACTATTATAAAGGGTTTTGACTCATGGAAACCCAGTTCAAGTAAACAACTTCCACAATTTAATACCTTTAGAGGAAGATTAGTGACTGAATCAAGCCAAGTGATAGCTCCTGAAACCAAAGAGGATATATTAGAGATGCCTTACCTTGAGGCATGTATAAGACATATATAGACCTGAAACGGACCTGGATTGGTTGGACGGACTAAAGCATAGGTATTTAATTCAATGGATATCCCCCCAGCAATGATGAAGTTAATTCTTCGAACTTTGCGCTTTCTGAAAATACGCTTTCTTAGCTGGTCTTTCATGTCTTCAAATCTGACATCAAAATCATTTTTTGTTCATATAATTAGGAAAAAAGGAGAGAAAAAAAGCAAGTATGTTGTGTATATCCCAAAAACTAAAAGCATCCATCTCCCTAAATTTGGAGAAAACCGAAACATCCTGTTTCATTATCAAATTACTATACAGCTCATATCGGATTAATTCAGTGCTAGTATAAATGAAAGGATGGATCCAGAAGAACTTGATTTCTTTTGCTTTTTCTTGGCTGAGAAATAAAGAGATTCTGCAGTCAATTAACTTGATCAGCGATAGCGTCACACTGGTACATTGCATTTATTACTGTATTAGCTTGTTTGACGCTAGGGTACATACATAACACGTGAAGCAACATGAAAGACAAACATTTTAGGAGAACAAATAATGGTATATGTAGTATATACTTGATGAAGGATGAACTGGACACCCCTCCATGCTCCTAGTGGGGGAAGAACAGAACCACCAGTTAAATCATTTGCAGCATGAATTTAGGTACTCATAAGTTGACAGGAAAAAATACATAGTTTAAAATACAATGACTTGTATTAAATTCTATACTGGGAATAAGATAATCCTTTGTTTTATTCTTGAAATTCATAAAGTAACAAGCATAAACAGGTTATGCATCGATGTTCCCCATACGCTTTCTCATTCATCATCTAAACAAACTTTCCACTTGAAAATCGGAAAAATATTAGTAAATATTTCATTCTACTTCTACATGACTAATGCTTTTTGAACAAACCCTTTAAAACCATTGAAAAATAATAAGATCCAATCTGACTGAGCAGTTACCATCTCCATATTCTCTTTACTAGATAATTAATATCATAGACTAATTACCACAGTGGCAACATTGAACAACAAAAGAACATGTCAACTCGACCAGATTAATAAACAAACAGAAACAAGATGTAAAAGAATGAGAATGCCAAAACCAAATACAGTTGCAAAGTTCTCAGACTTTTGGACAAGATTCTGTTGGACAAAAAGGCAAATTAGCAAGGAAACTGGTTAATTCAAACCTCTCCCCTACTAAAGCCTTAAACTCAGCCAGGTCATTGCCTTCCAGTCCCAATAATTCCTGAATATATGAGGAGCTCAATTAGATACTAAAGAAAAATAGATATAAACAAGACAAGGGTAATCCATGGTAAGCATAAACATACAGCATAGAAAATGGACATATTGAAGTCATCATCTGGTCTACTCAAGGGAAGGAGTTCAATTGAGATGCCAAGATCTTGAGCATCCTGAAAAGAAACCAAAAACTCAGTTTCATGTTTCTCATAATTTTACTATTCCAAAAGACTTGCTGCCTGGCATTTTTCAAATCTCAAGATCTTCTGAGCTTTAAGAAGACTCGATCTATGACAGCAGGAGCATGTGCATGAACTGAGACATTACTTTGGCTCGCTGTAGTGTTGTTCTCATCATATCCATTTTTGTCACTCCTTTCATGTTCCCAAATGGATCATCTTCATTTGTAAACAATAGAATCCTTTTATCAGCTGTTTTGGCGGACCTGGTGTAATTACATCACCAACATTAGTTGAAAATATCTTTCAGATGAAATAATCCAGATATCACTTTCAAAAAGTTATACCATATGATAAAGCTTCCCTGCAAATAACTCTTCTCTAGATTTATATTCATACCATTCATTAGAAAACATACCCTTTCCGTAATATTGCTTGTGCAGCCCAAAGAGCGTTGTAAAGAGAATTATCACGAGTTCCAGGCAAGATACCATATTTACTTCCAATTTGTTTATCAAATGACTCTGTTCGCATAAAAGATCAGGCAAAAAATCAGACAAGAACCAATAACTTAATGTTGACAGGGCAAAGCTGATAAATAAGAAAGAAATAAGCCTTCAGGAGTGAGGCTTCCAGGGCCATTACTTTATTAGACGCATGATTAACAAAAAAAAAAGGGGGTTTCGCATGACCCAGAAAGCCCAATGGAAAATTATCAGTACATAACAGCAATATCGAAAAACTTCTATGCATTGACGAAATAAGTTAACATGGTGCATGCTCAAAGCAGTTTAAGTATTGGTCTCTTCTCAGTAATTGAAGGCTTTACGTACAATTTATTTTTTTGACGTTAAATGAAATATAAAGCAGGTCAGTGAATCGTCAACCACTTCTCGTCTGTGGGTTCCATACCATGTGATGGATTTTCTGGTTGTCTCAACATGTCAATGTTGAGAAATTGCAAGTGTCACACCATTTCATATCAAGAAAGTAATGGGTCATGAAGTATAAATATAATATGCTTTGACAAAAATAACGGTTAGTAAGAACCAGACATCTTGGAACTTGGAAACTATATACCATATGCCATTCAGCAAAAGAAGTTGGTTATTGACCCAAATAAGGCTGATAATACTAACCTTCTATGCGGTCAAATTCTTTGATAAGCCTAGCTGTGGGTCGATCTAAATCCTCTCGTTCAGGAACATTAAAAACATACACACCATTTAGGTCCTGCAAATTCTTCTTTTCCCTCTAGAAAATCAAGCATATACAAAACAAAAATGAGATAGGTACTTCAGTCAAAGCATTGAACTTATCTTTGTTAATAAAATAATATTCATGGTATCCCATCACATATGGAGCATGTCATCCAATAATTACTTGATAAATTTAACTTTTATAACATCTATTAATGTTTTGTATTGTCTTTTTTATGCAAATATTCAATTCCACACTATATATATCATAGTTTTGGGCTACATGCAACTTGGTGCAAGAATCTTGATTCATGCATAAGGATTGTTTGGAGAATACATGAAACAATTTCACTTCTATTCTTACTGAATCCTCTAACTTTTCTCTTTTTTCTTGTTTTCCTTCTGATGCATTTGTTCAAGTACTGCTGCGATGAAATTTCTTAGGATAACCAAACAAGTCAGAGTAAAAAGCGAACACTACAAAAATGTCTAAGAATCAAAATTGTGTATCTTCTTCAATTAATGATGGGCAAAATATTAGAGCCAAAAGGCCTTAACTTACAGTATTAAAGAAGCATATTGCAACTTCATCATAAGACCTATTGATAATTTGAGTCTTCAAGGACTGTGCAATGCTACAGACAGCAATTTCAAAGTGACTGACATCCTTCTGATCATCCTGTAAATGATGACAAGTCAATGAGCATGCATCAGTTTTGGTTCATAGAATAAGTATCAAATTATCATGTATACTTTTCTACAACAAAAAGGTCCTACTTTTGACGTGTCTCTACAAAGGGATAAGCAGAACTCTCCAACCTTTAACAAATAATTGATATGTCAACTTCATTATTGAGAATGAATGGATGTCATTGACTAAAAGTACTGGCAACAGCAAAGAACAAATAGCACAATTTCCATATTTAACCCATTCAATTAAGAACCAGCATGGTTATGTTTAAAACATAAAGCGTTCACATCAAGTTTGTCACTTAGAAAAAGTTTACCAAGGCAGTTGTCTATAATCTTTTGACTTCTGTTTGCTTATTTTCGTCTTTAACTTAATTGGTTTAAGTATTTAATTAGCCTTTGCTAGATAAAGTTATCCTAAAGTTTGTGGCCATATCAAGCATTCTTTGTTTGGTCAGGAGTACTTTCTTGGGCTGGATTCTAGAGTTGATTTGGCTTAGAGAATTTCTTCTGAGTGTACTTTATGGTCTATTAATTTAGTATGGATAATAAAGTCTTTTAGCATCTATCTGGTTTCCTATACCGTAAAAGAAATTTCAAAATGACGCAAGTGCTGTCTTGGTTGAGTCAGCTGCCCTTTCAGCATGTGCTAGATTGTATTGAGTACATAATCAAAAAATTTAGAGCAAGTCATCTTGGTTTACTCAATCCATATTTACTTTTATCATTCATTAATCTTAAGTTTAAGACCTCCAACTAATACTTTTTTTAGATTTTATATCATCACTTCCCATCTCAACATCATGGTATCAGTCCCCTGAGAAACAGAATCAAGGCTTCCTAAAACTCCATTACTCTACCGCAATGAAGATATCTAACTAAACTCCTTTGGCACTGAAAGCTGCTGCATGTCGTGCCAAACTTCATTCTAGACATTTGAAAACCAGCATATCTGAAATGCCCAGTTTAAATAACAATATATTGCATACACCGTTTATCAATTGCTACTATATCATCCTCGTCAGAGATGATACGAAATGAAAACCATATTAACAGTCTCACTAATGCATCTTTGCAACCAAGATCCCATACCAAACTTAGCCAAACAAACATTCAAAACAAAACAACTAAAAAAGAGAGAGAAAAAAGAAAAAAGTGGTGAACACTTGAGACAAGCAATAAACTCAGCGACATATCATACAAGCACGAGTAGAAATACAACGCAAAAGGGGAATGGGAGAGGACTAACTGAAGGGCAAGTGGTGGACAACATTTTGGGGGAAGCATCCACCAAATACACCAACATCTCCTTCGTGGCATCTCTCTCCTGCACATTCTTACAAACACTTGCTTAGCATATGCAGACGGAAAATTTTCTTTCAGGAAAAAAGAAATGGAAGCTATTGTCCCCTCATGGTCATTATAACCTGGTAGAATTCATTCTCGGGGTCGTCATCGTCGCGGAAAACTTCGTCCGGATCAATATCCATGGAAGTAAAACCAGTGTAAGGCGCTGTTGACGAGAGTTCTATGATTCTTACAGGAGAAGTTGAGGAGTATGTCCCTTTTCTTCTGTCTATACAGAGAGCGAAAATTGAATTAAGAATAGTCAAAAGATTAGTAAGATAGTGGAAGGGGGAAAAGAAAAGATAAAACAACATACCACCCCTTGGTTTTATTTTCTCCCTATTTTGGAGATGGAGAGAAAATAAAATCAAATATAGAATTACCCAAAACATTTTTATATTTTAGATAAATTTGGCGTATTTTTTCATGTATAAATACATCCACTTATAAATAAATAAATATTACTATATATATATACATTTATAAAAATATATAAAAGAGATATAATTTGACAATGAACAGTATTTTTTGTCTCCCAATATACAACACAAGATATACAAAAAACATAAATATTATTATATACATATATAAAAATATATAAAAGAGACTTGATTTTACAATAAACAGTATTTTTTATCTCCTAATGTACAACACAATACATAAAATATATTTTTTACACTATTTAAAATTAACTCCAAAAACAAACCTAAACATACATCCTATTTCTAACACACACTTATTTCTCTTTATTTTCTCTCTCTATCTTTTCAAAACAAAACAAAACATTTTAAAAATGAAACCAAACATACCAAAAGGCCCTCTTCGATAATAACATAGTCTATTTGCTTATATTTCTATTTTCAGTTTTCAATTTTAGGTGGAAATATGTGTTTTTAATTTGGTAAGGATTGTCGTGTGAATTGTAAATACTTTGGATAAATTCATTTTACACTCAAATAAATAATAACAAGTGAAAAATAACACGTTAATTATTAATTATATTTTCCTTTCTATTTATATTTTAAAATTTACTAAATTAATTTCAAATGTAAATAGTTAATTAATAGATATTTTTATACATATTTTGTCATCAAATCAACGGCCGACAAATGTTAAAATTAAAGTATTCGGCCAATCAAATCGTGCTTCGTAATCACAGATTCAAGCCAATTAGACGGCGCCACGTGGAGTAACTACATGTATGTTCCAATCAAATCAGTACAAATAATTTTGATACTAATCTCTTTAGAAAATACAAATATTAAAAAGACAATGTCAAATTGACCGATCATGTATTGCCAAATATTTAATATATTTATTTCTTTAAATTAAATTATAATAAAATAATACAAAATGTATTCAAGTACATCACAACTCTACCCCTTTGACAGATGTATAAGAGGGTCATTGAAACTCATTCAACACACATACATAGAAATGCTATTTTTTAATATTTACGGGACCGAAAGTAAGAATCTCAAAATTAATGGACCAAATTAAAATGGAAAGGACCTAAGTTGCGGACTGAAAAATGCTATTTCTCCTTATGGAAATAAGAAAAGTCAAATGGTGAGTAAACATTACCACAATAACGATTAAAAGTACAAAATTTTAAAATAATTATATACTAACACATTACTACAATTACATTTTCATATTAAGAAAATTAATAAATTTTGAGAATAAACTTAGTAAAATAAAATAATAAATAAAAATTGAGTTAAATATGTTGAAATTAGAAAAAAAAAAGATGATAAATAAATAAGCCAATGAGATTAATATATTTTTCCAGTACACATAAATTCATAAAAATAACTTAAAATTTTAAAAAGCATGAATACTAAAGAGAAAAAAAATTGATATATGAATAGAATATTATTAAATTAAAATTGCTTATAAAAATTCAACTATTGAGTGAATCTCTAAGCACTTGATTTTTTTAGTATTAGATAATCCTGAATGTTTTACTTTTACATCCATTGTTTTCTGTTATAAAGGTGAAAAATAAAATTTTATACGATAATATTTCAAAATTTAGAAGCTAATAAAGCATGTAAATAATGCTTTGACAATATAAAAAAGTTGATCCTGAAATATGATTAACATACATTATAAGATCTTACAACACAAATATTAGTACTATGGTCCAATTTGATTATAGTTTTTATAACAATAGTCAATAAATAATTAGTTTGTAATAGTGTCAATAAATTAAAAATAAATGACATTCAAATATAGTAGTAAAAGAAAACATACAACACACACATACAAAATTTAACAAAAAATGAAACAAAATTAAACAACTGAAAATAGGCATAACAAAACCTACAAATAAAATTGATCAATTTATTTTATTAAATTGGAATTTCTTCTAACCAAGATAAGGAGCTTTGACTAATTATTTTAATTTTAATATTAATTTTTTGAATATCATTATTTTATATTTTCATATTAATTGGTTTGAAACATAATAATGAAATAATCATTAGTGAATATACGAAATACAAAATTTCAATTTTGAGTAATATCTTTTCATTCAATAGTACTAATTAAATTTAGAAAGTGAATTATAAATAATAGCATTGGATAGTTTCCTCATCAATTTAAATAATTATTATCAATTTGTTTGGAAATATAATTGTATAATACTAATGTTTCAATGAAAAAGATAAGAATAATATCATGAACTTAACATAAATAATATATTTATTTCTAAAAATATATTTGTACACGTGCATCGCACGTCATGCTTTCTAGTGTTATAAATATCCAAATTAATTCTCATGAAGATCAAAGTGGCAAATCCACTTCCAAATCTTCAAATCCAAGGTCAATACTATTTAATTCGGGATTACAGGTGTGAGCTCATAAATTAACGTTATACAAATTCGAATCCAAAGCTAAAGGAGATCTACAAGAATATTTACCTTTGAATTTGTCAAGTTTAAACAATATTCTTTTTTAAGAGAAGAATCAGGGGAGAGAATAGAGATTGTACTCTTTCAATTTACTTAAATCTATATATTTCATTTGTAACATTTTTCTTGTCTTTCGATTTTCAGACACGACACAATTGCATTCAAAAAATTTGGCACATCCAACGGGACTTCTCTACCTCTCACGTGTTCCCTTCGTCAAGATCTAAAACACTTAAATAGATATCCAAAGAAAAGTTTTAAAGACGGTGAATTTCAAATTAGCCATATCAAAATCTTCAAGCTCTAGTTCCAAGAGTGTAGGTGGTACTATAAGAAGCATGTCGAAAAAACTTAAAGAATCTTCAAGGACTTGATCCACCCTAGCAACGCCAGTGAAGATTATGAAAATAAATCTCCTCCATCCTCTCCTCGCACCGTGTCTAGCTACTCTTTCACAACAAATGTGACATTAGTCATGGTGAGAAATGCTACGACTATAAAAAAAAGCAAATTCCGAGTCGAACAAGAGTCATTAAAGGACTTACAAAGCATGTCTAAGAGCAAGATACTCAAATTACTAAGTTGATTAACAAGACAAATAATGTTGACACGAGCCATATCATGGGAAAAAACAAGTTGCGGCCCACGATGAAGCAGAGGCATCTACAAAGCAACAGTATACCGAGAAGGATAAGTCTGCAAAAGAGTTCCAAGTTTCATCTGATTGTTTGATTCATGTGGATCAACTGAAAGAGTTTATTGAAGGAACCATTAGAAGTAAGATCAGGGTAAACTCAAAATCTCCCCTTACTGACTTCAAGCCTTACAGTCAAAGGATCGATAGCTTGAAGTGCCAATAGACTATTAAACCACTGAAGTTCCAACAGTTTAACGACAAAGGCAATCCTAAGCAGCACGCGGTTCACTTTGTTGAAATGAGCAACAACGCTGGAACATATGCGAATCATCTAGTCAAGTAATTTGTACGATTGTTGAACGACAATGTGTTTGACTAGTAAACTGACTTAGAGGTTGGCTCAATTGATGGATGGGAACAATTGGAGCAAGAACTTCTCAATTATTTCTACATCAGACTATCAGCATCATTGAGCTTACGAGTTCCGACCGATGGAGAGATAAACTTGTCATCGATTACATCAGTAGATGGGAAATTTGAGTCTTAATTACAGAGATCAATTATTTGAAGCTTCCATTATTGAGACGTGCATTCAAGGATGCACTGGGGCCTGGGTATATTCTCCAAGGAATCCTATCCAAATCCTTCAAAGAATTAGCCACTCAAGTATATGATATGGAGTTAAGTATGACACAGAGTGGGGTTGAAGGACCACCTGTTTAAGAGTTTCGCAGAACCAAAGAGAAGCAAGAGTTCAAGAAAGGGCGTAAACTTTTTCCAAAAGCTCTGAGCAAGGACTCAATGACAGTAAATTTAGCATCCTTCAAGCTATGTAGCTTGTCAAATGACATTCTCCCAGAAAATAATATCTCTCACGGGAACCACAAAGAAAGTTAACCTTGAAGGAAACGCAAGCCAAGCAATATACATTCCTTGATCCCAATGTCCCCGGAATATTTGATGACTTATGGAGGCCAGTCTTATCGAGTTGCCTAAAATGAAATGATCTCAAGAAGCCAAAGGAATAGATTATCCAAAATATTTCAAATATCATCTCTTAGTTGGGCAATCAATACAAGATTTTCGTGTTAAGATAATGTTATGCAGTTGGCTCGCCAACCGCAACAACAAATCTTATGACAAACAAGTGTGGGTCTTTTGATGAAAGTAAAGCTTCATGCAACACCACACATGGGAATGATACTACAATCAATGAGGATGCACTAGTCGAAAAGGAAGATTCCTCTTATTTTCATGAGTGTATATTCACAATTACTTTCACTGATAGAGAGTTGTTTCTCAAGTCTAAGCCTCATAATCATCCTTTGTTCATTGTTGGATATGCACGTGAACAAAAAGTGAATATAATATTGATTTATGAAGGCTTTGCAATTAATATCTTACCCTATGAACTTTGAAAGAATGGGGTTCCTTATGGATGACCTCGAAAATGTTGCCTTATGATCTAAGGTTTCAATCAAGGAGGAAAAGTTGCATTATAAGAATGGAGTTATTGATCGATGGCATGGTGTTGACCACACTATTTCATATTATAGACGTCAAAACTTCTTATAACATGCTTCTTGGTTGCCCCTGGTTACATGAAAATTCCGTTGTTCCTTTAACATGGCATCAATGCTTAAAATATTGCCGCAATGGCATGGTGAAAAAAGGTGCTTGGTGATAACAAACCTTTTATCGAAGCCAAATCACACTTTGCCGACATTAAGTACTATGTTGAAGATGCCAAAAGGGGAAAAGAAATTCTGCCATCAGAAAAATCAAGTCACACGGCGATCGAAGCATGAGAAAGAATGAGTTACCTACTAGTGAAGCTGAATTATCAAAAAATATGACTTTATCATTCGCTCAAATCAACATGAAGCAACCATCTAATCATACACTCAAAGGATTTGTGCCCTCAACCCAAGAAGAAGAAAGAGGACATGGGGCATTGACCATAGATGGGTTGGGTCATACTACCAATCTGTAGTGTGATGTTTAGGACGACCCATTCCAAGAAGAAAAGAATAGTATCATTGAGGTTTTTGAGGTTGAAAAGGAATAATATGCAAAATTACATTTTTGGTCTTGTAACTATAGGTCGTTAGCACTTTTGGTCCTGTAACTTACTCCATTTACACATTTAGTCCTTTTTTTGACGAACTTAGTCCTGAACATCTCACATTTAGTCCTTTTTGGCAAATTTCATCCTGTGTTGACAATTTTGATCCCATTCTTATTCAAGTAGATCTCATTTTTGGTCTTGTAATTATATATCATCCGGACCAAATTTGTTAACATATGACTGAATTTGCCAAAAAAGGACCAAATATGATACATGTTGGACTAAATTTGTCAAAAAAAATGACCAAATGTGCAAGCAAAGTAAGTTATAGGACCAAAAGTGCTAACGACCTAAAGTTACAGGACTAAAAATGAAATTTTACCGGAATAATAATATTGTCCTTGGGTTCACAAAGCCTCAAGTGTTGCTTCTCTAATGGTATCCACACCTCGTATGCCTATCAACAATTGGATTCGAAGCTAGTCAATTCCAAACCCTCACTTCTTGAATCCACCAATAAACCAAGTAGTATAGACTTTTTGTGTTGTGTATACAATGTAGAACATTCTAAGTTAATTAGAATGATGGAAATATATTTTTGTGGGAAGGAGATATAAAACACTAGGTTTATTTGAGAGGAAAGGGGCATGCACTTTGAGAGAGGGTGCCTGTTTTTGCTTATCTTGGATGTCTCATTGCCGGCCACTCAACCCTTTAAATAGGGGTTGAATCCTACTTCACCAAGTAGTTGAGTTGAAATCCCATTTCAATTACAAGTCCTTTCCTAATTAAAATTATTTATCTCTAAATAGAAACCCTCAAGTAATAATATTTTGTCCTAAAAAGTACATGGGGTTTGGTCCATGGAATTATTAAATCCATATTAAATTTATTTTAATGAAGTTTCACAAATGTCATTAATTAACTTTTGTCCGACAAAAGTAATCAAGGACCAAATTAATTGATCCACATCAATTAAATTTTTACATTCCTTTTCTTGAACTTATTTAATCCAATTAAACATGCCATAATTTAATCTGATTAAATTCCTTACACAATTAGGTTAATCCCATTAAATTAGTTGAGTTGAAGAACTATTAACTACTTTAGTTAATATTCTACATCGTTAATCCAATATTTGAATTAAGTGGTTCTTATATTAATTGAACAATTAAATTAATTAGATTCAAGAAGGTGAGCTTTTTTGAGTAAGTGTGTGCCCCCTTAGGTTCCCCTAGTGGTAGTCATGGGCTCACAACTATTGTGACTTGTCAAATTTAATTAATCATATTAATTAAATTGTCTTGAAAGTAACTCCTTAATTTTAAGAATCCATTTAATCATTGTTTGACGTCTAGCAACAAGCGATGAAGCCCTATCTCTAGGTGAAGGTGAAGAACCTTTAGACAACGAGTCCATGCAAGTAAGATTCCTCAACAATCATTTTCCTATTGAGTCCTAGACATGGATGGTGAGTCAAAACCTTTTGACTCAATAACTATGCATCACTTCTTTCTAATTCTTGATTAAAACGGTCAACCTAGCTAGGAAACCTTACGCCTAGTTGCAGTGATACCTTGGCCAAGGATTTTACAATCAGAATCTTAGAAGAGCATAGGAGATCTTCTGCCTGATAAGGTCGGGTTGATGATACCTTGACGTACCACTCTTTGATCCTTATATTAGATGGGTTTCTACCCAAAATATCCCCTTTTGATCACCTAGATGACCAAGAAATAAATCAAAGTACAAGTGATCTAATATAAGATCACTATGGTGCATCAAGTCGAAAGGACTAGTCTTACATAGTTGTGTCAGGAAATTCTATGTTCGATATTGTCACTCTAACGAAGAATTTCCTACGGAGTTGTTCAATCCACTCTGTCCGAACAATCACCCTCACACGCACAATAGTGTCCCCCTACCAGCGTCCATGAACTGATACGTCCCCTTCATAAGAGTGTATGTCGCATGAACAAGCCTCCACGGGATCAATGATATCTCCATGTTATTCATCCTCAGCTTGAAACCTTTAAGACCAATGCCTTGGACACTCATGATCACAATCATATGTTAGAATAGGTGACCAGAAAGCGAATAGGTTTGACATCTTGTAACCTATTTGACAACCTGATGTAATGTAATATTATGTAATGAATAAAATGAGTATTCATTACTATTGGTACTTTCTTTGTTGTGCTCATTTTCCATATATTAAATGTTGTTTTACATATATCACAACAAAGCCCACAGACCACGATTAACAACTCATGCAATTGGGCCACACATTGGATGGTGGTTATAAACCAACTGATAAAGAGTTGGGTCTGAAATGTTCCAAGTCGAGGACCTCGAGACAGGGCATTGAGAGTCCTATAGAGACTTTGCACCAAGAGTCGTATTCATTGGATGAGTGTCGTGTTTCATTGGCGACAGGCGTGGGACGCCTATACGATCTTGGTGGGTTGGTCGACTGGGGTCAAGACGACTGAACTGACTATCAAGGATCATCATATGGAAGCCTTAGAGGCTTGGTCGGTATGATTGGATTTTCCCGGTTCCGATAGTACGGGAGTAGTCCTCAGACTTGAGAAACCATGGCAATCATGTGAACATGATGGTTGTATCTTGGATCTAGCGAAAGGTGGTCATTCTGTAAGATGATCGTTATAAGCCTTGTCCAGTGCAGTCAGAAGGTGTAGCGAGGACGGTGGATTCCAAGAAAAGGATCCGTCCCCTGTCAGTATGTGACAGATGTATCTCCTATGCACTTGGAGACACGTTCATGCTGCTTAAACCTGTGGCCACAGTGGTTGATCGAACATGAAATGGTTTCCTGTGTCGATGCAATAAGGCATGCATAGTCTCGAGTATTAAGCATAGATGCCTAGTCAAGGATGAGAACCGACGCCCAATTTCATACCTTAGACTAAGGCTAGAAGATGGTAGATAGAAGGATTGTACCTGTACGGAATCGGCGCCTAAATGTTCACGCCAACATTCACCTAGTCTCTAGTGCCATGGACCGTTGCTAGACGGTCACCCATGGTAACGGGCTCCTGTTGGACACGGGCCAAGTCTAGTTGAGGGTGAACCTAAAGGGTCACACACAAATCACCGAGGAGGTGGAGAAATTGACTTGGAGTCAATTTCATAGGATAATGAGTAATTCGATTACTTACGAGATTGTCCATTGGATGGACGGACCGATATTGTATCGAGTCCTCGTTTTAATCGATAAATGAGATTTATCGGTTAATGTAGATAATTGAAAATTTGATCTTTTAATTGGATTAAAAGATTAAATGGGAATTATTTAAGTGGACCTTAAATTAAATGGGATTTAATTTTGGGTTTGTTGTAATTGGATTACAATGAAACCCGATCCATTAAAGTTTGGTTTACGAGGTGTGTTAATTCCACTTTTGGAATAAGAAGAAGTTGGACTTCTTCCCTATATTGGTATGGACGAAAATTACCAGTCTTGGAGAGGTAAAAATTGGCCATACAAGGCCTTGGTGGGTTGACTTGTCCCTTTTTGTAAGGGACAAATCAATTCCAATCAAGCCTCTCTCATTTGGTATGATTAAATCATACCTTATGAGATGGTCGGCTTGATTGATGAATTAGTGGGATTGATTGGGATGTATCTAGACATCCTTGGATGAACCTAGGCACATTCCAATAATCATATTAATTAGTATATATATGAGTATATACTATCATCAATGCAAGAGAATTACATTTCATCTTTTTTCTAGGAAAAAGAAAAAAAATACACCTCACTTTCTCCTCTCAATTTTCGGCCCCTCTCTACTATCCCCTTTATTCTTCACTTGATTTGGATCATCTTGAAGAACAAAGCTAGTTTAAGAAAAGACACTAATTCAATAGCGTTCTAGTTTCTTGAACCGTGTCCTCTAGATCCGTTTTTCTCTAGTAAGAAAAACGGAATCTTTTCCGGTGTGGTGTGGACTACTCTAGAGAGTTCATACTTTTGAACTTAGTGAGCATATCCTGAGGGGAACAACGCTAGTAGTCATGCAAGCACTTTAACTATAAAGCTAATCTCGGTTTTTATGCTATTGTAGTATTTTGTTCTATGTCTATGCTCTATGTGATCAATATATATTTATGCTTAATATTATCACATCCTACATCGAACGCCCGGTTGAGCACCCAAGGGTACACCCCTAGGGATTTGGTGATTAAATTGTTTTAATTTATGCAATTTTAACTGCTTCACGCTTTCGCTCGCGCTCCCGGGCAGATCCGCTTGTCCCTTCAAGTGGTATCAGAGCCTGGTTCGATGTAAGGAGCATAGATTTAACGCCCCGTTGAGCACCCAAGGGTACACCCCTAGGGATTTGGTGATTAAATTGTTTTAATTTACGCAATTTTAACTGCTTCACGCTTTCGCTCGCACCCCGGGCAGATCCGCTTGTCCCTTCAAGTGGTATCAGAGCCTGGTTCGATGTAAGGAGCATAGACTTATGTGCTTAGAATGTATAACTTGTTTTTATGGCTTTATAAGCAGGTATATATGTACAAATATATGAATGAATGTACTTTTTCACTTGTTTGAATTTGATGGACATCATATATGCAATTTAGTTGATTGGATCTTGAAATTGCATGTTTATTTTTAGTTTATTTTATATATGAATTTGCTGAAAAATGAGAAACTGAAAACAATAAAAAAAAGGGTTTAGATAGCAGCGGCAACAGTTGGCTGCCGCCCCTAAGCCCGCCCGCAGCCTGGTCGGTGTGCCTGCCAGCGCGTGCTGGCAAGGGCGGCCGCGCACACTGCACCGTGTGTTGATGGAATCAACATGGGATGATCACAAGAGCCCTACACCTTATGTATGAATGACTGGTGTTTGTTTATATTTCTGTCGAGTGGGGCTTGCGTGCCTCTTGTTTTGGGACTATCATCTCCCGGTTTTAGCCTCATAATGTTAAGGCTTGTTTATTTCCTTTTCATGTATTACTTTCCAGTGTAATGAGAGTAATTAGTATTTTGGTGAGGTTTATTTTTTTATAATAACAAGCCGCTGGAGTCGAAGGCCCAAGATGTTACATCAAGGTGTAAAACAAAAAGAGCCGGTTAATCACTTATATAATAGTGTAGGACCACCCTAGACAGACCATAGATTCACTGCGGGCTCAGTGGGTCGCATAGGTTGGCTTGTGATCATCCTAATAGGGGTATGCTAAGTTTTACTGCATGCGACGTATTTATTTGACGCTTTATGAATATTGGATATTTATGCATGCTAAAACACTTAATGTGATGAGGTCTCGGGCGTTATCATTATCAAACTCTCATTTGGTTGGACCAAATTAAATATTAGGCCCAGAATGAACTTACATCAAAATGGTATTTTGATCTATCCAAGACTTTCCATCCACAACAATGTGGTGAGGAAGCTAGTACTACCCAAGTGTGGTCTCACGAGTCATGGCACACTTGGACTAGGGGAAAGCTGCACCATTGTTGTGAACAAAGAGATTGCACTCGTTGTTTCCCTGTCTCACGAGTCGTGGGAGCGACAATTGAGGCATTATTTGGTTGATGGGTCGGGCCCAACACTAAGTAACATGGTTCGCTTGGAGTCCTCAGATCCATACGAATAGGTGAGGCAAAATATTTTGGGAATCTCATTGGATGAGAATGATATTGGATATCTCCGATGAGGTATTCTTCATGTGAATGGTAAAAGCAGGGCATGGAGATCACGCTTATGGATCCTGAGCCCACTGGGAAATGATTTCCCAAAACTCCACTTGTGAGTGGTGGACTTTCGTATAAATAGTGGCAGGGTTAAAGACTAAAAGACCATGTCTTCAACTTGAATAATAATATTACCATCATCTACTAATTTCTGCTTTACATTTTCATAAATGCAAATATGTCTAAGAATCCTTTAACCATGGTACTTGAGACCAATAAATTCAACGGAACGAACTATTTGGACTGGCTAAGAAACCTTAGGATTGTCCTCGGCTTCGAGAACCAAGGCTACGTCTCGGACGAGCCGCCATCAAGCAACTTGCCGGAGGAGTCCATGCCAGAAGAACGTTTGACGTTCGAGAAATGGCATGAGGATAACTGAAAAGTACACAGTATCATATTGGATTCGATGTCTAACGTCATCCAGAAGCAATATGAGAGGCTGGATAACATCTCCGCCATAATGCTCCGCATGAACGAGGTTTATGCGGTTCCGGACAGACATATTAGATATGTCGCCACAAAAGCATTCTTTGGCACCAAGCTAGCTGAAGGATCGTCTGTACAGAGTCATGGGGTCAAGATGCTATCCCTAGTGGAGAAGCTCGAGGACCTTAAAGTTGGGCTTAACAATTACACGTACATTGACGTGATCCTTCAGTTGCTTCCTCCGTGCTATGACCCGTTTGTTGTAAATTACAACATGAACAGACTTGAGAAGTCTAGTTATGAGTTGATCAACATGCTGGTGCAATACGAGGCAATGACCCACAAGTATGCGCTCGTAGTATTGATAGGAGAGGCTTCGACCACCAAGGCGAATGGCAAGAGGGCCGGACACTGGAAGAGGAAGAAGGGAAAGGGGAAGATGGTTGCAGCCTCAGTGGGAATGGGCAAAGGGAAAGGGAAGACCTGGGGTTCTCAGCGGTCCAAGGCAAATGATATATGCATGCATTGCCAAGGAAAGGGGCATTGGAAGAGGGAGTGCCCACAACTCCTCTCCAATCCAGGTATGTTTGTGGTTGAAGTAACCATGATAACTAATTCTGCTTCATGGGTATTGGATACCAGATGTGGTGCTCACATCTGCAATGATTTGTAGGCACTGCAAAGAAGCAGAAGGCTAACCAAGGATGAGATAATCGTGAGGCTAGGCGATGGCAAAGCCGTTGCTGCGGAAGCCGTAGGATCAATGGTGTTAGCTGTTAGTAGTCATGTTAGGATAGTACTGCACGACTGTTTCTATGTACATAGCATGATAAAGAATATTGTATCAATACCCGTCCTGGACAAGGAGGGTTATTCTTTCACCGTTAATAAAAGTGGCTTTTATATTATCAATGATGGTGTGTCTCATTTTCTTGGTACATTGGTAAACGGTCTGTACATACTTCAATAGTCTAATTGGATCATAATTGTAGAACACAAACGAAAACATGATAATCAAGATAATGCACAGATATGGCACGCGAGGTTAGGTCATATCTCTAAGGATATGATAAGAAGGTCGATAGACTCAAAGAATCTAGAAATAGACGATTTGGACAACCTACCACCCTGCGAGTCCTGTCTAAAGGGAAAGGTGACCAAGAAACCCTTTGTTGGACAAAGCACGCTAGCCAACGGTATGTTGGATTTGATCCATACAGACGTTTGTGGGTCATTGAATACTCAAGCAAGAAGTGGGTACTCGTACTTTATAACCTTTACTGATGATCACTCAAGGTATGGTTATGTTTTACCTGATGAGGTACAAGTCTGAGGCCTTTGGAAGGTTTAAGGAATATAGACTTGAAGTAGAGAACCAAACCGGTCATAAGATCAAGGCCCTTCGGTCGGACCAAGGAGGAGAGTATTTAAGTGGATAATTCACTGATTATCTAAAAGAGAATGAAATTCTCTCTCAGTGGACTCCTCTTGGAACACCACAGTTTAATGGTGTGTCTGAAAGGAGGAATCGGACCTTGTTGGACATGGTCCGATCCATGATGAGTTTTACCGAACTCCCCTTGTCCTTCTAAGGATATGCTCTTGAGACAACGGCCAAACTTTTGAACTTGGCGCCATCTAAGAAGATATCCCAGATGCCATATGAGATATGGCATGGCAAGCCTGCCTCCTACAAATACTTGAAAGTGTGGGGTTGCCCCGCATACGTCAACAAATTAGTGGGAAATAAACTGGACTCCAGGTCTAGTTTATGCAGGTTCATTGGCTATCCAAAAGAAACTATGTGGTATTATTTCTATGATCCCTCTGAGCAAAAGAGGTTTGTCTCGCGAAACGCAGTGTTCTTGAAAAAGGGTTTTCCATCGGATAGTCGATGTGATGAGGTACTTCTTGAGGAACCAAGAGGTACCCCATGAGATAGTAGTGACATCTGAGCCAATGGTTCCCACTGATAATGTTCCAGTCCTTCGTAGGTCGGCCAGGGTATCCCAACCACCTAATAAGTACGAATTTCTAGGCGTGACTGGTCAGTTGGATAATGATCCAAAGATGTACGGAGAAGCGATGTCGGACATCAATTAGGATAAGTGGCTTGAGGCCATGAAATCCGAAATGGACTCGATGGGTGCAAACCAGGTTTGAATCTTAGTGGACCCACCCAAAGGAGTAAATCCTGTAGGGTGTAAATGGGTCTACAAATGTAAGCTTGAAGCTGACGGGGAGGTTACAACCTTCAAAGCCAGGCTGGTGGTGAAAGGTTACACTCAATGACCTGGGGTCGATTTTGAGGAAACCTACTCGCCCGTAGCAATGGCTAAGTCCATTCGGATACTGCTTGCCATAACAGCATGGCATGACTATGAAATATGGCCGATGGACGTGAAAACCGCCTTCCTCAATGGTCTCATAAAGAAAGAGCTCTATATGGATCAACCGGAGTGTTTCACATCTGTTGGAGAGAGCAGAAGGTCTGCCTTCTCCAAAGGTCCATCTATGGCCTCAAACAAGTTTTCCGGAGCTGGAACATACGGTTTGATGAAGTCATACGGGGATATGATTTCATCAAGAACGAGTCTGATCCTTGTGTATACAAGATCAGTGGGAGCTCAATTGCGTTCCTAGTGCTTTACATGGATGACATTTTGCTCATTGAAAATGATGCTAAGATGTTGGGAACCACTAAAGCTTGGTTGTCAATAGAATTTTCCATGAAGGATATGGGCGAGGCATCCTACATCCTTAGCGTCAAGATCTACAGGGACAGATCTAGAAGGATGTTAGGAATTGCCCAGTCCTCGTATATTGAAAAGGTCTTGAAGAGATTCGAAAGGGTGAACTCAAAACGAGGATTCCTTCCTATGAGGGATGAAATTAAGCTGTCCAAGAAGTAGTCTCCTAAGACTGATGAGGAGCTTAAACGGATGTTGGACATCCTCTATGCTTCGGCCGTAGGCAACATTCAGTACGCTGTCCAATGCACTAGACCTGATGTGGCTTTCGCTTTGAGCGTGATAAGCCGATATTAGGCGTGTGCCGGAGAGGTATACTGGAGTGCGGTCAAGACTATCCTCAAGTACCTGAAAAAGACTAAGGACATGTTCTTGATCTACGGTGGTGGAGAATTGATACTGGAAGGCTACCGTGACGCTAGCTTCCAGTCAGATGACGATGATGCCAAGTCTCCGTTTGGTTTTGTGTTCAGACTAAATGGTGGCATGGTTGCTTGGAAGAGTTCCAAGCAGGCTACAACAGCTGACTCCACCACAGAGTCTGAATACATAGCAGCTTCGAAAGTTGCTAAGGAGGTGGTTTGGATGAAGAGTTAAATCCAAGAGTTGGGTGTAGTACCTTGCATCGTTGAGCCAGTGGTTATCGTTGAGCCAATGGTTATCTTATTAGATAATAATGGGGCAATAGCGCAAGCAAAGGAACTGAGATCTCATCACCAATCCAAGCATATTCTTAGATGCTACCATCTGCTTAGAGAGATGGTTAGCAGAGGTGACGTTCGGATAGACCGAGTTAGCTTCGTAGAAAACATAGCAAATCCACTTACTAAGCCCATGTAGCAAGTTGCCTGTACTCAGCATCTGGATAAGATAGGTTTGAGGTCAATAGGTTATTGGGTTTAGGTCAAGTGGTAGATCGTTAGAATAGGTGACTAGAAAGCCAATAGGTTTGACATTTTATAACCTATTTGACAACTTGATGTAATATAATATTATATAATGAATAAAATGAGTATTAATTACCACTGGTACTTTCTTTGTTGTGCTCATTTTCCATATGTTAAATGTTGTTTTATATATATCACAATAAAGCCCACATACCACGATTAACAACTCATGCAGTTGGGCCACGCATTGGATGGTGGTTATGAAACCAATTGATAAAAAATTGGGTCTGAAATATTCCAAGTTGAGGACCTCGAGGCAGGGGATCGAGAATCCTATAGAGACTTGCACCAAGAGTAGTTTTCATTGGATGAGTGCCGTGTTTCATCGGCGACAAGCGTGGGACGCCTATATGATCTTGGTGGGTTGGTCGACTGGGGTCGAGCCGACTAAACTGACTCACGAGGATCATTATATGGAAGCCTTGGAGGCTTGGTCAGTATGATTGGATTTCCCCGATTTTGATAGTATGGGAGTAGTCCTCAAACTTGAGGAACCATGGCAGTCACGTGCACACGATGGCTGCATCTTGGATCTGGCGAGAGGTGCTGATTCTGTAAGATGAACATTATAAGCCTTGTTCAGTGCAGTCAGAAGGTGTAGCGAGGACGGTGGATTCCAAGAAGAGGACCCGTCCCCGATCAGTATGTGACAGAGATATGTCCTATGCACTTGGAGACACGTTTATGCTGTTTAAACCTGTGGCCATAGTGGTTGATCGGACAAGAAATGGTTTCCTGTTTCAATGCAATAAGGTATGCATAGTCTCGAGTATTAAGCATAGATGCCTAGTCAAGGATGGAAACCGACGCCAATTCCATACCCTAGACTAAGGCCGGAAAATGGTAGACGGAAGGACCGTACCCGTACGGAATCGGCGCCTAAATGTTCACGCCAACATTCACCTAGTCCCTAGTGCCATGGACCGTTGCTAGACGGCCACCCATGGTAAAAGGTTCCTGTTGGACACGGGCCAAGTCTAGTTGAGGGTGAACCTAAAGGGTCACACAAAAATCACCGAGGAGGTGAAGAAATTGACTTGGAGTCAATTTTAGAGGATAATGAGTAATTGAATTACTTAAGGGATTGTCTATTGGATGGACGGGCCGATATTGTATCGGGCCCTCGTTTTAATCGTTAAATGGGATTATCGGTAAATATAGAGAATTGAAAATTGGATCTTTTAATTGGATTAAAAGATTAAATGGGAATTATTTAAGTGGACCTTAAATTAAATGGGACTTAATTTTGGGTTCCTTGTAATTAGATTACAATGAAACTCGGTTCATTAAATTTTGGCCCAAGAGGTGTGTTAATTCCGCTTTTGGAATAAAAAGAAGTTGGACTTCTTCCTATATTGGTATGGACAAAAATTACCACTCTTGGAGAGGTAAAAATCGGCCATACAAGGCCTTGGTGAGGTTGACTTGTCCATTTTGGTAAGGAACAAATCAATTCCAATCAAGCCTCTCTCATTTGGTATGAAATCATATCTTATGAGATGGTAGGCTTTATTGGTGAATTAGTCGGATTGATTGGGATGTATCTAAACATATTTGGATGAACCTAGACACATTCCAATAATCACATTAATTTACTATACATATGAGTATATATATCATCAATGCAAGAGAATTACATTTCATCTTTTTTCTAGGAAAAAGAAGAAAAATACACCTCACTTTCCCCTCTCAATTTTCGGCCCCTCTCTACTATCCCCTTTGTTCTTCACTTGATCTTGGATCATCTTGAAGAACAAAGCTAGTTTAAGAAAAGACACGAATTCAATAGTCTTATAGTTTCTTGAACCGTGTCCTCTAGATCCGTTTTTCTCTAGCAAGAAAAACGAGATCTCTTCTTGTGTGGTGTGGACTACTCTAGAGAGTTCATACGTTTGAACTTAGTGAGCATATTCGGAATGGGAACAACGCTAGTAGCCGTGCAAGCAATTTAACTACAAAGTTAATATCGGTTTTTGCAATATTGTTATATTTTGTACTATATATATGCTCTATGTGATCAATATATTTTATGCTTAATATTATCACATCCTGCATCGAACGCCCGGTTGAGCACCCAAGGGTACACCCCTGGGGATTTGGTGATTAAATTATTTTAATTTATGCAATTTTAACCGCCTCACGCTTCCACTGGTGCTCCCGGGCGGATCCGCTTGACCCTTCATCATATACATAACTATGCGCCATAGTCATGTATGGTGTTGGGAATTCATTCTTTTTATATAATAAATTGGACAAAATAGTGAATGAAGAATGACTTTTAATATTATAAATGTGAAATAAAAAGGTTGCTCTTTACAAGGGTATTACATCATGCTGTCTACTTTACATCTAATCAACTAGTTGGCACGACAGGCACTACCTTAACAGTGCCTAGGTATATAATCATCGACAATGGGAAACCTATTTGCAATATTTTGATAGACAAGTTATGTCAATGATTCAGTTTTAAGTAAAAAAATTCTTCCATGTACTACTATGCTGCTACTAATGGTCTTACTGGAACAGTTAACGAAACCTTGTGCATCTTACCAAAGAAAGTGGTAGTAAAGTAAAAGAGAATGCACAAAAGTATTGGAGAAGCTCTACGGGCATACGGACCACTCCTAGAATGCCTATGCAAGCAACTCCTTATGCGTTGGTCTATGGAGTAGAAGCAGTCTTTCAGCTTGAGGAACAAATTCCATAATTGAGGATAGCGATACAAGAAGGACTAATAGAAGAAGAAATTTCTTGAATATGACTTTAAGAATTTAAAAACTCTCGATGAAAAGAGATTGGAAACACAACAAAGGCTCGAGCTTTACCATGCTTGACCATCTAAGGCATTCAATAAGGATTTCCGTCTGCATTCTTGCATTGATGGTTTAGTGCTCGCAGTGAGGAGGCCTATAATTACAACATATTGGATGGAAAACAAATTCTATTAAAATGGGATGGCCCGTATGTTGTCAAAAAAGTCTACACGAATGGTGCATATAAGTTGGTTGTTAAAGACGGCTTGAGAATAGACTTGATAAAGGAAAATTTCTTGAAACGACACTATGCTTGAGTATCTTTAAAAAAAAAAAAAAAGAAAAGAAAAAAAAAAACGAAAAAGAGAAAAACAATCCTGGCCCTCATGAGTATAAACTGTGAACGACCCTCCCCTCTCCAAATAAATAATTTGTACTTTTGAATGCAATACTTAGTGCAAGTTCTATAGCACTCTCGATGCCCAATTTCGAGGTCCTCGGCTTGAAACATTTCAAACCAACCCTCAAAAGTTTGTTTTATAACTGTCAACCTATGTGCAACCCAACTACACGGGTTTTTACAATTGGTTTGTGGGCATTTGTTGTGACGTTAAAACACTATCTAACATAATCAGTAAGCGCAACAAACACATATGCCAGTTGTGAATACTTACTCTATTCATCAGGTCAATATTACTTTAATCAAGACTACTGAATAGTTTCCAAAACTGTCAATCCAATTGGCTTTTTGGTCACCTATTCTAACAGTTAGTAGGCATACAAGGGAGCCAACTTTTGACGAGGACTTAGACAGAACACACAAGCGCCAATAATGCATTTCTTTTTCTAAAGAGGCTTCACGTGGGTTATATTTAAGAATCCCCGGTGTATCTTGATAATACCCGTGTTGGTGCCCAAATCTATGGGGATTGTATGGCTCAATAGTGAATTTATCACCCTGATGGAGTGTAAGATAACTGGAACGAATTGCAGTAAAGTAATTATGTTCGAACTCTTCATCATTACCTTGTATACTAATTTGAGGGCCTCATTCTTTAGAATCATATTACAAGTCCAAGAGACACATTCGACCTTATGAATTCGCTTGCATGCTTCTCTTGGGTCATAATACTTTGCACCCCATTCACCAGAAAATCTCGTCATTTTAGGACCACGCAACCTTTGTCAAAACCGATAATGAGTCTTAAAGTAGTATGCTAGCCACAACATGGACAAAGTGAATAGGAAAAGAAGGACTTGTACAAGCAGGTCTTAGAGAATTTGCAATGGATTCAAACCTTCACAAATACTTGCCAAGACAGGGATAGCTAGACTCACTAGTCGACCATTTGCTGTAAGGAGTGGATCAGCCCGGGAGAGGCGCGCTGGAAGTGCAGGAGCGATGGATATTACAAAACAAAAGCGCAAAAACGACGGAATTATAGCATACATTAACATGCATAACGGATCAAGGGGTGTGCCCTTGATTCTCCCGGGCATTTGGTGTATCTCATGTTCAAGAAAAGTACACAACATGGAGGCCAAAGAATTTGGGGGAATAAGAAACACAAAAGAGGAAAATTACCCTCGTAGTTTTCTTTGTTCGGCTACACGCATTGTTCTCTATTTTGCCACCAAGATCTCAACGTAGAGACCCTTTAAAAATGTCCGCTCGCTTCACCGGAAACCAACGAACTCTCGTGCTAGCAAGAAGCCATTTAAGGGAGAAGGGACATTGATTAACGCTACCGATGTCTCTAAAGTTCTACCTTGATCGAATCAAGAAGAACAAAGGAAATCTTGGAGGATAGTGAGAAGGGTGGAGAGAGAGAGAGAGATGTGAGAGAGGTAGCAAAATCGTATAGAGATTAGTGTGTGAGGTGTGTGTGCTTGAGTATTTATATGACTAGTTCATATAATCCTACTCAAACTCTTTCAAAGAGCCACACCCTAACCAACTAGGGATTTGACCTAGTCAAACTCATCTTAGGATGAATCCTAGCCATCCATCTCAAATCCTCTAGATCAAATCTCGTCCACCCATTCTTGATGGGCTTTATGGAATGAACCTATTAAATCTAATTTAAATGGCCCAAGGTCCAACAGACTTTATGTATAAATCTAATTTAATACTTAAGCCCAAAATAATGATTTCCACCTTTTAATCTAATTAAAAAGGGAAAGCCCAACTTCTAAATTCATAAATCTAATTTATGCTCCAAGCCCGATTAATCCATTTAATCGGTGACAACTTGTCACTCCAAAAAAGGACCAATTTAATCCAATTAAATTGTTTCATCTCCCGAAATTAATTCTAAATTGATTCCATCACTTCTAGTGAACCGTGTGTGACTCTCTAGGTTCACCCTCAACTAGACTTGGACCTACTTCTTGTTATCCTATAACCATAGTAGTCCGTTACCATGGGTGGTCGTCTAGTAACGGTCAATGGCACTAGAGACTAGGTGTATATATGGCGTGAACATTTAGGCTTCGAGTTACATATAGGTACGGTCCTACTGTCGCCTGTCTCCCGACCTTAGTTTAGAGCGTCAGTTCCCTATCCTTGACTAGGTAACTATGCTTCAAGCTTGAGATAGGTTTATCTCTATGATTGATGTAGGAAATTATTTCCCACTTAATCAAATGTTATTGCTATAGACTTTGAGAGTCTAAACCATCTCAGAGCGCATAGGAGATCTCGCCGTCATAATCTTCGACAGGGGACAAATCCTGTCTTGGAATCCACCGTGCTCTCTACGTATTCCAACTGCACTGAACAAGGCTTATGATGACTATTTCTTACGACACAATCACCATTCGCTAGATCCAAGATACAACCTTCGTATGTAAGCGACTATCGTGATTCCTCAAGTCCTAGGACTAATCCCAAACTATCGGAACCGGGAATACCAATCATACCGACCAAGCCCTTGTGGCTTTCATATGGTGATTCCCACAAGTCACCTCAGTCAGCCGACCCCCATGTCAACTAACCCATTAATATTGCATAGACGTCCAACGTCTGTCACTGATGAAACACGATACTCATCCAATGAATGCAATCCTTAGTGAAAGTCTCTATAGGACCCTCGATACCCAATCTCAGGGTCCTCGACTTGGAGTGTTTCAGACCGATCCACAGAAGTTGGTTCCATGACCGCCAACCTATGCGTTGTCCAACTTCTTAGATTAACATGTCCGGTCTGAGGGCGTTTGTTGTGACATCGAAACCACATTCAGTGCTAGCAGTAAGCACAACAAACTCATCGTTGCCTATGGTGAATCCTTACTATATTAATTAACATATTTACTTTCTTTCAAAAATTGGCGAATAGTTCTCAGAACAGTCAACCCTATTAACTTTCTGATCACCTATTCCAACACTTGCCACGAGGGATGCCATCATAAAAGTACTCAGATGTATGGAATTGCCATCCTTAATAGGAAAAACAAACATATAGATCCAACAAGATAAGTATGCCCCAAAGTAGGTTTCCTCCCTGAGACTCCCTTTAATGCTAAGCTTGAAAAAATAAGGCTTCCTCTGCAATCAACCATTTTTCATGAGTATTGGTGTCACCAAGAGGTTATGAGTTAATGTAGAATGAATTGCTTTGTTCTCTTTACACAGGGGAGGTGATTGGTACTTTGTAATATTCTTAGACCAAAACTTCACCCATTTATCGATAGAACATGGGAACACTAACCACCATCGGGGCTTTGAAGTAAATGGTAAGAGTAAAGTAAATATTGGAACGAGGATAAATCTATCTCCTTTCTTTTCAATGCTGATAAGCTCTAGCTCACTTGGTATGACTTCATTATAAAGACAACCCATTATAGGAGTTCAGTGAGGTCACATAAACCCCACAGTGAAATGGACAACTCTCCTACAGAGGTAAGTAAAGTATTTGTGAGGGGACACCATGCTTCACTGAATGCTTGATGATATCAAATTGTAATCGTAAGTAAACAACAAGACCTGAACTGCATCGTATACTTTGATGAAGTGTAATTTATCACCGCATCGACTAAGTACATCTTCAGTCCACTCTCAATATCCCTTGATGTAGTTGAAGTATCCGGTAAATTAAAGATCATCATCCCGCTTTGCATTGCCTTCAATGATGGAACGACCCAAAGTTGGTAAAGGGGCGAGGACATTTAATTGTTTAGGATGAAGAAACTCATGGTGGGTAGCTCGTAAAGTCCATGCCTTAGTGTCTTGCTCAGTGAAACGTTTTGACATCATTCATCTACGTAAAAGATTGTTATTCTAGGCCATGGGTTCATTTTTTCACCGATGGGGGGGAGTAAGCCACCAACATTGTGCCCTTCACCATAGGTTGATTTTCATCGGCAAAGATGATCAAGTATTATGAACCCAAAGAAGACGTATTTTTAAAGTAAACCATGTGGTATTTTATCAAAAGAAAAAAGAGGCATTGAGTTAGTTCAAATCCAATAACAAATTCAAAGCTAATTTTTTTAATTGGATGTATATATAGATATATACATATATCTAGTTGATCAATATCTTTTTGGTCTGGTTCTACGCTTGCAAGGCCCAATACTTTAAATGAAGAATCTCATGTCTCAGGGGCACTACCTAAAGGCACATATATCAAGAATTTCCATATGATGGGAAGATGCACCAATTTTAAGTATATATATGTATATTAGGGCATTCTTCTCGAAAGACAATGCCCAGATGACAAGAAGATGCAAATGACAAGAAGACGCAACAATCAACCTCAAAGAAAGTTCCCTCAATTTACTTTGTTGCTAACCACATTTAATGATAAAGAAGTGATGTTGGTCAGAGCTTGACAATGCTTGACTAAATCTCAAGCAACTGAATGATGAAAAAAACAAAAGAGAAAGGAAAAAAAATTGGAGATGTTCTCAGTCTAGGGTAATGTTGCAATTGTCTTTTAGAATATATTGATAAAATACAGCTTTAAGAACCTCCTATAAGTCTTTTTAAACAACCTTCAGGAAGGAGTCAAGGGAAAGAAGTAATTTTTGGTTTAAAGCAAGTGGTAATCGCATTTCTTAGGAAACACGCCTTTATTACTTGTAGGGAACTTCTGCTGTAATTATTTTTAACCGTCTTTGTTAGTTAGGTTAAGTTAGTATAAGCTGTTAAGAGGAGTTATGAGTAGTTAGTTTGTTAGTAAGCCAATCTCTTCTCTTTATAAATAGGGGTTTATTGTACAAAGCTTATAACTTACTTTTTCATCTTGTTTTAGAATTCTTCAAGCAATAGAGTATATCCATTCGTGGCGTCCTTGCGTTGTTTTGCTGTTTTTCAGCATGGTATCAGAGCCACCAACTGATGGTCTCTGGTCTGCTTCTTTTTCTTGATAATAGATTGCGCACCAGTTCTTTCTAATAACGATTTCCTTTTTTTTTTCATTACACTCGATTGTTTTGCCATGACTCAAAGGATGTCGCCAGTGACTCATTAGAGGCAGTTGAAGAGAAGAAGCCTCAAGGGTTTCTAGAAGCTTTGCGACTACACAATTGAGACCACTCAGGAGTAACTCTAGTCTCAGTTCCACTTGATGGCTCTAATTTCCTCTTTTGGAGTCGCTCTATCTGAATGGGGCTTGGGGCAAATTGCAAGTTAGGTTTCATTGATGGTTCATGCGAGAAGCCTCCGAAAAAGGAGGCTTTTTCGAAGGCTTGTGAACAACAAATTAAAATTGATCGTATGGTAGTCTCATGGATTCTGAATTCAATTGCGAAGGAGATAGCTGAGGGTTTTCCGTACACGACTTCGACCTAGGACTTGTGGTTGGAACATGAATCTCAATATGGAGAGAGCAATGGGCCATTGCTCTATCAATTACAGAGACAAATTGCATCTATTTCCTAATGGGATTTGGGGATAGCTGCGTACTTCACCAAGCTCAAGAAGTTGTGGACGAATTGGGGTGTCTGACCACCTTGCCCCTTGCTCTTGCGGATCTAGTAAAACAATGCAGATCTGAATGCATCCAACTAGCTGATGCAGCTCTTCATGGGTCTCAATGAAGGCTATGATCATGTCAAGAATTAGGTACTTTTGATGGACCCTTTGCCCATTGTAGCTAAGGCCTACTCCATGTTTCTTTGGGTGGAAAAGCAATGAGAGGTGTCCACGGGCACGAGTAATGGGTTCCAAGATGGAGCCATGAATGCAAGAAACTTGAACGGTCAGAGGCGAAGTGGTTTTAGGCCTCCCCCAAGAAGAGGAAACCAAGACAGGAGGTCACAGTATTGCGACAATTGCAATAAGAATGGGCACACCAGGGAGACTTATTTCCTATTGAATGGGTATCTAGAATGGTATAGAACCATGATAGATCAAATGAGATGAGGTGGTGATATTGTAGGAAGGGCCCTCAACTCAGCCCATAAAGTGGATGCAGGGAGCTGAAAGGGTGGATCGATAGGGGAACATGTGGCGGAAGCGTGGAAAAAAAATGATAACAATAATTCCATACCAAGGGGTTTTCCCTTGGTTTTCTCAGGCGTTTGGTGTATAACGTGTAAAATAATACAACAAAAACAAAACCACGTTGGTCGTGGAATCAAGAAACAAGGCGCAAGAATACTAAACAAGAAACTCACCCTCGTAGATTATCTCTAACGGGTACACGCTTTGAATCCATACGTTCCTTTTCACCACTAGATTTCAACGTGAAATCCTCTAATTCGTCCACAAAATCCTCCAGGGAGCAACGACACTCATGCTAGCAAGTGAATATCGAAAGACAACCGAAAGACGCTATCGATTAATGCTATCGGTTTCTTTAGTTCTTACTTGATTCCATGATCAAGAAGAACAAGCAAGTATGTGTGTGTTCTTGGAGAAGGGAGTGGTGAGAGAGAGAGAGAGAGAGAGAGAGAGAGAGAGAGAGAGAGAGAAAGTTAGAAAAAAATCTAAATTTTTTCTTTTTATATTTCAAGAGTCAAGACTTGGTGTTACTCTAATTAGGAAAGACATATTCTCAACTTCTAAAGAGGTGGTCAACTTAATGTCTCTTCCAAGAAGAGATCTTGACCACACGTCTCATCAATCTCTTGGCCAAATCTTGGCAGTCCATTTCACCACAATCATAAATCCAATTTATGAAATAAGCCTAAATTAATCCAATTAATTAAACTTTTGGAAATCCAACTTATATATTATTTCCATAAATGATCCAATCATTTATGTTCTCCAAGTACATGATCTAATCTAATTGAATCACTTCCCTTCTTTGTGAATTAGTTCTAAACTAATTCCTTTGAAGTCCGGTGAATTGTGTGTGACTCTTTAGGTTCACCTTTAGCTAGACTTGGGCCTGTGTCAAGTATCAAGTAATCAAATCCACTTGGCTAATAATTTCTGATTATCCCATAACCAGAAGTGCCCGTCACCATAGGTGGTTGTCTAGCAATGATCAACCGCACTAGAGGCTAGGTGAATGAAACGAGGTAAACGTTTAGGCTCCTGAGTGCATACAAGTACAGTCCTTCTATCTGTTGTCTCCTGGCCATAGTCTAGGGCATGAAATTGAGCGTCGGTTTCCATCTTGGACTAGATGTCTATACTTAATATTTGAGACCCCATTTACCTTACTGATTGCACTGGAAAACCTAGTCCATTCGAACAGTCACTGTGGCCACAGATTTTAAGGCTTAAATGAGTCTCAGAGTGTATAGGAGAAGCTACTACCGTGAACGGGACAGGGGATGGATTCTCTCTTGGACCCCATCGTCCTCACTACATATTCCAGCTGCACTAGATAAGGCTTATGATGATAATACCCTATGGCATAGTCACTGCTTGCCAGACCCAAGGTACAACCATCATATGAATGCGACTGCCATGGTTGCTCAAGTCAGAGGACTAATCTCATACTATTGGAGCCGGCAATTTCAGTCATACCAACCAAGCCGCCAAGGCTTCCATATGACGATTCCCGCCAGTCAGTTCAGTCAGTTGACCACCTTGCCAACCAACCCATCAAAATTGCATAGACGACCCTCGTATAATGCCGATGAAATACAACATTCACCTAGTGAGTGCAATACTTGATGCAAGTATCTACGGGACGCTCGATGCTGTCTCGAGGTCCTTGACTTGGAAGATTTCAGACCTACCTGTGAAGTTGGTTTCAATACTGTCAATCCAGGCACAGTTCTTCTCCAAGGGTTTAACGAAGTTAGTCTGAGGGCTTTGTTGCATATGTTAACATAAATATCACAGAGTAAGTACAACAAAGAATCAATGCCAAAATGAATACTTACTATTATTCATTAAATGATATTACATCAAACTGAAGTTAAAAGAAAATAGTTACAAAAATCGAATCTAATTGGCTTTCTGGTCACCTATTTTAATAGGAGCTCCTAAGGAACAATTAACAGAGGCCAAGATAATGGAAATTTGAGTGAGATTGTGAGGATTGAACTGATGAGGTTGATGCAGGAAAAAAAGAAGTACAAGTGAGAATAACACTAACCTGGTGGATCACGAGGACTTTGCAGGTACGATTCTAAATCTAGTGCCCACCTCTAATTTGTCTAAGAACTGCCGGATAATAGAGAGCTACTTTGGTCCACATGTGTGTCGATCTCTCATTATTCATGAATCTGGCGAATCGTAAAGTGCCTGCATGTGTAAAATTGCCCGATGGGACTAAGAAGAGAGTAGTGCTGAGAGGGGACATCCAATTTCGAAAGATATTAGACTCAAACACGTGTTGCACATTCCCTCGTTTAAATACAATCTTTTATCAGTTAATAAATTGTGCGCTGAAGCTTGTATTGGTGTTAATTTTACAAAGGAGCACTGTGTTTTGCAGGACCCTTTGACTCATAGGATAATTCTATAGGCCAGTAGGTAGGAAGGCTTTTACCTATTGGACAAAGACTCCTTCACTAAGCCTGCACACAAGGAACAACATAGAGATAGGACTGCTTTTACTTGTATATCCTCTAGGGAAACAAAGTTTGATGTTTGGCATAAAAGGTTGGAACATGTGTTCCCTGATGTAATGAAACAATTATATTTCTTGAGAAATAAAAGTTGTGACTTAAGTCTTTGTGAGATATGCCCATTAGCAAAACAACTTAGAGTTGCCTTTTCTTTAAGTAACTCTTGTTCTAACGTTGCATTTGAATTAATTCACACAAACATATGGGGTCCTTGTGGGGATTCTTCTATCAATAATACGTCTATATGCTCATGATAGTAGACAACTTCAATAGGGCCACTTGGGTATACTTAATGCAACATAAATCACAGATGCTAGGAAAACTGAAAACCTTCTTTAGTCTCATGAAAACACAGTTTAGGATCAAGATTAAACAAGTTAGATCTGACAATGGTATCGAGTTTACTAGCCTAGACTGTCAAAACGTTTTCAAGGTGTTGTGCACCAGAAAACATGTGTTTAAACAAAATGGTGTTGTGGAAAGGAAGCACCAACATCTTCTTCAACTGGCGAGGGCCTTATTTCAAGCTAATTTGCCTAAGAAATTTTGGGGGTGGGGCATTTTTGACAGCTACTTATATAATTAATAGACTGCCTACACCCACTTGCACTGAAAGACACCATATGAAATCCTACATAAGAAGAAAGCTACATATGATCACTTTAAGATTTTTGGTTGTCTTTGCTTTGATGCCAATGTTCTTCCTCATAAGGGTAAGTTTGACCAATGTGCTTATAGATGCATATTCCTATGACACGCACATGGGCAAAAGGGATATAAATTGTTTAACTTGGACATTAATGCTATTCTTCTATCAAGGGATGTGACATTTCATGAGGGGGTGTTTCCCTTTAAGGAAGTTCAGCTTATAGGTCCTTGCTTACCTTTGCCAGCTTTGGATACTGGGCATGATTCCCCCTTGGACTTGGGAACTTCTCTAAAGGACAAGGCACCCATACAGCTAAGCAGGTCCACTAGACAACTAAAGAGGTCGGGCTGGCTTCAAGACTTTTCTTGTTCCTTCTTTGAAGATAACAGTAGGGTAGACATGTCCTCCCTAATAAACATAGTTGCTTTGTAGATTCTATGACTTCCTTGCAGGAACCAAGGAACTTTGCAGAAGCAGCAAATGAAGACTGGAGGGCTGCCATGAGAGCTGTGATACAGGCACTTTGAAAGGAATGGGACCTAGCTGCTCACTTCTTTGCCTCCGGACAAGAGAGCCATTGGTTGTAGGTGGGTATAAAAGGTGAAGCTCAATGTAGATGGGTCTATAGGAAGGTGCAAAGTCATGCTTGTAGCTAAAGGCTACAGCCAGGTAGAAGGAGCGAATTACACAGATTGTTTTGCACCAGCAGCCAAGGCTGTTACAATTAAGGTTTTGCTGGCAGTTGCAACTTCAAATGGTTGGCTGTTGCACCAGGTTGACGTGAACAATGCCTTCCTACATGGAAGTCATGAAGAAGATATATACATGGAGGCTCCAGAAGGGTACAAGGTTCCATCAGGATAAGTTTGAAAGCTAAAAAATTCTGTATATGGGCTGAAGCAGGCTTGAGGTAGTGTAATCAAGCTTTTACAGAGAGGATTCCAGAGTTTGGCTTTGAACAGTCGAAGCATGATCATTGCTTATTTGTCAAACGAACAAGTTTGAGGTTAATTGCCTTGCTAGTATCTGTTGATGACATACTGATCACAACTGCCTCAGAGGTACAAATCAAGGAAGTAACAACCTACTTGCATGACCTTTTTACCATTAAAGTTATAGGACCAACAAAGTTTTTCCTTGGCATCGAACTTTCCAGATCGTCTGCAGGGCTTGTGGCAACTCAAAGGACGTACACATTAGACATTATCAATGATACAGGACTATCACAAGCTAAGACAGTTGGAGCACCTCTCCCAGGAGGACTCAAGCTAGTTGCGGATCCAGGAGAAGCCTTATCTGATCCCTCGAGGTACAGAGGACTGGTTGGGAGATTCTTGCACCAGTCATTCACAAAGGTTTATGTGTCATATGTAACACAACAGTTGAGTCAGTTCTTGCAGAACCCATCCAAGAAACATTGGGATGCTTTTGTTCACATGGAGAAGTACTTAAAGGGGTGTACCGCTACAAGTTTGTTCTTCCCATATGAAAATAACCTTCGATTGACAACCTTCTTTGATGCAGATTGGGTAGCTTGCTTGAACACAACGAGATCACTAACTGGATTTTGCATCTTCTTGGGCCGATGTCTCATTTGCTGGAAGACAAAAAAGCAGGCCACAGTCTCGAAGTCCACGACGGAAGTGGAATACAGGACCATGGCTTCGATTGTCTGTGAACTCATGTGGATCACATACATCTTGCAGGATCTTGGGGTTGTTGTTCAGCTACCCATGCCATTCCATTATGACAATAGGGCGGCACTCCATATCACAACCAATCTCGTTTTTCACGAGCATTCGAAGCATCTCAAAATAGACTGTCATAAGTGAGAGATAAGTACAAGCAAGGTTTTATACTTCTCTCACACGTTACTTCAAATTCACCAGTCGTTGATATCCTCACCAAACCCTTGTCAGAAGCTGCCTTTAGGAATATGCACTCCAAGTTGAACCTTGTGACATTCCCCCAAGTTCAACGTGGGGGTGGGGGGGGGGGCTGATAAAATACACCTTCAAGAACCTCCTATAAGTCTTGCTAAACAACCTTCAAGAATGAGTCAAGGGAAAGAAGTAGTTTTTGGTTAAGGCAAGTGGTAATCGCATTTATCAGGAACATGCCATTTTTTAGTTGTAGGGCACTTTCTACTGTAATTATTTTTAACCATGTTTGTTAGTTAGGTTAAGTTAGTTTGAGTTGTTAAGAGGAGTTATGAGAAGTTAGTTTGTTAGTCAGCCAATCTCTTCCATCTAAAAATAGGGTTTCACTGTACAGAGCTTAGAACTCACTTTTTCATCTTGTTTTAGAATTCTTCAAGCAATACAGCATATCCATTCATGGCTTCCTTGCGTTGTTTTACTGTTTTTCAACATATATGGAGAAAACAAAGAAAGACCTTGCATCAAGAATCTAGCAGGGATATGTACAGAACAAAAACAAAGAACAATCCTACCGTTTTGAAGACGAATGTGAAGACTTAATTGTTCTGACTAATTCGACTTGCAACAGAAAATTCTGTAAACAAAAAACGACATATAATCGGGTTCATGCAGGGGAAAGAAACTGAAAGGCGAAGGAGACACCAAATTTCGAGCTGCACGCAATTGGAAGAACAAGATCATCGTTACAAAATTCTCAAAAGCAAGCTAAAAATTAGGAGAATCTGAAATTATGATTGGGTAAATATTATCGTAACAAGATAATTAAAATTCAAGAGGAAACTCCAAGATTAAAGCTTCTCACGAATTGAAATTTTGCAGAAGAATCATTAGCACATTACCACAAACACCTAGTGCACACACCCAAAATCTGAAAAGAGAAAAAACATTTGATTACCGGAGCAAGCCACAGATTTTTCCCGACATCCAATTTTGTGATGCTTGATACGTACGAAGTTGAGCTCTTTATATAGGCACTCAATGAGTTGATCAAGTTCTATTAGGATTGATGGTTTTAAGTTATAGTCCAACTAGAATTTCATTGTCAAAGAGCCGCTAGAATTACAAGATGTCGGGAGAATAACTCGTGGTTGATTTCGGTCACCTCAGTGCCCAAAAATGAAAGTGTGGATGGGCCCGGGAGACACGCGCCGAAGCGTGGGATTAATGACTTTAAAAACAAAAAAGAAAAACATTATCAAAGCAAAGATCAAGGGTGTGCCCTTGATAATCCCGGGCATTAGGTGTATTTTCATGTGATATAAACACATAGAATACATGAAAGAGGCTCTAGCATACATAAAAGGTTGCAAGAAACATAAATAGGTATACGTTCACGTCGTTTCTTGCTCAGCTATGTGCTTTGTTCCGTATTCCCACCATAAGTACTCAACATAGAGCACCTCCAAAGTGATCCACAAGGTTCATCGGAATTCTACGTCCCTCGTGCTAGCAAGGTTACGTAAAAGGGAGAAGAGATTATCACCACCAACGTTATTGTATTAATATAGATGACAATCTATGTTCTTGCTTGAATGTGTCAAGAAGAACAAAAGTGTTCTTGTGTGTGTGTGTGTGTGTGTGTGTGTGTGTGAGAGAGAGAGAGAGAGAGAGAGAGAGAGAGAGGAGAGGCGCTGAGTGGTGTGTGTGTAGTCGTGTGTGTAGTTGTGTATTTAAGTGACTAGGTCACTTAACCCACACAAACTCTTCCATGAAGAGTCACCCATGCACACTACAACAACTAGAGGGTTGACCAAGTCTTCACATCTCTAGACACAATCTCGGCCACACATCTCATCATCTCCAAGATCGAATCTCATCCGTCCATTCTCTTTGGGTTTTATGGAATGGACCTATTTAAATCTAATTTAAATAGTCCAAAGGTCCAAAGGACTTTATGTATTAAATCTAATTTAATACTTAATCCCAAATAAATAATTAATCTAATTAAAAGGAAAAACCCAACATCTCAATTTCATAAATCCAATTTATGAATTAAGCTCGATTAATCCAATTAATCGATAAAGGCTAATATATCCAAGAAATTAATTTAATCCAATTAAATTAGTTCTTCTCCCAGAATTAACTCTAAATTAATTTCTTTCACTTTCAGTTGGTCGTGTGTGACTCTTTTGGTTTGCCTTCATCTAGACTTGGGCAAATTTCCGATTATTCCATAAACGGAATTCGCCCGTCACCATGGGTGGTCGTCTAGAAACAGTTCATGGCACTAGAGACTTGGTGAAAACACGGCGTGTTGACTTTTGTATTTTTGTAATATTGATTTTTACATTAAATAACCCATTTACCCTTAAAAAAAAGGTGTGATATAACATGAATAATGGAGGGTCAAATCATGAGACATGTTAGGTGGAGTAATAAATTAGAATTTTAAGGGTACATCGGGTAAAAAATTAGAAAAGGTGAGGACAAAAGTGGGAACCAAAAAATTATCAAGAGGTGGTGGGCCATACTGATTACCTAATTCTTGCGGGGAAATCTTCATATGTATCATCCTAATATCACAACTAATACCGGGCTTTGACCATTAATCTCGGGCTTGGGCATTTTGAAGTAAACACATTACTAGCAAGGATTAGCCATGATATCATGGCTAATCATTGCAAGTAAAGGAGGCCAAAGGGTATTTTTCAAATATCCCTTCCTCCTTTCTCTCTCCTCTCCATTCTCTCTCTTTCCACCCTAATTTCTTTCCAATTTCTCATTATTTTCTCCCCATCAACCCAAAGATAAACTTTAATATTTTCACCCCAAACCCAAATACTACCACTCGCTTAAACACTTAAAAGAAAAACATAACTTTAGACCCATCGTATTATTGGCCTTTCATATTGCTTGCCCAATTACCTGGTAACCCCTTATCTAATCTCAACACTTAGCCCAATTATCTTTAGTACGCACACTTGTATCTATATCTACATATTTGTGTCTCTTCCTCCCATGTTGTTGTTTGGTTTATTTTTTGAAAACACGCCGTTGAGTGTGTTTTTGTGTGTGGAAGTGATGTGGGTTTTGAGTTTGGGCGAATCTTTTACTCTTTTTGTGTGCTTGCAGCCGGAAATGTTTCTGTGCTTTGTGGGGGGGGGGGGGGGGGTTCCGGCGAGGCTGCGAAGTGAGAAGGGCAAGAACGAATTTTTGGAAGAGGTTGCTAGGCGAGGGAGAATGCGACGGTTTAGGTTAAGGTTTCAAAAGTTGTTATCAGACAAGCGCCACCGTGGCCGCCCCAATTTGCAATGGGCGTGTTCGTGGGGGATGGATTGGATGAGGCGGCCGCGATGGTAGCAACTTCAGCGCAGGTGAAGAGGGTTGCACTGCAGAAGCAAGCAGATCCTGCTTCGATGGTGGCTGAGGATTATGCTAGGAGGTTTGAGTCTAACGATTTGGCGGTGGGAGGTTTTTTTATTGTACTATTCGAGTTGTCATTGCGTATGTATTTCTTGTTCAAAGTTTTAGTTTTTTGTTTCTGGAGTGTGTGATGTTTGGAGGTTCAAACATTCTCAATTGCTGAATTTGCTCTGTTTCGCTTTCAGGTGTTGATTTGTTTTCTTATTCTGAAATGTGAGAGTTAATGAGAAGAATTTATTTTGATAAGAATATTTGGTTTGTTACGATTTTTAATGTTCATTTTTGTGAGTTGGGTGTATTATTGCCCGACTCTGCACTTGCATTTATCTGTTTGTTCGTCAATTTTGAATGTATTCGACGTGTTGTATTTTATATTTGCGTAATGTTTTTGCATGAATAGGATTTGCTCTGCTTAGAATTCTGGTCTATTGTCTACATATGTGAAATATTAAGCATGTTCGTCATCACTGATTATTAGTTCCTTTACTAATTTTGTCTTCTAATGGCAATGGCAATTCGATGTATTATGGACTCTCTTGCAAATTAAATTTTATGTCTTTACTGGAAAAAATGAAAGAATTGGGTATGGTCCGGGAACACAACGGAAGCGTAAAAAATGTGAATTTAAAGGATAATTTAAAACGGGTTCAACGGGGTGTTCCCTTTGAAGTTCCCGGGCGTTTGGTGTATGTCACAACATAAATTAAATAGGAGAAGATGTTGGACAAGTGGCTAAAGGAAGCAAACAAAAAGATACATGAAACGTAAATGAAAACCAACCTTAAGTTCATTGTACGTAGAACAGGTTCTAGCTTTATTCCCTTTTTGTTTCCTTGTTTCGTTCACTTGAGAGTTCAACGTAGAACTCCTCTAATTTGTCCACACCACACTATAGAATAGATATCCAATCTATTGCTAGATAGAAATAGAGAAGTGAAAAAGAAACACTTTCAAAACAACACTATTGATTAATGCTTTTGGAATGTTTTAGTTCAAACCTTTCCAAAAGGTATGAACACAACAAGGAGAGTTTTTCAGAGAATTTTGGAGAGTATTTTGATGGAAAAATTCGTGCAAGACAAGGCCATACAAGTTATTTGAATGGTTTTGTGTATGTAGAGTTGTTGAATTCAAAAATTCAACTTCTATATTTAACTTCCAAAGCAACCTACATACACTCACCACTCTCTACATAACCATGCACCATTATAGCAAATAAAATCACCCATAAAACCATATAAAGGCTGGTCACATGTGCCTCACATGTCGAGGATTTTAATTCCTCCTTCACTTGCTATAAATTTTATTTTCCATGGACTAGGACTACTAGTCTTGGACTTTTATTTAATATAATTAAATTAAGTGCAAACAAAGTCCATTGGGCATTAATTAATCCAATTAATCTCAATCCAATTGAAGCCCATAAGTTTATTTAATCCAATTAAATAAATATAAGTCTGAACTCTAATTAATTGATCCAATCAATTAATTAATCCAAACTCAATAAATTAATCCAATTAAATTAAAGGTTCTAAGTCCAAAAATTAACTAATCCAATTAATTAATTCTTAGACCATCCATCAAATGGATTTCCCAATAAATGATCCAATCATTTGTTTTTCTCCTTGAATTAATTTAATCCAATTAAATTAATTTGCTACTTCTAGAATTAATTCCAAATTAATTCTGCCAATTTCATAGTGATTTGTGTGTGACTCTTTAGGTTCACCCTCAGCTAGCCTTGGATTTGTGTCCAATATAATTGATCAATTAAATCTAATTTAATTAATTGTTTTCCAATTAACCAGTAATCGAAAAACGCCCATCACCATGGGTGGCCGTCTAGTAACGGTCCATGACACTAGAGACTAGGTGAATGTTGGCGTGAATGTTTTAGGCTCTCGAGTTCCATACGAGTATGGTCCTTCCATCATCCATCTCCCGGTCCAAGTCTAGGGCAATGGAATGTGGCGTCGGTTCCCATCCTGGACTAGACAACTATGCTCAATAACTCGAGACACGTTTGTCTATTGATCGACGCAGGAAACCATTCGCTACTCGACCAATCGCTGTGGCCACAGACTTAAAGAGTTTAAACCATCTCAGAGCGCATAGGAGACTCGACTATTATATTCTGACAGGTGATGGATCCTATCTTGGAGTCTACTGTCCTCAATACATATTCCGACTGCACTGGGTAAGGCTTATGATGAACGTATCCCAATTACGGACATTGTTAGAATAGGTGACCATATAGCCAATCTTGGCGAGCAAAATATAACCTATGTCTATACAATTTCAGTGTTTTGATAAACTATTAATGAATAAAGAAGTGAAATTCATTCTGGCATTACTTTGTTTGCGTTCACTTTACTGCTTTATATCTATCTGTTCACTACGCAAACAAAGCCCACGGATTGAAAACCTATTTCGGGGATTGGGACTACGCTTGGAGGTAGGTCCATGAAATCAGTCCCGCCGAATCAGTCCGGAAATCTCCAAGTCAAGGAATTTCGAAAATGGGTACCGAGATTCCCCTTGAGACTTGCACTAAGCATCTGCTGTCATATTTCATCGACGTGTGACGAAGGTCGTCTAAGCAGTGTTAGTAGGTTAGCCTTCTAGGGAGCAGCTGACTGAGGTGACTCGCGGGAACCGTCTTAAGGAGGACCTTGAGTAGGGTCAGCCAGGTATGACGTGTATTCCCGGTTCCAACGGTACAGGCCAAGTCCTTTGACTTGAGGAACTGCTGAGTTTACCTGTATATCAGGTCTATATCTTAAATATGGTGAGAGATTGCCAAGAAGCACTTGAGTAGTCATAAGCCATGTCTAGTGCAGCTCTGGTGTACAGAGTGACAGTAGTTTCCAAGAAAGGATCTATCTCCTGTCAAAGGCATTGACAGTTGAGTCTCACGTATGCTCTGTGTCTTGTCCCTAAAATCTGTGGCCACAGTAACTGAACAGAAGGGAAGGTTTCCCTTGCGGCATTTAGTAAGGACAGACCGACACTTAGGTCCAAAATGGGTACCTGCATTTTCCGTGCCCTAGACCCTAAGTGGTGAGACCGTAGACAGAAGGACAAGTGTACTGTTAGAGCCTAAATGTTCATCCCCGAAATTTCACCTAGTCTCTAGTGTCATGGACCGTTGCTAGATGGCCACCCATGGTAACGGACGGATTCTAGGAATCCGACCAAGTCTAGCTGAAAGGTGAACCTAAAAGTCACACACAATCCACACACATCAAGTATATAATTTAGAATTAAATATTGGAGAAAAGGAATGATTAAATTGGATTTAATCGGGTCCTTTTATTTTCTTGGAGAATTAATTCCTTTTATTTGATAAAAGGGATTAATCTAATAAATTAGATTTATTAGAGAATTAATTTAATGGCCTTAGAATAAATATTTATATTCATTATATTTATTTATTTGGCCTTTGGAATATTTAATAGGATTTAAATATTCCATTAAAATCAAATTAATGGTTGAGATGGAAAGGGAGAGATGGATGGCTAGGATTAATTTGACTAGGTCAAATACTACCTTGACTAGGACTTTGACTAGGTCAAAATCCTAGTCAAAATAGACCTCTTTAGAGTTGGAGTTTAAAGAGGATTAAACTCCTCCTCAATATATAGTCCTAGCCTTTCACTATTTGAGAAGTGATGAAATTCCAACACACACACACACACACACACACACACACACACACTCGGCTCTCTCCTCTCTCCCTCTCGTCCGCCCACTCTCTCTCTCTATCTCTCTCACAAGAAAATATTTTTCTTGTTCTTTTGTTCTTGGAACAATTGAACTTAGGAGAATTAATATCGTTAATCAATAACGTGTTATTAATTCATCCTCTCCAAAATATACTTGTTCGTTCGCTAGTACGACGTGCAAGATACGTGGGTGGATTGTGTGTTATAATTTGGAGAATCTCACGTACGAGATTTGGTGCAAAACGGGGAACAACGCGAGTACCGGTTAGAAGACGAAAACGACAATCGGTAGGTTCCGATTTAATTTTTCGTCCCTCTTTATTTTTAATCCTATGGCCTCCATGATTTCTTTTATGCTTTTAATTCATGAGATACACCGAACGCCCGAGAAACTTCAAGGGTACACCCCTTGAACGTGTTCTTTTATTTTATTAAAGCATGTTTAAATTTTTGTATATATTTTATACCGCGCTTCCGCATTCGCGCTAATTCCCGGGACGATCCACAATCTTTCAGACATCTCTTGCCAAACCCTAGATACAACCTTCATATGCATGTGACTGCCATGATTCCTCAAGTCGAGGACTAATCTCGTTCTATCGGAGCCGGGAATTTCAGCCATACCGACCAAGCCTCCAAGGCTTCCATATGACGATTCCCGCGAGTCAGTTCAGTCAGCTGACACCCTTATCAACTAACCCACTAATATTGCATAGACGTCCAACATTTATCGCCGATGAAACACGACACTCATCTTATGAATGCAATCCTTAGTGCAAGTCTGTATAGGACCCTCGATGCCTATCTCGAGGTCCTCCACTTGGAACGTTTCAGACCAACCATCAGAAGTTGGTTTCATAGCTGCCATCCAATGCGCAACCCAACTACATGGGTTATCCAATTGGTCTGTGGGCATTTGTTGTGACGTTAAAATACTGTTTAACGTAATCAGTAAGCACAACAAACACATAGTGCCACGAATGAATACTTACTACATTCATCAAGTCAATATTACTTTAATAAAGATTGCTAAATAGTACCCAACTGCCAATCCAAATTGGCTTTCTATTCACCTATTCTAACAATCTCCCACTTGACCTAAAGCCAATCACCCATGTCGCTTAAACTTATCTGAGCATGAATAATCTGTGATATCCGGCTCGGTTTCACGGGTCTACCTTATCTCTGCCAAGATGATTCGGTCCAACCGCACATCACCTCTTTATACCATTGCTCTAAGCAAATGGTACTGTCTAAGAATTTTCCTGGATCCGTGATGAGATCTCGGTCCTTTAGCTTGTGCTATAGCCATGTTGTTATCCTCCAAGGTAACTACTGGCTTTGCCGTGCTAGGCACCACACCCAACCATTGGATGTGGTTTTTCGTCCTAACCACTCTCCGGAGCAACTTTTAAAGTTACCATACATTCAACTTTCATGGTCCGTCGTGATATCCCGCTTGAAACCTTTCCAAGCCACCACCTTACCATTAAGCCTGAATATATGTTCATACTGAGACTAGATATTATTCACATGATATTGGAAGCTAGTATTGCTATAGCCTTCCAGAATCAACTCTCCATAGAACGTGCATGAAGAACACTTCTTTAGCCCTTATTCAGGTATTAAAGATTGTTCTCAATAGCAGTCTACTGCCTCTTTGGTACACACCCGATTTCTGTCGTTACGCCCAAAGCATACACAACATCAGGTCCAATGCACCAAATAGCATACCCATGTTGCCTACGGAAAAGACGTAGGGGATGTCAAATACCTAAGCTTCCTCATTAGTCAACCTTGACTGAGTCTTGGACAGCTTAACCTTATATACAGGAATCCAATTCCTTTCATGGAGAATTGCGTGAATAACGTTCGTGTTTCAGTATTTCCTAATATCTTAATCATTCCAAATGAATAAGACGTTACACACTTTAAACACTAGGAACACAACTAAAGTCCCACTGACCCTCAAGCTCATTACTGATCGAGTCATACCCCGTATGAACTCATCAAAACGAATATTCCAGTTACATGGAGTTCCAAAACTAGTTTGAATTCCACGTCGAATCACACGGCTCCAAGCCATTGATTCGATCCAATGTCCAACATTGCTTCTCCTTATGTCTTTTGGATTATAATCCACTTGACTGGACTGACCCAGAAGCCTATACCTCTCACATATCTAAGATATTCTGGTCATCCTTAGGAGAACTGGAATATAGTCAGTGAGCAAACTTGATTTCGAATGATGTTTGAAATATCGTACTGAGGTGTCGCTCTACTTGATTCCTCAAGGAGCTACTCCTCACACCGGTTATCCTCTGAAATCCAATTTCCCTTAGGACAACACATAAACCTGTGCAAACCTAGTTTGCCTTCTACTAGTCCCTTAACGTATGCAAGACCATCCCACATACTCAAGTACTTTGTAGGATACATGCTTGCCATGCCATATCCAATATGACATCTAGGCCACGATCTTTAGAAAGTGCCATGTTTTACAACTTGGTTACTATCTTAAGAACATGCTCAGATGGGCTAAGGTAGTTCAGTGAAACACCGATCGAACCATGTCCAACAAGGTTCGATTCCTCCCTTATCAGAGATGCCGTTCAATTGTGGCATTTCAGGGAGAATTCCACTGAGTGAGAATTCCATTCCCATTTAGATACATCAAGAGCTCCCACTTAATACACACCACTCGATCCAATCGAAGGTTAATTTTGCAACCAGTTCGGTTCCCACTTCAAATCTGATTCCCTGAACCTTCCAAAGGTCCTTAAACTTGTGAACCCTCTACTGGTCTTGTGTTTTACGTGACCCATAGACCAAATCTGACTGGATCCAATCCAACAGACCACTAGCAAGCATACTTTGTCCTACAAAGAGCTTCTTGGCCATCTTCCTGCTTAGGAAGGACTTGCAAGCTAGTAGGCTCAAATTGTCTATCTCTAGACTCGTTGAATCTACTAACCTCCTTATCCTAACTAGAGGAATGTGACCCAGCTTAGCATGCTAAATCTATGAGTTTATCTTGATTATCCATTTTATCATTTGTTTTGAGCATTCATAATCTAATTATGGGATAGTATTGAAATAATTATGCAAACAACCTAACAGACAAGAATAACCATTCTTTGTCAAATAAAAGAAACTTTCATTGATCAAAAACATGTAATCTTTATTGTCCAACAATAGAAAAACATAATTTGATCATGCTAGGTTACATAATTGTGACCTATCAACTCTATCCTAACATGATCATTAATAGCTAAGCCTTACTAGTCCTATAGCTTCTATGGCAATAGCCCAGCCATTGCCTAGTTCTAGAACCATCTCCGCCTTAGCCTTCTACTCCTTTCCATCACCTGCAAACTATTTGAAGATATGAGCTCTACAGTTGGTATCTAATACCCAAGAGTAGAATAATAATCATGTTAAAGCTCAAATCAAATATACCTTGGTTGGAGTGGAGTTTAGGACACTCTCTCTTCCAATGCCCCTTTTCACGACAATATATGGAAACATATTTTGGAATCCTTGACTGCCGAACTGCCTTCCTCTTTCCTTTGCCCATGCCCAGCATGGCAACATGAGCGCTCTGTGCGCTTGCAGCGGCTGATTCTATCTTACCCTTCTTCCTCCTCCAGCGTCCGGCCCCTTTGCCTTTCGCTCTTGGGGTCGAAGCCTCCCCCACCAATACCGACGGTGCAGACTTTTCAATCGTTGCCTCGTATTAGACCAACATGTTCATCAACTCATGAAGGTCTTTTTGAAGCCCATTCATGTTATAGTTAATGATAAACGGGTCAAAGGAGGGAGGAAGAGACTGAAGGATCACGTCGATGTACGTTTCTTTTCTAAGATCAGCTCGGAGGTCTTTGAGCTTATCCACTAGGGATAGTATCATCACTCCATGTTGGTGTACAGACGACCCTTCTGTCATCTTAGCTCCGAAAAATACCTTCGTCCCAGCATATCTAATATGCCGGTCCGGTACCGCATAAACATCTTTCATGCGGAGCATTATCGACCTGACATCATCCAACCGATCATACTGTTTCTGGATCTCATTAGTCATGGATGCCAGTATGATGTTCCGGACCTTGCGGTTGTCCTCCTGCCATTCAGTGAACGTCAAACGCTCTTCTGAAAAGGACCCCTCCGGCAAGACCTGTGAAGAGGTTTATCCAGAACGTAAACCTGGTTTTCGAAATCGAGGACAATCCTCAGATTTCGCAGCCAATTATTATAGTTTGTTCCGTCAAATTTATTAGTCTCAAGAATTAGAACGAGTGGATTCTAAGACATCTACATTGAAAATGTAAAGCAGAAATTTAGTAGATTATTATATATTGAATTCAAGTTAAGATTTGGTCTTTAGTCAGTAACCCCTCGTCTATTTCTTCAAAAAGCCCACCACTCTCAAGTGGGGTTTTCGGAAAACCATTTCCTAGTGGGCTTGGAGTCCACAAACGCAATTCTCCATGCCCCGCTTTTACGATTCACATCGGAAAGGCTTTGTGGGAGGTATCCAATACCATTCTCATCCAATGAGATCCCCAAGATATTTTACCTCGCTTCTTCACATAATCCCGAGGACTCCAAGCGAATCATGTTACTTAGTGTTAGGCTCGACCCATCAACCAAATGAATATCTCAACTATCGCCCCCCACGACTCGTGAGACAGGGAAATAGGAGCATATTCCATTCGTTCACAACAACAGTGCAACTTTCTTCCATTCCAAACGTGCCACGACTCGTGAGACCACGAATAGGTGAAAGTAGCTTCCTCACTACATTGCTATGGATGGAAGGCTTGGAATAATCAAACCATTTGATTTTAATTCCATTTTGGGCTTAATATTTACTTGGACCTTCCAAGTGAGAGTTATAGTTTATTAAGACCGAGACCTCATCATTATTAGTATTTTGCATGCTCAAGTTTTAAACATTCAACACAATACAATGCATTCCAAACACACCATACATCAAAGCATAAAACATAAACACATGCAAAATAAGCCTAGCACGCCCCTGTTAGGATGATCACAAGCCCAATCCTAAGTGATCCATTGAGCCCGCAGTGGATCAATGGTCAAACTATGGTAGGCCTACACTATTACAATTTTTACATCCCATTATCATTCTAATGGGGCCTTGTAAAATCCTCCTTTGTTCTTCTTGACCTTCCACCGTGGGCTCCGTCCACCGGACCTTCATCTCCTTGGAAGCTTACATTAATAAAATAAAGCCTCACAACCTAATCTATTCTCACTACAACTTAAAAGAAACCCTAATCATAAGTCGGGGGAGTACATTAAAAGGGAGGAAGAAAGCCTTCTTATTCCAAGGCTAAAAACGAAAGAAGGAATAAAAACAAAGAGGCACCCAGGCCTCACACAACAATAAATTAAACCATACATAGGCCAATGGACTAGTGATCATCCTTATTGTTTATCAAATAAACAACAACAAAACACATTTATATCAAATATAAACATGCCAAGCATATAAATACATCCCATGCATTTATAAATAGATATCCAATATCTAAAACAATAAACATAATAAAATGCAGAAAATATCATATTAATAAGGAAATTAAAAATATGGATATCAACTATACATCCAATGTACAAACAAGTTTTTGTTTAGAAACCATTTCCAAAATAATCCAAGAAAAAATAATTTTAGAAAAATCCAATTTAACTAAAAACTAAAATACGCCAAAATTAATAATTTCATAAAACTAGCAGAAATCAGGAAAATCCAATTTTCTGGAAAAATAGGAAAAAATGGCACAAAATAGTGCTGCCGTCCGGTCGTCCCAGACGACCGTGCGCACACGCGCAGGCGCCCCTACCTGTGAGCCGGAAGCTTAGCATCGCGCGCCTGCTGCCCCTGCCGGGCGGCCGACACCGTCTTTCACCAAATTTTCCTTTTTTTTTTTTAATAAATTTATGCTATAAAACTGAAACATAAACATGCATTTAAAGAAAATTCAATTCTCAAAAAATGCATGGATATCCATAATTTCAAAAGCAAAATTAACACATTTTCTACACATATTATCATGTTTTAAACCCATAAATCATACTTTCCAAAAGCAATTTAAACATGCTGTTCATGCTTAACACACAAAAACATGTTAATCCTATAGCCACCACGCCGAACCGGGCTCTGATACCACTGAAAGAATTGGGTACGGCCCGGCAACACAACGGAAGCATAACAAACGTGAATTTAAAGCATAATTTAAAACGCGTTCAAAGGGGTGTTCCCTTTGAAGTTTGCGGGCATTTGGTGTATGTCACAACATAAATTAAATAGGAGAAGATGCTGGAAAAGTGGCTAAAGGAAGAAAACAAAAAGATACATGAAACGTAAATGAAAACCAACCTTAAGTTCGTTGTATGTAGAACCGGTTCTAGTTTTATTCCGTTTTTGTTTCCTTGTTTCGTTCACTTGAGAGTCCAACGTAGAACTCCTCTAATTTGTCCACACCACACTATAGAATAGATCTCCAATCTATTGCTAGATAGAAACAGAGAAGTGAAGAAGAAACACTTTCAAAACAATACTATTGATTAGTGCCTTTGGAATGTTTTAGTTCAAACCTTTCCAAAAGGTATGAACACAACAAGGAGAGGTTTCAGAGAATTCTGGAGAGTATTTTGATGGAAAAATTCATGCAAGACAAGGCCGTACAAGTTATGTGAATGATTTTGTATATGTAGAGTTGTTGAATTCAAAATTCAACTTCTATAGTTAACTTCCAAAACAACCTACATACACTCACCACTCTCTACATAACCATGCACCATCATAGCAAATAAAACCACCCACCAAACCATATAAAGGCTGGTCACATGTGCCTCACATGTCGAGGAATTTAATTCCTCCTTCACTTGCTATAAATTTTATTTTCCATGGACGAGGATTACTAGTCTTGGACTTTTATTTAATCTAATTAAATTAAGTCCAAACAAAATCCATTAGGCATTAATTAATCCAATTAATCTCAATCCAATTGAAGCCCATAAGTTTATTTAATCCAATTAAATAAACATAAGTCCGAACTCTAATTAATTGATCCAATCAATTAATTAATCCAAACTCAATAAATTAATCCAATTAATTTAAAAGTTCTAAGTCCAAAAATTAACTAATCCAATTAATTAATTCTTGGACCATCCATCAAATGGATTTCCCAATACATGATCCAATCATTTATTTTTTTTCCTTGAATTCATTTAATCCAATTAAATTAATTCGCTTCTTCTAGAATTAATTCCAAATTAATTCTACCAATTCCATAGTGATTTGTGTGTGACTCTTTAGGTTCACCCTCAGCTAGATTTGGGCTTGTGTCCAACACAATTGGTCAATTAAATCCAATTTAATTAATTTTTTTCCAATTAACCATTAATCGAAAAACGCCCGTCACCATAGGTGACCGTCTAGCAACGGTCCATGACACTAGAGACTAGGTGAATGTTGGTATAAACGTTTTAGGCTCCTGAGTTCCATACGAGTACGTTCCTTCCATCATCCGTCTCCCGATCTAAGTTTAGGGCATAAAATTTGGCGTCAGTTCCCATCCTGGACTAGACAACTATGCTCAATAACTCGAGACACGTTTGCTCTATTGATCGTAGGAAATCATTCCCTACTCGACCAATCGTTGTGGCCACAGACTGAAAGAGCTTAAACCATCTCAGAGCGCATAGGAGACTCGACTGTCATATTCTGACAGGTGACGAATCCTATCTTGGAATCTACCGTCCTCAATACATATTCCGACTGCACCGGGTAAGGCTTATGATGAACGTATCCCAAATACGGACATCTCTTGCCAGACCCTAGATACAACCTTCATATGCATGTGACTGCCATGATTCCTCAAGTTTGAGGACTAATCTCGTACTATCGAAGCCGGGAATTCCAATCATACCGACCAAGCCTCCAAGGCTTCCATATGACGATTCTCGTGAGTCAGTTCAGTCAGCTGACACCCTTGTCAACTAACCCACTAATATTGCATAGACGTCCAATGTTTATCGTCGATGAAACATGGCACTCATCCAATGAATGCAATCCTTAGTGCAAGTCTCTATAGGACCCTCAATGCCCTATCTCGAGGTCCTCGACTTGGAAGGTTTTAGACCAACCCTCAAAAGTTGGTTTCATAGCTGCCATCCAATGCGCAACTCAACTACATGGGTTATCCAATTGGTCTGTGGGAATTTGTTTGTGACGTTAAAATACCGTTTAACGTAATCAGTAAGCACAACAAACACATAGTGCCACGAATGAATACTTACTATATTGATCAAGTCAATATTACTTTAATAAAGATTGCTAAATAGTACCCAAAACCGCCAACCCAATTGGCTTTCTGGTCACCTATTCTAACAAAAAGGCCTTTTCGGTCACTAGTTATGGCTTATTGTCAACACATCATATTTTGTCGGTTGCTATGACTTATTGGCAACATACATTTTTTGTCGGTAGTTTAAAATTATTGTCAACACAATACCTGGCTTAATTATCATATTTTGATATTTAGAATCACATTTAATTGGCCGGATTGAAGTGAGATGAGGTTATACTCCTAGGTAATTCCTTAGATTGATAAACAAGAGTTGGCAAGTAACAATTTTAACGAACGAGTGTGGGTAAGATACCCCTCTCTATAGAGAGATACAAGTGCTCATAGATGTTTCTAGTTCTTTGTAGGTCTCATCTCAACAGATTTGTGTATGCTAGCTAAATTTGACCTATAGGTCTATGGGTTAGAAATGTCAAAAGTATAAATGGTAGGATCAATTGATTTCATGTACTTTGGATTGATATTATCAAAGGCATAACATGCGCAGAGATGCTATACAATGGACTATAGTTAAGTCCAATTTTTGGAACAACTTGGCTTAAGGCAGTCGATTGTACCATGTGTTTGCACTTTTGGGTCCATGTAATACTTGCACTGTGCCAATGATTATATTTATATTGTATAATGTAGAGAAATTCGTCTATGTTTACATGACTTTTGTTAATTAAGAGCAGCTCCTAATACTTTGTATCTTTTTATCTGGCATATGTGATTGACTGGATGTACAATAAGCATGTTTATTACTATCTCAAACCATTTTGCTTTATAAGAATATATATGCACTTTGGACTTGAGATATACCTTCTCGTGATTATGCTGTGTGATACTTAAAGAACATCGATTTGTTAAGCTATTGCTTGTTCGGTCCTATAAGATTGATTTTTCTAGCAGACTTCTATGAAGGATGCTGCTGGAGAAGAGCAAGGTCACTCAACTACCGAAATAATGTGTAGGCTATGCTTTTCTGGTGGAAATAGAGGAAGTGAAAGGGCAAGAAAGATGCTATTTTGCAATAGTTGTGGCAAGAAGTACCACCGGAATTGTCTGAAAGCTTGGTCTCAGCACAGAGGTAGTGTCTTTGGCTGCACTAAAGTAGTTGAATTCTTGTTCTTTTTGTGATGTAGTTCTTGGTTACAGATCTTTTTCACTGGAATTCTTGGACTTGCCCCTTTTGCCGCATATGTAAGGTATATATTGATGATTTATCCTTATTGTGAATTCTTTCCGAACACCTTTTCTAAATCATGATATCTGATGGTTGTTTTATACTGATATGAGCAAGCACTCTACTTACTGATCTTAAACATTTAGATAAGGCGAGTTTACAATTGAGTATAATTATTTGATTCTTCAAGGGATGTGGTTATTTTATTTGAGAATTAATGCTCCATGTAGCACTTTGAGTGGCTTCCTTGGAGAAAAATGTCCTTAGTCCTTATGCTCCTAAGTGTGTATCAACAGGAATGTTGTTTCAGAAAGGTGGTGAGCAGAAGTACTTCGGAAGGAGGTGCTTAAGAATGAAGGTGTAGGTGAAGGGGTTGATACGTTCAGTTTGTTATTTGTCAGTTATGGTGTTTTGCGAACTCCTTTTTTTTTTTAATAAAAAAAGAGAATGATTATTTGCTTAAAATTATTTCATATCTTTTGATATAAGTTGGTAAGTTGGAATTAAAGAATAAAGATATTAGAAATGGTGCTTCTTTTCTCCATTTGTTTGAGTTTATATACACCCATCTAGCTTCTGATTATTTGGTGAGTTGAAATCACACTCTACTTGATGTCCATCTTGATGTTTTTTACATATTGATTACTCTAGGTGTGTCGAAGAACTGGAGATCCAAATAAGTTCGCGTTCTGTAAAAGGTGTGACGATGCATACCACTATTACTGCCAGCAACCTCCACACAAGGTGTGCCATGGATCTTTTCTCCTGTCAGTTTTACTCAATTATTGTTTGCTTATACATTTCACTTTTGAGACAGTAGAATGTTGGCCATAGGCATTATTTGTGTCCAAAACATATCAAGTGCCATATCTATGGTTCTTCAGTCCTTGGAAATGGATAAAGTGTAAGGCTTGTATTTTCACCCTAGTTTGGAGTTTTTCCATGTCTCTGCATGCCTAAAAGGTCTTCTTTGTCTTTTTCCCATTAGTTGGTTTGTGTCTTCAAAAATTCTATCAACTGCTTGCTTTGGGATTATAGAGTGTTTCTTTTAATTGCCTTTGGATCCTGATTCCATTATTGTGCTTTCTAACTGTATTTATGATGTATTGTGTGCTCTTAAGCGTTGCCAGAAGCTGCACTAATGAGTCATCTATTTTAGCAGGTAGTGTTTGTTTTGAAAATGAACTCTATTAAATGGGATATGATATTTATATTTTACTCCTCCCTTGGTCTTGAAAGAAATGGTTCTGCATCCTAATGGTTTTTATGGATGGTACACAGACACTAAAGAGGACTTTTTGGAAGTTTGAGAATGCATTATAATCGAAATCTTAGTCTTACCATTAGCTAGATTTTAGTCCCTAAGCTTGGGGGAACCAAGCCATAATTGTTAAAGGTGCATGGCACGTCATGGTGCAAAGGTGCTCTGGACTATAGATAGGGCTTTTGACTATCTTCTTGGTCTAACAAATTGAAATCCAATCTCTTTTCTATGCATTGCAAATTCTCTCTGCAATCTGCCCTTAACTTCTAAGTAGTTAGTTTCAAGTATCTAGTTTGCCAAACACTATCTTTACGCTGGACTTTGCCAGTGAATTCTTGTTGTACTTAAAAAGAGGGAATACATAATGTTGCTTAGATGAAAGATTTATGATTAAGAGTTCTTTGGATATAATTGATTTAATACATGATCTGAAGTGCTTTTCTATTTTTTTGACCTTATATCACCATCATGGTGGCTTTTAGTGTTCTTACTTCTTCCTTCTGTTTGTTTGGATTTATTTTGGCATTTCATCTAATGTTAATGCATGTATAGTGTTTAACTTTAGATATATGATTAGTTTACCATAGCGTTTTATATAATAATAGTCCCTGGAATTAGACTTATGCTCCATTGAGGAAAATGATCTCCATTGTTTTCTCAAAAGAAAGCATGATAATTTTTTTATATAGCTTTGTTGGCTTTTCCTGGTTATAATTTTATTTTCTATCTTTTCTCATAAATCATAATATTAAAGTACATCCAGGAACTTTTTAAAATTATTGCTTTTTTTAACAAAGCAAATAGTGAGATGTTGGTTTTTCATAGTTTGTCTCCCCTTTTTAGTTTTCATTCATAGAATACTTGATCCAAGAGAGGTATCTATATTTGCTTTATGCTATTAAATAATGTCATCAATCTTGGAACTATTAGACATGAATAAGGATCAATGAATTGGAGTTTTTCATGATTAACTCACTGTCTAAACGTTATACCTAGCTGATTTAGGCTATTTACCCAATATTTATTGTATTCCATGGACATTGAACTTACTATGCAGGCACCGTGCTAATAAGAGAACTGGAGATCTTTGCTAGACAAATCGTTCCTGTTGATAAGAGAAAATGCTATAGGCTGCCTCTATTCTTATGGAGGACATCAAGTGTTCTCTCAAGTTGCTTGTTTACTTCCTTATGAGAATAAAATACAACACCTCCATTCGCCCACTTTCACCACTAGATTGGAGGGGGAAAAAAAATGAAAAAAGAGATAAGGGTAATTGTAGTCCTTTCGCTGACATTAAATTTGAAACGATGTAGGTGGTTTTTGGGCTATACTTGTTGTGATGCTTGCGGAAGATTGTCTATAAAAGGAAATTTATTGGCCTATTTGTTTAAAGGTACATCTTAATGCCCTGTCTATTTATTTGATTTATTTGTGCTATTCACAATAAGTGTACCATCGCACCTGACAAGAGCGAGTCAAATACCAACTTACTGAAGCAGAACTAGTTGATTGCTCAATTGCTTGCCTTACAAACTGCAGGTCTATAGAGACTCTGAATCAACTCCTATGGTATACTGTGATATCTATCAACACTGGGTGCATTGTCCCTGTGATGGGATTAAGTCTCTCTGGCGCCTTTTTCTTAACTTCTTTTGGATTGATTCCTTCATGTTCTTTTTTTGAAGGAATGCCCTTTTCTATTATGTGACAGGAGGATGAAATAATAATTCATGTGGGATTGATCTGAGAAATAACACTACTTGAAGAAAAGGCAAAAGGTAAGTCCTGGTTGGGTTTGAAGCTCAATGTACAGGCACTATAATTCAGAGTAAAATGTTTATGCCTTGTTCTAGGCTTCGAGACTTTCTATGTTATCACAAAACATACGATATGTTTGCTTTATTATTTCGTATTGAGATATTTATTTCTTGTGTGATGGTTCAGGATGATGTTTGTTTAGACAGTTAAAATTAATGTTTTATGTTATATAGAGCGAGAAGTAAAATGCCATGATACTGGTATCTTTTATGTCAAAAATACTGTTGTTATTATATATACTAAAGTTTGAGCAAGAGATGTGGAAGGCTTTTCTTAATCTCCTGTTTTCAATATAACTTTTGGGTTTCTGTGAAGCTGTAGAAGATTTCATAGCACTTTCTGTGTTCTTTTCCTTGGTAGGAGTAATTGTTCAAGAAATTAAAGAATGGGATTGGACCGAATCCAACTACTTGCTACTCTAGCTACTTCAATAAAAGAATAATCAGGTTTCTTTGTGATGGGTTGTAATATAGTCTGAGTTTGACAATAATAGGTTTTAAATTGATTGCATTGTGCTTCTTTGCTGAAGAGCAAAAAGAAATATATATACAAAAAGAGCAAGGAGCACAAGGAAGAATGAGAGAATGGTTAAAAGAGACATTGTATGGAGTGGGAATAAACAACAGCAAGAAAAGTGAACTTGGGGCCATTGGTCGGAATTTTGTAAATCTGGAATGCAGTGATTCACCCGTCCAGGAATACACTTTTACTATTTCCAAATCTAGCTAGAACCATGTGAAATTTTCATATACCAACGTAGGATCTTTGACCCATTGATTGGTTATTCTTGTTTGCACTTATTTGATTTGCACATCATCAGACACCACCTAACATAGAGGGATACCCGCCCATTCTGCATTACATTTATCAACCTTTAAGAGCAAATGCTAGCAATCGTGGACTTAAAAGATATTGGCCTGGGAACACGGCGGTAGCATGAAAACAACGAAAATTAAAACAATACCGGATAGATATCGGATCAAAGGGGTGTACCATTTGACCATTCCTCGGCATTCAGTGCAATTAAATCGCAGAAATAAATAAAACAAACATACATGCACTTAATCATGGAAAAGGAAAGATACGAATAACGGAAACATAACCACGAAAATATATCTTTTCTTTTTTTTTTTCTGTTTTGATCGGCTACTCGCATTAACTCCAAATCTCCTTCTCTGTATCCGTTCACTTAGAAGGTCCAAGTGTAGAACCCCTCTAAAACAAGTCCACACCACACCGGCAAGTTGGATCTAACCCTCTTGCTCGAAAAGGGCTAGATTGAAGGAAGAAACGGAATTTTGAATCACACTATTAATTAGTGGATCTGGATTTTTCTTGTTCTTAACTTGAATCTAATACAAGGAGAACACTTATCATGGAGAAGGGGTAAAATATTTTCAGAATTTTCTTAGAGAAGAATTATGGGCTAGAAAATGGTGAGATTCACACACACCACACTCCAAGTATGTCATGTATCATAGTGGGGAGAGAATCAAAGATTCATGTGCACACCATTGTACATGCCTTGTTTTTTTTAGAACTATGATAGAAAAATGTGTGTCCACACCGACCACACGTCGCCACTCAAATGCAAAGAGTTATTCATTTTCCACTAGATGTTCGACCACTAGCTCTCTCTATTGACTTGGTCTCTTGATAGTGGCGGCTGGGCATATACATTTGGACCAAATTTGCTTTAATTTGTCCAACAAATTAATTCAAGCGCAATAATTAACCTATTAGGTTTATTTAATACAATTAAATAAATACCAAAAATAAAACCCACGTAAATATTTAATCCAATTAAATAAATAATCAAGCCCAAAATACTCAATTAATAAATCTAATTTATTAATCAAGCTCAAACCATTAATTAGTCCAACTAATTAATTTAAGCCTTATCCACCAATTAATGAATCCAATCAACTAATTAATTAGCCCAAGCCTAATTTAAATTAATCCAATTAATTTAAAAGGCTAATCCAATCAATTAAATTCTTGGGTCACCCGTCTAATGGATTATCCTGAATAAATGATCCAATTATTTATTTTGTCTCTATTAATTAATTTAATCCAACTAAATTAATCTGTTTCGTCCGGAATAAATTCTAAATTAATTCCATCATTTCCACAATAATTTGTGTGTGATTCTTTAGGTACACCCTCAACTAGACTTGGGCTTGTATCCACACAATTAATTAAATCCAATTTAATTAATTATTTCTAATTAACCAATAACCAAAAAAGCCCGTCACCAGGGGTGGTCGTCTAGCAACGGTCCATGGCATTACCGACAAGGTGAATGTTGGCGTGAACATTTAGGCTCTGAGTTCCATACAGGTACGGTCCTTCCGTCAACTGTCTCCTGCCTATAGTCTAGGGCATGGAATTGGTTGTTGGTTCCCATCCTTGATTAGGCAACTATGCTTCATACTCGAAATGTGTTTACTCTATTGATCCGATCAAGGGAACCTTCCCTAATCGATTAATCTCTTTGGCCAAAGACTCTGAGAATCTAAACCATCTCAGAGCGCATAGGAACTTGCTCTCACAATACAAACAAGGGTCGAATTATCTCTTGGAATCCTCCGTCCTTACTATATAATCTAACTACACTAGATAAAGCTTATGATGACCATACCTTACAGTATAGTCACCCTCGCTAGGTCCAAGATACAGTCTTCGTATGTAAGTGACTGTTGTGATTCCTCAAGTCCGAGGACTAATCCCATACTATCAGAATCGAGAATTCTAGTCATACCGAGCAAGCCTCCAAGGCTTCCATATGACGATTCCCGTGAGTCAATTCAGTTAGTCGACTACCTTAGCAACCAACCCACTAAAATTGCATAGACAACCTACGTCTGTCACCAATGAAATTCGGCACTCACCCAGTGAATGCAATGCTTAGTGCCAGTCTCTACAGCACTCTCGATGCTCAGTATCGAGGTCCTCAACTTGGAAAATTTCAGACTAGCCCTTAGAAGTTGGTTTCATAGCTACCAACCTATGCACAGCCGAGCTCCATAAGTTTAAACATTCGGTTTGTGGGCAAGTGCTGTGACGTTAAAATGCCATTTAACGTGATTAGTGAGCACAACAAACACTTATGCCATAGATGAACTCTCACTATATTCATCATGCCAATATTACTTTGATAAAGATCAATGAATAGTTTCTAGTACTGCTAAACTAATTGGCTTTCTAGTCACCTATTCTAATAGGACTGTCAAACAAGGATGCAGCAATAGAAGTCCCAAATATCTAAGGGGCAACACGGCCTCTTGAAAGCCCAACACCTGATGCAAAAGAGGTCATAGATCTATAGCTGATTTAAACATAATCAACTGACTCTTAACAGGATTAGTCTGCGGCCCAAAAACCAAGGCAAACCGATCCAACCCCTCCTTGAAGACTTGCACTGAGTCAACATCAGCCCAACAAAACAAAAGCAGGTCATCAACACAACATAAACTGAATAACTCCAACTCCCTACACCTCCAGTGAAACCAGAAAATACTGCTCTCCACAATAGTCTTACACAATTACAAGTGGAACACTGCACAAACAAGTAAGGTGAGATAGGGTCTCCTTTCCATAGGCCCCTACTACCGGCAAAGTAACCATTTGGCTCCCCATTCAACCAAACAAAGAAATATGCAGTGGTCACACATTCCTCCAAACACAAAATGTTCAGGAAAGCGGAACGATCGAAGTGAAGCAAATAATAAGTCCCACTCTACAGAATCATATGCTTTTATCAAGCCCACTTTCAATTCACAACGTGGGGAGAGAAGGGTTTCATTACACAGAAAATAGTTCTTGTGCAAGGAAGACATTATCACTAATCTTACGACCTGACACAAAGCATTTTGTGTTGTACTAACAATCAAATCCATCACATCTTTCATACATTGCCGTCTTAGCTCAGCCGGTAGAGCGCATGGCTTTTAACCATGTGGTCGTGGGTTCGATTCCCACAGATGGCGACTCAAAGCAAATTAAATACGACATTTGAATTTAAATTCATGTGGAAAATTAGGAGTGTACCTTGCAGGTTGTGTGAGCCATTCGAGGTTTGACTAATTCTACCGGTCCAATATAATATTTGCAGTTTTCAAAAAAAATTATTTCAAGTTCAACCCAACAAAATTAACTCCGCCCATTTTTTTTTTAGGTAAAGATAAATTGTATTAATTATGTTGGGACTAATATATTAATATTTTTTAGAGTTTGTAGTTACATCTATCACCTATAAAATTTTATATTTCAATTATATCAAATACACGAGATATATAGTATCATAACACGTAATCTAAAATCACTGCAAAAGTCTATATACCAAAAACAAATAAATTAACAACATTTAAATGATGGTATGATTCATTGGTAGAGGAAAATGTGTTTTACTTTTTTAATATGAAGTCCCCTCTTAAGTATAAAATGCTAAATGAAACTAGTTATCTATTAATAAATTAAAAAAAACTTGCAAAACAATCTTAGATATGAATATTAATAATTACACGCATTTGGGACATATAATTGTATGCAATACTACTAACTTCAACGTGAAATCAAATTTACGAACAACAAAAAATAGGTCGATATTCAGCAACAGTATAAGGCAATTGTACCTTAGGGATCAATGTGATTAAGGTGGAATTAAGTTGTTTAAGGATGATTTGGGACTGAAAGAGCTCCATAAAAACTGCAATGAGCTCCTCTCCCATAATACGCCAAGCTGCTTTAAAGAAACCCAAAAATATCTATTCGAACCCGGGGCCTTATACTCAACAATATCAAAGAAAATAGACTTGATTTCACGATGAGTAAACGGGCTGAATCATGGCCCTTCCTTCCTCCTTCGTGACTAAATGCCACATCCATGGCTGAAGGTGATCAAGATTAATAGCCAACCGTCGATGCTCTCTTCCAAGAAGCTGCTCATATAAACCAACAAACTCGTTCCGAACATCCTGGGGAGAGGTGAGAAGCTCCTTTCGTGAATTATTAATCTAGAATAGCCTCAAAGCCGTCCTTCTCACCGCAACCTTCCAGAAAAATAATTTCATAAACTGATCTCCTCCTTTCAACCTGCAATTTAGAACATTGTTGAAGCATAATCTGCTCCGTCTTGGTTCCCGAAGCCACCACTTGCTTGAAAACTCATTCTAACTTAATAAGAAAAAGGTGATGCCATGATTACATCAAATGTTCCTACATAATGGCCAAGAATTCGTTGGCTAATTTTGTTAGAACAGGTGACCAGAAATTAGATTGGCGGTTTTGTGAACTATTTGTCAATCTTTATTACAACAATATTATCCTGATGAATAGAGTAAGCATTCATCACTGACACTATGTTTGTTGTGCTTACTACTAACGTTAAACGACATTTCAACGTCACAACAAATGCCTACAGACCAATTGGATAACCCATGTAGTTGGGTTGCGCATTGGATGACGGCTATGAAACCAACTTCTGGGGGTTGGTCTGAAACGTTCCAAGTCGAGGACCTCGAGACTGAGCATCAAGTGTCCTATTGAGACTTGCACTAAGTATTGCATTCACTGGGTGAATGTCGAGTTTCATCGGCGACAGACGAAGGTCATCAATGCAATTTTAGTGGGTTAGTTGACAAGGTGGTCGACTGACTGAACTGACTCATGGGAATCGTCACATGGAAGCCTTGGAGGCTTGGTCAGTATGCTGGAAATCCCGGTTTGGATAGTACGGGATTAGTCCTCGGACTTGAGGAATCATGGCAGTCACGTGCACACGAAAAACTATATCTTGGATCTGGCGAGAGGTGATAATTTTGTAAGATGGTCATTATAAGCTTTGTCCAGTGCAGTCGGAGTATGTAGCAAGGATGGTAGATTTGTCAGATCTATTTCTTGATTTGCTGGATGACTTCCCTTTATGCAATAAGGCTCTTTTTTTTTCATTGATTTGTCTTGCCCTGCTTGAGATTTTCCTGGAGGTTAGTGTAAATGCTTGGTTGGGAAATGCCCAGTTTTATAGGCTAAGAATGCTTCCTGCAGGTGTTAGAGTATTAATAAGTAAGGTAAGAAAGGAGGCTTTCTCCATATCTTAAGGGTACAAATCACCCAAGTAGCGAAAAATGTGCTAACATATATTAGAAAGAAAAGTTACACACACGAGATATGCTTCTAAACTTGAAAATGAGCAAGCTTGTAGGTATTAGTGACATGTTATGAATCGGAAGGCATTATCCTGCTCTAGCCCAAATGATGTGTGAATAGTTGTCCTGGTTGTTCTTGTCACTTAGCAAAAAAGATGCTACCCTATTATCAATAGGGTTTATGTCCACAATCAAGTGAGTAAAGACAAAGCTCAAGTAGTAAGTTAGTGTGAGCAGGCTTTATTACTAGGAAATTGGAGTTTGCCTCTAAGCAAATCCTATAAAAGCGTGTGCCAGCAGGCGACTTATGTAGGAGCGTGCGCCAGCATGCGGCTTATGTATGGGCGTGGGCTAGCAGACGGCTTATGTAAGAGCATGAGCCAGTAAGCGACTTCTGTAAGAGCGTGTGCCAACAGGCGACTTTTGCTCTACCTGCTCTACTCTTCAACGGGGAGCTTATTCTTTCTGTGCTTCCTCCTAGGGGCGTCATCTACCTTCTCCTCACTCTTGGATAAGTCTTTCAATCTCTTGTCTCAACTGGCGGCACCGGTTGGTGTCATCCCCATATTCCCAGTGATACCTTAAATGTATTTAGATTTGGAAATTGAGGGCCTTCTTCAGAACCTTTGGGCCACAGCAGAGTAAGGTGCCAGTCTATGGTCATAAGCATTCTAGTTGGGCTAGTGATGAGCGGGGTATAGTGCTCGTTCTTCGGATTGAGGGGGTTGAAACGTCCTATTGGCCCCTATTGGCCCCCTGCTCCCGCGGGCAGTGGGTAAGTTGTTTTCCTTTTTCTTATCACGGTTGGCTCTTTTCAGCAGCCAAGCGTCTTCCAGGTTCATGTATTTCCCGGCACTAACTAGCACTTCTCGAATATCTGCAACGAGCTTCTTGACCAGAGACTCGAAAAAGGGCCCTCCTATAGGCCTTCAGTAAGAGCGTTGACCAGTACTTCCTGCTGAGCTGTTGGGACTTCCAGGATAGCTGTGTTAAAACAATGAACATATGCCCTTAGAGTCTCATTCTCCTCCTGCTTGATTCCGAAAAGGCTAATACTCGACTTTTGGTACTTCCCCGGCTACTAGCGAACTGGTGTAGGAAAAGAGTGTTGAATTCTCCAAAAGACCTTACTAATCTAGCTGGAAGCTGGTCGGACCATTGTTGAGCAGAATACATTAGTGTAGTAAGAAACACACAACACTTAATACCATCAGTATACCTGTGTAGCAAGGATGCATTTTCAAACCTGTGAACGTGTTCGACTGGATTAGAGGTGGCACCATAGGCAGGTAGGTGCGAAGGTGCTTGAAAATGAGTAGGGAGCTCTTCCGCCATGATGTCCTCGCTGAAGGGAATGCCATGCTCTGCTGCCAAGGCATCCCTGCCACGCTCTAATATTTTTTTCCAAGACTTGTACTATTATACAAAAGAATTATGTAGTCATAGTAACTTTTTAATACAAATTTACCCTTTAATTAAATCCATCCATTCAATATAATATAACATAACTTGGTTAGAATAATAATTTTAATATTTTTTTTAATAAACTCACATTCACGAATTCTCTTTTTGTCACCTTTTTTTTTCTCATCACCTTGCACGACATGCATTTCTTTTCACATTTCTTTTCTCTTTTTTTCATACCACAATTTTTTTTTTTTTTGGGGGGGGAAGGGGGTAAGGTAATTTGGATAAATATAAAAGGAGTGATGCAAAAAGCAGTGGACTATAGAGTGGGACAAACCCCACATCAGCGAGCCCAACTGCCAAAAGCCTATCAACCGTAACGCTAGCAAGTTTAAGTCCTATAAAATCAATTCCAAGCTATCTGCCAAAAGTTGAAAGAACAAAATTCAAAGCAGAGTTCGTTGTTGTTGGGGATCAAACTCAGGTGACCCACCTGACAGGCGAGGATATTCACCACTATACTACAATGACTTCATTCGCAATTTTGTTTTGAAATGCTCACAAAAATTACGTGTAGCAAATTTGTAATATAAAAACAAACACCTAAAAAATTGGACCAAACATAGGCCATCTTTCTTGATTGTCTTTCTTGTCTTGGGCCGCAGTGAAACAAAACATAAAATAATAGTTCTCCACAACTTTCAGTTTTCTATGAAGAATTTTCTTAGCGCTAAATTATACTTGAATTGAAAATTTTTATACTTATAATAATAATTTTAGTATTATTTGAACACTTTGTAGCATAAAGAATTCCAAAATTTCTTTAATTTTGATTATATTTCAGGGTAAATTACAACAACCTCCCCTAAGGTTTGACATAATTACGGACACCTCCTCGCTGTTTCAAAAATTACAAGTACCCCCTGAATTTTGTAACCTTCTAACAAAATAACTCATTTCCATCCATTTTTATGGGTAAACTGACCAAAATGCCCTTATGCAAACTTAATTACTTTTTAAACTTTTCTGAATTTTTTAGGACTAAAATGCGCAGGGAGAGGTTTCTTACGTTTTTTTACACAGAGAAGCAATAATGTAATTTGCCTCGATTGATTTTCTACAATTTAAAAAAATAATCAAGGGCAAAATGGACAATTCCAGGACTTTGGTTAAAAATTACAAACCTTAGGGGGGTATTTGTAATTTCTCAAACAACAAGGGCGTATCCATAATTATGCCAAATCTTAGGGGAGGCCATTGTAATTCACCCAATATTTCATGTAATATTGATAGATTTAAATTTTTGATACGATTTTTTTTAAATACTTCAAATTCAAATCATTTCATACAAATGTTGCAATATTGTATGCTATAAAAAAGAACTCAAAGACTCAAGGCACTATCATCAACAAAAATGTTTTCAAATTTCAAGAAACTTTAATAAAGAAGCAAAAGTTGATCAAATCTCCATACATACTTAGCTTTTAAACAATTAAAAACTAGATAAATTACAATGAACTCTCCTTTCATTTGACATAATTACAAATTGTCCATCGTTGTTTGAAATTACCAATACCTCTCTAATTGTAATGGCCGTCCAACATCTAGCCCAATCAATTAGTCTATTAAGTTTTTGTAACATAATTGGCTTATTCAACATTTTGGTAAAGAGATAAATTTTAATATAAACTATAAGTAATTTATTTATTTGTTACTTTCCCTCTAATCATTTGTATAATGTTTTTAAAGGAATAAATACAAGTATTTTTCAAGAATAATTCACGTGGTGCAACTTGATTAGCTAGATTTCTTGACTATAACCTATGATTCTAAAGTTTTAGACTTAAAATAGACAGAGCTTCAAAAGAGAATCCGGGACCATCTGGGGCTGAAGGTTTGATACGGGATAGGAAAGGAGATTTCGTGGCTGGATTTACAACTTACATTGGAAACACATCAAATAACCCAATAGAAGCCTGGGCACTATGGCTTGGTCTTTGGGAGTGTTTGTGAAAACTTCTGCTTTTCGAAAAGTGATTTTCGTAGAAAAATTGAAAGTTGAAGCAGAATCAAAAGTGGGTAATGTTTGTATAAAAAAAAGTAAAAAGCTCATTCTTGGGCTTGAGTGGACCTTGAGTTTCTGCAAGCTGTGAAAAAGGGACTTGCAAAAAATGCGTTAGCACTCCGACGCTCAAGTCATAAGCAGTTCTAGAAGAATAAATTTGAATAAAGCAAAGAAATAACGAGATCACATCAACAATGAGCATAAAATAAATTTGGTGCAAGTTGAGAGCATAAATTAGTGTGTTAGAGTGCCAAGAAATGTTACTTGTGTCAGCCAAGTAGGCAGGTATTTATAGAGGAAGAGCCATGGCCGGGGAGGACTCTTGATTGACATGGACTCCAGTAGGACCGAGTACTGGCCTCTCTAGACTTCTGCAGCCTTCGAACTCCTTGGAAGTAGGAGGGCAGTTGGAGAGGTCTTCCGTGGATAAGGACAAGGCTGGGTCTGCCCCTATCCGGACCTGATGAGCTCGGGCTTTCGCCTTGGGCCTCCCTAGTTGGGCGTCCTTTGCCTGGGTTGGGCTTCTTCTTCGCTCGAGGGAGGCTTGGTCCTTCCTTGGGTTGGGCCAAAGCCCCTTTTGGGCCTCCTTCCAGAATATGCGGGCTTTCACATGGGGCTTCGATATCTTTCCTGGGACTCCTAGGAACCTCCGTGGGCTTTTGGGCCTTGCTTTTAGGCCACCAATTTAGCACATATCAATCAGTCTCCCACACTCTAAGAGGGAGGGTTCACAACCATTCCCACTCAGAGTAGGAGCCTCTTGAGGTAGCGGGGGGTTTGACCTTCCTTCCTTCTCAGTCGGTCCCAGGTGAGCTTCCTTCCTGGCTAAGGAAAGCTGACAGTCGTCTAAGGTTACAGGCTCTTTATGTCACGCCTGTCTTGATGACTAGCGGCTACCTTTATAGCAGGCTAGGGCATAGGTCTCCATAGAGGCTATGCACGTGGCATCCACGCACCATGCGTGGGGGCAATTACCGCTAACTACCCACGTAGGTTAGTTTGCTACTTGGTAACCGCCCAATGGGAGGCGGTCATTTGCACGTCCTTTGGTTAAGCACATCCTTCCCACGTCTTCTTCCCTCGATAGTATTTTATAAATAATTGATAGTTTAATTAGTAATTATTAAGAAAATTTTAAGTTAATTATAGATAAATTATAGGTTAAAATTGGAATATAATAAAACTTGAACGTAGTAAATTGAAACTCATTATAATATTTGGGAGTGAATTATATTAATTAGGAATTGAGTAGGATGTAATAGGATTTTTTTTTAAAAAAGATTTTAAATATTAAAATATATATATAATGATAATAATATTATATGTGTATATAGAAAGAGAGGTGGGAGTCACCGCACCACCTCACATTAGTTAATAAGTATATATGTATGTGTCACAAAAACACAAGCAACATTTACAATTTATACCACACACTATTACTTCAAACATTTCAACCTCAAATTTCTCTCTCTTGGGAAGATATAAAAGGACGTGACGATAGAGTGGAATGTTGAGCAGCTCTTCGTGTTGACAGATTGTTTTGAGATTTGAGGTAAGTATAGCTAATTGGTTGATATATATATATATATATATATTTATATGAATATAAATATTAATTGTTGGATATATATATATATATATATTTATATGCTTATATGAGTATCATATGGTGAATGTTGTATATGTATAGATATATTTATATGGATATAAAGTGTGGATTGTATATATACTTGATCATGGATGTCGATTGTGATTAAAATTATCTTTATATCTGTGGAATTTCTATTATGTGCTAAATTGTGATAATGCTACACGGATGTTGGTTGAATGATTGTGAGGTTGTATAATTGATTGTGATATGAAATCAAATAGGAAAGGTATTGACAAGAGAATGATTATTGAATGAAACGATGGCTTACCTAACTGGGGAGCATACTCAATGGCTTAGATGATACGATCGATGACGAGTTGTGTGCTGTCATTGATCAATGGAGATGATGAGATACACACAAGCTATGTGTTGTGTGATATCAATGAGGATGGGATACAAACGAGCTATGTGTTGTGTGGTACCAGTGAGGATGAGATACACACGAGTTGTGTGTCGTGTGATAAGAAAAGAAAAGAGAGTGGAAGAAAGAGTATTGTGATTGAGATGATGATGATGGTGATAGCTGGCTAAGCTCATTGAGTGATGCACTCCAGGTTGGTTAAGCAGGGCCCTAAGGAAACAACTAAAACGCCTCTATTATGTCATGAGTTAATATCTTATTGTAGTTATGTGATTTCTAATTTGTTGTAATGTATGTCGCATTTTGGTTGTGTTGGTATAATTGCTTTATACTTGACTGGTTGCTCGTATACTTATATATAGACCGAAAGGCTATACTTATTGAGTAGGCAGCTCATTTCCTGTCACACACTTTTCAGGAGATAGGTCGCACAGACTAATTCCATTGGATCTTGAGCTGTGCCGTGACTCTGAATAGGTGGGTCAGCCGTGACATTGGAGGTTGGAAGTTTTTGGGCTATGTAACTTAAACATCCTAGTGTTTGTAGAGTTTGTTTTTAAAATTTTGGACAGTTGGATGTTGGTCATCTTTTTTCTTAAGATATGTACATTGGTGGGAAGTAAATATAAGGTTTTGGGGATGTTTATTATCTTGTGTTGTATATATATATATATATATATTTGTGATATTGATAAAATATAATTTATATTACGTTATAGAATGAGTTGAAATGAGGAAAATGGAATATTAATTAGTGGTAACTAAGTGTAGTACTGTAGGGGTGTTACATTAGGTGGTATCAGAGCAGCTCTACGCGTCTAGGGTGATTGGATGACTATGAGATGCATTTAATGACTTAATTGTCTAATGTAGGATGGCTTCTCAAGGTGCACGTGTTGACCTAGTAGCTGGTCGGGAAACATCAGGGGAGTCCGAAGAGGGCTCGATTGCACCTGCGAGTGTAGGTGGGGTGGAGATAGGTCGAGAGGGTGTTGGTGTTGATGTTCCTATTCCTCCCGGTGGTGCTCCAGCGGTAGGTTTACCACCAGAATTTGCACAGATTCTTCAGATGGCCCTCCAGGCCCAAGCACAACCCAAGCACAATTTCTCGCACAGACGCATGCACCCACTCCAACACTAGCACTAGCAGTTGCTACAACTGATCGTAATTATGAATGAATCAGAAAGATGGAGCTGTTGAATTTGAGGGTACCTTAAATCCTGAGATTGCTGAAAGATGGTGGGAAAAGGTCGAAGACGTGCAGAACTTAGTGAACTGTACTCTGAAGAATCAACTTAAATATGTCGTTTCTTTGTTCGTGGGGAATGCCTTGATTTGGTGGAGGTCCGTAAAGTAGGCATATGAGCCAAGAGAGATCACTTGAGCTGAGTTTCAGAGAGAGTTCAATGATAAATACAGACCTAAGATGTACCGAGATAAGAAGAGGATGGAATTTCTAAACTTAGTGCAAGGGGATGATTAGACAGTGGCAGAATATGAACTCTGTTTTGCTGCATTAGCCAAGTATTCACCAAAAGCAATAGCGACACAAGAGGATCGTTGTCATCGTTTTGAGCAGGGGCTATAATCGGAGATAAAAAAGGTTCTGGCAGTTAGAATTATGAATTTCAAAACTCTTGTTGAGTCAGCGGTTCGAATGGAAGATGCGGTAACCAAAGAGAAGAAGATTAGGGAAGAAAAGAGAAAATCAACATATGTGGTGGGGGATTCAAGTAGGTTGACCAAGAGGGGAACCGGTCATTCATTTTCTACAGGAGGAGGGAACTTTTTGCGTGGTGGTACTGCTTTTCGGGGAAATAGTGGGCTGAGGTTTAGTGGACAAATGGGCTTCAATAAAGGTTCGATCGAGCGCAGTTCGTTTACTATGCCTTCTATTGGATCAGGTAGGGGAGTTGGACATAGTTACAGCAGGGGGTCAGCTTTCACTTCGAGTTGTTCTACTTATGGGAGGCGACATTTGGGACAATGTGAAAGCCTAGGGTAGGTGTGTGGATCGTCCTGGGAGTAGCGTGAATGCGGAAGTGCGGTATGGTTAAAATTGCAAGATTTAAACATGCATTGATATACATAAAAATAAATGCGTTCAAGGGGTGTTCCCTTGAAACTCCCGGGCGTTCAGTGTATCTCATGAATAATAAAAGCACTTATAAAATCATGGAGGCCATAGGGTTTAAAATAAAAGGGGGCGAAAATCTTAAATCGGAAACCTACCGATTGTCGTTTTTCGTCTTAAAACCGCTACTCGTGTTGTTCCCCGTTTTGCTCCAAGATCTCGAACGGGAGACCCTCTAATTCGTACATGCAATCTGTCCACGTACCTTGCTCCTCGTGCTAGCGAAAGAACAAGTGCGTATAGTATTTTGGATAGGACGGAATGATCAAACGTTATTGAATTAATGAGATCAAACCTCCTTAGTTCAATTGTCAACACAAAGGAACTTGAAAGAGGGAAGAGAAAGAGAGACGCGGCCGAGAGAGAGAGGGGAGCCGAGTGTGTATGTGTGTGTGTGTGTTTCAAAGTTTCATCATCTCTTCTAAAGAGGATTCTAAGGAGTATTTATAGAGGAGGAATCCTATTCCTCTTCTATCTCCTACACATTAAAGACTCCTAGTTGAATAGGATTTGACAAAGTCAAATCCTAGTCAACTACTAGCTTCTTGGTCAAACCAATTCTAGTCATTGATTCCTCTCTTTTAATCTCAACCGTTGATTTATTTAATAGGATATTTAAATCTTATTTAAATAATCCTTAATGGCAATAATTAAATATATCAAATATAAATATTTATTCCAAGCCCATTAAATTAATTTCTAATAAATCTAATTTATTTGATAAATTCCTTATATCTAATACAAGGAATTAATTTCTTCCCAAGAAAAGAAGGACCCGATTAAATCAAATTTAACCACTGCTTAGACGACCCTCGTCACCCGTCGATGAAATACGACAGTAGATGCTTAGTGCAAGTCTTAAGGGGAATCTCAGTACCATTTTTGAGATTCCTTGACTTGGAGATTTCCAGACTGATTCGGCGGAACTGATTTAATGGACCTACCTCCAAATGTAGTCCTAGTCCCCGAAATGCAATTTCAGTCTGTGGGCTTTGTTTGTGTAGTGAACAGTTATAAAGCAGATAAAGTGAACACAAACAAAGTACGCGCCAAATGAATTTCACTTCTTATTCATTAAGGATTTATTAAAACTTCGAAATTGTTCAGACATAGGTTACAATTCGCCTACCAAGATTGGCTAGATGGTCACCTATTCTAACAATCTCCCACTTGACCTTAAAGCCAATCGCCCATATGCCTAATCCCCATCTTCTCAAGATGTTGCGTATGAGCGCTCTGCGACATAGGCTTTGTTAGCGGATCTGCTGTGTTGTCTGCTGAGTTGACTCGGTCCATCCGAACGTCACCTCTTCCTACCATTTCTCTTAGAAGGTGGTAGCGTCTAAGAATGTGTTTGGAACGGTGATGAGATCTCAGTTCCTTTGCTTGCGCTATTTCTCCGTTGTTATCACAAAAGATGACAACGGGCTCGGCGATGCTAGGCACCACACCCAACTCTTGGATGTAATTTCTCATCCAAACCGCTTCTTTGGCAGCTTCTGAAGCTGCTATGTATTCGGCCTCAGTGGTGGAATCAGCAGTGTTTGCTTGCTTGGAACTTTTCCAAGCCACCACCCCTCCACTGAGCCTAAATACATGACCCGATTGAGACTTGGCATCATCATCATCAGCCTGGAAGCTAGCATCGCTAAAGCCTTCCAGGATCAGTTCTCCATTGCCATAGACTAAAGCCTTCCAGGATCAGGTACTTAAGGATGCCCTTGACTGCATTCCAATGTTCCTCTCCTGCACAAGATTGATATCTGCTTGTTACACTCAAAGCGTAAGCAATGTCAGGTCTAGTGCAGTGGACCGCATATTGGATGCTTCCTACGGCAGAAGCATAGGGAATAATTTTCATCTTTTCAAGTTCCTCATCAGTCTGTGGGAACTGTTTCTTGGATAACTTGATCCCATGCCTTATGGGAAGGAATCCTCGTTTGGAGTTGTCCATCCGAAACCTTTTCAGGACCTTTCCATATACGAGTTTTGGGTGAGTCCTAACATTCTCTTAGATCTGTCCCTGACAATCTAGATGCCTAGAATATAGGAGGCTTCACCCAAATCCTTCATAGAAAACTGAGTTGATAACCATGCTTTTGTGTCACCCAACATTCTAACATCATTGCCTATGAGTAGAATGTCATCCACATAAAGCCCTAGGAACACTATAGAGCTCCCACTGACCTTCTTGTATACACAAGGATCAGATTCGCTTTGGTGAAATCATAACCCCGTATGACTTCGTCAAAGCGAATGTTCCAACTTCGGGATGCTTTTTTGAGGCTATAGATGGACTTCTGGAGACGACAGACCTTCTGTTCTTCTCCGGTGATCGTGAAACCCTCCGGCTGATCCATGTAGATCTCTTCCTCAACGAAACCATTGAGGAAAGTCATTTTCACGTCCATCTGCCATATCTCATAGTCATACCATGCTGCTATGGGAAGCAGGATCCGAATGGACTTAGCCATGGCTACTGGCGAGTAGGTGTCCTCAAAATTGACCCCGGGTCGTTGGGTGTACCCTTTAGCTACTAGCCTAGCCTTAAAGGTTGTGACTTCTCCATCAAAGCCAAGTTTGCGCTTATAGACCCACTTACAGCCAACTGGCTTAACCCCTTTCGGTGGGTCTATAAGTGTCCAGACTTGGTTCTCACTCATGGAGTCCAGTTCGGTTTTCATAGCCTCAAGCCATCTCGTGGAGTCAATGTCAGACATCGCTTCCCCATATTCTTAGGATCCTTATCCAACAGACTGGTCGTATTTAGAAAGCTATATCTCACCGGAGGTCGAGACTCTCTAGCTGACCTATGGAGAATAGGAACGTCAGTGGTGACTGTGAGCGCTGACTGTATAGGACTGGCGGTTCAGGTACCGAGGCTGGCCCTTCCTGAGGCCGTCCTTCATGCCTAGCATGCTGGACTTCTCGAGGTTGGTCAGCCCTTCGGGTATCTATCCTGAATCCTCTAAGTGAGGAATTTGCGGCTTCCACTGATGATTGGTTTCCATCACTTGATTCTTCAAGGATCAGTTCATTAGGTTGGATATCCTCTGGAAAGCCTTTTTCCAAGAATACTACGTTCCTTGAAACAAATACCTCTTGTTCCAAGGGGTCATAGAAATAATAACCTGCAGTTTCTTTAAGGTATCCAATGAACCTGCATAAGCTAGACCTGGATTCTAGCTAGCCTCTTGACGTATGCGGGGCTACCCCACACTTTCAAGTAGTTGTAGGACGCAGGCTTACCGTGCCATATTTCATATGGTGTTTGGGTCAATACGCTGGTTGGCGCCAAATTTAACAACTTGGTCGCTGTCTCCAATGCGTAGCCCTAAAAGGACAAGGGCAATTTGGTAAAACTTATCATGGATCGAACCATGTCTAACAGGGTTCGTTTCTTCCTTTCAGAGACCCTATTTAACTGTAGTGTCCCAGGAGGTGTCCATTCAGATATTTATACCATTTTCTTAAAGATAATCAAGGAACTCAATACAAAGGTACTCTCCGCCTCGGTCTGACGGTAGGATTTTAATTTTGCAGCCAGTTTGGTTCTCAACTTCAAGTTTGAATTCTTTAAAACCTCCCAAGAGCTTCAGACTTGTACCTCATCAGGTATACATAACCATACCGTGAATGATCATCGGTGAAGGTTATGAAGTAGGAGAACCCACCTCGGGCCTGCGTCCTTAGTGGTCCACATACGTCTGTATGGACCAAGTCCAACAGACCTGTGGCAACCCTGCTTTGTCCTACAAATGGCCTCTTGGTCTTTTTCCCTCTTAGACAGGATTCACAAGTTGGTAGCTCACTCAAGTCCCCTACCACTAGGTTCTTTGAGTCTACCAATTTCTTCATCCTGTCTTGGGATATGTGACCCAGCCGAGCGTGCCAAAGTCGTGCGTTCCCATTATTATCTATTTTACGTTTGTGTTGAGCGTTTAGAACGAAGTTCGTTTGTTGTAAGATATAGAGGTCGTTATTAAGTGTACCAAGCAGATGAGCAATTCCACACCTCATCAAATAAAAGCAATTTTTATTGATCATAAACTCATATCCACTATTGTCTAACAACAGAATGGAAATGATGTTTTTAATCATACTAGTTACATAATATTTTTAGAATAGGTGACCATGTAGTCAATCTTGGCAGGCAAAATGTAACCTATGTCTAAACAATTTCAAAGATTTTGATAAATTATTAATGAATAAAAGTGATATTCATCTGGCATTACTTTGTTTGTGATCACTTTATCTGCTTTATATATATATGTTCACTACGCAAACAAAGCCACAGACTGAAAACGTATTTCGGGGACTGGGACTACGCTTGGAGGTAGGTCCATGAAATCAGTCCTGCCGAATCAGTCCGGAAATCTCCAAGTCAAGGAATCTCGAAAATGGGTACTGAGATTCCCCTTGAGACTTGCAATAAGCATCTGCTGTCGTATTTCATCGACGGCTTCGACGGCTGATGAAGGTCGTCTAAGCAGTGTTAGTGGGTTAACCTACTGGGAGCAGCTGACTGAGGTGACTCATGGGAACCGTCTTACGGAGGACCTTGAGTAGGGTTGGCTAGGTATGACGTGTGTTCCAGGTTCCAACAGTACAGGCCAAGTCCTTTGACTTGAGGAACTGCTGAGTTTACCTGTGTATCAGGGCTGTATCTTAGATATGGTGAGAGATTGCCAAGAAGCACTTGAGTAGTCATAAGTCATGTCTAGTGCAGCTCCGGTGCACAGAGTGACAGTAGTTTCCAAGAAAGGATCTGTCTCCTGTCAAAAGGTATTGACAGTTGAGTCTCACATATGCTCTATGTCTTGTCCCTCAAAAATCTGTGGCCACAGTAACTGAACAGAAGGGAAGGTTTCCCTTGCGGCATTTAGTAAAGGACAGACCGACACTTAGGTCCAAAATGGGTACCTGCATTTTCCGTACCCTAGACCCTAAGTGGTGAGACCGTAGACAGAAGGACAAGTGTATTGTTTAGAGCCTAAATGTTCATCCCCTTAAATTCACCTAGTCTCTAGTGTCATGGACCGTTGCTAGATGGCCACCTATGGTAACGGGCGGATTCTAGGAATCCGACCAAGTCTAGCTGAAAGGTGAACCTAAAGAGCCACACACAATCCGCACATATTAAGTACTTAATTTAGAATTAAATATTTTGAGAAATGGAATGATTAAATTGGGTTTAATCGGGTCCTTAATTTTTCTTGGAAAGAATTAATTCCTTTTATTAGATAAAAGGGATTTATCTAATAAATTAGATTTATTAGAAAATTAATTTAATGGGCTTAGAATAAATATTTATATTTATTATATTTATTTATTGCCCTTGGAATATTAAAATAGGTTTTAAATATTCCATTAAACTAAATTAATGGTTGAGATTAAAAGGAGAGATGGATGGCTAGGATTAATTTGACTAGGTCAAATTACTACTTTGACTAGGACTTTGACTAGATCAAAATCCTAGTCAAATTAGTCTTCTAGAGTTGGAGTTTGAAGAGGATTAAACTCCTCCTCGATATATAATCCTAGCCCCTCACCATAAGAGCTATGATGAAACTCCAACACACACACACACACACACACAATCCGTGTGCTCTCTCTCCCTCTCTCGTCCGCCTCTCTCCTCTCTCGCTCCAAGATTATTCCTTGTTCTTTTGTGTTAACAATTGGACAAAAGGAGGATTAATCCCGTTAAGTAATAACATGTGATTGATCCGTCCTCTCCAAATAAAATACACTTGTTCATTCGCTAGCACGACGTACAAGATACGTGGGCGGATTGCGTGTCACGATTTAGAGGATCTCACATACGAGATTTTGGTGCAAATCGGGGAACAACGTGAGCACCGGTTAGAAGATGAAAACGATGAATTGGTAGGTCTCTTTTTTACGTTTTTCGTCTTCTTTTTCTTTTCAAATCCTATGGCCTCCATGATTGCTTGTATGATTTTAATTCATGAGATACACCGAACACCCGGGAACTTCAAGGGCACACCCCTTGAACATGTTTTTATTTTACGTATAAAGCATGTTTAAATTTTGTAATTTAAATTTATACCGCGCTTCCGCATTCCCGCAATTTCCCGGGACGATCCACATGCCTTACCAAGGCTTTCAGTGGTATCAGAGCCCGGTTCGGTGTATAGGCCTAGGGTTTTATGTGTGTTTTAAGCATGAAACGTGATTTGGCATGTTTTAATTATTTCTTGATTTATTATCGTTAAAGCATGTTGTTTCTTGCTTTTAATTCGTATGATTTTTGGTATGTTGGGATTTTTCTGTTTTTCTTGGGAAACGGGGGCAAGAATCAAACGAAATGGAGAAACGGAGCACGTGGCCAGCTGGTGGCTGACCGCGTGCGGCCGCCTGCGCCAGGCGCGCATGGCTACGCACAGTCAGGCCAGTCGGGTGGCGCGGCCGGGCGACAGGCGCTGGCCTGTGGCCGGGCGCGCGCGCAAGTGGGCAGGGAAGCCCGCGCGCGCAAGTGCATACGGAAGCCCGTGCGCGCCAGGCCAACAGGCTAGGGCTCCTGCGCGCCCGGACACGCAGCCAGAGAAGCCGCGCGAGAGCGCGCGCACGCAGACGGAGGAGTCTGCGCGCGCACGCCCGGCAGGAGCACCCTATAGGAAACTGCCGACCAGGCTGCCGGCGCGCGGCCCTGTAGGAAACTGCCGACCAGGCGCTCGCGCACGCAGGCAGGGGCCTACGCGCGCGCAGAGGCAGCAGGCTGGCCATCAGGCTGACTACTGCCGGTGGCGGCAGCCGGTTGCCATCATCGTGTTTTCTCATTATTTTCAATTTTTAATTTTTTAATTAATTCTAAAAATTCGTTTTTGTTTAATTTTGCTTATTTTTCTAAAGAACATTATTTTGGGAGGTTAAGTTTATTGGGTTTGGAATCCCGGGTATAACTTACCTGCAAATGATGAGGAAGGGCCTTCCTAAACGGGAAAAATATTATCACCAACGGTTGTACCATATTTTTCATACGTGATGCATTTATTTTATCATGGATTGATGTGATTGGTAATCATAGTATGTTAGCATATATTTATGTGATTGGATCATGTGATTATGTGCGTTGAATGGAAATGAATGATCACGAGCCCTAGACCGAATGTATGGTTTAATTTTATGTTGGGCCTATGTGCCTCTTTTTCTGCTTTCTCCTTCTCCCCTTTCTAGTTGCCTTGGAATAATAAGGCATTCTTTCTCCCTCCTAATGTACTGCCCCCGGATTTTCGCTGGGGTTTCTTTTTAAATATGTAATGAGAGTAGAATAGGAGTGAGGATTTATTTTATGTATTTGGTGGAGAAGAAGGAAGATCCACATCGAGAGCCCAGAATGGAGGATCCAAGGCGTTTCCATGAAGATGAAAGAGAAAAAGAGACCAAGGCCCATCAGAATGATGATTGGGTTACTATTAATGTAATAGTGTAGGACCAACCCTAGATTGACCATAGATCCACTGTGGGCTCAGTGGGGTCGCATAGGATTATGGCTCGTGATCATCCAACAGGGGCATGCTAGGCTTTAATTTTGCATGTGGCTATTATGATGGATGAATGGATTTTATTTATCATATAACTGCTATGGGATGCAATTTATTTATTTATTTACGCATTATGGATGAATGTGTTAATATTTATCTATGAGATCTCGGTCATTTACTACTCTCACATTGGTTGGACCAACGTCCAAATATTAGACCCTAGATAAAGTGGACATGGACTCTAGGAGTTTGTCCATGCCTTCCAGTCCATGGCATAGTGAGGAAGCTGATTTTAGGTCGATAGCGTGGTCTCACGAGTCGTGGCACGACTATCGTACTTAAAAGAAGCTGCACTATGTCATGAACAAAAAGTAGACCACTGTTACCTGTCTCACGAGTCGTGGAGGTAGCAGCGGGTCTATGGCTCGGTTGATTAGGTCAAGTCTAACGCCCGATTAGCATGATTCGCTTGGAGTCCTCGGGATCTTGTGAAAGGGTGAGGCAATAATCTTGGGAATCTCGTGGAATGAGAATGGTATGGTATACCTCCCACAGGATTTTTTCCCATGCGAATCGTAAAAGCGGGGTATGGGAAAATTTGTTGTGGATCCCAAGCCCACTAGGAAAGGGTTTCCCGAAAACAACGTTTGAGAGTATTGTGTTTTCGTATAAATAGTGGGAGCATTAAATGACTAAAGACCAAGCATTTAATTATTTATCAAACCTCCGTCTTTTAAATTCTCCTGATCACGCAATCTGTTTTTTAAATGTAGATTTAAAATGTCTAAGAATCATTTATCAACCATACTTGAGACCAACAAATTCAATGGAACCAATTACAACAACTGGTTGCGCAATCTCAGGATAGTCCTGGATTACGAGAACCAAGGCTACGTCATGGACGAGCCTCTCCTTAGGACCTTACCGAAGGATCCACGCCAGAAGAACGTGAGATGTTCGGGACTTGGTATAAGGATAACCGGAAGGTCCGTAACGTCATACTTGCTTCAATAACGAATGAGATTCAGAAGCAATATAAAAGGCTAGACGATGTCCCTTCCATTAGGGCTCGCCTTAAGGATTGCTAATGCAGTCTCGGACCGGCATACTAGGTATGTCGCGACTAAGGCGTTCTTTGGAACCAAAATGACAGAAGAATCATCTGTACAAGAGCACGGGGTTAAAATGCTTACCTTGGTGGAAAAGCTCGAGGACCTAAAGGCAGGCCTCGATAATGAAACGTACATAGATGTGATCCTTCAGTCTCTCCCACCCTCCTTCGACCAATTTATTATTAACTATAACATAAATGCACTTGAGAAGGGCATTCATGAGTTGATCAATATGTTGGTGCAATACGAGGCAACGACCAAAAAGTCCACGCCTTCAGTATTGTTTGGAGGTGCTTCAACTTCCAAGATGAAAGGCAAGGTTGCCGGACGTTGGAAAAGGAAGAAAGGGAAGGGAAAAGCTGTCAAAGAAGCTACGAACAGTAAGAGTGTTCCCATTGCCAAAGAGGGGAAAGGCAAAGGAAAGGGAAAGGTTGTCTTCAAGCAACAGTCGAGGGCATATGACATATGTATCAATTACCGTGAGAAAGGGCATTGGAAGAGGGAGTGCCCCAAACTCCTCTCGAACCAAGGTATTTTTGTGATTGAGGTTAATATGGTCACTAATTCTGCCTCTTGGGTATTAGATACCGGCTATGGAACTCACATTTGCAATGATTTGCAGGTGCTGAAAAGAAACAGAAAATTGGGTAGCGGGGATATGATCCTGAAGCTTGGGAATGACAAGGCCATCTCTGCAGAAGTAGTAGGATCCGCCACTCTAGTAGTTAGTGATAATATTAGCATAGAGTTAGAGCAAGTTTATTATGTACCTAGTATGATTAAAAACATCATTTCCATTCCATTGTTAGACAATAGTGGTTATGAGTTTATGATCAATAAAAAATTGCTTTTATTTGATGAGGTGTGGAATTGCTCATCTACTTGGTACACTTAATAATGGGCTCTATATTTTGCAACAAACGAACTTCATTCTTAACGCTCAACACAAACGTAAAATAGATAATAACGGGAACGCACGACTGTGGCACGCTAGGCTTGGTCACATATTCCAAGACAGGATGAAAATATTGGTAGGCTCAAAGAACCTAGAGGTAGGGGACTTGAGTGAGCTACCAACTTGTGAATCCTGTCTAAGAGGGAAAATGACCAAGAAGTCCTTTGTAGGACAGAGCAGACTTGCCACAGGTCTGTTGGACTTGGTCCATACAGACGTATGTGGACTACTAAGGATGCAGGCCCGAGGTGGGTTCTCCTACTTCATAACTTTTACCAATGACCATTCACGGTATGGTTATGTATACCTAATGAGGTACAAGTTTGAAGCTCTTGAGAGGTTTAAAGAATTCAGACTTGAAGTTGAGAACCAGACCGGCTGCAAAATTAAAGTCCTACGGTCAGACCGAGGCGGAGAATACCTTAGTACCGAGTTCCTTAATTATCTAAAAGAAAATGGTATAATATCTGAATGGACACCTCCCGGGACACCACAATTGAATGGTGTCTCTGAAAGGAGGAATCGAACCCTGTTGGACATGGTTCGATCCATGATGAGTTTTACCAAATTGCCCTTGTCTTTTTGGGGCTACGCATTGGAAACGGCGGTCAAGTTGTTAAATTTGGCGCCAACCAATGTATTAACCCAAACGCCATATGAAATATGGCACGGCAAGCCTGCATCCTACAACTACTTGAAAGTGTGGGGTAGCCCCGCATACATCAAGAGGTTAGTGGGAGATAAGCTAGAATCTAGGTCTAGCTTATGAAGGTTCGTTGGATACCCTATAGAAACTGCAGGTTATTACTTTTATGACCCCTTGGAACAAAAGGTATTTGTTTCAAGGAACGCAATGTTCTTGGAACAAGGCTTTCCAGAGGATATCCAACCTGATGAACTGATCCTTGAGGAATCAAGTAATGGAAACCAGTCATCAGAGGTAGCCGCGGATTCCTCACTTAGAGGATTCAGGATAGATACCCGAAGGGCTGATCGACCTCGAGAAGTCCAGCATGCTAGGCATGAGGGACAACCTCGGGAAGAGCCAGCCCCGGTACCTGAACCGCCAACTCCAGTACAGTCAGCGCCCACAATCACCACTGACGTTCCCATTCTCCGTAGGTCAACTAGAGAGTCCAGACCTCCAGTGAGATATGGCTTTCTAAAATACGACCGGTCTACTGGATAACGATCCTAAAACATATGGAGAAGCGATGTCTGACACCGACTCCGAGAAATGGCTTGAGGCCATGAAAATCGAAATGGACTCCATGAGCGAGAACCAAGTCTGGAGACTTGTAGACCCATCGAAAGGTGTTAAACCAGTTGGTTGTAAGTGGGTCTATAAGCGCAAACTTGGCGTTGATGGAGAAGTCACAACTTTTAAGGCTAGCCTTGTAGCTAAAGGGTACACTCAACGACCCGTGGTCAATTTTGAGGACACCTACTCGCCGGTAGCCATGGCTAAATCCATTTGGACCCTGCTCGCCATAGCAGCATGGTATGACTATGAGATATGGCAGAAGGACGTGAAAACGGCCTTTCTCAATGGTTTCGTTGAGGAAGAGATCTACATGGATCAGCCGAAGGGTTTCACGGTCACTGGAGAAGAACAGAAGGTCTGTCGTCTCCAGAAGTCCATCTATGGCCTCAAACAAGCATCTCGAAGCTGGAACATTCGCTTTAATGAAGTAATACGGGGTTATGACTTCATAAAAAATGAATCCGACCCTTGTGTATACAAGAAGGTCAGTGGGAGCTCTATAGTGTTCCTAGGGCTTTATGTGGATGACATTCTACTCATAGGCAATGATGTTAGAATGTTGGGTGACACAAAAGCATGGTATCAACCCAGTTTTCCATGAAGGATTTGGGTGAAGCCTCCTATATCCTAGGCATCCAGATTATCAGGGACAGATCTAAAAGGATGTTAGGGCTTACCCAAACTCATATATGGAGAAAGTCCTGAAGAGATATTGGATGGACAACTCCAAACGAGGATTCCTTCCCATGAGGCATGGGATCAAGTTATCCAAGAAACAGTCCCCGCAGACTGATGAGGAACTTGAAAGGATGAAAGTCATCCCCTATGCTTCTGCCGTAGGTAGCATCCAATATGCGGTCCACTACACCAGGCCTAACATTGCTTACGCTTTGAGCGTAACAAGCAGATATCAGTCTTGTGCAGGAGAGGCACATTGGAATGCTGTTAACGGCATCCTTAAGTACCTGAGGAGGACTAAGGAAATGTTCCTAGTCTATGGCAATGGAGAACTGATTCTGGAAGGCTTTAGCGACGCTAGCTTCCAGTCTGATGACGATGATGCCAAGTCTCAATCGGGGTATGTATTCAGGCTCAATGGAGGAGTAGTGGCTTGGAAAAGTTCCAAGCAAGTAACCACTGCTGATTCCACCACTAAGGCCGACTACATAGCAGCTTCAGAAGCTGCCAAGGAAGCGGTCTGGATGAGAAACTACATCCAAGAGTTGGGTGTGGTGCCTAGCATCGCCGAGCCCGTTGTCATCTTTTGTGATAACAATGGTGCAATAGCGCAAGCAAAGGAACCGAGATCTCATCACCGTTCCAAACACATTCTTAGATGCTACCATCTTCTAAGAGAAATGGTAGGAAGAGGTGACGTTCGGATGGACCGAGTCAACTCAGCAGACAACACAGCAGATCCGCTGACAAAGCCTATGTCGCAGAGCGCTCATACACAATATCTTGAGAAGATAGGGATTAGACATATGGGCGATTGGCTTTAAGGTCAAGTAGGAAATTGTTAGAATAGGTGACCATGTAGCCAATCTTGGCAGGCAAAATGTAACCTATGTGTAAACAATTTCAAGGATTTTGATAAATTATTAATGAATAAAAGCGATATTCATCTGGCATTACTTTGTTTGTGATCACTTTATCTGCTTTATATATATATGTTCACTACGCAAACAAAGCCCATGAACTGAAAACGTATTTCGGGGACTGGGACTACGCTTGGAGGTAGGTCCATGAAATCAGTCCTGCCGAATTAGTCCGGAAATCTCCAAGTCAAGGAATCTCGAAAATGGGTACCGAGATTCCCCTTGAGACTTGCACTAAGCATCTGCTGTCGTATTTCATCGACGGCTGATGAAGGTCGTCTAAGCAGTGTTAGTGGGTTAACCTACTGGGGAGCAACTGACTGAGGTGACTCACGGGAACCGTCTTATGGAGGACCTTAAGTAGGGTTGGCTAGGTATGACGTGTATTCTAGGTTCCAACAGTATAGGCCAAGTCCTTTGACTTGAGGAACTGCTGAGTTTACCTGTGTATCAGGGCTGTATCTTAGATATGGTGAGAGATTGCCAAGAAGCACTTGAGTAGTCATAAGTCATGTCTAGTGCAGCTCCGGTGCACAGAGTGACAATAGTTTCCAAGAAAGGATTTGTCTCCTGTCAAAAGGTATTGACAGTTGAGTCTCACATATGCTCTGTGTCTTGTCCCTAAAAATCTGTGGCCACAGTAACTGAACAGAAGGGAAGGTTTCCCTTGCGGGATTTAGTAAAGGACAGACCGACACTTAGGTCCAAAATGGGTACCTGCATTTTCCGTACCCTAGACCCTAAGTGGTGAGACCGTAGACAGAAGGACAAGTGTACTGTTAGAGCCTAAATGTTCATCCCCTTAAATTCACCTAGTCTCTAGTGTCATGGGCCGTTGCTAGATGGCCACCCATGGTAACGGGCGGATTCTAGGAAGCTGACCAAGTCTAGCTTAAAGGTGAACCTAAAGAGTCACACACAATCTGCACACATTAAGTAATTAATTTAGAATTAAATATTTGGAGAAATGGAATGATTAAATTGGATTTAATTGGGTCCTTAATTTTTCTTGGAAAGAATTAATTCCTTTTATTAGATAAAAGGGATTTATCTAATAAATTAGATTTATTAGAAAATTAATTTAATGGGCTTAGAATAAATATTTATATTTATTATATTTATTTATTGCCCTTGGAATATTTAAATAGGTTTTAAATATTCCATTAAATTAAATTAATGGTTAAGATTAAAAGGAGAGATGGATGGCTAGGATTAATTTGACTAGGTCAAATTACTACTTTGACTAGGACTTTGACTAGATCAAAATCTTAGTCAAATTAGTCTTCTAGAGTTGGAGTTTGAAGAGGATTAAACTCCTCCTCCATATATAGTCCTAGCCCTCACCATTAGAGGTATGATGAAACTCCAACACACACACACACACACACACAATCCGTGTGCTCTCTCTCCCTCTCTCGTCCGCCTCTCTCCTCTCTCTCTCTCCAAGATTATTCCTTGTTCTTTTGTGTTAATAATTGAACAAAAGGAGGATTAATCCCGTTAACTAATAATGTGTGATTGATCCGTCCTCTCCAAATAAAATACACTTGTTCGTTCGCTAGCACGATGTACAAGATACATGGGCGGATTGCGTGTCACGATTTCGAGGATCTCAGATACGAGATTTTTTGCAAATCGGGGAACAACGTGAGTACTGGTTAGAAGATGAAAACGACGAATTGGTAGGTCTCTTTTTTACGTTTTCCATCTCCTTTTTCTTTTCAAATCCTATGGCCTCCATGATTGCTTGTATGATTTTAATTCATGAGATACACCGAACACCCGGGAACTTCAAGAGCACACCCCTTGAACGTGTTTTTATTTTACCTATAAAGCATGTTTAAATTCTGTAATTTAAATTTATACCGTGCTTCCGCATTCACGCTATTTCTCAGGACGATCCACACGCCTACCCAAGGCTTTCATAATAAACTTGCTCTAACTCTATACTAATACGATCACTAACTACTAGTGTGGCGGATCCCATTGCTTCTGCCGAGATGGCCTTGCCATTCCCAAACTTCAGGATCATATCCCCGCTATCCAGTTTTCTGCTTCTTTTCAGCACCTGCAAATCATTGCAAATGTGAGCTCAACTGCCGGTATCTAATACCCAAGAAGCAGAGTTAGTAACCATATTAACCTCAATCACAAAGATACCTTGTTTGGAGAGGAGTTTGGGGCACTCCCTCTTCCAATGTCCTTTCTCACGGCAATTGATACATATGTCATATGCCCTCGACTGTTACTTGGAGTCAACCTTTCCCTTTCCTTTGCCTTTCCCCTCTTTAGCAACGGGAACACTCTTAGTGTTTGTAGCTGATTTGACGGCTTTTCCCTTTCCCTTCTTTCTTTTCCAACATCCGGCACCATTGCCTTTCGTCTTGGAAGTCGAAGCATCTCCAAGCAATACCAATGGCGTGGACTTTTTGGTCCTTGCCTCATATTCCACCAACATATTGATTAACTCATTAATACCCTTCTCAAGTGTGTTCATGTTATAGTTAACAATGAATTGGTCGAAGGAGGGTGGGAGAGACTGAAGGATCACATCTATGTACGTTTCGTTATCGAGCCCTGACTTGAGGTCCTCGAGCTTTTCCACCAGGGTAAGCATTTTAACCCCGTGCTCTTGTACAGAGGATCCTTCGGTCATTTTAGTTCCAAAGAACGCCTTCGTCGCGACATACCTAGTATGCCAGTCCGGGACTGCATAGCAATCCTTCAGGAGAGCCATAATGGAAGGGACATCGTCTAGCCTTTCATACTGCTTCTGAATCTCATTCGTCATAGAGGCAAGTATGATGCTACGGAATTTCCGGTTATCCTTATGCCAAGTCTCGAACGTCTCACATTCTTCTGGCGTGGATCCTTCCGGCAAGGTCCTAGGGAATGGCTCGTCCATGACGTAGCCTTGGTTCTCGTAATCTAGGACTATCCTCAGATTGCGCAACCAGTCGTTGTAATTTGTTATGTTAAACTTGTTGGTCTCAAGTATGGTTGATAATGGGTTCTTAGACATTTTAAAATCTACATTTAAAACAGAACTACGATCAGCAGAATTTTAAAAAAGACGGAAGTTTTGATAAATAACTAAACGTTTGGACTTTAGTCATGTAATGCTCCCACTATTTATATGAAAACACGATACTCTCAAACGTCGTTTTCGGGAAACCCTTTCCTAGTGGGCTTGGGATCCACAGCGTTTTTCCCATACCCCGCTTTTACGATTCGCATGGAAAGAATCCTGTGGGAGGTACACCATACCATTCTCGTTTCATGAGATTCCCAAGATAACTGCCTCACCCATTCACGTGATCCCGAGGACTCCACCTAGAGTCCATGTCCACTTTGTCTAGGGTCTAATATTTGAACATTGGTCCAACCAAGTGAGAGTTGTAAATGACCGAGATCCCATACATAAACACATTCATCTATAATGCATAATTAAAATTGCATCCCATAGTAGTTATACGATAAATAAAATCATTCATTCACCATAACAGCCACATGCAAAATTAAAGCCTAGCACACCCCTGTTGGATGATCACGAGCCCGATCCTATGCGACCCACTGAGCCCGCAGTGGATCTATGGTCAATCTAGGGTTGGCCCTATACTATTACATTAATAGCAACCCGATCATCATGTTGATGGGCCTTGGTTTCTTTTCTCTTTCAAATCTCCATGGAAACGCCTTAGATCCTCCATTCTGGGCTCTCCATGTGGACCTTCCTTCTTCTCCACCAAATGCATAAAATCAAAATCCTCACTCCTATTCTACTCTCATTACATATGTAAAAGGAAACCCCAGCGAAAACTCGGGGGAGTACATTAGGAGGGAGAAAGAATGCCTTATTATTCCAAGGCAACTAGAAGAGGAGAAGGAGAAAGCAAAAGAAGCACACAAGCCCAACATAAATTAAACCATACATCCGGTCTAGGGCTCGCGATAATCCATTTCCATTAAACACACATAATTACATGATCTAATCACATAAACACATGCTTATAATTCACGATTATCAATCATATCATTCCATGATAAATAAACGAATAACATATGAAAACCCTGGTACATCCAAGGGCAATTCCCTTTCTCGTCTAGGAAGAACCCTTCCTCATTATTTGAAGGTGAGTAACACCCCGGGATTCCAAATCCAATACAACAACCTCCAAAATAATATTCTTTGCGAAAATATGCAAAAATTAAATAAAACTAATTTTTCAGAATAATCCAAAAAATAAAAATAAGAGGAAAACGCAAAAATCATGACCGGCCGCCGCCACCGGCGGCGCTCTGCCGGCGCACACAGGCCAGCAGGCCCTGCCTGCTGTCCACGCGCGCCTGGTCGGCAGTGCTGCGCATGCTGGCGCGCGTCAGCAGGCTGCCGTGCACAGGCACCTCTGCCCGCGCGTGCCACCCTGCCACGCCGCCTGCATGCACCTCCTGCAACGCGTGCCGTGCGCGCGCATCGGGCATGCCTACCAGGCGCGCGCGCGCAGACTTCTTTATCTGCGGGCGCGCGCGCATGGGGCGGCGCGCGGGCTTCCCTGCCTGTGTGCGCGCACCCAACCAACTGTCCGCGCCTGGCGTCCGGCCGCACGCGCTGTGCACGCCTGGCAAGGGTAGCCGCGTGCAGGCTCCCCTACCTACGCGCGCGCGCCTCGCCTGAGCGCACAGCGTGCGCGGTCAGCCACCGGCTGGCCGCGTGTGCCATTTTCTCCCGTTTTATTCGTTTTGCCCCCGTTTCCCAAGAGAAACAAGAAACAAACAGTACCAAAAAATCATACATAATTAAAAGAAAGGAAACGACATGCTTTGCCATTAAAACATCAAGATTTAATTAAATCATGCCATACATGTTTTCATGCTCAAAACGCACACAAAAAACCCTAGGCCTATACACCGAACCGGGCTCTGATACCACTGAAAGCCTAGGGTAGGCGTGTGGATCGTCCCGGCAGTAGCGCGAATGCGAAAGCGCGGTATGTTTAAAATTGCAAGAATTTAAACATGCATTGATATACATAAAAAATAATTGCGTTCAAGGGGTGTTCCCTTGAAACTCCCGGGCGTTTGGTGTATCTCATGAATAATAAAAGCACTTATAAAATCATGGAGGCCATAGGGTTTAAAATAAAAGGGGGCGAAAATCTTAAATCGGAAAACCGCTACTCGCGTTGTTCCCCGTTTTGCTCCAAGATCTCGAACCGGAGACCCTCTAATTCGTACATGCAATCCATCCACGTACCTCGCTCCTTGTGCTAACGAAAGAACAAGTGTGTATAGTATTTTGGAGAGGACGGAATGATCAAACATTATTGAATTAACGAGATCAAACCTCCTTAGTTCAATTGTCAACACAAAGGAACTTGAAAGAGGGAAGAGAGAGAGAGAGAGAGAGAGAGAGAGAGAGAGAGAGAGAGAGAGGGGAGCCGAGTGTGGATGTGTGTGTGTGTGTTTCAAAGTTTCATCATCTCTTCTAAAGAGGATTCTAAGGAGTATTTATAGAGGAGGAATCCTATTCCTCTTCTATCTCCTACACATTGAAGACTCCTAGTTGAATAGGATTTGACCTAGTCAAATCCTAGTCAACTACTAGCTTCTTGGTCAAACCAATTCTAGCAATTGATTCCTCTCTTTTAATCTCAACTGTTGATTTATTCAATGGGATATTTATCTTATTTAAATAATCCTTAATGGCAATAAATAAATATATCAAATATAAATATTTATTCCAAGCCCATTAAATTAATTTCTAATAAATCTAATTTATTAGATAAATTCCTTATATCTAATACAAGGAATTAATTTCTTCCCAAGAAAAGAAGGACCCGATTAAATCCAATTTAACCACTTCATTTCTCCAAAGAAGGACTCGATTAAATCCAATTTAATCGCTCCATTTGTCCAAACATTTAATTCCAAATTAAATACATTATGTGTACGGATTGTGTGTGACTCTTTAGGTTCACCTTCAGCTAGACTTGGTTGGATTCCTAGAACCCGCCGTCACCATGGGTGGCCGTCTAGCAACGGTCCATGGCACTAGAGACTAGGTGAATATACGGGGATGAACATTTAGGCTCGACAGTACATCTATCCTTCCGTCTACGGTCTCACCACTTAGGGTCTAGGCACGGATTATGTAGGCACCCATTTTGGACATAAGTGTCGGTCTGTCCTCTACTAAATGCCACAAGGAAAACCTTCCCTTCTGTTCAGTTACTGTGGCCACAAATTTTAGGAACAAGGCACAGAGTATTTGTGAGATACAACTGTCAACACCTTTTGACAGGAGACAGATCATTTCTTGGAAACTACTGTCACTTTGTACACCGAAGCTGCACTAAACATGGCTTATGACTACTCAAGTGCATCTTGGCAATCTCTCACCATACCTAAGGTACAGTCTCGATGTACAGGTAAACTCAGCAATTCCTCAAGTCAAAGGACTTGACCTGTACCGTTTGGAACCGGGAAATCACGTCAGACCTAACCGACCCTACTCAAGGTCCTCCGTAAGACGGTTCCCACGAGTCACCTCAGTCAGCTGTTCCCCAGCAGGCCAACCCACTAACACTGCTTAGACGAATCTCGTCACCCGTCGATGAAATACGACAACAGATGCTCAGTGCAAGTCTCAAGGGGAATCTCGGTACCATTTTCGAGATTCATTAACTTGGAGATTTCCAGACTGATTCGGCGGAACTGATTTCATGGACCTACCTCCAAGCGTAGTCCCAGTCCCCGAAATGTGATTTCAGTCTGTGGGCTTTGTTTGTGTAGTGAACAATTATAAAGCAGATAAAGTGAACACAAACAAAGTACGTGCCAAATGAATTTCACTTCTTATTATTTAAGGATTTATTAAAACTTTGAAATTGTTCAGGCATAGGTTACAATTCGCCTACCAAGATTGGCTACATGGTCACCTATTCTAACACAATGTTGGGGACCAGATGCTATACCCAAGATTTATTATAATTGCGGATGTAGAGGACACATATCTAGGGATTTTCCCAGTCAGACTACAAGTTTAGGTGGAAGTGCATCTAGAGGGACCCAAAGTCAAAGTAGTATTGGAAGTAGTGGCCGAGGAGTTGATAGAGGCAGGGGCAGAGGTAAGGGTAGAGGCACTGGTAATAGAGATGGTGACCACAGTGTTGATGGGGGTGTGAGGGGGTCCGGAGCACAAGTCACTCAAGGACAGACCCAAGTAAGAATATAAACATGAGCAGAGAGGAAGCTCCAGCTTCGAATGACGTGATATCAGGTACGATCTTGTTATTTGACGTTGAGGCTTATGTTTTGATTGATTCTGGCTCTACGCATTCATATATATTATCAGAATTTGCATCAAAAATACCAGGTGAGAATAGTCCTTTGGGATATAATTTGATGGTTTATTTACCTGTGAGAGGGGGTGTGGTAGTGAATAGTGTTAGGAAAGGGAGCTTAGTGAGGATTGGAGATGTAAATTTGCCTGTGGATCTCGTAGTGATGGATTTGAAGGAGTTTGATTTAATTTTGGGGATGGATTGGCTAACACAACATAAAGCAGTGGTTGATTATTATAAAAAGGAAGTGATGATTGAATCTTCCGGCCAACCAAAAGTAGTATTCGTAGGGGAGCGACAGGTAGCACCATTTTGTGTAATATCAGCCATGGAGGCAAGACGATTAATGCTAGAAGGATGTGAGGCATATCTAGCTCATGTGATTAATGCAGAGAAGGTTAATCTCACATTGGAGGAAGTTTCTATAGTGAGAGATTTTCCTGAAATGTTTCCTGATGACTTATCAGGTTTGCCACCACATAGGGAAGTGGACTTTACAATAGAAACTCTTTCAGGAGTTGCCTCGATTTCAATTGTACCATATAGAATGGCCCCAGTGGAATTCCAAGAACTTAAGAAACAAATAGAAGAATTGTTGCAGAAAGGATTTATCAGACCGAGTACTTCACCGTGGGGGGCACCAATGCTATTTGTGAAGAAGAAAGATGGTAGTATGAGATTGTGTGTTGACTACCGTCAATTGAATAGGGTAACAACGAAGAATAAATATCCTTTGCTGAGGATTGATGACTTACTGGACCAATTAAAGGGGGCTACAATATTTTCAAAGATCGACTTGTGGTCTGGGTATTGGCAGTTGAGGATAGCAGAAAATGACATACCAAAAACAGCTTTCCGCACTCGTTATGGCCACTATAAGTTCTTGTAATTCCATTTCGGTTAACAAATGCACCAGCAACGTTTATGGCATTGATGAATCGTACATTCCACGAGTACCTGGATCAGTTTGTTATTATTTTTTATAGATGATGTTTTGGTGTACTCGAGGAGCCGGGATGAGCATAAACAGCATCTGAGGATAGTGTTACAGATCTTGAAGGAGAAAGAGTTGTCTGCTAAATTAAGCAAATGTGAATTCTGGATAAACAGGTGGTTTTCCTCGTGCATGTGATATCCGGTGATGGGGTTATGCCCGACCCTTTAAAAGTGAAAGCTATTATGGAATGGAGAGTACCGAAGAATGCGACTGAAGTTCGAAGTTTCTTGGGGTTAGCAGGGTTATAGGAGATTCGTCAAGGGCTTCCCCATAATTGTCGGTCCTTTGACAAAGTTACTGAGGAAGAGAGTAGTATTTCAGTGGACTGAACAGTGCCAACAAAGCTTTGATGAGTTGAAGAAAAGACTGGTCTCAACTCCGATTTTAGTTTTGCAGTCTGGTAGTGGTGGATATGTAGTATACACGGATGCTTCAAAGTAGGGTTTGGGTTGTGTATTAATGCAGAATGGAAAGGTAATTGCCTATGCATCTCGTTAGGTGAGGACTCATGAGTTGAATCATACTACACATGATTTGGAGTTGGTCGTGATTGTGCATGCATTAAAGATATGGAGACATTATTTGTATGGAGAAAAATTTCAGATTTTCATTGATCACAAGAGTTTGAAGTATATTTTGACGCAAAAGTAACTGAATTTGAGACAAAGGAGATGGATAGAACTGCTGAAAGATTATGACTGCACTATTTATTATCATCTAGGGAAGGCAAACGTGGTAGCAGATGCTTTGAGTAGAAAGAGCTCAAGTATATTAGCCAGTTTGGGGAATCACGATCTGACATTGTTGCTGGAAATGAGATCTATGAACGCGAAATTGGAAATTGATCAAATGGCGGGATTGTTGGCAGCTTTGCAACTTAAGCCAGACTTTGTGGATCAAATAAAAGAAACACAGACCCGGGATCTTTTCTTATTACGGATGCTGGAGAAAAGAGACACAGTAAGAAGTCAAACTTGTCGATAAGAGTTGATGGAGTGATAGTGAATGGGGAGCGAATTTTTGTACCCGACGTAGATGGGTTACAACGGGAGATCTTGCGAGAAGATCATAATGAACTATATTCCATGCATCCTGGTACTACAAAGATGTATCAGAATTTAAGATCGTACTACTGATGGCAGACAATGAAGAAGGATGTGGCAGAATTTGTGGCTAAATGTATGACATATCAGCAGGTAAAAGCAGAACATTAGGCACCGGCAGGTAAACTTCGACCTTTATCAATACCAGAATGGAAGTGGGAAAAGATTACTATGGATTTTGTCGTAGGGTTTGTTAGAATAGGTGACCATGTAGCCAATCTTGGTAGGAAAATTGTAACCTATGTCTGAATAATTTCGAGGTTTTAATAAATCATTAATGAATAAGAAGTGAAATTCATTTGGCATTTACTTTGTTTGTGTTCACTTTATCTGCTTTATATATCTATTCACTACGCAAACAAAGCACACGGACTGAAAACACATTTCGGGGACTGGGACTACGCTTGGAGGTAGGTCCATGAAATCAGTTCCGCGGAATCAGTCCGGAAATCTCCAAGTCAAGAAATCTCGAAAGTGGGTACGAGATTCCCCTTTAGACTTGCACTAAGCATCTGTTGTCGTATTTCATCAACGGGTGACGAGGGTCGTCTAAGTAGTGTTAGTGGGTTAGCCTGCTAGGGACCAGCTGATTGAGGTGATTCGCGGGAACCGTCTTACGGAGGACCTTGAGTAGGGTCGGTTAGATATGACGTGTGTTCCCGGTTCCAACAGTACAAGTGAAGTCCTTTGACTTGAGGAACTGCTGAGTTTACCTGTACATCAAGGTTGTATCTTAGATATGGTGAGATATTGCTAAGAAGCACCTGAGTAGTCATAAGCCATATCTAGTGCAGCTCCGGTGTGCAGAGTGACAGTAGTTTCCAAGAAAGGATCTGTCTCTTGTCAAAAGGTGTTGACAGTTGTATCTCACAAATGCTCTGAGTTTAGTCCCTAAAATCTGTGGCCACAATAACTGAATAGAAGGGAAGGTTTCCCTTGCGGCGTTTAGTAAAGAAACAGACCAACACTTAGGTCCAAAATGGGTACCTGCATTTTCCGTGCCCTAGACTCTAAGTGGTGAGACTGTAGATGGAATGATAGATGTACTGTAGAGCCTAAATGTTCATCTCCCTATATTCACCTAGTCTCTAGTGCCATGGACCGTTGCTAGATGGCCACCCATGGTAACGGGCGGATTCTAGGAATCCAACCAAGTCTAGCTGAAGGTGAACTTAAAAAGTCACATACAATCCGCACACATAAAAGTATTTAATTTAGAATTAAATATTTGGAGAAATGGAGCGATTAAATTGGATTTAATCAGGTCCTTATTTTCTTGGGAAGAGTTAATTCCTTTTATTAGATAAAAGGAATTTATCTAATAAATTAGATTTATTAGAAAATTAATTTAATGGGCTTAGAATAAATATTTATATTTAATATATTTATTTATTGCCCTTAGAATATTTAAATAGGATTTTAATATTCCATTAAATTAAATTAATGATTGAGATTAATAGGGAGAGATCAATGGCTATTATTGATTTGACCAAAAGAAGCTTGATTTGACTAGGTCAAATCCTAGTTGTAGTGGAGTCTTCAATGTGTAGGGAACCTGAAGAGGAGAAGGATTCCTCTTCTATAAATACTCCTTAGCACACACATTGAAAGAGATGATGAATCTTGAAACACACACACATACACACCCACTCGTGCACTCCTCTCCCTCTCTCTCGGCCGCGTGCCTTTCTCTCCTCTTCCAAGAAAATTGTTTTCATGTTCTTTTGTCTTTCTAACAATTGAACAAAAGGATGATTGATCTCGTTAAACTAATAACGTTTGATCGATCCGTCCTCTCCTAAATAATACTTGTTCTTTCACTAGCACGAAGTTCAAGATACATGGGCGGATTGGGTGTCACGAATTAGAGGGTCTCCCATACGAGATCTTGGAGCAAATCGGGGAACAACGCGAGTACCAGTTAGAAGGGGAAAACGACGAATCGGTAGGTTTTCGTTTACGTTTTTCGTCCTCTTTTATTTTAGAATCCTATGGCCTCCATGATTCTTGTATATGCTTATTATTCATGAGATACACCAAACACCCGGGAGTTTCCAGGGTACACCCCTTGAACGAATTTATTTTAATATATGTTATGCATGTTTAAACTTTTGTAATTTAAATTATACCACGCTTCCGCATTCGCGCTACTCCCAGGACGATCCACACGCCTACCCAAGGCTTTCAGTGGTATCAGAGCCCGGTTCGGTGTATAGGCCTAGGGTATTGTGTGCGTTTTAAGCATGAAGACGTGTTTGGCATGTTTTAATTTATTTCCTGATATTTTTATCGTAAAGCATGTCGTTTTCTTGCTTTCAATTACATATGATTTTGGTGTTGTTGGTATTTTCTGTTTTTCTTGGGAAAAGGGGGAAAAATCGAATGAAACGAAGAAAACGCAGCACACGGCCAGCCGGTGGCTAACCGCGCGCGTTGTGCGCTCAGGCGAGGCGGGTGCGCGCAGGTAGGGGAGCCTGCGTGCGGCTACCTTCGCCAGGCGCGCATGGCGCGCGCGGATCTGGGCCATCGCGCACGCGGCCGAGCGACAGACGCAGACGGGTGGCTGGGCGCGCGCATGCGGGCAGGGAAGCCCGCGCGCGAGCGCCAGGCCAACACGTTTGGGCGCCTGGGCGCTCGGACGCGCGGCCAGGGAAGCCGCCACCAGACGCACGCGCACTCATACAGCAGAGTCTGCGCACGCGTGCCCACACGATGCGCGCGCGCACGCGACTTGCGTAAAGGAAGGCCGCGCGCACGCGCGCACAAGGCGGCGCCGCCAGGCGCGCACACACGCAGACGATGGATTCTGCACGCGCGCCCGGCAGGCGCACGCAGGCGGCCGGCAGGCTGGGCCTGCTGACCCACGTGCGCCGGCAGACTGCTGTCGATGGCGGCGGCTGGTTGGCGTTAGTGTTTTCTCGTTATTTTTAATTTTTTGGATTATTCTGAAAAATTCATTTTTATTTAATTTTGCATATTTTCTTTAAGAACATTATTTGGGAGGTTGAGTTTATTGGATTTGAAATCCCGGGAATAACTTACCTACAAATAATGAGGAAGGGTCTTCCTAATTGAGAAAAATGATTGCTAACGGTTGCACCATATTTTTCATACGTAGCGCATTTATTTATCATGGATTGATGTGATTGGTAATCATGGAATATTAGCATGTGTTGATGTGATTGGATTATGTGATTATGTGCGTTTAATAGAAATGGATGATCGTGAGCCCTAGACCGAATGTATGGTTTAATTTTAATGTTGGGCCTGTGTGCCTCTTTCTACTTTCTCCTTCTCCCTTTTAGTTGCCTTGGAATAATAAGGCATTCTTTCTCCCTCCTAATTGTACTCCCCCCGGGATTTCGCTGGGGTTTCTTTTTACATATGTAATGAGAGTAGAATAGGAGTGAGGTTTTTTATTTTTATGTATTTGGTGGAGAAGAAGAAAGGTCCACATGGGGAGCCCAGAATGGAGGATCCAAGGCGTTTCCATGAAGAGTTGAAAGAGAAAAGAGACCAAGGCCCATCAGAATGATGATTGGGTTACTATTAATGTAATAGTGTAGGACTAACCCTAGATTGACCATAGATCCACTGCCGGCTCAGTGGGTCGCATAGGATTCGGGCTCATGATCATCCAACAGGGGCGTGCTAGGCTTTAATTTTGCATGTGGCTATTATGATGAATGAATTGTTTTATTTATCGTATAACTGCTATTGGATGCAATTTATTTATTTACGCATTATGGATAAATGTGTTTATATATATATATATATGAGATCTCGGTCATGTACAACTCTCACATTGGTCGGACCAATGTCTAAATATTAGACCCTAGACAAAGTGGACATGGACTCTAGGAGTCTGTCCATGCCTTCCAATCCATGGCATAGTGAGGAAGCTAATTTAGGTCGATAGCGTGGTCTCACGAGTTGTGGCACGTCTATCGTACTTAAAAGAAGCTACACTATGTCATGAACGAAAAGTAGACCACTGTTACCTGTCTCACGAGTCGTGGAGGTAGCAGCGGGTCTACGATTCGGTTGATTGGGTCGGGTCTAACGCCCGATTAGCATGATTCGCTTGGAGTCCTCGAGATCATGTGAAAGGGTGAGGCAATTATCTTGGGAATCTCGTGGAACGAGAATGGTATGGCATACCTCCCACAGGATTCTTCCCATGCGAATCGTAAAAGCGGGGTATGGGAAAATTCGCTGTGGATCCCAAGCCCACTAGGAAAGGTTTCCCGAAAACGACGTTTGAGAGTATCATGTTTTCGTATAAATAGTGGGAGCATTAAATGACTAAAGACCAAGCATTTAATTGTTTATCAAAACTTTCGTCTTTTAAATTCTGTTGATCGCGAGTTCTGTTTCTTAAATGTAGATTTAAAAATGTCTAAGAACCCATTATCAACCATACTTGAGACCAACAAGTTCAATGGAACAAATTACAACGACTGGTTGCACAATCTGAGGATAGTCCTAGATTACGAGAACCAAGGCTACGTCATGGACGAGCCTCTCCCTAGGACCTTACCGGAAGGATCCACGCCAGAAGAAACGTGAGACGTTCGAGACTTGGCATAAGGATAACCGGAAGGTCCATAGCATCATACTTGCTCTATGACGAATGAGATTCAGAAGCAGTATGAAAGGCTAGACGATGTCCCTTCCATTATGGCTCGCCTTAAGGATTGCTATGCAGTCCCAGACCGGCATACTAGGTATATCGTGACGAAGGCGTTCTATGGAACTAAAATGACCGAAGGATCCTCTGTACAATAGCACGGGGTTAAAATGCTTACCCTGGTGGAAAAGCTCGAGGACCTAAAGGCAGGCCTCGATAATGAGACGTACATAGATGTGATCCTTCAGTCTCTCCCACCTCCTTCGACCAATTTATTGTTAACTATAACATGAACACACTTGAGAAGAGTATTCATGAGTTAATCAATATGTTGGTGCAATACGAGGCAACGACCAAAAAGTCCATGCCTTCGGTATTGTTTGGAGGTGTTTCGACTTCCAAGGCAAAAGGCAAGGGTGTCGAACGTTGGAAAAGGAAGAAGGGAAAGGGAAAAGCCGTCAAAGCAGCTACAAACACTAAGAGTGTTCCCATTGCCAAAGAGGGGAAAGGAAAGGAAGGGGAAGGTTGTCTCCAAGCAACTGTCGAGGGCATATGACATATGTATCAATTGTCATGAGAAAGGGCATTGGAAGAGGGAGTGCCCCAAACTCCTCTCAAACCAAGGTATCTTTGTGATTGAGGTTAATATGGTTACTAATTCTGCCTCTTGGGTATTAGATACCAGCTGTGGAGCTCACATTTGCAATGATTTGCAGGTGCTGAAAAGAATCAGAAAACTGGATAGCGGGGATATGATCCTGAAGCTTGGGAATGGCAAGCCCTTCTCGGCAGAAGCAGTAGGATCCGCCACTCTAGTAGTTAGTGATCGTATTAGTATAGAGTTAGAGCAAGTTTATTATGTACCTAGTATGATTAAAAACATCATTTCCATTCCGTTATTGGACAATAGTGGATATGAGTTTGTGATCAATAAAAATTGCTTTTATTTGATGAGGTGTGGAATTGCTCATCTACTTGGTACACTTAATAATGGGCTCTATATCTTACAACAGACAAACTTCGTTCTAAAACGCTCAATACAAACGTAAAATAGATAACAAGGGAACGCACGACTGTGGCACGCTAGGCTAGGTCACATATCCCAAGACAGGATGAAGAGATTGGTAGACTCAAAGAACCTAGAGGTAGGGGACTTGAGTGAGCTACCAACTTGTGAATCCTGTCTAAGAGGGAAAATGACCAAGAAGCCTTTGTAGGACAAAGCAGGCTTGCCACAGGTCTGTTGGACCTGGTCCATACAGACGTATGTGGACCACTAAGGACACAGGCCCAAGGTGGGTTCTCCTACTTCATAACCTTCACCGATAATCATTCACGGTATGGTTATGTATACCTGATGAGGTACAAGTTTTGAAGCTCCTGAGAGGTTTAAAAGAATTCAAACTTGAAGTTGAGAACCAAACCGACTGTAAAATTAAAGTCCTACGGTCAGACCGAGGTGTAAATACCTTAGTACTGAGTTCCTTGATTATCCTAAAGAAATGTGGTATAATATCTGAATGGACACCTCCGGGGACACCACAGTTGAATGGTGTCTCTGAAAGGAGGAATCGAACCCTGTTGGACATGGTTCGATCCATGAAGAGTTTTACCAAATTGCCCTTTTCCTTTTGGGGCTACGCATTGGAGACTGCAGCCAAATTATTAAATTTGGCGCCAACCAGTGTATTGACCCAAACGCCATATGAAATATGGCACGGCAAGCTTGCGTCCTACAACTACTTGAAAGTGTGGGGTAGCCCCGCATACGTCAAGAGGTTAGTGGGAGATAAGCTAGAATCCAGGTCTAGCTTATGCAGGTTCGTTGGATACCCTAAAGAAACAACAGGTTATTACTTTTATGACCCCTTGGAACAAAAGGTGTTTGTTTCAAGGAACGCAGTGTTCTTGGAACAAGGCTTTCTAGAGGATATCCAACCTGATGAACTGATCCTTGAAGAATCAAGTGATGGAAACAGTCATCAGAGGTAGTCGCGGATTCCTCACTTGGAGGAATCAGGATAGATACCCGAACGGCTGACCAACCTCGAGAAGTCCAGCATGCTAGGCATGAAGGACAGCCTCAGGAAGGTCCAACCTCGGTACCTGAACCCTCGGCTCCTATACAGTCAACGCCCACAGTCACCACTGACATTCCCATTCTCTGTAGGTCAACTAGAGAGTCTCGACCTCCGGTGAGATATGGCTTTCTAAATATGACCGGTCTATTGGATAATGATCCCAAGACATATGGAGAAGCGATGTCTGACATCGACTCCGGGAAATAGCTTGAGGCCATGAAAACCAAAATGGACTCCATGAGCGAGAACCAAGTCTGGAGAATAGTAGACCCACAGAAAGGGGTTAAGCCAGTTGGCTGTAAGTGAGTCTATAAGCGCAAACTTGGCGTTGATGGAGAAGTCACAACATTTAAGGCTAGGCTTGTAGCTAAAGGGTATACTCAACGACCCGGGGTCGATTTTGAGGACACCTACTCGCCAATAGCCATGGCTAAATCCATTCGGATCCTGCTTGTCATAGCAGCATGGTACGACTATGAGATATGACAGATGGACGTGAAAACGGCTTTCCTCAATGGTTTCGTTGAGGAAGTGATCTACATGGATCAGTCGAAGGGTTTCACGGTCACTGGAGAAGAACAGAAGGTCTGTCGTCTCCAGAAGTCCATCCATGGCCTCAAACAAGCATCCCGAAGCATGGAATATTCTCTTTGATGAAGTTATACGGGGTTATGACTTCATCAAAAATGAATCCGACCCTTGTGTATACAAGAAGGTCCGTGGGAGCTCTATAGTGTTCCTAGTGCTTTTATGTGGATGACATTCTACTCATAGGCAATGACGTTAGAATGTTGGGTGGCACAAAAGCATGGTTATCAACTCAATTTTCAATGAAGGATTTGGGTAAAGCCTCTTACACTCTAGGCATCCAGATTGTCAGGGACAGATCTAAGAGGATGTTAGGGCTCACCCAAAACTCGTATATGGAGAAAGTCCTGAAAAGATTTCAGATGGACAACTCCAAACGAGGATTCCTTCCCATGAGGCATGGGATCAAGTTATCCAAGAAACAGTCCCCGCAGACTGATGAGGAACTTGAACGGATGAAAATCATCCCCTATGCTTCTGCCGTAGGAAGCATCCAATATGCGGTCCACTGCACCAGACCTGACATTGCTTACGCTTTGAGTGTAACAAGCAGATATTAGTCTTGTGCAGGAGAGGCACATTGGAATGCAGTTACGGGCATCCTTAAGTACCTGAGGAGGACTAAGGAAATGTTCTTGGTCTATGGCAATGGAGAACTGATCCTGGAAGGCTTTAGCGATGCTAGCTTCCAGGCTGATGATGATGATGCCAAGTCTCAATCGGGTTATGTATTCAGGCTCAATGGAGGAGTAGTAGCTTGGAAAAGTTCCAAGCAAGCAACCACTGTTGATTCCACCACTGAGGCCGAATACATAGCAGCTTCAGAAGCTGCCAAGGAAGCGGTTTGGATGAGAAACTACATCCAAGAGTTGGGTGTGGTGCCTAGCATAGCCGAGCCTGTTGTCATCTTTTGTGATAACAACGAAGCAATATCGCAAGTAAAGGAACTGAGATCTCATCACCGTTCCAAACACATTCTTAGACGCTACCACCTTCTAAGAGAAATGGTAGGAAGAGGTGACGTTCAGATGGACCGAGTCAGCTCAGTAGACAACACAGCAGATCCGCTGACAAAGCCTATGTCGCAGAGCGCTCATACGCAACATCTTGAGAAGATGGGGATTAGGCATATGGGCGATTGGCTTTAAGGTCAAGTGGGAGATTGTTAGAATAGGTGACCATGTAGCCAATCTTGGTAGGCGAATTGTAACCTATGTCTGACCGACTTCGAGGTTTTAATAAAACATTAATGAATAACAAGTGAAATTCATTTGGCATTTACTTTGTTTGTGTTCACTTTATCTGCTTTATATATCTGTTCACTACGCAAACAAAGCCCACAGACTGAAAACACATTTCGGAGTCTGGGACTACGCTTGGAGGTAAGTCCATGAAATTAGTTCCGCCGAATCAGTCCGGAAATCTCCAAGTAAAGGAATCTCGAAAGTGGGTACCGAGATTCCCCTTAAGACTTGCACTAAGCATCTGCTGTCGTATTTCATCGATGGGTGACGAAGGTCGTCTAAGCAGTGTTAGTGGGTTAGCCTGCTAGGGAGCAGCTGATTGAGCTGACTTGCGAGAACCGTCTTACAGAGGACCTTGAGTAGGGTCGGTTAGGTATGACGTGTGTTCCCGGTTCCAATAGTACAGGTCAAGTCCTTTGACTTGAGGAACTGCTGAGTTTACCTATATATCAAGGTTGTATCATAGATATGGTGAGAGATTTCCAAGAAGCACTTGAGTAGTCATAAGTCATATCTAGTGCAGCTACAGTGTGCAGAGTGACAGTAGTTTTCAAGAAAGGATCTGTCTCCTGTCAAAAGGTGTTTGATAATTGTATCTCACAAATGCTCTGAGTCTAGTCCTAAAATTTGTGGCCACAGTAACTGAACAGAATGGAAGGTTTCCCTTGCGGCATTTAGTAAAGGACAGACCGACATTTAGGTCCAAAATGGGTACCTGCATTTTCCGTGCCCTAGACCCTAAGTGGTGAGACCGTAGATGGAATGATAGATGTACTGTAGAGCCTAAATGTTCATCCCCATATATTCACCTAGTCTCTAGTGCCATGGACCGTTGCTAGATGGCCACCCATGGTAACGGGCAGATTCCAGGAATCCAACCAAGTCTAGCTGAAGGTGAACCTAAAGAGTCACAAACAATCCGCACACATAAAAGTATTTAATTTAGAATTAAATATTTGGAGAAATGGAGCGATTAAATTGGATTTAATCGGGTTCTTATTTTCTTGGGAAGAGTTAATTCCTTTTATTAGATAAAAGGGATTTATCTAATAAATTAGATTTATTAGAAAATTAATTTAATGGGCTTAGAATAAATATTTGTATTTAATATATTTATTTATTGCCCTTGGAATATTTAAATAGGATTTTAATATTCCATTAAATAAAATTAATGGTTGATATTAAAAGGGAGAGATCAATGGCTATTATTGGTTTGACCAAAAGAAGCTTGATTTGACTAGGTCAAATCCTAGTTGTAGTGGAGTCTTCAATGTGTAGGGAACTTGAAGAGGAGAAAGATTCCTCTTCTATAAATACTCCTTAGCACACACATTGAAAGAGATGATGAATCTTGAAACACACACACACACACTCGTGCACTCCTCTCCCTCACTCTCGGCCGCGTGCCCCTCTATCCTCTTCCAAGAAAATTGTTTTCTTGTTCTTTTGTTTTTCTAACAATTGAACAAAAGGAGTATCGATCTCGTTAAACTAATAACGTTTGATCGATCCGTCCTCTCCTAAATAATACTTGTTTCTTTCGCTAGCACGAAGTTCAAGATACGTGGGCGGATTTCGTGTGACGAATTAGAGGGTCTCCCATACGAGATCTTGGAGCAAATTGGGGAACAACGCGAGTACCGGTTAGAAGGGAAAAACGACGAATCGGTAGGTTTCCGTTTATGTTTTTCGTCCTCTTTTATTTTAGAATCCTATGGCCTCCATGATCTTGTGTATGCTTATTATTCATGAGATACACCAAACACCCGGGAGTTTCAAGGGTATACCCCTTGAACGTGTTTATTTTAATATATGTTATGCATGTTTAAATTTTTTGTAATTTAAATTATACCGCGCTTCCGCATTCACACTACTCCCGGGACGATCCACACGCCTACCCAAGGCTTTCAGGGTTGCCACGTACACTCAAGAAGTATGATGTTATTTGGTTAATTGTAGATAAACTGACGAAATCAGCACATTTCTTGCCGATACGACTAGGTGATTCTCTAGATAAGTTAGTTGAGTTGTATGTTTCTGAAATTGTGAGATTACATGGTATGCCTGTATCTATTATGTCAGACAGAGATCCTTGATTCACCTCACATTTTTGGGGAAGTTTACAAAGGGCATTAGGCACAAGTTTACATTTCATCCTCAGACAGACGGGCAGTCAAAAAGAACAATACAGACCCTGGAAAGATATGATGAGGGCTTGTACAATGGAGTTTAAGGGCAACTGGGATGATCACCTACCTTTGATGGACTTTGCGTATAACAATAGTTTTCATTCTAGTATCGGTATGGCCCCGTACGAAGCTTTATATGGAAGGAGATGTCGCAGTCCAGTATGTTGGAATATGGAGGGATTCCGACAGCTGCAAGATCTGGAATTGGTGCAAGAAACAATGGAAAAGATACAGATAGTGAAGAAGTGTCTGAAAGCAGCTCAATATCGACTGATGAGTTATGTTGATAAACATCGAAGGGAGATGAAATATGAAATAGGTGATAAGATTTTTCTAAAAGTAGCTCCATGGAAGGGGATTTTGAGATTTGGTAAGCAAGGGAAGTTGAGTCCGAGATATATGGGCCGTATGAAATTATTGAAAGACTTGGGCCACTAGTGTATCGACTAGCATTGCCACCAGAGTTTGTCAAGGGATACATGTTGTTTTCTATGTTTCGATGCTACGACGAATTGATCTGATCCTAGCCACGTCATCCGTGAACCAGAGATAGAGATTTTTGAGGAGTTGACATATGTGGAAAAGCCAACGGAGATTTTAGACAGAAGTGTAAGAAAATTGAGAAATAAGGAGATACCAATGGTGAAAGTGAAGTGGAGTCATCATTCTTCGAGAGAGACGAATTGGGAAGTAGAGGAGCATATGAGAGACAAATATCCTTATTTATTCAACTAAATGGGTAAGTTAGTTAAATTTCGGGGACGAAATTTTTATTAGGAGGGGAGAATTGTGATGTTTGTAGGATTTATAAATAATTGAGAGTTTAATTAGTAATTATTAAGAAAATATTGAGTTAATTATAAATAAATTATAGGTTGAAATTAGAATATAATAAAACATGAACGTAGTAAATTGGAACTTATTGTAATATTTGGGAGCGAATTATATTAATTAAGAAATTGAGTAGGATGTAATAGGAATTCTTTTAAAAAAAAAAAGATTTTACATATTAATATATATATATATATATATAATGATAATAATAATATATATGTATATAGAAAGAGGGGTGGGAGTCACCCCACAACATCACATTAGTTAATAAGTATATATGTATGTGTCACAAAAACACAAGCAACATTTACAATTTATACAACACACTATTACTTCAAACATTTCAATCTCAAATTTCTCTCTCTCGGGAATATATGAAAGGACGTGACGATAAAGTGGAAGGTTGAGCAGCTCTTCATGTTGACAGGTCATTTTGACATTTGAGGTAAGTATAGCTAATTGGTTTATATATATATATTTATATGAATATAAATATTAAATATTGGATATATATATATATATATTTATATGCTTATATGAGTATCATATGTTGAATGTTGTATATATATATATATATATATATATATATATGGATATAAAATGTGGATTGTTTATATACTTGATCATGGATGTCGATTGTGATTAAGATTATCTTTACATCTGTGGAATTGCTATTATGTGCTAAATTGTGATTGTGATACACTGATGTTGGCTGAATGATTGTGGATTGTATAATTAATTGTGATATGAAATCAAATCGGAAAGGTGTTGACAAGAGAATGATTATTAAATGAAACAATGGCCTACCTAATTAGGGAGCATACTCAATGGCTTAGAATGATACGATCGATGACGAGCTGTGCTCTGTCATTGATCAATGGAGATGATGAGATATGCACGAGCTGTGTGTTGTGGGATAGTGAGGATGGGATACACACGAGTTGTGTGTTGTGTGGTATCAGTGAGCATGGGATACACACGAACTGTGTGTTGTGTGTTATCAAAAAAGAAAAGATAGTGGAAGAAGGAGTATTGTGATTGAGATGATAATGATGATGATGGTGATAGACGGGTAAGCTCATTAAGTGATGCACTCCAGGTTAGTTAAGCAGGGCCCTAAGAAAACACTAAAATGCCTCTATTATGTCGTGAGTTAATATCTTCTTGTAGCTATGTGATTTCTTATTTTGTTGTAATGTATGTCACATGTTAGTTCTATTGGTATAATTGTTTTATACTTGACTGGTTGCTCGTATACTTATATATAGACCGAAAGGCCATACTTATTGAGTAGGCAGCTCATTCCTTGCCACACAATTTTTAGGATATAGGTCTCACGGACTAATACCATTGGATCTTGAGCCGTGTCGTGACTCTAAATAGGTGGGTCAACCGTGACATCGGGGGTTGGAAGTTTTTAGGTTTTGTAACTTAAACATCCTAGTGTTGTAGAGTTTGTTTTAGAATTTTGGACAGTTGGACGTTGGTTATCTTTTTTCTTAAGATATATACATTGGTGGGAAGTAAATATAAGGTTTTGGCGATATTTATTATCTCATTTCGTATATATATATATATATATATATATGTTATATTGATAAAATATAATTTATATTACGTTATAGAATGAGTTTGAATGAGGAAAATGGAATATTAATTTAGTGGTAACTAAGTGTAGTACCATAGGGGGTGTTTACAAAGAGTAAGAGGAGAGGGAGGCGAGTCCAACCCCACTAGAGAGGGCTTCCTTTTTCCGGGCTTCTGACGCCGCCCGCTTACGGGAGGAGTATGGTATTCCCCTAGGTTACACTATTTATGTCCCCTCTGCAGACAGTTCAGCGGAGCTCCCTCCGCCTGGTTGTTTATGCTTTTACTGGGCCCACATGAGGGCTGGTCTTAGGTTCCCTATTCCCTCCTTCTATCAAGATGTCAGGTTATTTAAGGTTCCTTTGAACCAGCTAGCCCCCAACTCCTCCCGTCTTCTTGCGAGTTTCGCCTTGATTTTTATATACCATAGTTGGCCAGTCACTAGCAAAAATTTCTCCTTTTATTTTCAGTTGAGGAAGTCAGAGTCTGGCACGTTCCACTTCTTCCCCGGCAGGGGGTTCACTTCTTCCCTGCCCCTAGCTCGCCTAAGTCCTGGAGGGGTAATTTCTTTTTGTGTGCCCTCCCTTCCTTGGTCCTTCCCTTGTGGGTAGGTTTCTGATCTGCCTCCCCCCGATCCCATATCTAGGAAGGACAGGCCGCCAACCCTCATGGCTTTCTTGGAGGAACTGAATGAAGACCCCTATGATGTTCGGGGCCTCATAGACGAGAGGCTTCTTTGCCGCTTTGGGCTGAGTCCCAAGGAGGTCCTTTTGGAGGAGCCCATGTGTATCCTTCGTTTTTACTTTCTGATTCTTCTAGTTTATATGGTGTTTCTAAATGATGATTTTGGTAATTTTCTTTGTGCAGAGAAAGTCATGTTCGACATGCTCCACAAAAAGAGTGCTCAAGGGAGTCCAGTGGGGACTCCTTCCGCTTCCAAGACTCTTGAAGGGACCCCAGACCTTGGTGACGGAAAGGGGAAGCGACCGCCTGCCCCTTCCCCAGGGGGTCCTCCAAGCGGGTGTGTACCCATCCTCCATTGGGAAGCCCCTTGCAAGTGGCCACCCGTTCCACTGTTGCGCCTCCTCCTCCCCCTCTCCTGGGGGCTCCTCTCCCCGGCGCCAGCTATTTGTCCCTGATTAGGGGGTGTATACCAATCAATCTATATTGAGGGAGAGGGAGGGAGAGTCATGGCTCTTTTCGGAGTTTGTGCGAGGGCTCTAAGGGGGAGTTAATTGGGGCCTTTTTTGTGCCATGTTGCAAAGGTATAACGCTTTGCTCCGCCCAATTTGATATATTGCATTTAGTTTTGATCTTTGCATTTTTTCTGTCTTTTAGGTGGATACGGTGGCAGGGGAGCTTTTGAGACGTCCCATGGAGACCCCTCCTCCTCCACCCGCTGATAGTCAATGGAAGAGGCTGGAGGATCGCGTGGAGCGATTGACTTCTAAGCTAGCCAAGATGAAGGAGGCCAAAAAGGAGCTCTGGGGAAGTATCAGCAGCCGGAGAAGGAGAGAAAAAAGCTGCAGCAGGACTTCCTGGCTCTGTCCCAGGATCAATCAGAGGACTTGAGGCAAGCTGCTGACTAGGCCCGCCTAGACTTTCCACATACCAAGGAAGGTTAGCAGTACCTAGCCTCATACTGGGAGAGCCACCTCTCGGAGTACAAGAAGTCCGAGGATTTTCAAAGAGTTGTGGCGGGCATCGTTGGGCCGATTTTTAGGTACGACTTTGTGTCCTACCAGGAACGATTCGCAGCTCAGGGCTATCCTCTAGAGGGGGCAAATCTTTCCTTTCTGGATTATGAGGGGGTTCTAAAGAAAGCCCTGAATCCCTTTGCTCCTCGTCCTCCATAGGCTGAATATTCCCCCTAGGTCCAGGTAACAAATTTGCCCGATTCTCTGCTATTTTATTTTGGGATTATCAGGCTAATGAATTACATGGCCGGTAAATTTTTTTCAGATGAGGAGCTGGATCAAGTGCTGGAGACGGTGATGGGGGAGATTCGAGCCCCAGAAGAGGAAGATGTGGAGGACCTGGCTGACGAGCCTTCTTCCACGGACTTAGCCCCTCCGGCCGCACCTGCTGATGTTGTTCCCCCCTCCCTTGAGCTGGAAGCCCTGGGAGAGTCTGAAAAGACCCCATCTGTGGGGAAGGATGATTGATTGTTACCCCCCCTCCCCGAAACATTTATATTTCTGTTGTGCTTGCCCCCATGATGCATGGGGATGAAACAATTTTACTTTTTTTGTTGCTTTGAATGTTGCTACTGCTCCCCCCCCCCCCCTCAGACCGGTTTGGCTGAGAGGGTCTGTTATGATATGATTTTTGCTTTCCTTCATACTGAGTTTCTCTGCTGCTTTGATGATTGGGGGTTGGTTGCCCCATGCATGTTTTTTGTTGATTCCTAAAAAAGGAGGCAAAGTAATTTATTGGTGGCTTTGCAAAAAACCTGGGGTAAGGTGTGATCCTCCCCCTCTCTTCAAGGCGATGGATAGGCCTTGACTTGATCGCGGTTTTGTTGCTTTTGCCTGGAAGTGGTTGCCATTAAGAATGGGACTTATTTAACTGAATGCCTGCAGCAGGGTAGGGCGTTATTTTAGGGAGTGCCTACAGGGTGGTAGGACTTGTTTTGGGAAGTGCCTGGAGGGTGGCAAGCTTCTTTTTTTTTTTTTTTTTGCAAAGTCGTCTGTGCCTAGGCGAGGGGTTTGGGGGACCCCTACCTGTTTATTACCAAAAAAATTCAGTATGTATACAAATTGAAACAGTAAACAAGGAGTACTTACTCCCTTTACAAATCAGAATCTATCCTACCAAAGAAATAAAGATCCTAAATTAGCGACCATACTCCTCACCTGTTGTGTCCATCTTTCCTCCAATCTCAAGTCTTACCCTAATATCCAAGGGTTGACTGGGTTGTACTCCTCGTGACTCTTCGACGAGGCGGTAGTACCGCCTTCCCATAGTCCAGTGAAGCAGAATCACCCGAAGGATCATCATCCATGGACCTACCACGCCGGTGACGCGCCACTCTTCTAAACACAGCATCGTCATCCGCCTGAACTCCGCCCTCTCCTGTCAACGTAAAGACATCGTCCTCTATACTAGTAGTCGAGTGAGGCATATCCCAAACTGATGTATTTTCCACACACCTCGGCAGCTCTTCTCTGGTCGGATCTACTGTCAGGGCTACAGGTATGTGTCCCCCTGCCTGTTGTACATCCGTTCTCATCTCAACCGGGTCACCGGATCCCTGTGCCTCAGGCCCAGGTGCCGGCTCCTCAGGGTCCTGGGACGGGGCAATCATGGGTCCCGGGACTATCAATTCCATCCCATTCCTAGTCATATCCTCAACTCCCTAGTGGTCAACCCCTAACGTGGTCGTAGGCGGAACGTGGCTTGGACCCTCTGTCCCCCCAGTCATAATCTCCGGAGAATGCACCACCTCTTCCATCACAGGCTCAGGCGTATCTGTGTGGAGCACATCTCCACACGTCTCTTCACCGTCCCCCTTAGCACTACTAGTACTTGCCCTAGGGTGTGGACCAGTAACATGCTCTACAAAAGCTACACTTTTGCCTCTTCGATGATCATCCAAGGACGGTTGTGCCCCCTGCGCATCTAATTTCACTCGAAGGTCCTCACGAGCAGGCCCAGGCATCTGCTGACCGTCCCTTTCCACTGGCCGAACCGGGACCTTCGCCTTGTGCTTCTCATAGCACTCCTCCTCAGCATGCCCCAAGTATTTGCAAGCTCCACAATTTTTCAGAAGCCATTCGTAAACCACCCTCTGGATAACCACATATGTACCGAAGCCTAGTCCGATCTCTGTTTGCAGTGGCTCAAGCAGGTTAATTTCGACACATACACATACCACACTCGGTCGAACCAAAGTGGCCGTTGAGACATCTGTCCGGAGAGGCGTCCCCAACAATCGGGCAATGCTAAACAAGGCCTCTCGCTCGAAGAATTGTATTGGCAGCTCCGGCAGGCGAACCCATACCGAGATAATTGCCAACTCTACCCTTAGGTTGAATGTTGGTGTCCATTTGAAGACACACATAGGAAATCCATCCACAAACCATATTAGTTTGATCCAAAGTTTAGTATAATCCTCTTCAAGTGTGAACTTGATAAACACGTGCCGGAAATTGATAGCCCCAACTGAGAAATCCCCTCGAAAGCCTTTGGGCAAGCATCCAACGACGCAAATTCTGCATGGACGGATATCCGTGAGAAAATTTCCCAACTAATGCATATCGAAAAGGTTGAGATAACCTCGCAATTTCGTCGTCCAAAAACCTTAAAACCTTCATCCCCTGATCCCATGTCAGCGTACCCATTGGCCTAAATGAAGCTGAACCAAACGAGATCGGAGGTGGTGGGGGGCTCATGGTAACACCGGCAACGGCATCCCTATAGGAGCCGCAACGGGGGCGGCAAACCCCCTGCCGCATCAGCCATAGTGCGCAGTCAATACCCAGTCAACCTACCTAGTCAGCGGCCAACTCAGCAGCCCAGTCAACCCAGTCAGCACCCAGTCAACTGCGCAGTCAGCACCCAGTCAACTGCCCGGTCAGCACCCAGTCACCTGCCTCGTCAGCACCCAGTCACCAGCCCCGTCAGCACACAGTCCCGGCGGTCAACGGCGGCGAGCGGCGGAGCTCCGGCGAAACCTCCGGCTGTTGCCAAAAAAACTCCGGCGATACTTCGGCGACCAGATCTGGTGGACCCCAACCAGAAGCAGCGGAGATGCGCGGCGGACCTGCGGTAGAACGCGAATAGACGTGGCGGACCAACGGCGGAACGCGAACAGACGCGGCGGACCTACAGCGGAACAGACACGGCAGAGACGCAATCTGCTCCTCGAAACGCTGCCATATGCCAGCGGAAAAAAAAAACGCCGAAAGTACAGAGACACAACTTCGCAGACGCACAATCTAAACGAAATCAACAGAAATCTACAACAATTGCGAATAGATCTACATCAAAAATCAACAGATCTACAATTGCACAACAAACCGCGAACAATTGCGGCAACCAAATCCACATCCAAATCTGAAAAATACAATAGAAGCGCAGGAAATACAATGCTCAAACATAGAACAACAATAATAGAAATTTGAAACAACACGGCGGAGATTTGTGCAAACCGAACGGATCTCAGTTCCCCGGCCTTTGTTGCTCTACGAAGACAGAAATCTGAAGCAAACGATGGAGCTCTGTGCAGTTCAAATGGGAGGTAACTGTGCAGATCTGAGGAAAAAATCTGAAGCGTCAGGCTGTGATTCCCAGCGCGTCGCGACTCCGGCAGTCACACGCGAGGAGCGGCAGAACCGGGGAGGCCACGGCGATTCCGGTGGTAGCGCACGTGGCCGTAACTGCCGCTGGGAGAGTGTCTGCAATGCGGCAGGGCTTATTGCATGGCAAAGTTCATTTCGAGGCAAACCTGCCCAGAAAATGTGATAGTTTAGTTCGAGTGGTATTTTTATGGCAGAGAGGATTTTACCTTTTCTGGACAGCCCTGCAATAGTCCTACTTGGCAATACGTAGTGACGTATATGCGAGCTCCGCTTGGAGACAGGGAGGTGAAGTTGCCCTCTTAGGGGCAGGACTTTGTTATTCATTTAAGGGATTCCTGCCTTCGGAGGAGCAGGAAGATATCCTTCTGCGGGGAGGCCGGCTTTGATAGGCAAGGTTGGTTTCTTACTGAGAAGGACGAGGATTCATCTTTCTACCGATGGGCTCCACCTACATGAGGGGACTTATGCAAAGAATCTTTGAGATTATGTATGTTCCATGGGTGAGGGGGAGGGTGTTCGTCCCCATCCTCTAATTCGTATGCTCCACTGCCCAAAATTCCCTTAACTTTGCAGGGTCCTTCCAATGTGGGATCTAGCTTGTCCACTGGAATTGATGCTTCCACCTTTCGGAGCACCAAGTCTCCAACTTGGAATCCGTGAGGCTTGACCCGCCTATTATAGGTGTTGATCATTATACTTTTGTACCTTTGCATTCAAAGGAAGGCCTTTTCCCTGAGTTCCTCGATGAAATCAAGATTCTTGTTAAGTAGTTTATTGTTGTTGTCTTCTAAATAACACATTATCCGATGGGAAAGCATGCCCACCTCTAGTGGTATTACAACATCAATCCTGTATATTAGGGAAGGGGCTTTCGCTTGTAGAATTTTTAGGCGTGGTTTGATAGGCCCATAGGACACTGGTGAGATCTTCAGCCTAGTTGCCCCCGGCTCGTTCGAGCCTTTTCTTGATGCCTTGTAGGAGGGTGCGATTGGTGCTTCCACCTAGTCGTTGGCTTGAGGGTGAACCACAGAGGTGAACCTTTGTTTGATTTGCAACCCAGTGCATCAATCTCGTACCTTGTTCCATTGGAATTATCGTCTGTTGTCTGAAATGATTTCCCAGGGAAGTCCAAAGCAACATAAAATGTTTTTCCATAGAAACTTCATGACCTCTCCTCGGTGATGCGGGAGAAAGGCTCAGCCTCCACCCACTTCATGAAGTAGTCTATAGCTACCAGCAGGAATTTTCGTTGCCCCAGGAGCCATGGGGAACAGCCCTACGATATCCATCCTCCATTGGGCAAAAGGCATGGGGCTATCAATATGGCCAATGGGTTCAGGGGGCTGATGTATTAGGGAGGCGTGCTTCTGCACCTCTCCACTGTTTAACCAGTGATGTGGCGTCTTGCTTCATCGTAAGCCAGAAGTATCCAGCTCTTAAAGCTTTGTTGGCTAGAGTCAATACTCCTATTTGCGACCCACAACATCCCCCATGAATTTCTTTCAGAACGTGTATCCCTCTTTCTTGTGACAAGCATTTCATGAGGGGATGTGTGAAAGACTTCTTGTAGAGGGTGTCTCCTACCAGGAGAAACCGCACGGCTCGCTTCTTTAAACGAGCAGCCTCCCATCGATCAGTGGGGAGGCGACCTTCTTTTAACCAATCCAGGACAAGTTGTCTCCAGTCCTCTCTAAGAAGTATAGCCTGTACTTCTAAGGCAAAATAAGGTTTTGGAAAGTGATATATTGTTATTCGCCGAGAGGTACTAGGCAATTTCGACAAGTAATCAGCTTTGTTGTTTTCTTCTCGAGGGATTTGAATGAGCTGGAAGGCATCAAACTTGACCTTCCATTCCTCTATCCTGTGAAGGTATTGCTTCATACTTTCCTCCTTGGCTCTTAGACTCCCCAAATTTGCTTAATAATAAGTTGACAGTTAGAGTAGGCTACTAGGTGTCTGGCCCCAACTTCCCAAGCCATTTTCATACCCAAAGCCAGGGCGTCGTACCCAGCCTCATTGTTAGAGGCTTTGAATCCGAACTTGATTGCGAACTCCAAATCTACTCCTTCAGAGGAGGTCACAACCACCCCGCGCCACTTCCCTGGGCGGTAGAGGATCCGTCCGCGTGTAGTAACCAGGTCCCCTTATCTGGGAAAGGGGACGTGCTTTCTTGATTTGAATGAGCTGGAAGGCATCAAACTTGACCTTCAATTCCTCTATCCTGTGAAGGTATTGCTTCATACTTTCCTCATTAGCTCGTAGACTCCGCCCATTTGCTTAACGATGAGCTGGCAGTCAGAGTAGGCTACTAGGTGTCTGGCCCCAGCTTCCCAAGCCATTCTCATACCCAAAGCCAGGGCTTCGTACTCGGCCTCGTTGTTAGAGGCTTTGAATCCAAACTTGATTGCGAACTCCATATCTACTCCTTTAGGGGAGGTCACAACCACCCCACGCCACTTCCCTAGTGGTAGAGGATCCGTCCGCGTGTAGTAACCAGGTCCACTTGTCTGGGGGAGGGGACGTGCTTTCTGAGATGAAATCAGCCAGTGCCTAAGCCTTGATGGTTGTCCTGGGGAGGTACGAGATGTCGTACTCGCTGAGCTCGATGGCCCATTTGATCAATCGACGAATGTGTCGGGCTTCCCAAGAACATGTTTGAGGGGGTGATTGGTACGGACCCCTATTGGATAAGACAGGAAGTAGGGGCGCAATCTCCGGGCATTTATCACCCAGGAAAAGTCTATCTTTTCAATGAGGTTCTACCATCCTTCCGCCCTATTGAGAACTTTGTTGATATAGTAGATGAGCGACTGCTGCCCCTTCTCCTCCCGAAGGAGGACTGAGCTTACCGCATGGGGTGTGTTCACCAAGTAAACATATAACGTGTCTCTTGGCAAAGGTTTAACCAGCAGGGGAAGGCTGACCAGGTATTGCTTAAGCTCTTCAAAGGCTTTGTGGCATTCTCCCCCCAACTCAAAGTTCTTGGCCTTCCATAATAGCTTGAAAAAGGGCGGGCTTTTCTATGCCGATTTGGCAATAAAGCGGCTGAGTGCTGCTATCCTCCTGGTGAGGTGTTGTACCTCGTTAATGTTGGTGGGAGCTTTCATGTCTAGAATAGCTTTGATTTTGAGGGGGTTAGCCTTGATACCCCTCTCGGTCACCATGAAACCCAAGAAGTGTCCTATAGTACCCCAAAGGCGTATTTAGAGGGGTTCAATTTCAAATAATACTTTCAGATGACGGCAAATGCTTCTTCTAGGTTTGAGATGCGATCATATGCCTTCTTGCTCTTGAAGAGCATATCGTCTACATACACCTCCATGTTCCTCCCCAACTAGGGGTGGAATATCATGTCCACCAAACGTTGGTACATAGCCTCGCGTCATTTAGGCTGACGGGCATGACTATGTAGTAGAAGGTCCCTACCGAAGTAATGAAGCTCACCCTTTCATAGTCCTCTGGGCCAGAATGATTTGATGGTATCCTTGCGCGGCATCTATCATGCTCAAAAGCTCGCATCCCGAGATAGAGTCTACCAGCTGGTTGATGCGATGAGTGGATAGAAATCCTTTGGGCAATCCTTGTTGAGATCTCGGAAGTCTACACACATCCTCCATTTTCCCCCGGGTTTGGGGACGAGTACCACATTGGAGAGCCATTTTGAGAATTGAATCTCCTGTATATGGCTAGCCTTCATTAGCCTTCCTATCTCGGCCTGGATGATCTTGTCTTTCTCCCGGGCCAAAAGTGTTAGAATAGGTGACCATGTAAGCCAATTTTGGCAGGAATATGTAACCTATGTCTAGACAATTTTTTGGTATTTGATAAAAACATTTATGAATAAAGAAGTGAAAAATTCATATGGCAATACTTTGTTTACGTTCACTTATATCTGCATTTACATTTCTGTTCACTACGCAAACAAAGCCCACGGACTGAAAAACGATTTCGGGGACTGGGACTACGCTTGGAGGTAGGTCTATGAAATCAGTCTTACCGAATCAGTCCGGAAATCTCCAAGTCAAGGAATCCCGAAAATGGGTACCGGGATTCCCTTTGAGACTTGCACTAAGCATCTGCTGTCGTATTTCATCGACGGGTGACGAAGGTCGTCTTAGCAGTGTTAGTGGGTCAGCATGCTAGGAAGCAGCTGACTGAGGTGACTCGCGGGCACCGTCTTACGGAGGACCTTGAGTATGGTCTGCAAGGTATGACGTATTCCCGGTTCAAACGGTACAGGTCAAGTCCTTTGACTTGAGGAACTGCTGAGTTTACCTGTGCGTCAGGTCTGTATCTTAGATATGGTGAGAGATTGCCAAAATACTCTTGAGTAGTCATAAGCCATGTCTAGTGCAACTCGGGTGTACAGAGTGACAGTAGTTTCCAAGAAAGGATCTGTCTCCTGTCAAAATGTATTGACAGTTGAGTCTCATGTATGCTCTGTGTCTTGTCCCTGAAATCTGTGGCCACAGTAACTGAACAGAAGGAAAGGTTTCCCTTGCGGCGTTTAGTAAGGACAGACCGACACTTAGGTCCAAAATGGGTACCTGCATTTTTTCCGTGCCCTAGACTCTAAGTGATGAGACCGAAGACAGAAGGACAAATGTACTGTCAGAGCCTAAATGTTCATCCCCGATTATTTCACCTAGTCTTTAGTGCCATGGACCGTTGCTAGATAGCCACCCATGGTAACGGGTGGATTCTAGGAATCCGACCAAGTCTAGTTGAAAGGTGAACCTAAAGAGTCACACACTATCCACACACACTTAAGTATTTAATTTGGAATTAAATATTGGAGTAAAGGAATGATTAAATTAGATTTAATCGGGTCCTATATTTTCTTGGAGAAATTAATTCCTTCTATTTGATAAAGGGAATTAAATTAATAAATTGGATTTATTAAAGGGATTGATTTAATGGGCCTAGAATAAATATTAATATTTATTTATTATATTTATTTGGCCTTTTGGAATATTTAATGGAATTTAAATATTCCATTAAATTAAATCAACGGTTAAGATGGAAAGGGGAGATGGAAGGCTAGGATTGGTTTGACTAGGTCAAACACTAGTTTGACTAGGATTTGACCTAGTCAAAGTCCTAGTCAAATTAGAGTTCTTAGAGTTGGAGTTTAAAGAGGATTAAACTCCTCCTCTATATAAACATCTAGCCTCCAACAATTGAAGGATGATGATTCTTGAAATTACACACACAACACACACTCGTCTCTCCCCTCCTTACCTCTCGTCCGCCCCCTCTCTCTCTCTACAAGAAAATTGTTTCTTGTTCTTTTGTTCTTGGAACATTAGAACTAAGGAAGATTAGTCCCGTTAATTCATAACGTGTGATTGATCTATCCTCTCCAAAAATACTTGTTCATTGCTAGCACGACGTGCAAGATACGTGGGTGGATCGTGTGTCACGATTTGGAGGGTCTCAAGAACGAGATCTCGGTGCAAAATGGGGAACAACGCGTGTAGCCGTTGAAGACGAAAACGACAACGGGTAGGTCTCGTTTTATTTTTTCGTCGCTCTTTATTTTTCAACTCTATGGCCTCCATGACTTCTTTACATGTTATATGATCATAAGATACATGTTATATGATCATAAGATACACCGAACGCCCGGGAACCTCAAGGGTACACCCCTTGAGCGTGTTCTTTTAAATTAAAAAGCATGCTTTATTTTTGTACGTTAATTTTCATCGCGCTTCCGCATTCGCGCAATTCCCGGAACAATCCACCGATTTCTTTCAAAAAGTGTCTCTTCTTTTATTTCACTGGCTTCATGGAGGCATCGATGTTGAGGTGATGCATTATGACTTCTGGGCTTATCCCTTCCAAGTCCTGAAGGGACCAGGCGAATATATCTATGTTACATTGGAGGCACTGGATCAAATCCTCCCTTAGGGATCCCTGGAATTTAAAATATATTCGGGCAGTTTTGCCAGGTTGTTCCGGGCATAGCTCAATAGTTAGCAACTCCTCCGCAGGCTGGACTTTAGAGTGATCGTCCTTGCTAGGTAGAGCTTCCCCTGGGCAAGGTCCTAAACCGGAATCCACCTTCCCCTCAGAGGGATCTTTCCCTTGTCTTTTGCGGGATTCCTCCGGGGACAGTTCTATGGCTCCCCGCTTTATTCCTTTCCGTATAGCCTCCACATAGCACCTCCGTGACTGTTGTTGGTCTCCACCTACTTTCTCTATTCCGCCCAAAAAAGGGAATTTGATCTTCATATGGAAGGTAGATATGATTTCCTGAAAGGCGTTTAGGAAGGGCCTCCCCAAAATTACATTGTATGTTGAGGGGGCGTCCACCACTAAGAACTTAATTAAACATGTCCTCCTTAACGACACCTTCCCCAAAGGGGGAGGGCTATCGCCCCTCTCGGGCGTACCACTTCTCCCGCGAAATCGTACAATGAGGTGTTCACCTTTTTCATCGGGGTTTCCCCCAACTGCACCTGATCATAGGCCTCTCGTATACTATATCAGCCGAACTCCCTGAGTCTGTGATGACTCTAGAACTTCGTAGTTGGCCACGGTGGCCATGATTACTAGGGCATCATTATAGGGGAAGATTACCCCGTTCCTTCGGTCGGGCCAAATTAGATGATGGGCGTGCCCGTCCTCATACTTACATCCAAGATTTCTTCAAGAGGCGTGATCTCTGCTTCCCGAGCCAGTGCCTTTCAGGCCCTATGGGAGTCTCCCCCCATAGGCCCTCTCGCGATCATGCGTATGACTTCTTTACGATGAGGGTTCGTGTCCTCCGAGGGCCTAGCAGGGGCATGTTTACGTCCTTCCGTCCTAGGAGGCTTAGGACTGGACTCTGCTGGGGCTTTTACCTGGTTCTAGTCCTTTTTCTGGTAGGGCCCCGTGCCTTCAGACTTCTCTCTGCACACAAATTCCTAGAAGTATCCATTCTAGACAAATCGCTCGACCTCGTATTTGAGATGTCAACTTTCCTCCGTAGAGTGCCCGTAATCGTTATGAAATCGATAAAACTTATCCAACTTAGGTCGCGTGGGGTCTTCTCTAGCGCCTCAAGATCGTATCAGTAGCCCCTTCCCCTCTACCACCATGAAGGCCTGAGTGATAGGGGCATTGAGGGGAGTGTACACAGGAGGTTCCCTTGGGAAAGGGGGTTTCCTATCCCATTCATCAGCATGGGGCTTCTTGGTGGATCCTTCCTCGCGAGTGTCCTTTCTCTTCTCGCCCCGCTCTTCCTTCTTAGAGGCTTGGATCTCCTCTATATTGATATACTTAGCTGCTCTAGCCAACAGGCTATCAAAGTTCCAGTGTCGGCTTCTTGCCGCAGGGACTTCCAAGGAGGTGGTGTTGAAACGATGTAGGTAGTCCCTCAGGGACTCGAAATTCTTTTGTTGAATGGTGAAGAGACTAAGGGAGGTTTTGCAATGTTTCCTACTAATTGAAAACTGATGGAGGAACAATGAGCGGAACTCCTGAAAGTTTCTTACTGAGCCAGCAGTAGCTGGTTAAACTACTGTTGGGCCGCCCGAGCAAAAGTGGTCATAAAGACCCGGCACTTGATCCCATCAGTGTATCTATGGAGAAGCGTGGCCTTCTCGAACCGTGACAGGTGGTCCTGTGGATCAATGGTGCCATCATATTCCGCAATAGCCGGTATCCGACAGTGGGAGAAAGTTCGTCCGCCATGACCTCCGCGTTGAACGAGATGCCGCCATGTACCTCTAGAGGGACTCCCATCATCCGGTGTTGCACGTCTTGTAAGCTTTTTTGTAGGTATTCCAATTAAGCCTCCTAACGAGGGGGACTTTCATTCCGCGCTGGGGGAGGAGGAACCATTTCCTCCTCTGGGAGTCCAAGGAGCCTCTGCCCAGGAGGGGCCTCCCCATTTTCTGTCGGCCCTCCGACTACCGGGGGCCACCACTGGGGGGAGGGGGTAGTGTTGACCGTTGCCATTTGTGCCCATATAGTGGATGTAGTCATCTAATGGATGGCCACCATCAGTCCTACGGACAACTTATCAGAGGAGGTATCCGCGGGGTGCTGTCCCACGATGGCTGGGTCTACCCCTATCCAGACTGGGTCTACCCCTATCCAGACTTGATGAGCTTGGGGTTCCACCCTGGGCCTACCTAGTTGGGCCTGGGTTGGGCTTCTTCCTCACTGGGGGAGGCATGGTCCTTCCTTGGGTTGGGCCAATGCCCCTTTTGGGCCTCCTTCGAGAATATGTGGGCTTTCACATTGGGCTTCGACATCTTTTGTAGGACTCCTAGGAACCTCCTTGGGCTTTTGGGCCTTGCTGTTGTGCCAACCAAGTTAGCACATATCACATACAATAGCTAAATTGGTAGTGTTTGGAAAAAAATCGATTTTAAAACAAGTTTAACTGATTAAAGACCGCTTTATCTCCAAGTGTTAAAAGATACTATTTTTGCTTAATATTTGAACTTGTCTTTTGATATAATCATTTTATCTCAAAGAATAATAAATTTTATTTCAATTAGTACATCTTGTATTTAGTTTTTACAAATATTTGTCATTTATATTATTAAAATATTGAATACTATATAAAAATTGAAATATTTAATTCAATAATGTGCCCACTATGTAATATTGATGCGTACCTAGATCCAAATGCATTGAAAATTTTGAAGGACCTTCAATAGAATCCTATAGTTTGAGGGGACTAGCCTGCAACGAAGCTTTTGCACTCCGATACTTAAGTCACTAAAGTGTAAAATGAAAGGAAACTTGAAATAAAGTGAGAATGATGATAATTTGTAAAAAATAATGCGAGATAATTCGTTTGAGTGATAGAATCTGTATAAAAGTGAGGTAAAACTTGCTAGAAAAGATTAAAAATAAGTGTAAGAGTGTGTAATTGCCAAAGAGAAAGTGTTGAACAAGTGTTACCAAAAACTTGACTTTAAGTGATTGCATAAGGGGTCAATTTATAGCCATTTATGGAGTCAAATTCTAGAGTTGGTTGCTGAGTGTTGTATACCTTTGGAAAGCCCTTTGACTTGGCTATCATCCAGAAGAATCCATTTGTGATTTGGATAAATATTGAGGGAAATATACTTGTTTGACCAAGTCATGCAAGGTCTACCTATTTTTCCGAAAATCTGTTATTAGATGTTTATCAGCTTGAGTCCTATCCAATCAGTACGAATCTGACTAAGATCTTTGATTATGACGTATCTTGATGTGTTGGCAAGCTATAGGATGTGTCCGGGCAGTTGTATGATGATGTGTTCGGCTGGAATGGGCTCGTTTCTTGGGCCTGCCAGTTCAGTGAAAACAGGAGGTAAGTTTATAGACTCTTCCTTCCCTACTGATCGGTCAGTTGGCTGATAACCAGCTGGGTTAGTTGAGGATGTTCTTTGGGCTTGGATTCCATGAAGGATTTTGGCGACATCAAATATAATTGCTCATTCATTGACAATACATAAAGTTGCATGGTTGCCAAAAAGATATATTTTTTTAATTAATCACAACAATTTAATTTGTATTTTTATTGATATAGGAATAATATTAGATAATAAAAATTTTAAATATTAAATATGTGAAATTATAAATTTATTAGTGATAAATTATTTAATTATTTGAAAATTCGAACATCAATTTTAGATGAGCAATTTTGAAAATAAATTAAAAAGGGTAAAATCGAATAAGATTATTGTAACGAGGGTAAAGTAGTCTAAAAGGAAGTTGAATTTTTTACAAAAAAAGCTAAAGCAGTTAGAAGCACGTGCTTCTAGCTTTTGACTTAAAAGTGCTCTCTTGTAGCAGTTTTAAAAGTAAAAATTGGCATCCCAAACACCTTAAAAGTGCTTTTCTAAAATCAGAAGCTGAAAAGCGCTTTCTAAAAGCTCACGCAAACACTCCATTTATCTGGGAAAGACACTAGACATCATAAATTTCACAATTTATACTAACTATGCATTTCTTGTATGCAGTTTGATGAAATCAGTACTTTAAGAATCCAAGAGATTGCGAAATCTTCTTTTGACGTGCCGGGAGAAATTCTCTGAATTTCAGCATAACATCACAAAATGCTACTGAGCAGCAAATCAATCAATTGATGCTCAATCAACTCCGAATTATATGAAGTCTACAACAAATGTCCAAACTTCTTGACAAATCTTGTTAGCGGAGACAAATGTATCAGTTTATTAGACCATGAATTAATATTATGCCGAAGACACCTCTTGTTGTGACTGTAGACAAATAAATTTTGCACCCAATCAAATGACAACAAATGGAAAAGATATATTATTTATCAATTATATTCTATTTTTCTATTTATATTTTAGAATTTACTGAATTAATTTAAAATATAAATAGTTAATTAATTGATATTTAAATATATATTTCGTCATCAAATCAACGGTCGACACGTGTCAAATTGAGGTATTTCAGCCAATCAAATCAAGACAAATATTTCTTACATTATCTCTTTAAAAAATACAAATATTAAAGAGATAATATCGAAATTGACCAATAATGTCTTTCAAATATTTAATGTATTTATCTCTTTAAATTAAAATAGAGAGATAATACAAAATAAGTGTTCAAGTTTACCACCACTCTACCTCTTTGATAGTTATATAAAGGGGTCCTTAGAACTCATTCAAAACACAAACACACACATACAATTGAAGATACAAGCAAGAGAGCATTCAAGAAGTCCCGAAATCCTCTCAAGCACAAGTCTAGGAAGATCCACAGTATCTAGGCAAGATTCAAGGCGTTCATCGCGGAAATCGTCCAAAATCAGCATTTAATTTGACAAGAAGTCCAAAGACCGGTGAATTAACATTACAGAAGTCCACCTCGGCAGAAGATCAAAGTCTCAAATCCACTAAGAAATATCCCACATTCAAGTCAAATATCTCCAAGTTTATAGCGTTTGATCCGGGAACAAGTCAACGACCCCTCAACTAACGTTATTCAAAGAAAAGGTCAACGTCAAAGGAGATCAAACATCGAGTTTCACCTCTGAGGTTGCCAAAGTCAAATGTCACGTTCTTGAAGAGAAGAATCAGAGGTTTTCAAGTAGAGATTTCGCACCCACAAATATTCATCCAATTCAAGAATTTATTTGTACTATTATCTTGTTTCGTTAAATTCAAGAACACAAAAATTTGTTTACAAATATTGGCACGCCCAGTGGGACCTCTCTACCTCTCATCTCTTCCCTTCAACAAAGTCTGAAGTATTTCAATGGACACTCAGGGAAAAGCTGTGAAGACAATGAATTCCAAACTCGCCACATCAAAGTCTTCGAGTGCTAGCACGAAGAGTGTCAGTGTTACTGTGTCGAAGAAACTTAAGGAATCTTCCCAAATGACTTCTCCAATTGAGTCTGCTCAGAAGGACATATTCATGCCTAGCCACGGAAGCGGAGATGAAGAAGATAAATTGCCTCCGTCCTCTCCTCGCTCCAAGTCTAGCTACTCCTTCACAATGAATGTGGCCCCAGTCATGGTGACGAATGTCACAACCTTAGAAGAGCAAATTGCAAGCCTGACAAGAGCTATCGAGGGACTCGCCAAGCATGTCCAAGAGCAAGACACCCAAATCGCCAGGTTGATCAACAAGCCGGACAACATTGAGACAAGCCATATTCGAGGAAAACAAGTTGAAGCTCATGATGAAGTAGAAATATCAACAAAGGAGAATTATACCGGGAAGGATAAACCTGCAAAGGATCTTCAAGTCTCGTTTGATGGGATGATCACTGTAGACCAACTGAAAGAATTCATCGAAGGGACCATCAAGAGCAGCATTGAGGGAAGCTCAAGGTCATCCTTTATCTACTCAAAACCTTACACTCCAAGAATTGAAAGCTTGAAGATGCCAATGGGCTACCAACCACCGAAGTTCCAACAATTTGACGGCAAAGGCAATCCTAAGCAGCACGTTGCCCACTTCGTCGAAACGTGCAACAATGCTGGAACATATGGGGGATCACCTAGTCAAACAATTTGTCCGGTCACTGAAAGGCAACTCATTTGATTAGTATACTGATTTGGAGGTCGGTTCAATTGATGGATGGGAGCAGCTAGAGCAAGAGTTCCTCAATTGATTCTATAGCACTAGGCGGACCGTCAACATGATTGAACTTACAAATTCCCGACAGTGGAAGGATGAGCCAGTTATCAATTATATCAATAGGTGGAGAAATATAAGCCTCAACAGCAAAGATCGATTATCTGAAGCTTCCGCCCTTGAGATGTGCATTCAAGGGATGCATTGGGGCCTTCGCTACATTCTCCAAGGGACCCTGCCAAGATCATTCGAAGACTTAGCCACTTGAGCACATGACATGGAGTTAAGTATGGCATCAAGTGGAGTAGATGGACCACCTATCCAAGAGCCCCGTAGAACCAAGGAAAGACAAGAAATCAAGAAAGGGGGCAAAACTTTTTCAAAACCTCCAAGCAAGGAATCAATGGCAGTAAATGTAGCGCCACACAAGCTTAGGAGCGCAATAAAGGATAGCATTACCCCGAAGCAAAACGCTCCTTACGAGAGACCACAAAGAAAATTAACTTTGAAAGAAATGCAAGAAAGGCAATATCCTTTCCTTGATTCTGATGTCCCCGAAATATTTGATGACTTGTTGGAGGCTAACCTCATCGAACTACCTGAAGCAAAACGACCTAAAGAAGCTGAACGAACAGATGACCCAAAATACTGCAAATATCATTGTTTAGTTGAGCATTCAATACAAGATTACTCTGTGTTCAAAGACAAGGTTATGCAGTTGGCTCGCCAAGGTAAATCTCTCTTGAAGAAGGTACCGCAGCAGCAAATGTGACCTCGGTCAAGTGTGGGACTTTTGACAGTGAAGCCTCCTGCAATACCACACATGAAAACGATATTGTTATCAATGAGGACGCACGGTCTGAAAAAGAAGATTCCTCTAATTTTGATGAATGCATGTCCACCATCACTTTCACCGACGAAGATTTGCTTCTTGGGTCAAAACCTCATAACCGCCCCTTGTTCGTCGTTGGATATGCACGTGAACAAAAGGTGAATAGAATATTGATCAATGGATGCTCTACAGTCAATATCTTACCCCTACGAACCTTGAGAGACTTGGGGATCCCGATGGACGAGCTCGCAAACAGTCGCCTCATGATTCAAGGCTTCAAAGGAATTCGAAACATCAATTCATTGAGCTATTAATACAAGCAGCTTCTAGGCATGAAAAGAACATGAATTCAAGAAAAGAAATTACCCTCAGAATTTCGAAAAGTTTGTTTCACCCTGGTAGGATCAAGTTCTTTATATAGCAAGAGCTTTAGAAGTTTAATCAGATTAAAATTGGAAGAACCCCACAAGTTCGTCGCATAAATCGTCCAAAATCAGCGTTTAATTCGACAAGAAGTCCGAAGACCGGCGAATTAACGTTATCAAGACAGAAGTCCACCTTGGCGGAAGATCAACGTCTCAAATCCACCAAGAAATATCCCAAATTCAAGTCAAATATCTCCAAGTTTATAGCGTTTGATCCGGGATCAAGTCAACGACCCCGAGTTAACGTTATTCAATGAAAATGTCAACGTCAAAGGAGACCAAACGTCGAGTTTCACCTCCGAGGTTGCCAAAGTCAAAGGTCACGTTCTTGAAGAGAAGAATCAGAGGTCTTCAAGTAGAGATTTCGCACCAACAAATATTCAATCCAATTCAGGAATTTATATGTATTATTTTCTTGTTTCGTTAAATTCAAGAACACGAAAATTTATTTATAGTGACATTTGTTGCATATATATCATCAAGAAGTCTATTACTAAGTTTCCAAAGAAGAAAAAGAAGTGTTTCTAATTGGTTGGTACATTTCACTTTGACAATTATCAACATCTGGTATATATCGAATATTAATTAAATTAACTATTTATATTTAAAATTGAATTTAATGAATTCCAAAATATAAATAGAAAAATCTAAATTGATAACTAAAATATTATTTTTACATATCATCATTTAATTGGGTATAAAAATTAAGCTACCTAAATATTTACACACACACACCCACACACACACACATATATATATATATATATTAATTTGACATCAAATTTAATGAAATTTCGCAAAGTATCTCATCATTTTCATGATGGTAAGAATAGACCCATGGTAATATTCTAAAAGTATTCATACACTAAAAATATAGTAATTGTCAAACTCCATCTTGGCGACAATGCTCTACATTTGTGTTGACTGGTAGTGCTTATTTATTTTATTTGATTTCAAAATATGTTTTGCTTTTATAACTTTTAGTTGTGAACTAAGAGATACAAAAAAAGATTTTATTTGTAAATGATGTTGTTAAAATTTTGTTAATAATACATGTAAAGTATGTTTGATATCTTACTATTTCTGATTCTTGATAATCTTAATTCATCACTTTATGAAGAATAGTTAAGATTTCTTTGATTTATTGCTTAGAAACTCCTTTCAAATATAAAGGAATAAAGTTAAATAGTCATAGGAAACCATTATAAATACAACGTCCGATTGAATTATTATTCCATAAAATTGCTACTCCAATCAATTTTAATTGTAAACATGGCAAAATATGCAAGATTATTTGTTTATGATCGTTGTTGTACATTAAAAAATTTGGACACAGTTTGTGCCATTTGGTTACATGATCGATTATAATATAATTGATTATGAGAGAATTAATTTAAAAATAATTAATTTTAGAAATAATTATTATAAAGTTTGGGTTCACAATTAATTATATGAAAGCATATTCTAGTTAAATTCAAAAAAGGATAAATTGCATAACACCCCCCCCCCCCGTGTTTTAATAATTTAGCTAAAAACTTCCCTGTGTTAAAAAATAGAGAAAAAACCCCCTGTGTTTTGCAAAATAATGCATACTCTCCCCTTCCGTTCGTTGTCACTAACGGCGTTAATATTTTGACAGAATTGCCCTTTATACCCTTGTTACCATAGCCATTGATCTTCAATAACTAAAAAATGAATGGCTCAAATTATCAAGTAATTTAAAAATATATTATTTATTTATGTATATACATATATATACTATACATATATATTATATTATATTTTTTTATTTATATATATATACATAGATATACTATACATATATATTACTATATATATAATAACAGAGGCGGCGGCCAAAACCTAGCGACGTCGCGTCGCCCAGCGCAAAGGGGGCGACGCGACGTCGCCTCGCGATTTCGCCATCGACGTCGCCTCGCGATTTCGCCATCGCCGTCGCCCCCAAAGATAGGACCGACGGCGGTCGCCCTCTCAGAAGGGGGCGACGAAGGTTGCCCAGAACATGGCGACGTCGCGTCGCCCAGCACAAAGGGGACGACGCGACGTCACCTCGCGATTTTGTTGTCGCCCCCGAAGACGAGGACGACCATGGTCACCCTTTCAGAAGGGGGAGACGCGAAGTCCCCCCCCCCCCCAATTTTGGGCGACAGCGGTGGCCTCGCGAACTAGATCTAGAGTGGGCGAGCGGCGCCCAGGCGACGGCGAGCGGCGCCTAGGCGACCATCAGTGATGGCCGACGACAAGGCAGTGAAGGGGAGACGAGGCAGCCAAAAAATGATTATTTTTTTTAAAAAATCAATTCATTTAATTTTTCAAAATGTGAAAACAATAAAAATGTATTTTACAATTTTATTTTGAACACAAATAATTGTATTTTGGATTTAAATATTATTTATAATAAATATTATAATTTGACATTTTTTTATTTTGATATTTAATTAATAAATAATATGTATAAATAGAATATATTGAAACATATTTAAAAAAAATAATTTAATTTAGTTAATATTATATAATTGTATAATCGATTTGCATATTTATAAATATATAAATTTTAGTACATTAAAATTTGTATTGTTTTTTTCAACTTAGAATTTTAATTTTAAAAACTTTATATACTTTTTATTATTTTTATATTTAAATAAATATAATTTACTAAATATGTTTGACTAAATAAAAACTTAAAATTAATTAAATATATAATTTATTAAAATAATATAAAAAGGATCAAAATTGAAAGGGAAAAATAGACATTTACACACTTAAAATAACCTTAAAAAATGCCAAAAATGAAATACACTTGCACAATACGCGTGTGTGATACACTCTACGTTAGTTTCTAATGTAGAAGGGTTTTTTTTGCTGTATTTTATAAAACACACGGCTTTTTTTGTTGCTTATAAATTTAACACAGGGGGTTTTCATGCTATTTCACCAAAACACAGGAGGGTGTTATTCAATTTACCCATTAATTTAAATATTTTGGTATAAATAATATAACTTAAAATATTTTATATGATATTTTAGAATTTTGATATTTAATTAATATATTCTATAAATAAATATAATCTATAAACTTAATAATAATTTAATTTAGTTGGTAATGTATAATTTTTTTGTAATTGATTTTTATTTATAATCATAAAAACTATATATATTAGGTATTTTAATATTTAGTTAATATATTTTCATAAATAAATATAATTTTTGAAATATATTAAAATTAAATAATAACTTAAATTAATCAATAATATATAATTTATTAAAATGATGCTCATTTCAAAATGAGAGTGGAACAATACTTCCACACTTAAATCTCCAACAAAAGGGGCAAAATGGACATTTGCTAACTAAAATTAACAGTAAAAAAGGTCAAAACCATACCAATTGGCACCACCAGCGCATGTTCGTCACTCGCCGTTAAATTCTAACCGGGAGGGGGCATTATGCTGCATTTTAAATAACACGGGGTTTTTTTGCCTATAAACAAAACACAAGGGGGGTTTTGTGCAATTTTCCTAAAGCACAGGGGTTGTTAAATAGGTGACTAGAAAGCCGATAGGTTTGGCATTTTATAACCTATTTGAAAACTTGATGTAATGTAATATTATGTAACGAATAAAATGAGTGTTCATTACCATTGGTACTTTCTTTATTGTGCTCATTGACCATATGTTAAATATTGTTTTACATATATCACAACAAAGCCCACAGACCACGATTAACAACTCATGCAGTTAGGCCACGCATTGGATGGTGGTTATGAAACTAACTGATAAAGGATTGGGTCTGAAACGTTCCAAGTCGAGGACCTCGAGATAGAGCATCGAGAGTCCTATAGAGACTTGCACCAAGAGTCGTATTCATTGAATGAGTGTCGGGTTTCATCAGCGACAGACGTAGGATACCTATACGATCTTGGTGAGTTGGTCGACTGGGGTCGAGCCAATTGAACTGACTCACAGGGATCATCATATGAAAGCCTTGGAGGCTTGGTCTGTATGATTGGATTTTTCCGGCTCCTATAGTATGGGAGTAGTCCTCATACTTGAGAAACCGTGGCAGTCGCGTGCACACGATATTTGTATCTTGGATCTGGCGAGAGGTGGCCATTCTGTAAGATAATTATTATAATCCTTGTCCAGTGCAGTCAGAATGTGTAGCGAGGACGGTGGGTTTCAAGAAGAGGATTTGTCCCCTGTCAGTTCTGACAAAGGTATCTCCTACGCACTCAGAGACACATTCATGCTGCTTAAACCTGTGGCCACAGTGGTTGATCGAATAGGAAATGGTTTCCTATGTCGATGCAATGAGGCATGCGTAGACTCGAGTATTAAGCATAGATGCCTAGTCAAGGATAGGAACCGACGCCCAATTCCATATCCTAGACTAAGGCCGGGAGACGATAGACAAAAGGACCATACCCATACATAGGGGTGGGTGACGGATCGGGTTCCTCGGGTTCGGGTTTATCAGGTCGGGTACCCAATAAGTCGGGTAGTATAAAAACATACCCGATCCCGAACTCGAGTATGGCGGGTACCCGCTTAGTCGGGTACCTATCGGGGTCGGGTAACCGAATGTCGGGTTCGGGTACCCAACAACATCCTGTAACAACTAAAGATCATCTACATATTCTACAATGTGTCTTGTGATTTGTGAATTGTGAGCACCAAATAATGAAAACTGAAAAAAAAAAATCAAATCGTTAAATCTTTTTGTACATATCATCACTTTGCCCAAACCAAATCGTTTAATTTGCCCAACTCCAAGTTCAGGATGTTCAGAATTGAAAATCACAAACTCACAAACACGTTTTGAGAATCAAAATTGAAAATCACAAAATCACATACCCACAAAACTCACTTTGCCCAACTCCATAAACGGTGATTTTCAAAATTGAAAATCACCAACTCACAAACACATTTTGAGAATCAAAATTAAAAATCACAAAATCATCAGCATAGTTGCGTTAGTCACGGAGACGGTGCGCAGAAGAGGCGGACAGTGGCAATGAAAAATGAAAATAGCGTAGCGAACAGCAATGAACAGAAAAGGAAAATGGTGCACAACCACAGGAGCAGCTGACGGAAGTGGGTTTCTTAGGCGCAAGAGTCGTCGGACACAGAAGAAGAAACAAGAGAGAGATGGACGACAACGAGTTTCTTACAAGAGTTAGACGAGAGAGAGGGAGAAAGTATTTGAGAAAGAGGTAGGTTTCTTTTCTTCAATCCTAGTCGGGTACTCGATCGGGTACTCGATCGGGTACATCGGGTTCCACCTTCATACCCGATACCCAATCTGACATAGAATAAGCAGGTAGCGGGTTATCCAAACCCGACCAAAAAACCCGAACTATCCGATCCGCTTACCCCGAATGCGATCGGTTTGGGTCGGGACCCGAAAAACCCGATCCGAATACCCACCCCCCATACGGAATCAGCACCTAAATGTTCACGCCAATATTCACCTATTCTCTAGTGTGATGGACCGTTGCTAGACGGTCACCCATGGTAACAGGCTCCTGTTGGACATGGGCCCAAGTTTAGCTGAGGATGAACCTAAAGGGTCACACACAAATCACCGAGGAGGTGAAGAAATTGACTTGGAGTCAATTTCAGAGGATAATGAGTAATTGGATTACTTAAGGGATTGTCCATTGGATGGACGAGCCGATATTGTATCAGGCCCTCGTTTTAATCGATAAATAGGATTTATCGATGAAAGTAGAGAATCGAAAATTGGATCTTTTAATTGGATTAAAAGATTAATGGGAATTATTTAAGTGAACCTTGTATTAAATAGGATTTAATTTTGGGCTTATTGTAATTGGATTACAATAAAACGCGGCCCATTAATTTTTGGCCCAAGAGGTGTGCTAATTCCACTTTTGGAATGGGAAGAAGTTGGACTTCTTCTCAAATAAGCATGGCCAAAAAATTGCTTCTTTTAGAAGCCTAAAAAATCGGCCATGCATGGCCTTGATGGTGTGTTGACTTGTCTCTTTTAGTAAGGAACAAATCAATTCCAATCAAGCCTCTTTTATTTGGTATGATTAAATCATACCTTATGAGATGGTAGCTTGATTGATGAATTAGTGGAATTGATTGGGATGTATCTAGACATCCTTGGATGAACCTATACACATTCCAATAATCACATTAATTATGTATATATATGAGTATATACTATCATCGAAGCAAGAGAATTATATTTCATCTTTTTCTAGGAAAAGAAGAAAAACACACCTCTCTTTTCTCTGTATTTTTCGGCCCCTCTCTAACACATGCTACTATCTTTGTTCTTCATTGATCTTGGATCATTTCGAAGAACAATGCTAGATCAAGAAGAAACACTAACATAATAGTAATCTATCTTCTTGGATCGAATCCTCTTAGATCCATTTTTCTCTAGCAAGAGAAACGTGATCTCTTCCGGTGTGGTGTGGACATTCGTTAGAGAGTTCATATGTTTGGACTTGGTGAACATTTCCGGAGAGGAACAATGCTTGTAGCATAGCAAGGAAGTTAACTACAAAGGCAATTGTTGATTTACGCTTTTGTAGTTTCTTTTCTACATATGTGCTCTATATGATATATACGCCTTCTTATTATCATATCCTACATCGAACGCTTGGTTGAACACCCAAGGGTACACCCCTTGGGATCTTGATGATTATTGCTTTTTATTTATGCAGTATTTCTATATTTATCGCTTCTGCTCGTGCTCCCAGGCGGATCCGCTTGTCCTTCAAGTGGTATCAGAGCCCGGTTCCATGTAAGGATCATAGATTTGTGTGTTTAGCATGTTCAACTTGCGTTTACGACTTTTATGAGCATTTTTGGATGCATGAATATATAGATGAATGAGCTTATTCATTTGTTTAAATTTGAGGGACATCACACATGCAATTTTATGCATTGGATTTTAAACAATTGCACGTTTATTTTCAGTTATTTTTATACATGAATGTGCTGAAATGAGAATGGAAAACCATGAACGTAAATAAAAACGAAACACCAATGAAGGGGTTGGCTGTCGCCCCTGCTGGTCAGTCACTAGCTGGTGGGCGCGCGTGCGGGCTCATGCCTGCACGCAGCCTGGCCGGAGTGCCTGCCAGCGTGCGTGCTGGCAGGCGCCACGCGCGTTTATGCGCGTAGGCTGCTGGCAGGGCCAGTGCTGCATAGGGGGGTACAGGCTGGCTAGCTGCGCGCACGCGTGCCTGTGCGGGTGGCCAATGGGCACAACGGTTGGGCCATTTTGAGCCGGTTTTAGACATTTTTTTTAAAAAATTGGATTTTCAGATAATTTTTGCATATATTCTGAAAATGGATTAATTTTGGCATGATTTTGGAATTATTGAATTTTTCCTTAGATTAAATTTGCTTAATTAATTTGGATTTTGTACATTCATTGGATGCATTATATATGATGTCTATTAAATTTAAAATTTGAAGCCTGTGCATTATTCATATGTTTGTATCATGTGATGTTGGACATCACTTTTATATTTTGAATATCTATGTTAGCATGATTATTTGGTATAATTGTGCAATGTGTGTTGATGGAATCAACATGGGATGATCACAAGTGCTCAAGGTGATACATCAAGGCGTAAAACAAGAAGAGCCACAAGGCCCATTGGGTTGACAATGGGTTGATTACCTATATAATAGTGTAGGACCACCCTAGACAGACCGTAGACTTAATGCGGCTCAATGAGTCGCATAGGTTGGGCTTGTGATCATCCTAACAGGGGTTATGCTATGTTTATTGCATGCGGCATATTTATTTATCGCTTCATGAATATTAGATATTTATACATGCAAAGACACTTAATGTGATGAGATCTCGGTCATTATCAAAATAAATTCTCATTTGGTTGGACCAAATACAATATATGGCTCAGAATGGACTTGCATCAAAATGATTTTTTGATCTTTCCAAGCCTTCCATCTACAGCAATGTGGTGAGGAAGCTACCACTACCCAAGTGTGGTCTCACGAGTCGTGGCACACTTAGACTAGGGGAAAGCTGCACCATTGTTGTGAACAAAGAGATTGCACTTGCTGTTTCCCTGTCTCACGGGTCGTTGGGGGGGGGGGGCGCGACAGTTGAGGCATGATTTGGTTCATGGGTCGAGCCCAACACTAAGTAACATGGTTCGCTTGGAGTCCTCAGAACCATGCGAATAAGTGAGGCAAAATATCTTGGGAATCTCATTGGATGAGAATGATATTGGATATCCCCCATGAGGTTTTCTTCATGTAAATCATAAAAAATAGGGCATGGAGATCACGCTTATGGATCTCGAGCCCACTAGGAAATGATTTTTCAAAACTCCACTTCAGAGTGGTGGACTTTCGTAGAAATAGTGGGATGGTTAAAGACTAAAAGACCATGTCTTCAACTTGAACTATAATATTGCCATCATTTGCTAATTTTTACTTTACATTTTATAAATGTAGATATGTCTAAGAATCCCTTAACCATGGTACTTGAGATAAATAAATTCAATGGCATGAACTATTCAGACTGGCTAAGAAACCTGAGTATGGTCCTCGATTTTGAAAACCAAGGCTACGTCTTGGACAAGCCGCCGCCAAAGCGACTTGCCGGAAGAGTCTACGCTAGAAGAATGTTTGACGTTCGAGAAATGGTAGGAGGACAACCAAAAAGTACGCAGTATCATATTGGCTTCGATGTATAATGACATCTAGAAGCAATATAATAGGCTAAACAACGTCTCCGCCATAATGTTCCGTATGAACGAGATTTATGCAATTCCAGATAGGCATATTCATAATTTTTGTTGTTTTCTCAAGCTCCTTTGAGGTGGTGGATCAGAGCAGAGATAAGCCCTCGTCCTCTGACGGAAGCGGATCTAAGCAAAAAAAGTGCCCGATTGAGCTAAGTTCCAACGCTAGTAAAGGATAGACTTAGCCAAATAATGTCTTTCACGCTCCCCGTGCTTTCCGACTATTCCACTTAAGCAAACATCCTCTCTCGTTCCGTATTTTTGTTGTTGTTGTTTCCCAATGCTTACGGTCCGCCATTAGGTTATCCTTCCGCTTATTGGAGCGGCAAATTCCTAGGCGCTTTCCTGCTGCCAAAAAAATCATTCTTTGGCACCAAGCTAGCTGAAGGATCTTCTGTACAAAGTCATGGGACCAAGATGCTATCCCTAGTGGAGAAGCTCGAGGACCAAAAACTGGGCTTAACAATGACACATACATCGACGAGATCCTTCAGTCGCTTCCTCCATCCTACGACCCGTTTGTTGTCAACTATAACATGAACGGACTTGAGAAGTCTATTCATGAGTTGATCAACATGCTAGTCCAATACGAGGCAATGACGCACAAGTCTGCACCTGGCGTATTGATAGGAGAGGCTTCGACCTCCAAGGCGAATGGCAAGAGGGTTGGATACTGGAAGAGGAAAAAGGGAAAGGGGAAGGTAGTTGCAACCACTGCTCGCGCTCCTAGCACCCCTGTTGCCCCCGTGGGAATGGACAAAGGGAAAGGGAAGGCCCGGGTTCTCAGTGGTCCAAGGCAAATGATGTCTACATGCATTGCCAAGAAAATGATCATTGGAAGAGGGAGTGCCCACAACTCCTCTCCAATCCAGGTATGTTTGTGGTTGAAGTAAACATGATAACTAATTCTGCTTCTTAGGTATTGGATACCGGATGTGGTGCTCACATCTACAATGATTTGCAGGTGTTGCAAAGAAGCAGAAGGCTAACCAAGGATGAAATGATCCTGAGGCTAGGCGATGGCAAGGCCGTTGCTGCGAAAGTCGTAGGATCAATAGAGTTAGCCATTAGTAGTCATGTTAGGTAGTACTAAACGACTATTTCTATGTACCTAGCATGATAAAGAATATTATATCTATACCCGTCCTGGATAAGGAGGGTTATTCTTTCACCATCAATAAAAGTGACTTTTATATTATCAATGATGGTATGTCATTTGCTTGGTACATTAGTAAACGGTTTGTACATACTTCAACAGTCTAATTAGATTATGACTGCAGAATACAAATCAAAACACGATAATCAAGATAATGCTACAGATATGGCATGCGAGGTTAGGTCATATCTCTAAAGATAGGATAAGAAGGTTGGTGGACTGAAAGAGTCTAGAAATAGACGATTTGGACAACCTACCGACCTGCGAGTCCTGTCTAAAGGGAAAGATGACCAAGAAACCCTTTGTTAGATAAAGCATGCTAGCCAACGGTCTGTTGGATTTTATCGATACAGACGTCTATAGGCCATTAAATACTCAAGCTAGATGTGGGTACTCGTAGTTCATAACCTTTATCGATGATCACTCGCGGTATGGTTAAGTTTACCTGATGAGGTACAAGTCTGAAACCTTTGGAAGGTTTAAGGAATATAGACTTGAAGTAAAGAACCAAACCGGTCGTAAGATCAAAGCCCTTCGGTTGGACCGAGGTGGAGAGTATTTAAGTGGCGAATTTACTGATTATCTAAAAGAGAATGGAATTCTCTCTCAGGGGATTCCTCCTGTAACACCACAACTGAATGGTGTGTCTAAAAGGAGGAATTGACCTTGTTTGACATGGTCCGATCCATGATGAGTTTTACCGAACTCCCCTTGTCCTTCTGGGGATATGCTCTTGAGACGGCGGCCAAACTTTTGAACATGGTGTGGGGTAGCCCTGCATACGTCAAGAGATTAGTGGGAGATAAACTGGACTCCAGGTCTAGTTTATGCAGGTTCGTCGAATATCCAAAAGAAAATTTGGAGTATTATTTATATAGTCCCTCCGAGTAAAAGGTTTTTATCTCGTGAAACGCAGTGTTCTTGGAAAAGGATTTTCCATCGGATAGTCAACGTGATGAGGTACTCCTTGAGGAATCAAGTGAGGTTCCCCATGAGATAGCAGCGACATCTGAGCTTGTAGTTTCCACTGATAATATTCCAGTCCTTTGTAGGTCAGCCAGAGTATCCCAACCACCTGATAGGTACAGATTTCTGGGCCTGACCGATCAGTTGGATAATAATCCAAAGACGTATGGAGTAGCACTGTCGGACATCGATTCGGATAAGTGGCTTGAGGCCATGAAATCCGAAATGGACTCGATGGGTGCAAACCAGGTTTAGAACCTAGCAGACCCACCTAAAGGAGTAAAACTCGTAGGGTGTAAATGGGTCTACAAACGTAAGCTTGGAGCTGACGGGGAGGTTACAACCTTCAAAACCAGGCTTGTGGCGAAAGGTTACACTCAAAGACCCAGTGTCGATTTTGAGGTAACCTACTCGCCCGTAGCAATGGCTAAGTCCATTCGGGTACTGCTTGCCATAGCAACATGGTATGACTATGAAATATGGCATATGGATGTGAAAACCGCCTTTCTCAATGGTTTCGTAGATGAAGAGATCTATATGGATCAATCAGAAGGTTTCACATCTGTTGGAGAAGAGCAGAAGGTCTGCCGTCTCTGAAGGTCCATCTATGGCCTCAAACAAGCTTCCTGAAGCTAGAACATACGTTTTGATGAAGTCAAACGGGGATATGATTTCATCAAGAACGAATCCGATCCTTGTATATACAAGAAGATCAGTGGGAGCTCTATTGCGTTCCTAGTGCTTTACGTGGATGACATCTTGCTCGTTGGGAATGATGCTAAGATGTTGGGAACCCCTAAAGATTGATTGTCAACACAATTTTCTATGAAGGATATGGGCGAGGCATCCTACATCCTTGGCATCAAGATCTACAATGATAGATCTAGAAGGAAGTTAGGAATGGCCCAGCCTTTGTATATTGAGAAGGTCTTGAAGAGATTCAATATGAAGAACTCAAAAACGAGGATTCCTTTCTATGAGCCATGAAATTAAGATGTCCAAGAAGCAGTCTCCTAAGACTGATGAAGAGCTTAAAAGGATGTTGTACATTCCCTATGCTTCAGCCATAGGCAGCATTCAGTACGTTGTCCAGTGCACTAGACCTGACGCAGCTTTCGCTTTGAGCGTGATAAGTCGATATCAGGCGTGTGACGGGGAGGCACACTGGAGTGCGGTCAAGACTATCCTCAAGTACCTGAAAAGGACTAAGGACATGTTCTTGATCTACAGTGGTGGAGAATTGATACTAGAAGGCTACAACAACGCTAGCTTCCAATCGGACGACGACGATGCCAAGTCTCAGCCAGGTTTCGTGTTCAGACTAAATGGTAGCGTGATTGCTTTGAAGAGTTCCAAGCAAGCTACCACGGCGGACTCCACCACAGAGTCTGAATACATATACCTTCGAAAGCTGCTAAGGATGTGGTTTGGATGAAGAGCTACATCCAAGAGTTGTGTGTAGTGCCTAGCATCGTTGAGCCAGTAGTTATCTTCTGCAATGACAACGGGGCGATAACGCAAGCAAAGGAACCGAGATCTCATCAACGATCTAAGCATATTCATAGACACTACCATCTGCTCAGAGATATGGTTAACAGAGGTGACGTTCGGATGGACCAATTCAACTCGGCAGAAAATATAGCAGATCCACTTACTAAGCCCGTGCGTAAGTTTCCCATACTCAGCATCTGGATAAGATGGGTTTGAGGTAAATGGGTGATTGGCTTTAGGTCAAGTGGACAATTGTTAGAATAGGTGACTAAAAAGCCAATAAGTTTGGCATTTTGTAACCTATTTGACAACTTGATGTAATGTGATATTATGTAATGACTAAAATGAGTGTTCATTACCATTGCTACTTTCTTTGTTGTGCTCATTTACCATATATTAAATACTGCTTTACATATATCACAACAAAGCCCACAGACCACGATTAACAACTCATGCAGTTGGGCCACGCATTGGATGGTGGTTATGAAACCAACTGATAAAGGGTTGGGTGTGAAACGTTCCAAGTCGAGGACCTCGAGGCAGGGCATTGATAGTCCTATAGAGACTTGCACCAAGAGTCGTATTCATTAGATGAGTGCCGTGTTTCATCGGTGACAGGCGTGGGACGCCTATACGATCTTGGTGGGTTGGTTGACTGGGGTCGAGCCGATTAAACTTACTCGCGGAGATCGTCATATGGAAGCCTTGGAGGCTTGGTCGGTATGATTGGATTTTCTCGTTTCCGGTAGTACAAGAGTAGTCCTCAGACTTAAGGAACCATGGCAGTCGCGTGCACACGATGGTTGTATCTTGGATCTGGAGATATGTGGTCATTCTGTAAGATAATCATTATAAACCTTGTTTAGTGCAATCAGAATGTGTAGGGAGGACAGTAGGTTTCAAGAAGAGGATCCGTCCCCTGTTAGTATGTGACAGAGGTATCTCCTATGTACTCGGAGACAAGTTCATGCTACTTAAAGCTGTGACCCTCAGTGGTTGATCAAACAGGAAATGGTTTCTTGTGTTAATACAATGAGGCATACGTAGTCTCGAGTATTAAGCATAGATGTCTAGTCAAGGATGGAACCGAGGCCCAATTCCATACCCCAGACTAAGGCCGGGAGACGATGGATGGAAAGACTGTACCCGTACGGAATCGACGCCTAAATGTTCACGCCAACATTCACCTAGCCTCTAGTTCGATGGACCGTTGCTAGACGACCACCCATTGTAACGTGCTCCTGTTGGACACGTGCCCAAGTCTAGTTGAGGGTGAACCTAAAGGGTCACACAAAAATCACCGAGGAGGTGAAGAAATTGAGTTGGAGTCAAGTTCAGAGGATAATGAGTAATTAGATTACTTAAGGGATTGTCCATTGGATGGACGGGCCGATATTCTATCGGGCCCTCGTTTTGATCGATAAAAGTGATTTATCGATTAAAGTAGAGAATCGAAAATTGGATCTTTTAGTTGGATTAAAAGATTAATGGGAATTATTTAAGTGGACCTTGTATTAAATAGGATTTAATTTTGGGCTTGTTGTAATTGGATTACAATAAAATTCGCTCCATTAAATTTTGGCCCAAGAGGTGTGTTAATTCCACTTTTGGAATGAGAAGAAGTTGGACTTCTTCCCAAATAAGCATGGCCGAAAACTGATTCTTTTAGAAGCCTAAAAATCGACCATGCATGGCCTTAATGTAGTGTTGACTTGTCTCTTTTGGTAAGGAACAAATCAATCCACTCAAGCCTCTTTCATTTGGTATGATTAAATCATACCTTATGAGATGGTATGCTTGATTGATGAATTAGTGAGATTGATTGGGATGTATCTAGACATCCTTGGATGAACCTAGACACATTCCAATAATCACATTAACTATGTATATATATGAGTATATACTATCATCAAAGCAAGAGAATTACATTTCATCTTTTTCTAGGAAAAAGAAGAAAAACACACTCTCATTTTCTCTCCAATTTTCGGCCCCTCTCTATACACATACTACCCTCTTTGTTCTTCATTGATCTTGGATCATTTTGAAGAACAAAGCTAGATCAAGAAGAAACACTAATATACTAGTGTTAGCACATACTACCCTCTTTGTTCTTCATTGATATTGGATCATTTTGAATAACAAAGCTAGATCAAGAAGAAACACTAATATAATAGTGTTCTATCTTCTTGGATCATATCCTCTTAGATCCGTTTTTCTCTAGCAAGGGAAATATGATCTCTTCCGGTGTGGTGTGGACTTTATTAGAGAGTTCATATGTTTGTACTTGATGAACATTTTCGAAGGCGAACAACGCTTGTAACCGTGCAAGGAAGTTAACTGCAAAGGTAACTGTTGATATACGCTTTTGTAGTTTCTTTTCTACATCTATGCTCTATATGATATATACGCCTTCTTATTATCATATCCTACATCGAATGTCCGGTTGAGCACCCAAGGGTACACCCCTTGGGATCTTGATGATTATTGCTTTTTTATTTATGCAATATTTCTTTATTTATCGCTTCCGCTCGCGCTCCCGGACAGATCCGCTTGTCCTTCAGGGGCATTATGCAATTTACCCTTCAAAAAATAACATCATTTGTAACGTTAATAAAGGAATTAAAAGAACTTACTTAATATGTATAATGATAATTAGATTAAAAATAATTACATTGAGATTAAAGGCTATAAATTGTAAATTTTATCAAAATATTTTGATGGATTTCAATCTAAAAAGTGATTATTAAAAACTGGCCAAACAACAAAAACATATTGAATTTGCACTAGAAACGAGACTTAATCTATTTAGGATTCGTTTGATTCAAAAGAGACTTAATCTATTTAGGATTCGTTTGATTCAAAAGAGACTTAATCTATTTAGGATTCGTTTGATTCAAAAGAGGGAAAAGTGCAAAGGCAAAAGAGGGGGGGGGGGGGTGAATAATAATTTTCCTTCAAATTATTTGCTATGATTGGAAGGAGAGTAAATCTCAAATACTTCTATTTATTTAGTACGAGGAAAATAAATTGAGAAGAAAAAACTAATTTTTGTTTACTGATTAACCATTTCTCTTAATTTTGTATTACAAAATAAATAAGTAAATATTATACTAAAATAATTTTAGTATATAAATATATTTTAAACCTTATTAAAAATATATTTCTTACACAAAAACAAGAACGATAGTTATTATTAATAAAAATATTTATAAAAATGAGTATTGTTCATTTATTCTAAATTACTCAATTTATGGTTCTTTTGGTTCAAGTAAGAGGAAAAGACAATTGAAAGGGGGAGGGAAAGTGAAAGGGCGATTGGGAGGGAAAGAATAATTATTTTCCTTCAAATTATTTGGTATGATTGGAAGGGGAGTTTATCTCAAATACTTCGCTTGTTTGGTATGAGAAAAAAATAGATGGAGATGAAAATACTAATTTTTATAATTCTATTGATTAATCATTTCTCTTTATTTCTCTTTATTTTACATTAAAAAATAAACAAGTTAATATTATACTAAAATAATTTTAGTATATAAAAAGTTTAATAATCTTATTAGTAAATATATTCATCAAACAAGACCAAAAATATTCTTTTATGAATGAAAATATCATGAAAATGAGTATTGTGCATTTATTCTAAATTATTATTTTAAATACAATAAAAATTACTGCCAATGGTTGACCACGTAGTAGTTTTTCGATCATTGATTATCTTTTCTAAAAAAATATGTACCGATATTATCATCGAAAAGAAAAAAAGAATTGGAGGGAACTTATATATATTGGTAATGGAGTAAATAAAAATAAAATATGTAACTTTTTGTCTTTTTGGCATTATACTTTCACTTTTCTTCCTAACTTTGGACGAAAAAGAAGTTGGACTAAGAAGGGGTTTCATATATCCCGTTTTACTTCCCCTCCAATTATTCTCCCTAACCAAATATTAAATTTTTTTCTTATACATTCATTTTTACTTCCACTTTACATATACACTCACTTTTTACCCCGACCAAACAAAACCTCAAATAAAATCAAGATTAATGACAAGTTAAGAATAAAAAATTATGAAAAACACATAAGCAAATTAGCATGTTTATCTAATTGTTGACTTCGACGTAGTAATTTTTCAGCGATTTGGTTATTTTTTCTTAAAATTATGTATCGGTATTATCAACGGGAACGAGAAAAGAATTTGAGGAAAATTATATATAGGGGTAACATAGTAATTAAAACTAAAATATGTGTTTTTTGTGTTTTTTTGCCTTATATAGTGGAACCTCTATAAGTTATTACTCAATAAATTAATTATTTTATATAATAACAATTTTTCTCGGTCCTGACTTGGGCCCAAGGTCTAAATTAATAATTTCGATAAACTAATAAGATAATAACTTTCGGAAAACCCTTATATAAATTTATGGTCCCCTCAATACTATAAATTAATAATTCTATAAAATTACAAATATAACTAGGACAATTTAGTAAAATATGATTCTATTGTTGTTTTGCTTCTTCTTAAAATTTAAATCTATTTGTATTTCATCTCTAATTTTTCTTACTGCATTCAAAAGCAATGGTGTTGCGTTCTCATACCACAACAAAAAATTGCGAAAAGTGGTTGCTGCGATGAGTGCTTCCCTTCCATATAATTGGTTGCAAAGGCACTGTATAATCTGTAGTTTGCTATTGTCTCTTGTTGAACATGTATTGTCCAAGCTGAAACTGCAAGACTAATGTCATCTAAAACATTAATCTTTTCATGAAAAATAATGTAGGTCCGCTAAATCAGAAAAAAATATCCTTAAATTAATAAATTATTAATTTATCAATTAATTAATACCTTTTTAAATTAATAAAATTACATCATCCTGACATTATTAATTTATAGAGATTTTACTATACATTTTTCACCTATTTTTGGACAGAAATAAATTGAACTCCGAAGAGGTTTCATATACGCTCGTCTCTTCTTCCAAACCAAACACAAAACTTTTTTTCTTATACATCTGTTTTTACTTCTATTTCTCTTATATTTTCACGTTTTACCCCAACTAAATAAATTTTAAATTTTTAATTAATTTGTGATTAAAATTGCAATATTTTTTCTACACCTAAAAAGATCATATTATGAGCCCAAACTTGAGGACAAAAAAAAAAATAATAATAATAAAAACTATCAGATTTTGTAAAGCCCGTTCCTAGGTCCAACTCTTCACTACTCCGGTCTTCCCCTACCATCCGCTCATCAATCCACAGATTATCTTCCGTGAGCGAGATCACACCCGATCAATAAGTAGAAGACCTGGAGGAGCAAAAGCCCCACAGCAAACCTAGTACGGCACCTGTTCGATCTGCTCAAAATGTTTGTAAAGACCCTCAAAATCACCGCTCGGAAACCCACCATCAAACCCCCAACCCCCCACCTCACTGCTCGGAAAAACCCAAGAAAGAGAAAAAACCACCGATAAAAACCCTCAAAATCACCGTCCTCTTCTCAGCATTTTACCCAAACCCACCATCAAACCCCCTACCCCCAACCTCACTGCTCGGAAAAATCCAAGAAAGAGAACAACCACCGGTAAAAACCCTCAAAATCACCATCCTCTTCTCAGCATTTTACCCAAACCCGCTATCCACTCCCACCCCCATCTCACCTCTGGGAAAATTTCAAGAAAGAGAAAAATCGAAGGTAAAAACCCTCAAGATTGGTTCACAGGCTGCAAGGGTTGTCACCCTTCTCTCAGGTACACCTCTTCGTCTCTCTCTCTCGTGTGTATGTCTGAAGAAGAGTGACAATCAGCAAAACTTAGATTTTGGAGTTGGAAATAGAATATGGGTTTTTGAAGAATGTCTCTTGATTTTAGCTTTGAATTTATTGCTTGCTTGATGAATGCAACACTGTTTTCTGACTCCCCTGTTTCATGATTTTGAGAATGATCTTTGGTTGAGCTTTGCGGAAGTGTTCATCTTATTTTTTTTGTCTTGTTATTTTTAGTAGCCATTCTTCTGCAGAGGGTAAAGGTGATTAGATTTATGCAATAATGAAGAGCTTTGTCAGAATTTCCGGTAAAGAAGTAACAGTTTTCCAGCTTTAATGGTCATGTGTTTGGTCAATCTCATAAATGGAGTTTAAAACTATGGAGTGTCATGTTTTGCTGAAAAGGAAGGTGAACTATGTTAAGTTCTTAAAATGGCTGGTGCTGGTTGTGAAGAAATTTTGTAATGAATTGAAGAATTAGATTAATTTGGTCGAAATTGAGAACACAGATCTATTTTTGAGCGTTGGGAAAATATAATTTGTCTCATTATGAAGTTTTACACAACCCTTTAGCTACTATCTCTATTTTCCTTTATTAATGATCCTCAGTGGACTTCCTTCTGTCCCTGGATAAGGTACAGGTTATGAAATCCTCTTTAGTTCTGTGCCATGTAAATTAACTGCTTGCCCATGTGTTTTTGGAATGAGACCTGTCTCAGTAACATATGAAGCTTCATCAATTTTTGATCTAAAAGAAGTTTCTGAGTTGCAAATTATGCTCTTGGTCATGTTCATTATTGCATGTCCACATGCAACCCTAGAAATTTATTCTGTTTGGATACTTATGTCATCATGTTCATTAGCAGAATTGTAATTCTGCTCTAGAAACAGAATTCGGCTGCAGCAGAATATGCTGCCAAATTCTGTTGTTGCATAGGCGACAATTTTATAGTTCGTAGGTTGTCTTACAGGGTTGACCTCTCTGCTGTTTCTGCAATTAATTGATGATTTTCGCACTTGAACATCCAGTTTACAGAAGTACTATAAAGATATTGCTGACTAATGCTAAGATTCACATGTGTCTGCTTTGCTCATCATATGTGTTATTTTTCTGAAATACATGATTGATTTGCTTGGGGTTTGATTGTTATATGTTCAACTTTTTCCAAATTGGCAGATTGTATCGGGTGAATAAACCAGTATGCAAAGTGATTTGAATATGGTAAGCAATTCTCATTTCTTTGTTTGTTTATTTCCTCGGGTTTCGATCACACTTATAAATGCGCGCCAGGGCGCAAAAGGGAAGAGCCCAGCGCCATTTTCAAGAATTGCGCTGGTCTTTCACCTGGCGCAGCCATGGCGCTTTTTTGTAGTGCGTAAGGTGCGCCATGGCGCGCCTGGATGAAGCCAAGCCTTAAAATGCTGGGCCTTCTATAAAATAAGGAAAAAGAAAGCTGAAGATTAACAAATTTGCTTTTTTCTTGAACTATTGGCTAAACAATTAAAGCCTAATCTTGAATATGTTGATTTTGGTAAAAATACTAATGGTATATAAATATAAATTATTTAATTAAAAATGGGCCATGCTTCAAAAAGTCGCACGTTGTGCCGTGCACCATGGCTCCAAAGCACCTTTGATTCCATACCATTGTAATGTCAAAAATATTATTATGAATTTCGCTCTAGTTGATAAACTAGGAGAATGTTACTTTTCTTTATTGTTTTTTTGGAAAGAAAATGAGCCCTTCATATTCATTAATATAGTTATACTATTAGGAGGATTCTAACTCTTTGTGGATGCATATGTAAGATTCCTGGCAGATAGCGTTTTATAGACTTGCGATTTTTCTAGTTATGTGTTTATAAGTCCAAAATGAGGCTAATACCATGCTTCTGTGCGTTGTCATGCAATGTGGTCATTTATTTATTCATGTCTTTCCTTAGGGCCTGAGGCTTTGCCATGAATATTGGTCTGATCTTTGTGCCATCAGTGATGCCTCTTCTGTTTATGAAGTATTAGATCTGTTTATTAATTGCATAATTTTCCTTGCAGTAATTTGTTTGCTATTTTCACACTATCAATCCAGCAACTTGATGTTTTTCTTATACTCATGCTATTTTCTTTAAGGTCTGAATTTTTGTTTGTTTTAGAACACTATAGTTTCTTGTGATGTATCTTGCATGGAAATTGGTGCACTGATACAGTTGAATTTGCTCCTTATGATTAATAAAAGTTCAAACTTTGGTTGATAGGTATATTTTGATATACCCCCAAGACTGTGATGTCTGCAATCACCTGTCTTTGTTTCATTGTGTGCGAATCATGACAAACTTCTTCCAGGTATGAGACATTCTGTGAATGATGATTTGGGTTGAAAATTGGTATGTTAATTTGAAGTGTGTATTATGAGGTTCCTCTTATGTACAGGGTGGAGTCATTTTGCGCAATTCACTATTGCTGTGGTTAATGAGGATCCTAAAAAATCCAAATATTCTGGTAGTTGTTCTATTAGTATTGGTTTTAGTATTAATATACTTTTTCTTTTTTGGGTAATTGAGTTTTTACTGCAATACAACCGGCCTTGACATATTTCATTAAAACTCAAAGATACATTACACCGGTTCTGGAAGAAGGAGCTCGACTGGGGTTGGAAGAAATTTATGGAGCTATCAAAGGTGTTGGATGGCTTCAATGATGCTGATAATTTGATAATTATAGCTCAACTCCAAGTAATTAGGTACAGTTTTAAATAACCTGTTTGTCGAGTTTTATATTGTGTAGAACGCTGAAATGCCCACCTTTGAAGCTATATGCTTCATATTTGCATGTTAATAAATGTTTGCTCTTTACGTGATTGCATCTGTATGCAACTAAAATGTTTGCAAAAGCATAAGTTGGTATGATATTCTCATTTTAACATCACTTTTAATACCTTCTTGGTCAATAAACTGTTATATTGACCAGCCATTGTTTAGATCCTAGTTGTTGTAGCAGTTGGCTACAACAAATTTTACTGACTGCATAGTAGTATTGAAGGGCACAGATTAGTGCCTAATGTCAGTTGCAGCAGTAAAAGCGGGAGTAATAATCATGTTTATGTAAATCAATTACTGGAAAGTTCCATAAAGAAATATTCCTACATGTTGAAAGTTGAAAGTTGAACAAAAATGTGGATTCTGACTTCTAGAAAATATCACATATAATAATGTGAATATGAGCTGTTACTTGAAAATGTTGTTTTATAGATTGAGCAATGTAGCAAACACAATATGCTATGTCTGGGAGTAGGCCTCAGGAATTGACTGGGAAATTTCCATTTTGGCAGTACTGTATGGATGATCTTCCTAGTGAATATCTTGGAAAACTAGCTTGTCATTCGCTGACAGTGCGAAACCTTTTGGTGATAATTGTACTGCAAGGAAAGGATTGTCTTAAAATTATGATTTGATGAAAATAACAAATTCAAACTGTACCAATAGCTTGAATATTCTGAATGCTGGTGGCATGACATTTTTGCTTCTTGCTTGCCATGTCAAAGCTTGAATATTGATGTGTTTGTTTCTGTGGCTTCCACCTGGTTTTTGCATTGTCCAGATCAGCATTGGCTGCAACCCCGGAGTTCTTTGCTAAAAGATAGAAGGACGGCGAAGGAGGAAAAAATTATTGAATAGCAAAAAATAGAAAGAAAGGAGAAGGAGAAAAATAATATTAAAAAACTATTCGATAGAAAAAAAAAGGCGAAAGAGCAAAATTGATTAAAAAACTATCTTTTCAGGACGTGACGCAGATTAATAACATGCTTCAAATTTTTGGGAAAGGTATCATATCATTTTTATATTGATTAGGCTTATGTTTCCTTTAGCAACTTTGGGTTTTTAATATTTGGTTGCATGGTAACTCAGTCTCTTAAATCGATGCTTTTCTTGATTTAGGCTGGCATGCAATGGTTGAGAATATTTGTTGTCACTTTCCCAGAGCTTATCCCTCGGGGTTCATTCATGGTAAAGCACGTGTAATTGCTTAATTCCTGTCAATATTTACGTTGATCTATCTGCAGAAGTTATTAATATCAATATGTGACAAATAAGGTGCTTATTTTGTTTATATGGTCCAGCGGTTTCATTATGTTCTCGGTTTGTTTTCTTCTTATATGTGAGTTTCTTCTTGTAATTCAAAGAATAGTGTCTTGAAAATCTATTATTAGACTGGCATTGGTTTTCATGTTTCTTTTTCATATTTCAGTAAAACTTTGCTTGTGCAGAAGCAGTAATCCTGAATCAATAATGTTTAGGAATAAGATTTATCTCATGTAACGAGCATTAGCTACTCTTCTAGTTATAAACTTAAATACATGGCTAGTCTTTTCACCAATGTACTTGGGTTTAAATTGAAGAAATCATGATACATTTGAACTCCGTTCTACAATTGGCTAGGTTTTATTGTTAGTGATAATATGTTAGTCTTTTCACGAATATAATTTTGTTGTACATGAAGAAGCCATATACACTTGAACCCCTTTGTTTAATATGGTAGATTTTATTGTCAGTGATTCACATCCTCCATCTGATCCAAGTTATTAATTATGCCATATATGCATAACATTACATATACGCATAAAGTTATGCATTATTGTTATGATAAGTGAATTGGGTTCGTTCTTCATTTTGTGTATGTCTATATGCAGAGTTGCAAAGAGCATTGCTTTGGAACCCCGGAGTTCGCTGCTAAAAGATAGAAGAAAGGCGGAGGAGAAAAAAAATATTGAAAAGCAAAAAATAGAAAGAAAGGAGTAGAAAAAAAATATTGAAAAGCAAAAAATAGAAAGAAATGAGGAGAAAAAAAGATTAAAAAACTATTTGATAGAAAAAAAAAAAAAGGTGAAAGAGCAAAAATGATTAAAAGACTATCTTTTCAGGACATGACGCAGATTAATGACATGCTTCAAATTCTTGGGAAAGGTATCGTATCATTTTTATATTGATTAGCTTTATGCTTCCTTTTGCAAGTTTGGTTTTTTGATATTTGGTTGCTTGGTAACTCAGTCTCTTAAATTGATGCTTTTCTTGATTTAGGCTGGCACGCAATGGTTGAGAATTTATGGCACTCAAGATACATTACACCGGTTCTGGAAGAAGAAGCTCCACTGGGGTTGGAAGAAATTTATGGAGCTATCAAAGTTGTTGGATGGCTTCATTGACGCTGATACTTTGATAATTAAAGCTCAATTCCTAGTAATTAGGTACAGTCTTAAATAACCTGTTTGTCGAGTTTTATATTGTGTAGAACGCTGAAATGCCACACCTTTGAAGCTATATGCTTCATATTTGCATGTTAATAAATGTTTGCTCTTTACGTGATTGCATCTGTATGCAACTTAAATGTTTGCAAAAGCATAAGTTGGTGGATATCTTCAACTGTACAGCTTGAGTGGAAAATGGAAATAAAATATGCACACCCTGCTGAGTGTAGGGAGATTGGTGCATATTGCTCTCATTCTCGCCTCATATTTGGGTTGTCCATCAATTTCTTTTTAGCGGATTTTCGTCATCTTGCTATTTTTCTTTAAACCTTGTAATTGAATTTAGTAGCATTTGGTTGAGGTTCTGAGAGAAGTCATCTAATACTCCCTGCTTCTGGGTGCAGAGGTTTGTCGGTTATGTGGTAAGATATTTTTCTGATAATCTAGGAAGGAAGTGAAGGGGATATGGAGCAAGGACTATACTTTTTGATCATTTTAAATGGTTTTTGGTAAAATTTGGGCTTTCATATAAAAGACATGCTTACTTATAAGTTACTTTATCTACTTGTCTTTGGTTTGATCTATGAATGGCCTTGCGTTTTGTTTGCATCTATTAGTGACTCCTCCAAATTTACTCTTAACTGTTGGTTTGCAGGGAGAGAGCAGATCTGTCATTCCGTTGTCTTGACTGTCAGTATCGGGGGGACTTGTACGGGTATATTTGACAAATGTGGAACAAATCTGTCAGCATTTTGTTGAAGAACGAAGGGCCAAACTAGGAGAACTGATAGAGGATAAAGTTAGAAGGTCTAGGTATGGTGTGCCTCTTTCTTCTAGCAAGTCTAAATATATTTAAATCAAGTTCTTTTCTTGACAACAATGAATTGCCTTCCTTATGTATTAGTTTTTGGATAATAAATCTATAACAGCCTTTTAGGTTGACGGATTACTTGTTTGAAACTTAATAACAGTTACAAGTCAAATCTTGTATGAGTGTTGCCTGATTCTGTTTTGAGATATCATACTGACCACTTGCAAAGAAAGATATATTTGGTAATCTACAATTATAAACAAGTTCCAACCTTTTCAACTGTGGTACGATATAGGTAAGATTTGTTTGGACCTGTTCCTTTGTAGATTGCAATTATCCATGTGCAGGTGGTGAGTAGGCTCTGGACTTGATCTGGGTATCTTTAGTATTTAGAGGCAAATGTGCCTCACAAGTACAGACAAGCAGACTAGATTTAAGATTTTAAGAAATTTCCTTCTAATCCTTAATTAGTTTCCCATTCAGTGAGCAAAAAATATCAATAACCTCTAGCATCATATGTTGCCAATTGTTTTGTTGCTTTTGCATCTCAGGTTTGTTGTTATTATAACTGAGTTTCTAAATCAAAATTCTGTAAACATGCTAATTGGCACCCATCGTCTAATGCCTTTTCAACATGTGATTAATTTTCAGCTTCTGTGCTTTCTGGCTGGGTATGGATCAAAGTTCCAGGCGTTGCATGTCTCGAGAAAAAACAGAGTGGATTGTAAAAGTTTTTGTGAAGCATGTTTTCATAGAAAAAGAAGTCACATCTACCCTTGTCATGGATTCGTTGTACAGTGGTCTCAAGGCTCTTGAAGGCCAGATAAGGCGAAGAAGAGCAAGGGCAAGTATTTAGAAGCAGAAGATTTACCAATTCCTGTTGTTCGAACCGAGAAAGATTCGTTCGATTTGGTGGTTGATGTCTTACTACTGCTTGAGAGGGCCGCCATGGAACCTTTAGCTCGAAAGGATGAGAAGGGTCCTCAAATTCGTACGAAGGTGATAAGTTTATATGCAACTCTTTGTGCTTTTCCAAAGTGCAGCCATCACTTATTTTTTTCTATAAATGAATAACCGTTGGTGCCATGCACGGAGGACGGTGCTATTTCCATGATCTGTTCAATGACAGTTGCTTGTTGATAATGGACAAATTTTCATGTACGATAGTCTCATTTTAACATCACTTTTAATACCTTCTTGGTCCATAAACTGTTATATTGACCAGCCATTGTTTAGATCCTAGTTGGTGTAGCAGTTGGCTACAACAAATTTTACTGACTGCATAGTAGTATTGAAGGGCACAGATTAGTGCCTAATGTCCGTTGCAGCAGTAAAAGCGGGAGTAATAATCATGTTTACGTAAATCAAGTACTGGAAAGTTCCATAAAGAAATATTCCTACATGTTGAAAGTTGAACAAAAATGTGGATTCTGACTTCTAGAAAATTTAACATATAATGTGAATATGTGCTGTTGTTACTTGAAAATGTGGTTTTATAGATTGAGCAAGGTAGCAAACACAATATGCTATGTCTGGGAGTAGGCCTCAGGAATTGACTGGGAAATTTCCATTTTGGCAGTACTGTATGGATGATATTCCTAGTGAATATCTTAGAAAACTAGCTTGTCATTCGCTGACAGTGCTAAACCTTTTGGTGATAATTGTACTGCAAGGAAAGGATTGTCTTAATATTATGATTTGATGAAATTAACAAATTCAAACTGTACCAATAGCTTGAATATTCTGAATGTTGGTGGCATGACATTTTGCTTCTTGCTTGCCATGTCTAAGCTTGAATATTGATGTGTTTGTTTCTGTGGCTTCCTCCTGGTTTTTGCATTGTCCAGATCAGCATTGGCTGCAACCCCGGAGTTCTTTGCTAAAAGATAGAAGAAAGGCGAAGGAGGAAAAAATTATTGAATAGCAAAAAATAGAAAGAAAGGAGAAGGAGAAAAATAATATTAAAAAACTATTTGATAGAAAAAAAAGGCGAAAGAGCAAAATTGATTAAAAAACTATCTTTTCAGGATGTGACGCAGATTAATGACATGCTTCAAATTTTTGGGGAAGGTATCATATCATTTTTATATTGATTAGGCTTATGTTTCCTTTAGCAACTTTGGATTTTTAATATTTGGTTGCATGGTAACTCAGTCTCTTAAATCGATGCTTTTCTTGATTTAGGCTGGCATGCAATGGTTGAGAATATTTGTTGTCACTTTCCCAGAGCTTATTCCTTGGGGTTCATTCATGGTAAAGCACGTGTAATTGCTTAATTCCTGTCAATATTTACGTTGATCTATCTGCAGAAGTTATTTATATCAATATGTGATAAATGAGGTGCTTATTTTGTTTATATGGTCCAGCGGTTTCATTATGTTCTCGGTTTGTTTTCTTCTTATATGTGAGTTTCTTCTTGTAATTCAAAGAATAATGTCTTGAAAATCTATTATTAGACTGGCATTGCTTTTCGAGTTTCTTCTTCATATTTCAGTGAAACTTTGCTTGTGCAGATGCAGTAATCCTGAATCAATAATGTTTAGGAATAAGATTTATCTCATGTAACGAGCATTAGCTACTCTTCTAGTTATAAACATACATACATGGCTAGACTTTTCACCAATGTACTTGGTTTAAATAGAAGAAATCATGATATACCTGAACTCCGTTCTACAATTTGCTAGGTTTTATTGTTAGTGATAATATGTTAGTCTTTTCACAAATATAATTTTGTTGTACATGAAGAAGCCATATACACTTGAACCCCTTTGTATAATATGATAGATTTTATTGTCAGTTATTCACATCCTACATGGGTTTAAGTTATTAACTATGCCATATATGCATAACATTACATATACGCATAAAGTTATGCATTATTGTTATGATAAGTGAATTGGGTTCGTTCTTCATTTTGTGTATATCTATATGCAGAGTTGCAAAGAGCATTGCTTTGGAACCCCGTAGTTTGTTGCTAAAAGATAGAAGAAAGGCGGAGGAGAAAAAAAATATTGAAAAGCAAAAAATAGAAAGAAAGGAGGAGAAAAAAATATTAAAAACTATTTGATAGAAAAAAAAAAGGCGAAAGTGCAAAAATGATTAAAGGACTATCTTTTCAGGACATGACACAGATTAATGACATGCTTCAAATTCTTGGGAAAGGTATCGTTTCATTTTCATATTGATTAGCTTTATGCTTCCTTTTGCAAGTTTGGTTTTTTAATATTTGGTTGCTTGGTAACTCAGTCTCTTAAATTGATGCTTTTCTTGATTTAGGCTGGCACACAATGGTTGAGAATTTATGGCACTCAAGATACATTACACTGGTTCTCGAAGAAGGAGCTCGACTGGGGTTGGAAGAAATTTATGGAGCTATCAAAGTTGTTGGATGGCTTCATTGACGCTGATACTTTGATAATTACAGCTCAAGTCCTAGTAATTAGGTACAGTTTTAAATAACATGTTTGTCGAGTTTTATATTGTGTAGAACGCTGAAATGCCACACCTTTGAAGCTATATGCTTCATATTTGCATGTTAATAAATGTTTGCTCTTTTACGTGATTGCATCTGTATGCAACTTAAATGTTTGCAAAAGCATAAGTTGGTGGATATCTTCAACTGTACAGCTTGAGTGGAAAATGGAAATAAAATATGCACAACCTGCTGAGTGTAGGGAGATTGGTGCAGATTGCTCTCATTCTTGCCTCATATTTGGGTTGTCCATCAATTTGTTTTTAGCGGATTTTCATCATCTTGCTATTTTTCTTTAAACCTTGTAATTGAATTTAGTAGCATTTGGTTGAGGTTCTGAGAGAAGTCATCTAATACTCCCTGCTTCTGGGTGCAAAGGTTTGTCGGTTATGTGGTAAGGTATTTTTCTGATATTCTAGGAAGGAAGTGAAGGGGATAGCAAGGACTATACTTTTTGATCATTTTAAATTGTTTCTGGTAAAATTTGGGCTTTCATATAAAAGACATGCTTCCTTATAAGTTACTGTATCTACTTGTCTTGGTTTGATCTGTGAATGGCCTTGCGTTTTGTTTGCATCTATTAGTGACTCCTCCAAATTTACTCTTAACTGTTGGTTTGCAGGGAGAGAGCAGATCTGTCATTCCGTTGTCTCGACTGTCAGTATCGGAGGGAACTTGTACGGGTATATTTGACAAATGTGGAACAAATCTGTCAGCATTTTGTTGAAGAACGAAGGGCCAAACTAGGAGAACTGATAGAGGATAAAGTTAGAAGGTCTAGGTATGGTGTGCCTCTTTCTTTTAGCAAGTGTAAATATATTTAAATCAAGTTCTTTTCTTGACAACAATGAATTACCTTCCTTATGTATTAGTTTTTGGATAATAAATCTATAACAGCCTTTTAGGTTGACGGATTACTTGTTTGAAACTTAATAACAGTTCTAAGTCAAATCTTGTATGAATGTTGCCTGATTCTGTTTTGAGATATCATACTGACCACTTGCAAAGAAAGATATATTTGGTAACTACAATTATAAAGAAGTTCCAACCTTTTCAACTGTGGTACGATATTGGTAAAATTTGTTTGGACCTGTTCCTTTGTAGATTGCAATTATCCATGTACAGGTGGTGAGTAGGCTCTGGACTTGATCTGGGTATCTTTAGTATTCAGAGGCAAATGTGCCTCACAAGTACAGACAAGCAGATTAGATTTAAGATTTTAAGAAATTTCCTTCTAATCCTTAATTAGTTTCCCATTCAGTTAGCAAAAAATATCAATAACCTCTAGCATCATATGTTGCCAATTGTTTTGTTGCTTTTGCATCTCAGGTTTGTTGTTATTATAACTGAGTTTCTAAATCAAAATTCTGTAAACATGCTAATTGGCACCCATCGTCTAATGCCTTTTCAACATGTGATTAATTTTCAGCTTCTGTGCTTTCTGGCTGGGTATGGATCAAAGTTCCAGGCGTTGCATGTCTCGAGAAAAAACAGAGTGGATTGTAAAAGTTTTTGTGAAGCGTGTTTTCATTGAAAAAGAAATCACATCTACCCTTGTCATAGATTCGTTGTACAGTGGTCTCAAGGCTCTTGAAGGCCAGATAAGGCGAAGAAGAGCAAGGGCAAGTATTTAGAAGCAGAAGATTTAGCAATTCCTGTTGTTCGAACCGAGAAAGATTCGTTCGATTTGGTGGTTGATGTCTTAGCACTGCTTGAGAGGGCCGCCATGGAACCTTTAGCTCGAAAGGATGAGAAGGGTCCTCAAATTCGTACGAAGGTGATAAGTTTATATGCAACTCTTTGTGCTTTTCCAAAGTGCAGCCATCACTTATTTTTTTTCTATAAATGAATAACCGTTGGTGCCATGCACGGAGGACGGTGCTATTTCCATGATCTGTTCAATGACAGTTGCTTGTTGATAATGGACAAATTTTCATGTACGATAGTCTCATTTTAACATCACTTTTAATACCTTCTTGGTCCATAAACTGTTATATTGACCAGCCATTGTTTAGATCCTAGTTGGTGTAGCAGTTGGCTACAACAAATTTTACTAACTGCATAGTAGTATTGAAGGGCACAGATTAGTGCCTAATGTCCGTTGCAGCAGTAAAAGCGGGAGTAATAATCATGTTTACGTAAATCAAGTACTGGAAAGTTCCATAAAGAAATATTCCTACATGTTGAAAGTTGAAAAAAATGTGGATTCTGACTTCTAGAAAATTTAACATATAATGTGAATATGTGCTGCTGTTACTTGAAAATGTTGTTTTATAGATTGAGCAAGGTAGCAAACACAATATGCTATGTCTGGGAGTAGGCCTCAGGAATTGACTGGGAAATTTCCATTTTGGCAGTACTGTATGGATGATATTCCTAGTGAATATCTTAGAAAACTAGCTTGTCATTCGCTGACAGTGCTAAACCTTTTGGTGATAATTGTACTGCAAGGAAAGGATTGTCTTAATATTATGATTTGATGAAATTAACAAATTCAAACTGTACCAATAGCTTGAATATTCTGAATGTTGGTGGCATGACATTTTGCTTCTTGCTTGCCATGTCTAAGCTTGAATATTGATGTGTTTGTTTCTGTGGCTTCCTCCTGGTTTTTGCATTGTCCAGATCAGCATTGGCTGCAACCCCGGAGTTCTTTGCTAAAAGATAGAAGAAAGGCGAAGGAGGAAAAAATTATTGAATTGCAAAACATAGAAAGAAAGGATAAGGAGAAAAATAATATTAAAAGACTATTCGATAGAAAAAAAAAAAAGGCGAAAGAGCAAAATTGATTAAAAAACTATCTTTTCAGGACGTGACGCAGATTAATAACATGCTTCAAATTTTTGGGAAAGGTATCATATCATTTTTATATTGATTAGGCTTATGTTTCCTTGGGCAACTTTGGGTTTTTAATATTTGGTTGCATGGTAACTCAGTCTCTTAAATCGATGCTTTTCTTGATTTAGGCTGGCATGCAATGGTTGAGAATATTTGTTGTCACTTTCCCAGAGCTTATCCCTCGGGGTTCATTCATGGTAAAGCACGTGTAATTGCTTAATTCCTGTCAATATTTACGTTGATCTATCTGCAGAAGTTATTAATATCAATATGTGACAAATAAGGTGCTTATTTTGTTTATATGGTCCAGCGGTTTCATTATGTTCTCGGTTTGTTTTCTTCTTATATGTGAGTTTCTTCTTGTAATTCAAAGAATAGTGTCTTGAAAATCTATTATTAGACTGGCATTGGTTTTCATGTTTCTTTTTCATATTTCAGTAAAACTTTGCTTGTGCAGAAGCAGTAATCCTGAATCAATAATGTTTAGGAATAAGATTTATCTCATGTAACGAGCATTAGCTACTCTTCTAGTTATAAACTTACATACATGGCTAGTCTTTTCACCAATGTACTTGGGTTAAATTGAAGAAATCATGATACATTTGAACTCCGTTCTACAATTGGCTAGGTTTTATTGTTAGTGATAATATGTTAGTCTTTTCACGAATATAATTTTGTTGTACATGAAGAAGCCATATACACTTGAACCCCTTTGTTTAATATGGTAGATTTTATTGTCAGTGATTCACATCCTCCATCTGATCCAAGTTATTAATTATGCCATATATGCATAACATTACATATACGCATAAAGTTATGCATTATTGTTATGATAAGTGAATTGGGTTCGTTCTTCATTTTGTGTATGTCTATATGCAGAGTTGCAAAGAGCATTGCTTTGGAACCCCGGAGTTCGCTGCTAAAAGATAGAAGAAAGGCGGAGGAGAAAAAAAATATTGAAAAGCAAAAAATAGAAAGAAATGAGGAGAAAAAAAGATTAAAAAACTATTTGATAGAAAAAAAAAAAAAAAGGTGAAAGAGCAAAAATGATTAAAAGACTATCTTTTCAAGACATGACGCAGATTAATGACATGCTTCAAATTCTTGGGAAAGGTATTGTATCATTTTTATATTGATTAGCTTTATGCTTCCTTTTGCAAGTTTGGTTTTTTGATATTTGGTTGCTTGGTAACTCAGTCTCTTAAATTGATGCTTTTCTTGATTTAGGCTGGCACGCAATGGTTGAGAATTTATGGCACTCAAGATACATTACACCGGTTCTGGAAGAAGAAGCTCCACTGGGGTTGGAAGAAATTTATGGAGCTATCAAAGTTGTTGGATGGCTTCATTGACGCTGATACTTTGATAATTAAAGCTCAATTCCTAGTAATTAGGTACAGTCTTAAATAACCTGTTTGTCGAGTTTTATATTGTGTAGAACGCTGAAATGCCACACCTTTGAAAGCTATATGCTTCATATTTGCATGTTAATAAATGTTTGCTCTTTACGTGATTGCATCTGTATGCAACTTAAATGTTTGCAAAGCATAAGTTGGTGGATATCTTCAACTGTACAGCTTGAGTGGAAAATGGAAATAAAATATGCACACCCTGCTGAGTGTAGGGAGATCGGTGCAGATTGCTCTCATTCTCGCCTCATATTTGGGTTGTCCATCAATTTCTTTTTAGTGGATTTTCGTCGTCTTGCTATTTTTCTTTAAACCTTGTAATTGAATTTAGTAGCATTTGGTTGAGGTTCTGAGAGAAGTCATCTAATACTCCCTGCTTCTGGTGCAGAGGTTTGTCGGTTATGTGGTAAGATATTTTTCTGATAATCTAGGAAGGAAGTGAAGGGGATATGGAGCAAGGACTATACTTTTTGATCATTTTAAATGGTTTTTGGTAAAATTTGGGCTTTCATATAAAAGAACATGCTTACTTATAAGTTACTTTATCTACTTGTCTTTGGTTTGATCTATGAATGGCCTTGCGTTTTGTTTGCATCTATTAGTGACTCCTCCAAATTTACTCTTAACTGTTGGTTTGCAGGGAGAGAGCAGATCGATCATTCCGTTGTCTTGACTGTCAGTATCGGGGGGACTTGTACGGGTATATTTGACAAATGTGGAACAAATCTGTCAGCATTTTGTTGAAGAACGAAGGGCCAAACTAGGAGAACTGATAGAGGATAAAGTTTAGAAGGTCTAGGTATGGTGTGCCTCTTTCTTCTAGCAAGTCTAAATATATTTAAATCAAGTTCTTTTCTTGACAACAATGAATTGCCTTCCTTATGTATTAGTTTTGGATAATAAATCTATAACAGCCTTTTAGGTTGACGGATTACTTGTTTGAAACTTAATAACAGTTACAAGTCAAATCTTGTATGAGTGTTGCCTGATTCTGTTTTGAGATATCATACTGACCACTTGCAAAGAAAGATATATTTGGTAATCTACAATTATAAACAAGTTCCAACCTTTTCAACTGTGGTACGATATAGGTAAGATTTGTTTGGACCTGTTCCTTTGTAGATTGCAATTATCCATGTGCAGGTGGTGAGTAGGCTCTGGACTTGATCTGGGTATCTTTAGTATTTAGAGGCAAATGTGCCTCACAAGTACAGACAAGCAGACTAGATTTAAGATTTTAAGAAATTTCCTTCTAATCCTTAATTAGTTTCCCATTCAGTGAGCAAAAAATATCAATAACCTCTAGCATCATATGTTGCCAATTGTTTTGTTGCTTTTGCATCTCAGGTTTGTTGTTATTATAACTGAGTTTCTAAATCAAAATTCTGTAAACATGCTAATTGGCACCCATCGTCTAATGCCTTTTCAACATGTGATTAATTTTCAGCTTCTGTGCTTTCTGGCTGGGTATGGATCAAAGTTCCAGGCGTTGCATGTCTCGAGAAAAAACAGAGTGGATTGTAAAAGTTTTTGTGAAGCATGTTTTCATAGAAAAAGAAGTCACATCTACCCTTGTCATGGATTCGTTGTACAGTGGTCTCAAGGCTCTTGAAGGCCAGATAAGGCGAAGAAGAGCAAGGGCAAGTATTTAGAAGCAGAAGATTTACCAATTCCTGTTGTTCGAACCGAGAAAGATTCGTTCGATTTGGTGGTTGATGTCTTACTACTGCTTGAGAGGGCCGCCATGGAACCTTTAGCTCCAAAGGATGAGAAGGGTCCTCAAATTCGTACGAAGGTGATAAGTTTATATGCAACTCTTTGTGCTTTTCCAAAGTGCAGCCGTCACTTATTTTTTTCTATAAATCAATAACCGTTGGTGGCATGCACGGGGGAAGGTGCTATTTCCATGATCTGTTCAATGACAGTTGCTTGTTGATAATGGACAAATTTTCATGTACGATAGTCTCATTTTAACATCACTTTTAATACCTTCTTGGTCCATAAACTGTTATATTGACCAGCCATTGTTTAGATCCTAGTTGGTGTAGCAGTTGGCTACAACAAATTTTACTGACTGCATAGTAGTATTGAAGGGCACAGATTAGTGCCTAATGTCCGTTGCAGCAGTAAAAGCGGGAGTAATAATCATGTTTACGTAAATCAAGTACTGGAAAGTTCCATTAAAGAAATATTCCTACATGTTGAAAGTTGAACAAAAATGTGGATTCTGACTTCTAGAAAATTTAATATATAATGTGAATTATGTGCTGCTGTTACTTGAAAATGTTGTTTTATAGATTGAGCAAGGTAGCAAACACAATATGCTATGTCTGGGAGTAGGCCTCAGGAATTGACTGGGAAATTTCCATTTTGGCAGTACTGTATGGATGATATTCCTAGTGAATATCTTAGAAAACTAGCTTGTCATTCGCTGACAGTGCTAAACCTTTTGGTGATAATTGTACTGCAAGGAAAGGATTGTCTTAATATTATGATTTGATGAAATTAACAAATTCAAACTGTACCAATAGCTTGAATATTCTGAATGTTGGTGGCATGACATTTTGCTTCTTGCTTGCCATGTCTAAGCTTGAATATTGATGTGTTTGTTTCTGTGGCTTCCTCCTGGTTTTGCATTGTCCAGATCAGCATTGGCTGCAACCCCGGAGTTCTTTGCTAAAAGATAGAAGAAAGGCGAAGGAGGAAAAAATTATTGAATTGCAAAACATAGAAAGAAAGGATAAGGAGAAAAATAATATTAAAAGACTATTCGATAGAAAAAAAAAAAAGGCGAAAGAGCAAAATTGATTAAAAAACTATCTTTTCAGGACGTGACGCAGATTAATAACATGCTTCAAATTTTTGGGAAAGGTATCATATCATTTTTATATTGATTAGGCTTATGTTTCCTTGGGCAACTTTGGGTTTTTAATATTTGGTTGCATGGTAACTCAGTCTCTTAAATCGATGCTTTTCTTGATTTAGGCTGGCATGCAATGGTTGAGAATATTTGTTGTCACTTTCCCAGAGCTTATCCCTCGGGGTTCATTCATGGTAAAGCACGTGTAATTGCTTAATTCCTGTCAATATTTACGTTGATCTATCTGCAGAAGTTATTAATATCAATATGTGACAAATAAGGTGCTTATTTTTGTTTATATGGTCCAGCGGTTTCATTATGTTCTCGGTTTGTTTTCTTCTTATATGTGAGTTTCTTCTTGTAATTCAAAGAATAGTGTCTTGAAAATCTATTATTAGACTGGCATTGCTTTTCGTGTTTCTTTTTCATATTTCAGTTAAAACTTTGCTTGTGCAGATGCAGTAATCCTGAATCAATAATGTTTAGGAATAAGATTTATCTCATGTAACGAGCATTAGCTACTCTTCTAGTTATAAACTTACATACATGGCTAGTCTTTTAACCAATGTACTTGGGTTTAAATTGAAGAAATCATGATACATTTGAACTCCGTTCTACAATTGGCTAGGTTTTATTGTTAGTGATAATATGTTAGTCTTTTCACGAATATAATTTGTTGTACATGAAGAAGCCATATACACTTGAACCCCTTTGTTTAATATGGTAGATTTTATTGTCAGTGATTCACATCCTCCATCTGATCCAAGTTATTAATTATGCCATATATGCATAACATTACATATACGCATAAAGTTATGCATTATTGTTATGATAAGTGAATTGGGTTCGTTCTTCATTTTGTGTATGTCTATATGCAGAGTTGCAAAGAGCATTGCTTTGGAACCCCGGAGTTCGCTGCTAAAAGATAGAAGAAAGGCGGAGGAGAAAAAAAAATATTGAAAAGCAAAAAATAGAAAGAAAGGAGTAGAAAAAAAATATTGAAAAGCAAAAAATAGAAAGAAATGAGGAGAAAAAAAGATTAAAAAACTATTTGATTGAAAAAAAAAAAAAAAAGGTGAAAGAGCAAAAATGATTAAAAGACTATCTTTTCAGGACATGACGCAGATTAATGACATGCTTCAAATTCTTGGGAAAGGAATCGTATCATTTTTATATTGATTAGCTTTATGCTTCCTTTTGCAAGTTTGGTTTTTTAATATTTGGTTGCTTGGTACTCAGTCTCTTAAATTGATGCTTTTCTTGATTTAGGCTGGCACGCAATGGTTGAGAATTTATGGCACTCAAGATACATTACACCGGTTCTGGAAGAAGAAGCTCCACTGGGGTTGGAAGAAATTTATGGAGCTATCAAAGTTGTTGGATGGCTTCATTGACGCTGATACTTTGATAATTAAAGCTCAATTCCTAGTAATTAGGTACAGTCTTAAATAACCTGTTTGTCGAGTTTTATATTGTGTAGAACGCTGAAATGCCACACCTTTGAAGCTATATGCTTCATATTTGCATGTTAATAAATGTTTGCTCTTTTACGTGATTGCATCTGTATGCAACTTAAATGTTTGCAAAAGCATAAGTTGGTGGATATCTTCAACTGTACAGCTTGAGTGGAAAATGGAAATAAAATATGCACACCCTGCTGAGTGTAGGGAGATTGGTGCAGATTTGCTCTCATTCTCGCCTCATATTTGGGTTGTCCATCAATTTCTTTTTAGCGGATTTTCGTCATCTTGCTATTTTTCTTTAAACCTTGTAATTGAATTTAGTAGCATTTGGTTGAGGTTCTGAGAGAAGTCATCTAATACTCCCTGCTTCTGGGTGCAGAGGTTTGTCGGTTATGTGGTAAGATATTTTTCTGATAATCTAGGAAGGAAGTGAAGGGGATATGGAGCAAGGACTATACTTTTTGATCATTTTAAATGGTTTTTGGTAAAATTTGGGCTTTCATATAAAAGACATGCTTACTTATAAGTTACTTTATCTACTTGTCTTTGGTTTGACCTATGAATGGCCTTGCGTTTTGTTTGCATCTATTAGTGACTCCTCCAAATTTACTCTTAACTGTTGGTTTGCAGGGAGAGAGCAGATCGATCATTCCGTTGTCTTGACTGTCAGTATTGGAGGGAACTTGTACGGGTATATTTGACAAATGTGGAACAAATCTGTCAACATTTTGTTGAAGAACGAAGGGCCAAACTAGGAGAACTGATAGAGGATAAAGTTAGAAGGTCTAGGTATGGTGTGCCTCTTTCTTCTAGCAAGTCTAAATATATTTAAATCAAGTTCTTTTCTTGACAACAATGAATTGCCTTCCTTATGTATTAGTTTTTGGATAATAAATCTATAACAGCCTTTAGGTTGACGGATTACTTGTTGAAACTTAATAACTGTTCTAAGTCAAATCTTATATGAATGTTGCCTGATTCTGTTTTGAGATATCATACTGACCACTTGCAAAGAAAGATATATTTGGTAATCTACAATTATAAAGAAGTTCCAACCTTTTCAACTGTGGTACGATATAGGTAAAATTTGTTTGGACCTGTTCCTTTGTAGATTGCAATTATCCATGTACAGGTGGTGAGTAGGCTCTGGACTTGATCTGGGTATCTTTAGTATTCAGAGGCAAAACGTGCTTCACAAGTACAGACAAGCAGACTAGATTTAAGATTTTAAGAAATTTCCTTCTAATCCTTAATTAGTTTCCCATTCATTGAGCAAAAATATCCATAACCTCTAGCAGCATATGTTGCCAATTGTTTTGTTGCTTTTGCATCTCAGGTTTGTTGTTATTATAGCTGAGTTTCTAAATCAAAATTCTGTAAACATGCTAATTGGCACCCATCGTCTAATGCCTTTTCAACATGTGATTAATTTTCAGCTTCTGTGCTTTCTGGCTGGGTATGGATCAAAGTTCCAGGCGTTGCATGTCTCGAGAAAAAACAGAGTGGATTGTAAAAGTTGTTGTGAAGCATGTTTTCACAGAAAAAGAAGTCACATCTACCCTTGTCATGGATTCGTTGTACAGTGGTCTCAAGGCTCTTGAAGGCCAGATAAGGCGAAGAAGAGCAAGGTCAAGTATTTAGAAGCAGAAGATTTACCAGTTCCTGTTGTTTGAACCGAGAAAGATTCGTTCGATTTGGTGGTTGATGTCTTACTACTGCTTGAGAGGGCCGCCATGGAACCTTTAGCTCGAAAGGATGAGAAGGGTCCTCAAATTCGTACGAAGGTGATAAGTTTATATGCAACTCTTTGTGCTTTTCCAAAGTGCAGCCGTCACTTATTTTTTTCTATAAATCAATAACCGTTGGTGGCATGCACGGGGGAAGGTGCTATTTCCATGATCTGTTCAATGACAGTTGCTTGTTGATAATGGACAAATTTTCATGTACGATAGTCTCATTTTAACATCACTTTTAATACCTTCTTGGTCCATAAACTGTTATATTGACCAGCCATTGTTTAGATCCTAGTTGGTGTAGCAGTTGGCTACAACAAATTTTACTGACTGCATAGTAGTATTGAAGGGCACAGATTAGTGCCTAATGTCCGTTGCAGCAGTAAAAGCGGGAGTAATAATCATGTTTACGTAAATCAAGTACTGGAAAGTTCCATAAAGAAATATTCCTACATGTTGAAAGTTGAACAAAAATGTGGATTCTGACTTCTAGAAAATTTAATATATAATGTGAATATGTGCTGCTGTTACTTGAAAATGTTGTTTTATAGATTGAGCAAGGTAGCAAACACAATATGCTATGTCTGGGAGTAGGCCTCAGGAATTGACTGGGAAATTTACATTTTGGCAGTACTGTATGGATGATATTCCTAGTTAATATCTTAGAAAACTAGCTCGTCATTCGCTGACAGTGCTAAACCTTTCGGTGATAATTGTACTGCAAGGAAAGGATTGTCTTAATATTATGATTTGATGAAATTAACAAATTCAAACTGTACCAATAGCTTGAATATTCTGAATGTTGGTGGCATGACATTTTGCTTCTTGCTTGCCATGTCTAAGCTTGAATATTGATGTGTTTGTTTCTGTGGCTTCCTCCTGGTTTTTGCATTGTCCAGATCAGCATTGGCTGCAAGCCCGGAGTTCGGCGAAGGAGGAAAAAATTATTGAATAGCAAAAAATAGAAAGAAAGGAGAAGGAGGAAAAAAATATTACAAAACTATTCGATAGAAAAAAAAGGCGAAAGAGCAAAATGATTAAAAAACTATCTTTTCAGGACGTGACGCAGATTAATGACACGCTTCAAATTTTTGGGAAAGGTATTATATTATTTTTATATTGATTAGGCTTATGTTTCCTTTAGCAACTTTGGTTTTTTAATATTTGGTTGCATGGTAACTCAGTCTCTTAAATCGATGCTTTTCTTTATTTAGGCTGGCATGCAATGGTTGAGAATATTTATTGTCACTTCCAGAGCTTATCCCTCGGGGTTCATTCATGGTAAAGCACGTGTAATTGCTTAATTCCTGTCAATATTTACGTTGATCTATCTGCATAAGTTATTAATATCAATATCTGACAATAAGGTGCTTATTTTGTTTATATGGTCCAGCGGTTTCATTATGTTCTCGGTTTGTTTTGTTCTTATATGTGAGTTTCTTCTTGTAATTCAAAGAATAGTGTCTTGAAAATCTATTATTGGACTGGCATTGCTTTTCTTGTTTCTTCTTCATATTTCAGTGAAACTCTGCTTGTGCTGATGCAGTAATCCTGAATCAACAATGTTTAGGAATAAGTTTTATCTTATGTAACGAGCATTAGCTACTCTTCTAGTTATAAACATACACACATGTCTAATCTTTTCACCAATGTTCTTGGGTTTAAGTTGAAAAAATCATGATACATCTGAACCGCGTTCTACAATTTGCTAGGTTTTATTGTTAGTGATAATATGTTAGTCTTTTCACGAATATAGTTTTATTGTACATGAAGAAGCCATATACACTTGAACCCCTTTGTATAGTATGGTTGGTTTATTGTCAGTGATTCTCATCCTTCATGGGATCCCAGTTATTAACCATGCCATATATGCATAACATTACATGTATGCATAAAGTTATGCATTATTGTTATGATAAGTGAACTGGGTTCGTTCTTCATTTTGTGTATATCTATATGCAGAGTTGCAAAGAGTATTGCTATGGAACCCCGGATTTCGCTGCTAAAAGATAGAAGAAAGGCGAAGGATAAAAAAAATATTGAAAAGACATGGTCATGCTTAGTGGCCAAAGGTGTTATGCTGCTGTCGTTGATTTTAGTAGTAATGAGTTTTGCAAGTAATGTATGTCGGTTTGATTGGTTTAGGATAAAAATAAGGAGGGAATAGAGAGGGTTGAGTTGTTAAGAGAAAGAATAGAGATTCCTTCCTCAAGTTCTCTATCTAATAAAGAGGGAATGAAGAATTAGCATTTTATAAACTAACTTTTTAGCTCATTATAAATTACATAATTTTAGTGTTGCTGATGTGTAGTCATAAATTGAGCAGGAATCTTGAGCCAAACACAAGCTGGAGAATAAAACAACACAAGTCGCAGGCTTGCCTTCAGATTTAGATGTGATTTACATAATTTCTTATCACTCAGGGTTTATTCATGGTAAAGCACTTGTAATGGCTTAAATTGTATCAATATTTACGTTGATCTATTTGGAGAATTTATTTAATATCAACATGTGAAAAATAAATTGCTTATTTTGTTTTTATGGTCTAATGCTTTCAATATTTCTCTAGGTTTGTTTTCTTCTTATACTTGAATCTCTTCTTGTCACTCAAAGAATGTTGTCTTCAAAATTTATTATTTTACAGGCATTCCTTTTCTTGTAACTTATTGGCTATTGTTTTACAATTCGTATGAAGGTCTTTCAATGCCTCCTCATGCTTGAAAGGTGACACTTCCGTAAATGCTCATTCTCTACTCTTATTTTTATCAAGGCTTGGATATGTTGGTAATCAATATTATCTTATTAGTTTCGATGGATTATTTCATCTTCTGTTTAAGATGAATTGTTATTATGGGTGACATGTTTTTCTACCTACTATATGTTATTTCGATGGTCATTGATTTCCCGGATTCTGTTTTAACCCTTTATGTCCATTTCTTTTGTTGTAGGCTGTTAAAGTCTACATAGAGAATGCTTCTAAGGAACAAGAAGAATGTGAGGTTTATAAGTTAAGTATTGTGCAATACGAAAATTTTCTTCATGAAGTTTCTCTCTGTGTTCAAAGACCTCATGGTATGTTCTCTAGCTTATATCTTACTTTGAATTTGAATGATAGAAGTATTCTCCATGTCTCTTCTTGCTTCACTTGTTCTCTTTTTGAGCATGTTTCATGCTTTAAAATATTAGAACTTTTAAAATATTTATTATTTTTATATACACTAAAGTATAGTCTATTTCATATTGTTATTATAATTTATAAAGTATTATTGTTATATATTATATTTGTATATAGATATGTACTCATAATTTCATATTTATATAGGCGTACATGATACATAAAAAAGATTGGATTTGGGATCCTTTTTGTCAGGTCCATGTGCACTGAAATTCAGAGAGTGCTTAAGCTCTTTCTTAGATGCTTATCACCCCTCATTTGCTGTCATGGTACTACGGCTGTGATTCTTGACTCAGATGTATGCCTCTGATCTGTAAATAAATATGTACCCTATTAAAAATAGAACTTTATTCCAAAAAGATCCCAACTCTATCAATAGTCTTAAAATCTATCATTGCATATTAAATCCCTTTCTTTGAACAAAAATGAAGGTTAAGTTTAAAGACATGTAACTAAATGAAATAGGCAGGATGTATCTTTATCCTTGTTTTGATATTGCTGGGTTAACATTTGCAAATGTTGTAGCTTGTTTTGTTTGAGGTGTTTCCACCTCGTAAAAGCTCTTGAAGAAAAGCAATAACAATAGTAATAGTTATAGGTACAGATGAGATATTGAATCTTATTGCTCTCAATCTTTCGGTGACTCTGTAAGGTCTTAGATAGAAGTTCGTTCTGTCATATTTGCTGAATGGTGAAATACTCCTAGTAACTCGCTTTAATCAATTGGAAACTTTTGATAGTTATGTCTAATCAAGGGGACGTGGTTGTATGAAGGTTTTTCAATGCCTCCCCATGCTTGAAAGGTGACACTTCCGTAAATGCTCTTTCTTTGCTCTTATATATATCAAGGTTTTGATGTTTTGATTAATACTTCGGTAATCAAAATTATCTTATTAGTTTCGATCGATTATTTCATCTTCTGTTTAAAGATGAATTGTTATTATGGGTGACATGTTTTTCTATCTGCTAAATATTATTTTGATCGGTTTTATTATTTAGAGGCTTTTATCTCCGACTTTGTTTATTTGTTTTTAGTGCTTCTGAGGTCGAGAAACATCATATTTATATGACAAGAGGGTAGTTGGGCTGTTTTATTTTCCTGCAGTTAGCTTTTGTATCGATTGTCACTCAGAGAATGGTGTCTTGAAAATTTATTATTTTACAGGCATTCCTTTTCTTGTAACTTATTGGCTATTATTTTACAAGTCGTGTGAAGGTCTTTCAATGCCTCCTCAAGCTTGATCCTCATGCTTGAAAGGTGACACTTCTGTAAATACTCTTTCTCTACTCTTATATTTATCAAGGCTTGACCTTTCAAAAAAAATATTTATCAAGGCTTGGATACGTTGGTAATCAAAATTATCTTAATAATTTCGATCGATTATTTCATCTTCTGTTTAAGATGAATTGTTATTATGGGTGACATGTTTTTCTACCTGCTAAATGTTATTTTGACCGGTTTTATTATTTAGATGCTTTTATCGGCCACATTGTTTGTTTGTTGTATTGCTTCTGAGGTCAATAACATTACATTTATATGACAAGTTCGGCTGTTTTATTTTCCTGCAGTCAGCTTTTGTTTTGATGATCATCTATCTCCCTGGTTCTGTTTAACCCTAAATGTTAATCTACATTGAGAACACTTCTAAGGAACAAGAAGAATGTGATTGTGCAATAGGAAAATCTTCTGCACAGAGGTTCTTTAATGATTCAAAGGCTTCATGGTATGTCTTGTTCTCATCTTACTACGAATTTGAGTGATTAAAGTATGCTCCATAACTTCTGGCTTCACTTTCCTCTTTATGCATTTATACAATCTCTCGGAAGTGATCAAGTGCCAACCCATATATGTAGTATGTATTTTTTTTGTGTGACTCAAGTGTATAAATTTGGCCATGGAATGAGCTAGTTACAGTACAACAAATAATAGGGTCATTTTGATGCAATGTATATCATTGCTCCTTGAACTTTACGTTGTTGTCGACAAGTCAATGACTTTGGATAAGCTAAGTTAATCTTTATCGATGGTCATTGATTTCCCTGATTCTGTTTTAACCCTACATGTCCATGTCTTTTGTTGTAGGCTGTTAAAGTCTACATAGAGAATGCTTCTAAGGAACAAGACCTCATGATATGTTCTCTAGCTTACATCTTACTTTGAATTTGAATGATAGAAGTATTCTCACTTGTTCTCTTTTTGTGCATGTTTCATGCTTTAAAATATTAGGACTTCTAAAATATTTATTAATACACTAAAAGTATAGTCTATTTCATATTGTTATTTTAATTTATAAAGTATTATTGTTGTATATTATATTTGTATATAGATATGTACTCATAATTTCATATTTATATATGTGTACATGATACATAAAAAGGATTGGATTTGGGTTATGTGAATCCTTTTTGCCAGGTCCATTGAAAACTTTTAATAGTTATGTCTAATCAAGGGGGCGTGGTTCTATGAAGGTTTTTCAATGCCTCCCCATGCTTGAAAGGTGACACTTCTGTAAATGCTCTTTCTCCGCTCTTATATATATCAAGGTTTTGATATTTTGATTAATACTTTGGTAGTCAAAATTATCTTATTAGTTTCGATCGATTATTTCATCTTAAGATGAATTGTTATTATGGGTGACATGTTTTTCTATCTGCTAAATATGTTTTTGATCGATTTTATCATTTAGAGGCTTTTATCTCCCACATTGTTTATTTGTTGTATTGCTTCTGAGGTCGACTGCTTTTGTATTGCATTCCGTAAAACCTTACACCTTAGTTTATTTTGTAGCGGCGTACATTGAGAACGTTTCTAAGGTAAGGAATAAGAATGTGAGGTTTATACGGTAAGTTTTGTAAAGCAGGAAAATCTTCTGCACTGAGGTTCTTTAATGATTCGAAAGCTTCATGGTATGTCAAGCTTACATTTTACTTTGACTTTGAATGATTAAAGTATGCTTCATGACTCTTCTTGCTTCACTTGTTTTCCATGTATGTTTCATACTTTAAAATATTAGAACTTTTAAAATATTTCATCTATTTTTTTTTTTTTTGATCTGGTAATAGACTTTCATTCAAATCTCAATGTTTGCCAAAGGTGGCTACCTTTGGTCACAAAATACATCTTCAGGCAATAAAGGTGGGGGAATAGGACCATTTCATCTATTTACATACACTAAAAGTAGAGTTCATTTCATATTGTTATTTTAATTTATAAAGTGTTATTGTTATATATTATATTTGTAAATAGATATGTACTCCTATATTTTCATATTTGTATACAATAGATAAAGCGTGCATGATACATAAAAAATTGGATGTAAGAAACATGTCCCAAATAATTAATTTATTTATTATGATTTGTGCAAAATGTTTATTGAAATATTTTCAAATTAAATTATAATTCAATTTCAAAAGGTAATAAAATTGGAGTTGTGCTTATTGGATGTAAGAAATATTCCAGTGGGTTTATTGGAGGTCCATCATATATATCTATATTTATATGTATATACACATACATACATCTATATAAAAGTATGAATAGCACCATAGTATGCTTCTATGTTAATTATCCTTAATTTGAGCTATTTCTTTATAATTGATTTAGTTAATTCATAATTATTATGTGCTGATGCTTCCATGCACTCTTTCTCTACTCTTATTTCTATATGTCATGGACATAAGTTGTTGCAATTGTTAATTCCGTTTTGCATATATTAAGTGAAAAAATGTGGAACTTAGTTTCCAAATATGGTCTACAATCAGAAACTTGAAATTCGGTTTGTGGTAAGTGTTTTTCGAATCTTTTGTTTTTGTGGTAAGTGTTCATTAAAATATTTTCAAATCAAATAATAATTCAATTCTTAAAAGTAAAAATTGACCACAAGTACAAATAATTATAATTTAAGAAATAATTGGTTATTTATATAAAGTAAAGGTTCTCTATTTGTGGTCAATTTTTATTAAATTATTTTAACTTATACTATCCTAATTGCTTTTATAGTACTGAATTTGTTTTATTTTATTTCATGTGAATTTACATTTATTGATTATTCTTTTTAGTTATTACTCCCATTATATTTATTGAAAATGCCTCTACAAAGAATATGAAATAATTAAAACTCACCACTTTTGAGTAATACAAATGTTTGTTTAAGCTAAGTATTTATTACTCCCATTATAATTTAATTAACTCATTTTGTTTTTACATTTAAGATGTAATATGTTTATTGGAAATGCATTTATACGTAGAATAAGAAATAATTAGAAAAATAAGAGAAATTGGACGGGCTCCAGAATTTTGAATTGTAAATGTCCCAACAAAACTAGTATTCTAAATTATGAAGTTAAAGTAACATTTCTACAATTATAAAAAAATTAGCTATTTATTATGGTTAGTGCAAAGTGTTTATTAGGTCAAAGTTTATATATTATAGTACGAAATTAGTTTTATATTATTTCATGTGAATTTAAATTTCTTTATTAAAAAATGAATAATATTCTAAAATTTATGTGTTAGTATTATCATTTTGAGTTTTTTGAACTATTTATTTATGTTAAAATAAAAATTTTAAATTATAAAAACTAATTTGTTTCTATGATTTGTGGTAAGTGTTTTTAAAATATTTTTGAATCTTTTGTTTATTTACTGTAATTTGTGGTGAGTGTTTTATTAAAATATTTTCAATCAAATAATAATTCAAATTTAATTATAATTCAAGAAATAAATTGTTATTTATATAAAAATAAATGTTCTTTATTTGTGATCACTGTTTATTTAATTATCGTAACTTATACAATCCTACAATTGTTATTATATTTATTAAAAATGCATTTAACATAGAATGAAATAATTAGAAAAATAAGAGAAATTGAAAAAATAAGAGAAATTGAAACGACTAATGAATTTTGAGTTCTAAATGTCTCAATAATACTAATATTCTAAATGTTATTTATGTAAATTATTTATTGTGTGATTAATTTTTTTTATTTACTACTCCTAGCCCTTTATCAAAGAATATGAAATAATTAGATTTTAATTAAAAGAACTACAAAATTTGTGGCTAACTATTTATGTTAAAATAAAATTTCTACAATTATAAAAAATTAACTTGTTTCTATGATTTGTGGCAAGTGTTTTTAAAATATTTTTGAATCTTTTATTTATTTACTGTAATTTGTGGTTATAATTTGAAAAGTAATTTGTTATTTAAAATTGATACTAAATTACATCTATTGATTATACTTTTATTTATTACAAATTGATACTAAATTACATCTGTTTTTTTTTTCAATTTACCATTTAAAATGCCTCTAAGATAATTATTGTGATAGTGTTTATTATTCCTATTATAATTTAATTAACATCAGTTCGTTTTTACATTTACAATGTAATATATTTATTAAAAATGCATTTAACATAGAATAAGAAATAATTAGAAAAATAAGAGAAACTCACGTATTTTGAGTTCTAAATGTCCCTATAATACTAATATTCTAAATGTTATTATTTATTGTGTGATTAATTTTTTTATTTACTATTATTTACTACTCCCATTATAATTTATATCAAAGAATACTACATATTATTTATGTGTGATAGTATTTATTACTCCCACTGTAATTTAATTAAAAGAACTAAATAGTCAAGTAGTAACATTTCTACAATTAAAAAAAAATTAGCTATTTATTATGCCTAGCTTTTACATTTACAATGTTAATATATTAAAAATGCATAATAATACTAATATTCTAAAATTTATGTGTTGCCATTATCATTTTGAACTATTTATTTATGTCATAATAAAATTTTTACAATTATAAAAAACTAATGTTTCTATGATTTGTGGTAAGTGTTTTTAAAATATTTTTAATACTTCTGTTTATTTACTGTAATTTGTGGTAAGTGTTTTATTAAAATATTTTCAAATGAAAATAATAATTCAAATCTAAAATGTCAAGGTAAAATTGACCACAAAATACAGATCATTATAATTTATGAACTAGTTTGTTACTTATATAAAAATAAAAGTTCTCTATTGTGGTCACTGTTTATTTATCCTACAAATTGTTGCTAAATTTACATCATCTGTTATTTTATAACTCAAATTATAACTTTTTATTATATTTATTTAAAATGCATTTAACATAGAATAACAAATAATTATAGTGTCACACATAAATAGGAGAAATTGAAACGAATCACGAATTTTGAGTTCTAAATGTCCCAATAGTACTAATATTCTAAATGTTATTTATGTAAGTTAATATTGAAACGACTCACGAATTTTCAGTTCTAAATGTCCCAATAATACTAATATTCTAAATGTTATTTATGTAAGTTAATAATATTATATTGATACTTTTGTATGTTATTTTAATAATTATAAAAAATAATTTATTTATTGTGTGATTATTTTTTTTATTTACTACCCCCATTATAATTTGTGCCCTTTATCAAAGAATTTGAAATAATTAGAAAAATTAGATAAATGGAAAGGGCTCAGCAATTTTAAATTGTATATGTCCCAACAATAAAATATACTACGTACTGATCCTACAAAATGTTAAAACCCTTGGTTTATAGTTCAAAATTAGTTTTATATTATTTCATGTGAATTTATATCTATTGATTAACTTTTTTTATTTATTACTCCCATTATAATTTTAACTCCAATTATTTTTTTTACATTTACCATGCAGCTATAAAAATATTCTAAACGTACTGTAAGTAATTTATATTCACATTTACAATGTAATGTATTTATTAAAAAAAATGCATTTAACGTAGAATTGAAATAATTAGACAAAAAGGAGAAATTGAAAGGATTCAACAATTTTGAATTATAAATGTCCCAATAATACTAATATTCTAAAATTTATGTGATCCTATTATCATTTTGAGTTTTTTGAACTATTTATTTATGTGAAAATAAAATTTTACAATTATAAAAACTAATTTGTTTCTATGATTTATGGTAAGTGTTTTTAAAATATTTTTGAATCTTTTGTTTATTTACTGTAATTTGTGGTGAGTGTTTTATTAAAATATTCTCAAATCAAATAATAATTCAAATCTAATTATAATTTAAGAAATAAATTGTTATTTATATAAAAATAAATGTTCTTTATTTGTGATCACTGTTTATTTAATTATCGTAACTTATATGATCCTACCAATTGTTACCTAATATAGTTTAAAATTATATTTATTAAAAATGCATTTAACATAGAACAAGAAACAATTAGAAAAATAAGAGAAATTGAAACGACTCAAGAATTTTGAGTTCTAAAGATTCCAATAATGCTAATATTCTAAATGTTGGTTATGTAAGTTAAATAATATTATTTTGATATTTTTGTATGTTATTTCTACAATTATAAAATAATAATTTATTATTGTGTGATTAATTTTTTTATTTACTACTCCGATTATAATTTATGCCGTTTATCAAAGAATATGAATAATTAGAAAAGTCAGAGACATGGAAAGGATTCATCAATTTTAAATTGTATATGTCCCAACAATAAAATATACTACATATTATTTATGTGTGATAGTATTTATTACTCTTACTATAATTTAATTAAAAGAACTAAATAGTTTATTAGGTCAAAGTTTATAAAATTATTCTAACTGATCCTACAAATTTGAACTATGTATTTATGTTAAAATAATTTTTTACAATCATAAAAAACTAATTTGTTTCTATGATTGGTGGTAATTGTTTATTTACTGTAATTTGTGGTAAGTGTTTTATTAAAATATTTTGAATAATAACTCAAATCAGGTAAAATTGACCACAAATACAAATAATTATAATTTAAGAAATAATTTGTTATTATATAAAAATAAACGTTCTTTATTTGTGGTCACTGTTTATTTATACAATCCCACAAATTGATATTGAATTACATCTATAGATTGTACTTTTATTTATTACAAATTGATACTAAATTACATCTATTGATTACACTTTTATTTATTACTCCTATTATAATTTATTTAATTCCATTTTTTTCAATTTACCATTTAAAATGCCTCTAATATAATTATTGTGAAAGTATTTAATATTCCCATTATAATTTAATTACTTCAATTCGTTTTTACATTAACAATTTAATATATTTATTAAAAATGCATTTAACATAGAATAAGAAATAATTAGAAAAATAAGAGAAATTAAAATGACTCACGAATTTTGAGTTCCAAATGTCCCAATAATACTAATATTCTAAATGTTATTTTTTTTGGTTGTTATTTCTACAATTATAAAAAAAGTTAGCTATTTATTATGCTTAGTGGAATGTGTTTATTAGGTCAAAGTTTATAAAATTATTCTAACTGATCCTACAAAATGTTAAAATCCTTTTTTATGTTATTTCAAGTGAATTTACATCTATTGATTAATTTTTTTATTTATCACACCCATTATAATTTTATCGCCAATTATTTTTATTACATTTACCATGCAACAATACAAATATTCTAAATGTAAAGTAACTTCAATTCATTTTTATAATTCGTTTTACATTTACAATGTAATATTTATTAAAAATGCATTTAACGTAGAATATGAAATATTTAGACAAAAAGGAGAAATCGAAAGGGTTCAGCAATTTTGAATTATAAATATCCCAATAACACCAATATTCTAAAATTTATGTGTTATCATTGACTTATGTATGTTTTTTGAACTATTTATTTATGTTAAAATAATTTTTTTTTAATTGTATAAAACTAATTTGTTTCTATAAGTTGTGGTAAGTGTTTTTATAATATTTTTGAATCTTTTGTTTAATTTACTGTAATTGGTGGCAAGTGTTTTGTTAAAATATTTTTCTAATAATTCAAATATAAAAAGTCATATAAGGAAGGTAAAATTGACCACCAATACAAATAATTATAATTTAAGAAATAATTTATTATTTATATAAAAATAAAAGTTCTCTATTTTTGGTCACTGTTTATTTAATTATCGTAACTTATATGATCCTACAAGTACTAATTTTATTTATTACTCCTATTATAATTACAATTGGTGGCAAGTGTTTTATTAAAATATTTTCTAATAATTCAAATAAAAGTCATATAAGGAAGGTAAAATTGACCACCAATACAAATAATTATAATTTAAGAAATGATTTGTTATTTATATAAAAATAAAAGTTCTCTATTTGTGGTCACTGTTTATTTAATTATCGTAACTTATATGATCCTACAAGTACTAAATTATATATTTTGATTAAAGTTTTATTTATGACTCCTATTATAATTACAATTTTTTTTAAATTTACCATTCAACATATTTATTGAAAATGCCTTTATCAAAAAATATGAACAATACAAATATTCTAAGATAATTATTGTGATAGTATTTATTATTCCCATTATGATTGAATTAACTTCAATTCGTTTTACATTTACAATGTAATAATTAAAAATACATTTAACATAGAATAAGAAACAATTAGAAAAATAAGAGAAATTGAAACGACTCACGAATTTGAGTTCTAAATGTTCCAATAATACTAATATTCTGAATGTTATTTATGTAAGTTAATAATATTATTTTGATACTTTTGTATGTTATTTCTATAATTATAAAATAATAATTTATTTATTGTGTGATTAGTTTTTTTTATTTACTACTCCCATTATAATTCAAAGAATACGAAATAATTTAGAAAATTCAGAGAAATGAATAGGACTCATCAATTTTGAATGGTATATGGCCCAATAATAAAATATACTACATATTATTTATGTGTGATAGTATTTATTACTCCCACTATAATTTAATTAAAAGAACTAAATAGTCAAGTTAAAGTAACATTTCTACAATTATAAAAAAAAGCTATTTATTATACTTAGTGGATAGTGTTTATCAGGTCAAAGTTTGTAAAATTATTTTAACTGATCCTACAAAATGTTAAAACCCTTGGTTTTAGTACAAAATTAGTTTTATATTATTTCATGTGAATTTACATCTATTGATTAATTTTTTATTTATTACACCCATTATAATTTTAACTCCAATTAATTTTTTTACATGTACCATGCAATCATACAAGTATTCTAAATGTACTGTAAGTAACTTAAATTCACATTTACAATGTAATATATCTATTAAAAAATGCATTTAACGTTGAATTGAAATAATTAGACAAAAAGGAGAAAATGAAAGGATTCAGCAATTTTGAATTATAAATGTCCCAATAATTCTATTATTCTAAAATTTATGTGTTACTATTATCATTTTGTCTTATGTATGTTTTTTGAACTATTTATTTATGTTAAAATAAAATTTTTACAATTATAAAAACTAATTTGTTTCTATGATTTTTTAAAATATTTTTGAATCTTTTGTTTATTTACTGTAATTTGTGGTGAGTGTTTTATTAAAATATTTTCAAATCAAATAATAATTCAAATCTAATTTTAATTTAAGAAATAAATTGTAATTTATATAAAATAAATGTTCTTTATTTGTGATCACTATTTATTTAATTATCGTAATTTATACGATCCTACAAATTGTTATCTATTTTAATTTGTTATTATATTTATTAAAAATGCATTTAACATAGCAAAAGAAATAACTAGAAAAATAAGAGAAATTGAAACGTCTCACGAATTTTGAGTTCTAAATGTCCCAATAATACGAATATTTTAAATGTTATTTATGTTATTTGTACAAGTTTAAAATAATAATTTATTTATTGTGTGATTAATTTTTTTATTTACTACTCCCATTATAATTTATGCCCTTTATCAAAGAATATGAAATAATTAGAAAAGTCATAGAAATGGAAAGGACTCACCAATTTTAAATTGTATATGTCCCAACAATAACTCAAATCTAAAAGGTCATATAAAGAAGGTAAAATTGACCAAAAATATAAATAATTATAATTTAGGGTTAATTATACTTGGACCCCCTCTGAAAATATGAAATTACATTTTTCCCCAGAAAGGTTTTGAAATTACACTTACACCCCCTCCGAAAATTCATCGTTTACACCTGACCTTCTTTCGTTGAGGTTTCGACGGGAAGTGCTACCATTGAAATTACACTTACACCCCCTCCGAAAATTCATCGTTTATACCTGACCTTCTTTCGTTGAGGTTTCGACGGGAAGTGCTACCATCGGCAAAAGCAATTACATAATTTTTCAATTTTAACTTTTTTCATGTATATTTTTGTAATTATAAGGGGATAAATCAATATATACATATGATGTGAGGTTAATATTATTGCATTTTTCCCCTTATAAGTACAAAATTATACATGAAAATGTGAAATGGGACGCAAAATTGATAAATTATGTAATTATTTTTGTTGACGTCAACATTTTCCGTTGAAACCTTGATGGAAGAAGGTCAGTAAATGGTGAATCTTCAGAAGGGGTGTAAATATAATTTTGAAACTTCATTGGGGGAAAGTGTAATTTCACATTTTCAGAGGGGGTCCAAGTGTAATTAACCCTATAATTTAAGAAATAATTTTTTATTTATATAAAAATAGAAGTTCTCTATTTGTGGTCACTGTTATTTATACGGTCCCACAAATTGATACTAAATTACATCTATTGATTATACTTTTATTTATTACAAATTGATACTAAATTACATCTATTGTTTATACTTTTATTTATTACTCCTATTATACTTTATTTAGCTCCAACTTTTTTTTTTAATTTACCATTTAAAATGCCTCTAAGATAATTATTGTGATAGTATTTAATATTCCCATTATAATTTAATTATCGTTTTTATATTTACAATTTAATATATTTATTAAAAATACATTTAACATATAATAAGAAATAACTGGAAAAATAAGAGAAATTGAAACGGAGTTCTAAATATCCCAATAATACTAATATTCCAAATGTTATTTTTTTGTATGTTATTTCTACAATTATAAAAAAAAAATATTTATTGTGTGATTAATTTTTTATTTACTACTACCATTATAATTTATATAAAAGAATATGATTTAATTGAAAGAACTAAATAGTCTAGTTAAAGTAACATTTCTACAATTAATAAATATTTAGCTATTTATTATGCTTAGTGGAAAGTTCCTACAAAATGTTAAAACCATTGGTTTTTAGTACAAAATTAGTTTTATGTTATTTCATGTGAATTGTTTTTTAAATTTACCACGCAATAATAGGAATATTCTAAATGCTGTAAGTAACTTCAATTCATTTTTATAATATATTTATTAAAAATGCATTTAACGTAAAATATGTAATAATTAGACAAAAAGGAGAAATTGAAAGGATTCAGCAATTTTGAATTGTAGATGTACCAATAATATTAATATTCTAAAATGTATTTATGTTATGATAAAATTTTTACTATTATAAAAAACTGTTAATAATAATTCAAATCTAAAAAGTCAAGGTAAAATTGACCACAAATACAGATCATTATACTTTATGAAAAAATTTGTTACTTATATAAAAATAAAAGTTCTCTACTATATAAAAATAAAAGTGGTCACTGTTTATTTATCCTACAAATTATTTTTATTTATTACTCAAATTATAATTTATTATTGTTTTATTAAAAATGCATTTAACATAGAATAAGAAATAATTAGAAAAATAAGAGAAATTGAAACGACTCACGAATTTTGAGTTCTAATTAAATGTCCCAATAATACTATTATTCTAAATGTTATTTATGTAAGTTAATAATATTATTTTGATACTTTTGTATGTTATTTCAATAATTATAAAAAATAATTTATTTATTGTGTGAATAAATAATTAATTTATTTTTTACTACTCCCATTATAATTTAATTAACTCCAGTATTAATGCCTTTATATAAGAATATGAAATAATTAGAAAAGTGAGAGAAATGGATAGGACTCATCAATTTTGAAATGTATATGTCCCAACAATAAAATATACTACATATTATTTATGTGTGATAGTATTTATTACTCCCACTATAATTTAATTAAAAGAACTAAATAGTCAAGTTAAAGTAACATTTCTACAATTATAAAAAAGTTAGCTATTTATTATGCTTAGTGGAAAGTGCTTATTAGGTCAAAGTTTATAAAATTATTCTAGCTGATCCTACAAAATGTTAAAACCCTTGGTTTATAGTACAAAATTAATTTTATATTATTTCATGTGAATTTACATCTATTGATTAATTTTTTTATTTATTACACCCATTATAATTTTAACTTCAATTATTATTTTTAACATTTACCATGCAACAATACAAATGTTCTAAATGTACTGTAAGTAACTTCAATTCAATTTTATAATTTGTTTTACATTTACAATGTAGAATATGAAATAATTAGACAAAAATGAGAAATCGAAAGGATTCAGCAATTTTGAATGTTGTGGAGGTTCATAGATTAGAGCGTTAAATCTGGTCCAAATTGACGGGATATTTGGAGACATTTCTTTAAAATGTGGGTAAGGAGATATTAATTAAAGCAGTTCTTCAATCAATTCCCACTTATGTTATGCAATGCTTTTTGTTGCCTACTTCGCTCATACGAGAAATTCAGTCGGCAATAGCAGACTTTTGGTGGAGCTCTCGAGGACACAATCGGATTCACTGGAAATCATGGGCAGCATTATGTAAGAGGAAGCAAGTTGGTGGACTCGGGTTCCGTGAATTACGCCATTTCAACCTTGCTTTGCTTGTTAAACACGAATTTTGAATCGTAGATTCCCAACAATACTAATATTCTAAAATTTATTTATGTAAGTTAATATTATTATTTTGATTCTTTTGTATGTTGTTTGGATTACTTTAAATACAAATAATTATAAATGAGAAGAACTAAATAGTCAATGTTAAAGCAAAATTTCTACAATTAGAAGCATAAGATAAATTGAAAGGACTCACAAATGTTGAATTGTAAATGTCCCAACAATACTAATATTCTAAATGATATTTATGTAAGTTAATAGTATTATTTTGATACTTATGTATGTTATTTGGAAGGTAAATTACATTTTTGGTCCTATAAGTGGATTCATTTCTAATTTTGGTCCCATATTGTGGGGAATTCACACATTATATCCCATATGTCTATTTTTTTTTTTTTTTTACAATTTTAGAACCAAAAGGGGTTTTCAATTAGTTGCTAACGGGCTCGCACGTCTCCGTTAAATTTCTCAGGATAAATTACATTTTTGGTCCCATAAGTAGACCATTTTTCAATTTTGGTCCCATACTGTAGGACCAAATAATAGAAATGGGTCCACTTATGGGACCAAAATTAGAAACGGGTCCACTTATGGGACCAAAAATGTAATTTACCCTGAGCAATTTAATGGAGACGTGCGAGTTACGTGATTCTGCCGTTAGCAATTAACGGAAAATTCCTTTTGATCCTAAAATTAAAAAAAAAAAAATGGACATATGGGATGTAATGTGTGAATTCCCCACAGTATGGGACCAAAATTAGAAACGAATCCACTTATGGGACAAAAAATATAATTTACCCTTATTTGGATTACTTAAAATACAAATAATTATAATTGAAAAGAAGTAAATAGATTAACAAAATTTCTACAATTATTAAAACATATATATTTATTATGCTTTGTGCAAAGTGCTACTTGAACATTTTGAAATCAAATAATTATACACTCTTCAGAGTAATGAAAAGAGATTAAAATCTATCACAAGTACAAATAATTATAATTTAAGAAATAATTGGTTATTTATATAAGAACAAAAGTTCTCTATTTGTGGTCAAAGTTTATTAAATTATCTTAAATTATATTACTCCCATTATAATTTAATTAACTCTAATTATATTTTTTACACTACAAGTTAACATATTTATTGGAAATGCCTTTACCAAAGAACCGCATTGAACTCAATAAAAGGAATGCCGAGCTGATCCAAGCTTTAACCTTTGAGTCTGAATTCTGGCGACAAAAGACAATTGCAAGTGGCTAGAAGCAGGTGAAAAGAACATTAAATTCTTCCATGCGTTGGTGAAAAAGAAACACATATACTTCCGCATCCACAGAGTTTTGGTCGATGGCCAAGAGATCACAGACCCCAATCAAATCAAGGACTCAACAACAGTGTATTTTGAAGAACTCCTTACTGCAGCCGGCTCCCACGACTTGGAGTATGATCCCTAGTTCACATTCCCGTCTTTATCGGAGGAAGCTAGAGATGTGCTTATTTCCATACCTTCAGAAAAAAATATCAAAGAAGTGGTTTTCAGCATTAGCAGAGACAGTGTGGCCGATCCAGACGGCTTCACTTCTGCTTTCTATCAAGAATGTTGGGACTTCATCAAACAGGACATCATTGATGCGGTGAAAGACTTTTCTTCGGGAACTCCCATGCCTAGAAGTTTCACCGCCACCACTATTACTCTCATCCCTAAGGTGGAATCACCGCAGTTTTGGAATGACTTCTGCCCTATCTTCCTGTGCAATGTTTCCAATAAAATCCTTTCCAAGCTCCTATATAGGGAACTTGCGCAAAACCTCCCACACCTCATTTCACCTTCACAAAGTGGCTTCGTCCCAGGCAGATTCATTGGAGACAACATCTTGCTTGCACAAGAACTGGTCCATTCCATTGACGCTAGGAACAACAAGGGAAATCTGATCATCAAATTAGATATGACAAAGGCATACGATAGGATCAAATGAAGCTTCCTATACAAAATATTGGAAAAAATGGGATTCTCTCTCAATTTCATTCAGCTTATTAAAAACGTGATTGAAAACTGCTGGTTCACTATTCTCATTAATGAAGAAACATGTGGTTTTTTCAAATCCAGTCAAGGTCTCAGACAAGGAGATCCCATTTTCCCTGCGCTCTTTATTCTGGCAGTCGAAGCTCTTTCAAGAGGATTGGATCACCTTTTCGATTCCAACCCTTATATGTTCTACCAGACAGGGAGTAACATTAGAGTTTCTCACTTAGCTTATGCAGATGATGTCATATTATTCACTAATTGTGAGGATAACTCTCTTCTAAAACTTATGCAGTTTCTGGAGGACTATGAGGAGATCTCAGGCCAAAAAATCAACCATACCAAAAGTTCCTTCGTTCTCGGAAAGAAAGCTAATTTGATTGCACACATGATCATTCATACCACGGGATTCTCCATAAAGAAACTTCACATTACATACCTTGGAGCCCCTTTGTACAAAGGTCACAAAACCAAAATGTTGTATGATGATCTTATTAATAAAATTCGTCCAAAAATTGCAGGATGGGAACACCGCATCCTCTCTCAAGGAAGTAGGCTGAAACTTATAAAAAGCGTGCTCATCTCCATGTCGATCTATTTGCTGCAAGTCCTGAACCCTCCTATTGGCGTCATTCAAAAGATGGAGCAACTCTTTGCCAAATACTTCTGAGGATCCACTGACAACCACATGAAAATACACTAGACTCGATGGAGCAACGTCTGTTATCCTAGTTGTGAAGGAGGCCTTGGTACAAAAGAACTCAGGGACATCGTGCTTGCTTTTTTACACAGCTTTGATGGCGATTAAGGCTAAAGGACTCACTGTGGGCTAATTTCACCATGGAAAAGTATTGTAAAAGAGATCATCCTTCACTTGCAAAATCCACGAAGAATGATTCTTCCATTTGGACAAGACTTTGCAAAATCAGGGCACAAGCAAACAACAACATCTTTTGGACTTTAGGTGTTGGTGAAGCAGGTTTTTTGCAAGACTGGTGGTTATTGGAAGGCAGTTTATAGGAGATCACAGGAAATTTCATAAACATCCACCCCCCTGTCAAATGATTCTGGACGAATGGACAGTGGGATGAGGTGAAACTTCAACAGGTTCTACCACAGGCTCTCATCACTCGTGTCAAAGAGACCCCCATCGACCCGGACCAAGAGGACGGTATGCACTGGAAACTCTCTAAACAAGGAAACTTCACAACCTCCTCTGCATGGGATCACTACAGGGATAGGAAATCAACACGTCACTTCTGGAAGACACTCTGGTCAACGCTTATCACCCCTTCCATCTCTATCTTTGCCTAGAAACTGATCAATAATTGGATCCCCGTTGAGAGCCGTCTCCAAAGCAAAGGCATTGCTTTGGCATCTAAATGTTGTAGATGTAGCGATGTAGAATCCATTGAGCACCTATTTTTGTCCTGTGGAGAATCTGTCAAAGTATGGAGATTCTTTGCCGACACCTTCCAACTGCAACTTCCACAAATAGACAACATCCAGAGATTCTTACTCGCATGGAAGAGAAACACCTCTTCACAGGTATCTATCAGAGATATTACCCCGTTGTTAATCTGTTGGTTCATATGGACCATAAGGGATGAAGCAAAACATGAAGGAAAAGCTTTTAGTAGCTACAGAATTATCAACAAAACTTTGAGACATTTTCACACCTTGCATAAGGCTGGCCTCCTAAAACACACTCACATCAAAGGAGAAGCCTTTGCAGCAAGCTCTATGAAAATTCAACTTGCTCATTTTACCAGACAACATCAAATTTCCTTTGTTTCTTGGAAAAGGCCACCTGAAAGATAGATCAAATTAAACACGGATGGTGCCTCAAAAGGAAATCCGTGGATCTCAAGGGCTGGGGGTATTTTGAGAAACCATATGGGACAAGTATTATGGCATTTCAGGAGCCCCTCAGATATACCACTAACATTCAAGCAGAACTTAAGGCATTGCTTAGAGGTCTGCTCCTTTGCATTGACATGGAGATTCTCAAAGCAGGATTGAAGTGGATGCCCAGTACATCTTGCAACTCCTCTAATTCCCCCTCAAAGGGGGTTGGATGTACCAGAATACTCTACAATAGGTTCGAGCTTGCCTTAACAGAATGGAGACTAAGAGTTCACATATATACAGAGAGGGTAATCAAGCAACAGACTGTCTTGCCAATCAAGCTTGCATGGGGGATTCATTGACACTTATCTCCAGGGAACAAATACAAGGTAAACTCACAGGTATACTAAAGCTTGACTTGATGGGTCTTCCCAATGTGCGTATGTCTATTAAGTAGCTTTGGTTTGGTTTCCAAGCTTTGCTTTCTCTCCCTTATTATTCCGGGTATGTTATGTTGGGATTACTTGTGGATTTCCTTATTTTTTTAGATTACTTTATCTCGGCATTTCCTACGCACCTTGCTGGTGCATTACTTGTTTAGGGTGCACCTTGTCAGTGTATTATTGTCTGTGCCTTATTATGTTTCCTTCATTACCTGCGCACCTTGCCGGTGCAGTACTTGTTGTCTCTGCTCTGTTATGTTTCTGCCCACTATGGCTCATGTTTGTGTATGTGAGTATAGTTTATATTCTGTGTTGTTGTTTTGTTGATTGGTGATGTTGTATCCGCATTACAACTTCTATTCTAGTTGTTGTTTCTGCACCTGGCCGGTGCACACATTTCCCTTTTACAGAAATGCCCCTCCCCGTTGTGCTGGTGGCTTTTTATCCAATCTTTTGATGCAAATTATAGTCATATCTTCAGTGACTTGGCATATTCTTTTTGGCACAATGAAGCTCTATCTTCAGAATAGTGTCATTGACTTTTGGTTTAGGAATATAATTTTTTTGTTGTAAGGGAGTAGTACTCCTCATTTACGCTTTCACCTCTTTTAATTGTAAGGGTGTAGTACTCCTTATTTACTGCTTTCTAGACTTAACTTGGGGGTAGCTCTCCCCGCTGTATATTCCTTTTAACTATTTTAATATAGAAGGAACGGGGACCCCGAAAAGCTCCCCCCACCTCAGGGTGGTTTAACTAAAAAAAAAAAAGAATATGAAATAATTAGAAAAATCAAAGAAATGGAAAAGACTCACCAATTTTGAATTGTATATGTTCAAACAATTAAAATATTCTAAATATTATTTATGTAAGTCAAGATAATTATTGTGATAGTATTTATTACTCCCATTATAATTTAATTAACTAAAAATTAGTTTTACATTTACAATGTAATATATTTCTTAAAAATGCATTTAACGTAGAATAAGAAATAATTAGAAAAATAAGAAAAATTGAAAGGACTCACAAATTTTGAATTGTAAATGTCCCAGTAATACTAATATTCTAAATGTTAATAGTATTATTTTGATACTTTTGTATGTTATTTGGATTACTTCAAATACAAAAAGTTATACAAGAAAGAATTATAAAGCAAAATTTATACAATTATAAAAAAATAATTTATTTATTATGCTTTGTGGAAAGTGTTATTCGAACATTTTGAAATCAAATAATAATTCAATTCTTATAGTAATAAAAACAGGTTAAAATCTATCACAAGTACAAATAATTATAAATTAAGAAATAATTGGTTTTTATATAAGAAAAAAGTTCTCTTTTGTGGTGTAAGTTTATTAAAGTATCCTAAGTTATATAACAATTTTAATATTGCTTTTATAGTACTGAATTTATTTTATTTTTATTTCATGTGAATTTACATCTATTGATTTATATTTTTATTTATTACTCCCTTTATAATTTACACCTCGGACTTGAATGTAATCATTACTTGAAACACTGGAAGAATGTAAGAAAGGTTATTTTGTTTTAAAACTCGATATGAGTAAAGCTTATGACCGACCGGATTGAGTGGTCGTTTGTTGAGTCGGTCTTGTATAGATTTGATTTTGCAGACTCTTTTGTTAGGCTGATTATGATGTGCCAGTCTTCGGTTAGTTTTTCGTTTGTATTAAATGGGGAGTCTTTTGGCTTCTTGCTGTCGAGCTGGGGATTAAGGCCGGGTGATGACCCTCTATCACCTTACCTTTTTCTTCTTTGTTCCGAGGTGTTTAGCTTATTGCTACAAGAATCCGAACTGAGTGGGGTGATTCTGGGTATAGCTGTAGCAAGACGGGCACCTAGGGTCTCACACCTGCTCTTTGCCGGCAATTCTCTAACTCTAAAGTGCTGGAGGAGGCAGTGATGGGTGATGAGCGAGCCTCGGGTCAACAGGTGAATTATGCTAAATTTGAAATGATTTTTAGCCCTAATATTGATATTGAACGTCAGAATCTTTTGGCCGGGATGTTGAATGTGTGTGTGGTGCAGAAATTGGAGAAATATTTAGGTCTACCGTCGGTCGTTGGGAGAGCAACATCTGAAGTGTTCTGAGGTCTTCAGAGTCGTCTTTGGGCAAACTGATGGGTCTTTGTTGCGAAAAGACATAAATGAGAGCAGCAGAAGAATGCAAAACATTTTCCTTCTTTGTGTGATTAAGAATGGGCACCAAAAGTAGAACAAATGAAGTGTATGGAAGACACAAACTTTACAAAATGAAAAACTTCTACTATCTCAAAGTAGGATTACACTCACTATCTCTAATAAAAATAGAAGCTCACAATAAGAAATTCTCATCCAAGTAGGATGGATTACAATAGACTCTTTTCTCACAATTTTTTGGAACCCACTCACTCAAGTTTGAGAGATATGAAGGCTTCTCAAACTTCTTTGATGTGGTTTTCTCTCTTATGTGGTGTCAAGAGCACATCATTTCTCCTCTATTTATAGAGGGCTTGGTGAAGCTTTTCAAAGTTCTTCAATAATTGTTGGAGAATTCTGAAGGCACTTATCCAATTCTCAATGCATGTCCTTTAGTCTTTCAAAGAAAAAATTCGATTTTCCTATGCTGAAATTCAAGAGTTGCAATATTGAAAATTGCAATATTTATTCTCTTGTTTGACTCCCTCAATTAAGGAGGGATCCAACAGTCTTTCGGAAAAATGTTATCTAGGGCCGGTAAGGAAGTGCTAATTAAGGCGGTTTTACAAGCTATTCCCAATTATGTGATGCAATATTTTCTATTGCCTAATTGTTTGATTAGGGAAATTTAGTCAGCGCTTGCAGATTCTTGGTGGAGTTCTCCGAAGCAACGATGGCTCCATTGGGTGGCTTGGTCCTGTTTATGTGGGAGTAAACAGAACTGTGGGATTGGTTTTCGTGATCTGTGGCGTTTCAATTTGGCTTTACTTGCTAAACAAGCTTGGCGATTGCAAACTAATCTGGACAGTCTATTTGCTCGGGTGCTTAAACCACGCTATTTTCCTAGATCGTCCTTCAGCTACGTGGAGAAGCATCTTGTCGGTTAAATTTATTACGAATGGAGGGTGTCGTTGGCACGTAGGTGATGGTTCCCATATTCGCGTTTGGAGTGATCCGTGGATTCTTAGTCCATTCCACTTCCGATCAATTTCGGTGGATCATTCTGGTGAGAAAATGTGCTTGTTGTTGACTTGTTGCTTCCTGACCGATCATGATTGGATTTGGCTAAATTGCAAATGTTGTTCTGTGCTTCAGATGTTGAGTGCATTCAATCCATTCCCATTACTTGTAATTCTGGTGTTGACAGACTTGTATGGCATTGTTCTCCAAAAGGAAAATTCAGTGTTAAAAGTGCTTATTTGGTGGCGACTCAGGAACTTTCTCGTCTTCAAGGTACGCTTGTTGAACCTTTTGTGGTGGCACATAAAGATGGTTGGGGTTTCTTGTGAAAAACTAATTTTCCTGGCAAAATTCAGCACTTCTATTGGAGATTGTGTAAAGGTGCGTTGCCTGTTCTTTTGAATTTGCATTAGCGGCATATGAAAGTTGATTTACGGTGTCCCGCTTGTGGCCATGATCAAGAGGATGAGGAACATGTCTTATTGCGGTGTGATTTTGCTAGACAGTGTTGGGCGTTAGTTGAAGTTCCTTAGATTGTTTTCTTCCTTTTGGCCGGGTACGGCGGAAGATTGGTTACGGCACTTAGCGTTAAAATGTACTCCACAACAGTTTTTGTTGGCAATGTGTTTTATTTGGGGTATTTGGGGCCATAGGAATAAGCTTGTGCTTGAAGGACATGCTTCTTCCCCTATGGCGACAGTGCAATTCATTAGAAACTATTTGAGCAATTTTCATTCTGCCTGTTTGATTCATAAAGTGAAAGGAAGGAGTCTGTAGTTGGAGTTTATTAGTTCTATTTGTTGTTGTAATTTGGTTGGGACTGTTTTGTGGTTTCTTAATTTCTTTAATGATAATTTCGATTTCCTGTCAAAAAATAAAAGATTGCAAATTGGAGAAATTGAAAGATCTCACGAATTTTGAATTGTAAATGTCCCAACAATACTAATATTATAAAATTTATTTACGTAAGTTAATATTATTATTTTGATACTTTTGTACGTTGTTTGGATTACTTCAAATACAAATAATTATACATGAGAAGAACTAAATAGTCTTGTTAAAACAAAATTTTTACAATTATAAGTGCTATTCGAACATTTTGAAATCAAATAATTCAATTCTTAAAAGTAATAAAAAGAATTTAAAATTTATCCCAATTACTAATAATTATAATTTAAGAAATAATTGGTTATTTATATAAAAGTAAAAGTTCTCTATTTTTGGTCAAAATTAATCCTAACTTATATGATCCTACAAATTGTTAAAACCTTTAATATTGCTTTTATAGTACTAAATTAATTTTATTTTATGTCATGTGAATTTACATCTATTGATTAATATTTTTATTTATTACTCCCCATAAAATATTATTAACTCTAATTATTTTATTTATATTTACCATTTAACATATTTAAATACCTTTATCAAATAATATGAAATAAGTAGAAAAATCAGAGAAATGGAAAGGACTCACCAATTTTGAATTGTATATGTCCCAACAATACAAAGTATTCTAAACATTATTTATTTAAGTTAATAGTACTATTTTATACTTTTGTTGGATCACTTTGAATACAAAAAATTATAAATGAAAAGAACTAAATAATCATGTTAGAGAAAAATTTCTAGAATTATAAAAAAATAATTTTTTTATTATGCTTTGTGGAAAGTTCTATTCGAACAATTTGAAATCAAATAATAATTCAATTTTTTTCTATTTTTTTTTTTTTGAAATAAGGAAATTATATTCATAAAAAAACAAGACAAACAAGTTCATACACACTGATGCTTTACAGAACATAACTCCTACATCTAAAGCATTACGGGCTACTCCTTGCTACTGGCTTAGTAGCATTCCAGAAAGCGAAGAGATTGTCCAACAAGGTAAACGTCCGAGATTGCTTGACCCCTTCATCAACATCTTATTTCTGCTTTGCCAAAGAGCCCAAGCTGTCACAGCAGCACTAGCAAATTGCTCAACATCTAGTTCCTTACTGAGAGCACGCAACCATTCTTCCGATAGTCAGACCACGCAGAAATAAGCCGCCAAGGCACATTAGACAACCCCCAAGTGATTCGTGCAAAGTCACAATAAATGATAGCATGGCTATTATCTTCAACTGCTATACTACCTCGAGGACAACCTGCAACACTCATCAAACCTCGGCGGGATAGCGAGCAACCTGTAAGAATCACCAAACGGTGTATTGGAACATGTAGGATTAGACCATGATTCATGAACATTTAGGCTCCTTAATGCATATGAGTACGGTCCTTCCATCTACCGTCTCCTGGTCATAGTCTAGGTCATGGAATTTGGCGTCGGTTCCCGTCCTGGACTAGGCAACTATACATAATGCTCGAGACCTTGTTTACCCTACTGAAATGTCACGGGGATCCCATCCCACTATTCAGTCACCGTGGCCACAAATTCTAAGGGTACACGGGTCTCAGAGTGTATAGGAGACACTACTGTCAACTCTTTGACAGGAGACAAATTCCATCTTGGAAGGCCTAGTTCTCACTACACACTTTGGCTGCATTAGATAGGCTTATAACGACCATGTCTATAGACACAGAAGCTGCTCACCAAACCTAAGGTACAAACATCATGTGCATGTGACTACCGTCGTGCCTCAAGTCCGAGGACTAATCTTGTACTATCCGAACCAGGAATACAAGTCGTACCGACCAAGGCCCTACAGGCTCCCATATGACGATTTCCGCGAGTCACCTCAGTCAACCGACCACCGAGCCAGCCAGCCTACTAAGACCGCTTGGACGACTCATGTCCCACCGATGAAACTCGGCTACGATCCTTAGTGCAAGTCTCTCTCTCACACCATTGATACCCAATCTCGAGGTCCTCGACTTGGAGTGTTTCAGACCGATTTACAGAAGTTGGTTTCATGACCGGCAATCGATGCGCAGTCCAACTTCTTGGATTCACATGTCCGGTCTGTGGGCTTTGTTGTGCAGTTAATGACAATCAACATAAATGAGTGAACACAACAAAGTATAGTTGCCAATGAACAATATCATTCTTATTCAACATATAAATATTACATTACATCGAAATTGTCAAAATTGGATTACAAAAGTTTAGTCTAATTGGATTTTGGGTCACCTATTCTAACAAAAAATTCTTGCCGATCGAGGATGCAAAAAGGGAAAATTCTTTTGACTGAGAGCCTATATAAGTGAAACGAGGAAACATAGTTCTAAAGCTTTTCTTATAGGTGCTATTGGTGGGGCCCATTTTATTTATTAAAAACATGCAAAAGTTGAAGAAAGCAAATATGAGACCGGCCCATGCCCAAACCCAATACTTTGTTATGGGAAAAGTAAGGGTAAATTGCATAACAACACATGTGTTTTGGTGAAATTACATGAAATCTCCCTGTGTTAAATTGATAGACAAAAAACCCCCGTGTGTTTTATAAAATTGAGCACAAAACCCCCTCTCCGTTAAAAATTAATGGAGAGTGTTTGACATGCACTTATTGTGAGAGTGGGTTTTGTTTATGGCCTTTTTTTAGTTTATTTTAAGTGTATAAATATCTATTTTGCCACCTTTTAATTTTGACATTTTTTGAGGTTATTTAAATGTCCAAATACCTTTTTTGCCCCTTTTATTTGCTATTTACATATTTATTTATTTAGTTAAGTTTATTTCAATAAATTATATTTATTTATAGAAAATATTAATTAGATATAAAAATAGACAAAATTAAATTACAACCTATTCAAAATAAAATTTTAATACTTTTTATAATATTTCTATTTTTTAAAAAAATTAAATTATTTTTATTTAATTTTTTTAAATAATATTTTTTTGTTCTTCGCCCGAGACCGCAATGTCGCCGGCCATCAAAGGCGGTCGCCTAGCCTGGGCGATTGTCGCCGCCTGTGATGGGGGCGACATTGCCTGGATCTAGGCGACATCACTGGGATCCGTGCAACGTCGCGTGGATCTCGACGACATCGCCTAGATCCACGCGATGTCGCCGTCGGCGTTTGTACACGATTGAAGGGGGCGATGTCGCCCCCTTCGTGCGCGGGCAATGGCGGCGTTGCCCAGGCTATTTTTGGCGACATTGTTGTCGCCCAGTTTAGGCGGCGACGGCCTCTCCACCCACAGGCGGCGGCCGTCATGCTTGCATCAACATTTTAGCTATATTTTGAAAACGCAAGAGGGTTTTATACAATTTATCATAAAAGTAATGAAAGCAGGCTTTTGATTATTATTTGACAATGTCATGATTTCATCTTCAGCCTAATGCTCGGCCCAATGCTCCAAATCCACCAAATATTGATTTGGACTTATGTGAAGAAAACTTACATATTGATCGTGACTCAGTCACTTGAAAAATTATATTTTTGTGAATAAGTCTTTTGGGAGTATTTGTAGATAAATTAATTTTGCACTCAATTAAATAATAATAAGTGAAAAATAATATATTAATTATCCTTTTCTATTTATATTTTTGGATTCATTAAATTAAAAGTGTAAATAGTTAATTTAATTGATATTTTAATATATATTTTGTAATCAAATCAATGGCCAACAAGGGCCAAAATTGAAGTGTTTCGGCTAATTAAATCATGTTTCACAGTCTAAGATTCAAGCCAATTAGTCGGCGACACGTGGAGCAACTGCATGTACGCTCTAATCAAATCAAGATAAATAATTTTGATATTTATCTCTTAAGAAAATACAAATATTAAAGAGATAATGTCAAATTGACCAAACATGTCTTGCCAACTATGTACTTAATATATTTATCCTTTTAAATTAGATTTTAAAGATATAATACAAAAGGTGTTTAAGTACATTGCAATTCTACCTCTTTGACACACACATATATAGGGGGTCCTTTAAGCTCATTCAACACACACATACATAGAGAAAAAAAAAAAAAAAAAGAAAGAAAGAAAGAAGCAAGATAAGACCAAAATAATTCTCTCTATGAAGTTTCTCGAGTACAAGAATGTTCAAAGGTGCTCAAGACGGAGATCGAGTCGTTCGTTGAAGGTGCAACAAATTATAGCATTTAATTCAGGATTACAGGCGTTATACCCTCGAATTGAAGTTATAAATTTCCAAGAAGATCCAAGTGGCAAATCCACCTCCAAATTCTCAAATTCAGAGTCAAGACATGACATTTAATTCGGGATTACAAACGCGTAGGTCCTCGAATTAACGTTATAAAAATCCAAATAAATCTCCAAGAAGATCCAAGTGGCAAATCCACTTTCGAATTCTCAAATCCAAAGTCAAGACTATAGGGTTTAATATGGGATTACAGGTGTGAGGTCTCGAATTAACGTTATGCCTGCCCGAGCTATCTTAAAGTAAAGCTCTCTAGGTTAGCTATAGGTAAAGTTCTCCCAAAGCCGGAGACACAGGCCGCTACCCCTTGAGAAACCGGGAATCCGTAAGAAAGGATAGGACACAGAATAAGGACCTAAAGTTGTTCGTCGGATGAGACCGAGAACCGAAAGATGTCTATCAAAGAGCGAGAGGGACTGACTAGACGGTTGTCATAAATTCAAATTCAAAGCCAAAGGAGATCTACAAGAAGATTTACCTTCAAATTTGTCAAGTTTACAAAATATTCCTTTTGAGGAGAAGATGAGGGGATAGAATAAAGAGTGGACTCTTTTGATTTAATTGAATCTATATATTTCGTTTGTGATATTTTTCTTGTATTTTGATTTTCATACACAATAAAATTTGCGTTCACAAATATATTTGGATTTATTAATGAGATTGTGTTTTATATTATTTAATTATGGTCTCAATTCCATATATTTTCAATGAGAATACAGATAAAAAATATATTTTTATTTTTGTTATTGTTTCAAAAACTGAAAATGAAAACATAAAAAATAGGTTGAGCATTAATATATTATTTTTAATAAATAAAAAAATCAATGAATAATGTATTGTTTAAGATAAATATTAGGGAGAAAATAAATATTTGTGAGATAATGAACAATGCCTAATAACTGAAGAGAGCAAAATGCGATAGAAAGAAAGAAAAGAAAAACTATGTTATGAGGTAGTTAGCGACACCTAAAGGGTGTTGGTAATTTGCGGCATACTTTATATGTGTATCTCTTTCTATAATTATTTAAAATAAAATAATTATATATACAAAATAATAAGTTAGTACGAATTAAATTTATAAGGACTTGGTGGTAAAAAAAGTTAAAAGAGAAAAAGAGATGCATAAAAAAATTTAAAAGAAAGAAAAAAAGGGTAAATGCTACATTTGATTCCTCAAGTTTTCGCTTAAAATCACTTTAGTCCCTCAAGTTCATTTCCTGACTTTAGTATCCCTAAGCTTTAGATTTTGTCTCAGTTTGGTCCCTCTGACCATTTTTCAGCAAAAATGTTGTGCCAGATTTTTATTTTTTGGAGGGTACAATGGTATAATTTAAGTTTAATTTTCTCACTTTAATCCCCTTAAATTTATAAAATTGTCAAATTAGTACAAAAAATGCAATTCGCCCAATCATCTTATATGAATAGTAAAAATTTTGAACTCTTGTGAATATAATAATAATAATATATTGTTAACTTAAAATAAGCAGTCTCTTTTTATTTTTCACTTTCAGTACTTAAAAAAAATAAAAAGTATGAATAAATTTTATAAAACTTATCCAATATGGAAATATAATAAACAAAAAAGTTTAAGACATTTATTTTTTAGATTAAGAGTCAAAGATAAGTGTAAAAAAGTTAAACCTTAACAATATTAATTAAATATTTATGGTGTCGAACAAAAAATTGGTGCAATATATTTTTTAACTAGATTTTTTTAGTGAATTTCATATATATATATATAATTCATTTTAAGAGGTTTTCCTAACTATATAGTTCCGTTTTGTAGATTTTTTTTTTTTAAATCTCTAAATGAATTATATATATATATAATCCAACAAAAACAAGTAATCGGGTACATTCTATCGACTTTTTGTTCAAAATCCTAGCTATTACTATTTAATAAATATTCTTAAGATTTAATTTTTTTAGACATATCTTTAATTCCTAAGACTAAAAATTACTGGCTTAGAATTCTTTTACTATATTATCAGATTAAATAAGTTTTATAAACTTTATAAATAAACATTTATTTAATTTTTTTGTAACTTCTAAACATGAAAAAAGAAACTAGACTATTTTATTTTAATTTAAACAATATGTTATTATTATATTCACAAGAAATCAAAGTTTTTATTATTCATGCAAGATAATTATATCATCTCAACATACAAAAATATAAAAAAAGTTAGTTTCCTGTAAAAAAAAAAAGGAATAATTTGAGAATTTTACAGACTTAAGGGATTAAAGTGAGAATTAAACTTAATTTGACCATTTTACCCTCCAAAAACTCAAAAGTTGGCTACATTTTACGCCAGGAAATGATTAGAGAGACCAAACTGAGATAAAAATAAAGTTTAGGGATGCTAAATTCAATAAATGAACTTGAGGGACTAAAGTGGTTCTAAATAAAAATTTAAGGGACCAAATGTAGCATTTACCCGAATAAATACTGTTGGGTTGAGATCCACCAGTGGATACAGAAAAAACCTAACTTACTATTACAAACCGATTGAAGCTTAAGCTACAAATTACAACTTCAAAATTCAAATGAAACTGTAAAACCGATTGAAGCCTAAACTACAATCCTACCCGAATGAGTCATGGGCCAATATCAACAAATACTATAAAGGTAGTTATGCAGATGATAACAACAATTCACGCCTCTTCAATTATATATAACTAGTAATTTGTCACACACCCTATATTTCTATATTACTATTTAAAATAAATTATTTATTATTTAATAAAGTATATACAAAATTAATAAATCATTACTATTAAATTTATGAAAATAGTGATCAGAAAAAAGATGAATGAAAAATAAAAAATAAAAAATAGCTACTAACAGATAATGGTGGAGTGGGAGGTTAGATGGAAAATAAAAAAATAAATTAAGTATAAAAAAGCAGACCAAAAAAGGGAGAGACACCAAAGAGGTGCCCTGCCTTAATATATAGTACTAGTATGTGTAGCACATCCTACAAATGTGCATAATTTTTGGAAAATAAACTAAAATAAAAGATTTGTTTAATTTGTATGATTAATTTTTGTAGAGTAAAAAGTTACATAGAATATATATTAACATAATAAGTTAATATAAATAGTTTGATTTAAAAAAATGTTAACAAATACATATAATAAATAATGTTGGAGAAATAAAAAATATATGAGAAAAAAAAAACTACCAAAATAACGATGGAAAACCATTTTGTAAGGAGGAGTTAAAAAATAATTAATTAATTTAAAACTTTAAATAAATGGCATACCAAATTGTGGCAGAAATTTTAGGACAACAGCTCCAAATGCCACGAAATAAGCATTGTTTACTTTGTTGTATGGGATAACTGGCTGATAGGATAAATCAAAATTAATTGTAGGATAAGATAACTCGGGATTACTTGTAGTCGGTTTACTATATATGAATGTAGGTGGGATAAGACACAATCAAGGAGAAAATTGCAATTTTGGTCCCATATTATAGGGTGGTTTACAATATTAGTCTCATATTTCCTGAAATAGACAATATTAGTCCCACACATTAGGAAAATATTGCAAAGTTGATCCTACCATAAAAAGTTTGCAATGTTTAGGACTAACTTTGGGACTAATTTTCCAACCCCTTTTTCTCTTTTTTTTAAGTGTGGGATTAACTTTGCAACTTTTTTCCTAAAGTATGGGACTAATATTGCAACGGTAGAACTAACTTTGCAATATTTTCCTAAAATGTGGATCAATATTGGCCATTTCAAAAAGTACGAGACTAATATTGCAAACCATCTTACATTTTGGGACCGAAAACGCTATTTTCTCCACAATCAAATGTTTACTTTGACCATAACTTTTGTTGTAAGTGCAAAATATCCATAATAGCCTTGTTATCTTTTAAAATAAAAAAACACTACCTAACAAAAGCAAACGGTTGGATTAGGGTTGGGTCTCATCTGTGGACTGTAATGTTTAATTCCCCGTGAATAATGTATATTTTTCATTGATTAAAGAATCAATCGGTGTTGAAGGTTCAAAATATCAGTTTAGGAATTTTTTTGTTGATGTGTTTGCCATCCGATTGAAAGTCAAGAACTTCTTGTATTTGATGAATCATGTTTTATGTATTTCACTGTAAGATCCTTTTGTTTATGCATTCCAATGATCTTTGCCTAGTTGCGAGATTTTGGTCTGAACCACCACAAAATCAATTCGTGGGTGTCGAACAGAGCAGAATAATCAACCTATGATATTAAAAATGAGCAAATTATCTCTTACGAAAAATAAAATGCAATTTATCTCCTCATGTTTTTTAAAATAAAATAATTTACCTCTATGTGTTTTTTAAAATGAAACAATTTACCTTCCTGCCTAAGGAGGCAAATTGCTTCATTTTGAAAAACACAAGAAAGTAATTTGCTATTTCTCTTTCATAGGGAGGTAGTTTGCTTATTTGCAATATTAGAGATAAATTGCATTAAACCCGTATTTTTTTTTCTAATTCAATCTATTGACATTAGTGAACTTATGCTTCCATGAATTAGTTTGCCCGGTTTGTAATATTGTTGAAAGTGCATATTGAAGTATTTGTATGAAGTAGATATTGGTGGGGAAGAATTTGCTCATGCGGTCATGCCATTATATTGAAGACTTAATGGACTAATTCCATTCTAGGACGACGATTCCATGGGTGCCCAGGTGCAAATGTGAGTTTGAATTGCTCAGTTCTATGTCTTCTCTACCAGAATTGATACCATAAATTATAGGGTAATTGTGCACTCTAAGTTACGCCATGCAAGGAGAAATTTTAATTTGGATCTGACTTGACTAAACTTAAACCAATCATATGGCAAGTGTAGTACACTTGTCGTGTGATTGGTGTACAATTCAGGGAAAGTGATCAATGACATAGCAAGTGTATTACACTTACTCTATGATTGGTTTGGTTCGACCAAACATAGTCCAAATAAGAATTTTTCCCATGCAAGTATACACTGTGGCACATTTGAATGGATTGATCCTTTCACGTGCGACAGGAGTACATTTGTTATCCTAGTCTTTTGAAGAAGATCAATTCTTATGAGAAGAAACTAAAGGAGGATAAAATTTCTACATATCCAACAAAATCGTGGGGTCATCCCAACTGATCGACCCAAATCAAACCGCTAAGGGTGAGTTGGGTTGGTCTTGGGCTAGTAAAAAAAAACACATTTTATCAATCGAGTTTGGTTTTATGTTTATGTAAGCCACATAGACCATGTCCGCCTACTATAATAGTAATAATAATAATAAGAAGAACAACAACAAGAATAATAATAATAATATACTAGAATTTCTTATATGTTTATACAAAAGTTTTAATAATACATAAACTAATATTCAAAACAATAATAACAATTACAATATTCTTTTATTGGTATCACATAATATATATATATATATATATATATATGTGTGTGTGTAAATGAGCTATATAAATTAATTAACTATTTCTTGGATTATAAAAAAAATACAAAATTTGTAACGACTCCCTTGGAATGATCATGTGGCTGTTCCTATATGCACGACCATTATAACAATTTTCGAACGGAAATCGTATGCTGACGTCACGATTTAAGCTGAATGGATTTGTTTTATTTGGAGTGGAAAATTTGATACAAAGGCCGTTCCTAAATTGTGTTATGCGTATAGCCGCTACCAAATTTTGACTGTTACAGGTTGTTACGGATTTTGGCATGTCTTTTTGACTTTGTAACGGCTTATCGTATTGTGAATAAAGACCGTTTCAAAATCTATCCTATGAGGCCATACTAAATATGTTATATTCAACGTCCGTTACAAACATTGGTACAAAAGTGTTGACCATTGTAAACGTGCTATGATTTTTGTAACGGTCATGTTGTAACTGGAACGGCCACAGAAAAGAATGAAGGCCGTGCCAAAGGACGTATATACAACCGTTGAAAAATGTAATTAAACAAAACTGTTGCAGAAACCATTCCCATTTGAATGGTTGAGTCCGAAAGATACATGTGTTATAAAGACCATTTCGATAATGAATGAGTGTAACGGCTAAATTTAAACGATCATATTTCAACGGCTAGTTTTTCGCCACTGAGGCCGTTCCAAAAGTCGGTCCATATGATCTTATATATATATATATATAATATGTGGTAAGTTGTTTTCATTTCATTTTATTTGTTTTAGTCTTGATTAACCATACACACTCTCAATCTCCCTCGGCCACAATTCGTGCATATACACTTGATCGGGTAGAATTGCGTTATTTGGAAGGGCTACCTTTGATCTCTTGAGTTGGTTGACCAGGTTGCAATTTGAACCCTTTTTGTTAAATAAAATGTTGTTTAATTATTATAGTCTTGTTATTTTTATACGTTGAAATATAATTATATATATATATATATATGTATGCGTATATGTAGTGATCATCATGTTAAGGTAATTAAGAAGATGGATGTATGAGAAGAACCTCCCGAATAGGGCATGTCTTATGTTGGAGTTTGAGGATGGTGTTAAGACTTTCATAGAATGGGCTAAGTGTCAGGTTAGACATATGAACAGAGATAAGATTAGGTGCCCGTGTGCGAAGTGCAAAAACGAAAGGTTCAAAACACCTGATGAGGCCAACTTTGACTTATATAGGAGACGGTTTATGTCGGAATATTATAATTGGACTTTGCATGGCAAGGAGAATGCAGGAGTACTTCGATGCTGTGAACGCCCCTCCAGTGCAGGAGGAGCAAACCCCAGCTGCTCCAAAGGAGGGTAGTTCACACTGGGGTGATGAACAACAGATGGATTGGGAGCAAAGGATGGTTTATGATGCAGTTGGACCTGCTTATTTTTCTACTTACCAGAAGGGTGTGCCTGATGATGGTACGAGGTCCTGTCCTATTGATGCTAGTACTAGTTCATGGTACATGGGTGGGCCATATGATTATGTGTCAGAGTTGTAAGACCGTTTCTTCGATGTAGTACAGGTTGTCGACCAGCTGTTGTGGAGCGGTTGTATCCAATCTCAGTTGGTGACGGTTGCTAGTTTAGTGTTATCAAAGCCGAGGGCAATATTTCCGAGCCTAAAGCTGAGGGTAATATTTCCGAGAGAATATATGATCGGTCGTGCCATTGGGCTGATCATATAAAGCCCCGCGATCGCACTTTACCCCCTGATTACTATAGTACGAAGAAATTGATAAGAGACTTGGGTTTATCTGTTGACAAGATTGGTGCATGTAAAACTAGCTACATGCTCTACTGGGAGGATGAGATTGATTTGGAGTACTACAAGTTTCGTGGAGACGCTAGGTACAAGCCGACCAAGCAGCGAGACTCCTACCACCAGAAGTCCTCGTATGTTGTTCTTAGGTAGCTACCCCTTACTCCCCGACTGTAGAGATTGTATGCTTCGGCGGCGACGACAGAGCACATGACGTGGCATGCCACACATCAGATGGAGGAGGACTCCATGTGTCACCAGTCCGATGCAGAGGCTTGGAGGCATTTTGATGAGACATATTCGAACGTTGCATTGGAGCCCTGTAAGGTTAGGCTGGGGTTATGCACAGACGGGTTTGTGTCGAATGGGCAGTATGGTTGTACGTACTCATGTTGGCCGGTTATACATACACCGTACAAGCTCCCACCGGGGATGTGCATGAAGTATGAGTTTATGTTCCTGATGATGGTGATCCCCGGTCCCTCTAATCCGAAGCATATGATTGATGTGTACTTGGAGCCGTTGATCGAGGAGCTATTGCAATTGTAGCATGTGGGTGTCTGGTCGCACGAAAATGCCACCAACCAGGTCTTCATGATCCCCGTGGCATTGATGTGGACCGTGAACGACCTACCCGCTTATGGGATGGCGTCTGGATGGAGTACTGCTGGTATTATGGGGTGTCCAGTTTGTATGGAAGACACACGGGCATTCCATCTGCAAGATGGTAGGAAGGCGTGCTATTTTGATTGCCACAGATAGTTCCTCCCAAGGACCATCCATACTACAGGAATAAGAAAACATTCACCAAAAATCGAGTGGAAAGGAAGGTTGCACGTCCGAGGCTTACTGGGGAGCAGATTCACAATTGGGTAGCAGACTTCAGTCTTGCAGTTGAAGAACCATTGACACTCCCACCAGGTTACCGTACCGACCACAAGAGGACAAAGAAAAGCATCTTTTGGGATCTCCCATACTGGGCAACACATCTCATATGGCACAACCTTGATGTCATGCACAGTGAGAAAAATGTATTTAATAACATATTCAACACCGTGATAGGTATAAAGGGGAAAACGAAGGACAATCTGATGCATGGAAGGCCTTGAAAATCATATGTAGTCGGCTAGAGCTTGAGGTGGATGAACGGAGACCGAATGCTATACCTAATGTGGTGTATGCCCTGATGAAGGAGCAGAAGAGGAGGATATGTGATTGGATCCATTGTCTAAGGTTTCCTGATGGTTATGCATCTAACATTTCCCGTTGTGTCGACATGACGGAGTTGAGGACGCATAGCATAAAGAGCTACGACTGTCATGTATTCATGCAGAAGTTGATCCCAGTTGCTTTTCTTGAGATGCTTCTTAAGCATGTGTGGAGCGCATTAACAGAGGTCAGTTTGCTTTTCCAGCACAAATGCTCAACCACGCTTGATGTCACCAAACTATAGGAGTTGGAAGACTGTGTATCCGTGATCATGTGCAACCTTGAGAAAATATTTCCACCAGCTTTCTTTGACTCAATGGACTAGCTCATTGTTCACCTTCTGTACGATGCTCGTGTTGGAGGGCCAGTACAATACAGGTGGATGTACCCATTTGAGAGATAAACCCCCTCGTACAATTTCCTACAATCTATTGTTGTTACACTTTTATTTTCATCTGTGTGTTAATAAATATTTGTATGATTATATTCTTTCACAGTTTTAAGAAGAATGTGTAGAACAAAGCATACGTTGAGGCGTCCATTGTGGAGGCATACATTGTCGAAGAAAATCGGGGTATTCACTTCGCACTACTTTGAGCCGCACGTTTTGTGCAAACAAAGCAAGCCTAGTAGAAATGATGATCTCACAACAAACGATGATAGAATCCAACGGTCTATTTTCAACCACCCTAGCTGAGCTAGTGGTGCCTCGAAGAAAAGATAGCTCAGTGGTTCAGAACGACATATAATCGAGACGTATGTCTTGTGCACCTGTGAAGTAGTCACACCATATTATGAGTAAGTATATACATATATATGTGTAAAAGTTGATATGATGTGCATTTTCATTAATACATATTTGCAATTAGGGTATTCATGAACAAACTATACCAGCACGGCTACAATTCGGATGATCCAATTATTAATCAACTTGTAGCAACTGATTTTAAAGATTGGTTCAAACATCGTGTAAGTTGATGATTTTTTCGTATTCCGTGATTTGGTTCAAAAGTTTTTTGTAAACTAAAGTTGTATATATATGACTGCAAGTTTATCCCGAATTGAATTACACAAATCAGGAGCTCTTGAAGTGTCATTATTGGGGTCCGGGCGGTGACGACATTCCCGTGTTACTTTGTGAAGGTTTCAGCGATGGATTGTGGAGTGTGTGTGAAAAGCTCATCGTATACAGACACAAACAATGACTTCTATGGGATACTCGAAGAGATAATTCAGTTAGAGTACCCACTTATTCTGAATTTGCATGTCATTCTGTTCAAGTGTCGTTGGGTCGATTCGGTAAGCGGAATGAAGGTACACCCTCACTGTCACCTCATCGATGTTAATTTTAGAAAGTTGTACCAAAAAAATGAACCATTCATACTAGCACAACAAGCAGTACAAGTTTACTACACAGAGTACCCAAGCATGAAGAGAGACAAAGCGGATTCGATGGTTGTTTGCAAAACCAAGGTCAAACGGATATCAAGTGATGATTCTCTGTGGGCCGAGGTTGTATATCAGCCAGAGGAAGTCATACCTGTCCCTGAAGTTGCTACAGACAATCAGATGTACGAACTGCATGATCCTAATGGTATATAACTTTTTGTTAATCTTCCGATGGCACAACAACAGGGAGTAGGAACATCCCAAACGCCCCAAGGTCACACGGATATTGAAGATGACGAAAATAGCTTCGAGGACTACGAGATTGATGAAAATGACATTCCCTTTTTCTACTGTAAATAAAAATTAAGATTTGGAATATGTTATGAATAATTTTCATTTTTGTAAATAAAAATTAAGATTTGGAACTGCCTGCATTAAAGGTAATAGTTCCAAAGGCCGTTCCAAGTAATAAAATATTGGCGGTTTTTTTTGCCGCCACCTCAAAATATGGTGGGAAATTAAAATTTTGGAACGGCCAATATTCACTGGCCGTTTCTAAACCAGTCCAATTAATTCATTTGGCGGAAAAAAATTTAAATTAGGAGGGAGTCAAAATTTAAAACAGTCGTTCCACTTGTGGTACCTAATGTCGTTCCTATACTATGAAATACAGGGCCGTGTGACGAACCGTTACAATAAGTGTTAATATTTGAATACTTATGGTTCCAGATACAATATCTCGACATCCGTGGAGCGGATTCATCCCAAACTTAAATGCATATAAGACTCTGTCCATCTAATCCAATCTGACGGTCCGATTTAAACTGACATAGCCTAATTGAATGATGCACCGTGTTGAAAGATTACTCTTTGATTTTGGATACGATATCTCAACATCCGTATAAAAAATTAGTCCAAAACTTGGTCAAATGTATTCTTTGTCGGTTTGATAATATCTAACGGTCTGATCTAAATTTTGACGGTCTGATTAAGTGATGTAGTACAACAAAAATAATGATAGTGTAATCAGTGTAATACTTCACAATAATGAATATACGAATTTATTTCATATTCTAACCATGTATTAATCTCATTTCAAAATGTATTATGTTTTCAGTTGTGTTAGTACACAAATTATATACTTTTATTTAATATTAACTTGTTCGATACGATCTTTCATAAATTTTTAATCGTTTTTTTTCAAAAATATTTTTTATTTGTAATGCCATTTGGAACGGCTTTATAAAAATAAGCCCAATACGACATTATTTTTATTTAAAAAAAATAACATATTGTTGTTTACGATTACCCTTTGTAACGGCTTTCTGTATGGATAATCAATAAAATATTGTACCTAAGTTTTGTAACTCTATTTGGAAAGGACATGTATACATATAAAGGTTTTGTAACTCCGTTCGGAGCGGCTATATGAACGGATAATATATAGGCCTTAGTTCGTACGACGTTGTCTTGCAACAGAATATTGTCGTTTTTGTGGTGCAAACAACGTTATTTGTACTTGTTGTAACGTCTCTACAAACGGCTTCTTAGGTCAACAGTCGTTCCAAAATTTCATATATAAATGATACTTAGGCAGATTTCTTTTCTTTCCCCTCACTTCTCCTTCCTCTCTCACTCTCTTCATCTCCTATCTCTCTCTCTCTGATCAGAAGCCACCACCGTCTCTGCTTCCACTGTCGCCATCGCCTCCACTGTTGCCACCACCACCCCCAACTCCCCCTCTCACAACAAGCACCACCACTCGCAGCCACCACCTCCTCCAAATCCCTCTCTCCCTCTCTCTCTCTCACCATCACTCGCAGCACCACCACTGTCGCCGTCCACCACCACCTCTCTCTGTGTCACCACCACTAGCTTACCGCAGCCACCACCACTGTCACCGCCACCATTGTCGCCACCAGTAGCTCCCTCACATCAACCAGGTAGGCATAACTAAACCCCTTGAATATTTTCTATTTTTTATGATGAAATATGATTTTTTTGGTATGGATCATGGTAATATTAGATATGATGATGAAATGTATTGGTTTTGCTGAAATTGTTGGGGCATTTTTACTGATTTTTATGTGTAAAGTGTTGTAAATGTTGGGTAAATTAGTGTGTAAATTTATGTTTTTCAATATATTTTTTTCTGTATTTTCTGTAAAATACATGTGTATAGTTTCTGTAATTTTTTTTTGTTAATTTCTGTATTTTTTGTTGTTTTTTGTTAATTTCTGGAGAATTTGTTAATTCGCTCCAATTATTGTGTAAATTGAATGTGTAATTTTTGTTAATTTTCTACAATCAATTGGCCAAATTTCTATAATTTCTGTTAATTTTTCAAATTACTTTGTGTAAATATTTTCAGAAAATTGTGTAAATATATATTTGCAGAATTTTTTTAACTATCACAGAAAAAGGCTTAATTGCATTCACTGCCCCGTATATTAGGGGGGTAGCAAAATAAGGACCCTATAAATAGGGGTGGCAAATAGTGCCCCGAAATTAAATATTTTTTGGCAATTATAGAACTCCGGCCACCGGATTTTTAAAATTGGCTGGAATTTGATGACGTGGAGAGAAATTAGGGTTTTTTTGGGGAAAAAGCTGACTGTGCATGTTTTTGAAGACACCATCCCACATATGTGCTGACATGGAAAAAATTGTATAAAATAAATTTTAAATTTGTATTATATATATAATTATAAATTATTAAAATAAAATTATTTTTAATTAAATTTTAAAAATAAAATTATTATATAATATAAATAAAATTATTGTATAATATATATTTAAAAAATTGTAAATTTTGTTTTAATTTATATTATATAAAAATAATAATTTTAGTTTTTTATAATTTATTATTATAAAATACTAATTTTATTTTTTATAATTTTAGGAGATTTTCCAAGTAACTGCTTATGTGGTAGAAAAAAAATAAGAAAATATCTTAGTTGATAATTGATTTTTTTTATTACAATTCTATATCAGCAAAAGCCCCAAAAAAAAGCCCTAATTTTTGTTCATGTCAGTAAATTCCGGCCACTTAAAAAAATCCGATGGCCGGAGTCCTGCAATTGCCAAAAAAAGTTTAATTTCGGGGCACTAATTGCCACCCCTATATTTAGGGTCCTTATTTTGCCACCCCCATTAATATACGGGGCAGTAAATGTAATTAAACCCACAGAAAAAACTACATTATTCTCTGAAGTTAATTGAAAATTTTTGAAACCTTTCTGTAAATTTTCTGAAATTAATTGGAAGTTTTTGAAATTAATTAAAATTTATAGAATTAATTTGAATTAGTTGGAATTTTTTGAAACTAATTGGAATTTTTTTGAACTTATCGACACATTAAATTGTTGAATATATTGTGTAAATTAGTGTCTAATTTTAGGGAACTTTTTGTTAATTTCTGGAATTTTTGTTAATTTTTAATAAATAAATATATTAATTGTTAATAATTAATAAATATCTTTATTAATTAAAAATAACGTGTAATACTATATCGTGTACAAAATTTTAAAAAATAGAAAAAATACTTATATTACAAATATAATTATAAATTTTAAGAATGTCCATTAGTAACACAAGTGTTTCATTGGTGTTGACATCAAGGTCTTTTTCTTCTCTCACCTACCAGTTCCATTGGTTCATTTATTTATGAAACTGTTATTAACAACTATATTTTTAAATTTTTTTGTGCTTGTAATTTTTTTAAATATATTACGATATATTTTATGATTTGTAAAGTATCATATAATATTTCATAATTTAAAATAAAGTTAAAAATATAAGATTAAATGCTTATAAACTTAGTCGGAAAAAAATATGAGTCTAACTTATTTTTGTCCAGAATTTTAATAAATTAACTCAAATCTAACAATAAAATTCTAATATCATAGAAGCTCTTAAATGAATATTAAATTTTAAAATCTACTAAGATTTTTACAATTTTAAGCTTTAAAAACAAAACAAGCAAACAGAACCAATAGATCATGAACGAAGAAGACATCGACACCAACACCAACGACGCACTTATGGGACTAACTGATATTATTAAAACTCATAATTATCACTAATTTTATAATAATTATATTTTATTTTATTTTTAAATTTTTATACACAATATATTATTATAGTCATTTTTAATTAATAAAAATATTTATGAATTATTAAAAGATTAATATTAATTATGTATTATGAATATTGATATATTGTTAATTAGTTAATTTTTATTATTACTCAAACTAATAATAACAATAACCGGGAAAAAAAAAAAGAATTTGACCGGAGTTGTTACTGGAGATGACGACTCCGGCGAAAAATTAAGAAAAAATAGAATGTCGCACATCATCATAAAAGATGACGACTCGCGGTAATTTTGCAAGTCTTCCCATTTTGGGGTAGACTTGCATTTATTTTTTTATATAATATTATTATATAATTATTATTATAATCAAGGAAGCAGTGCCTAGATTAATTAGGAAATACACTAGTATAAATACAAAATGAATTTCAAGACATTGACATCTCTTATTCTCTGTGTTTTATTAATATTATATTTTTTTGTCTCTTATACATTCTCTCGTTGTTATGCTCGACTAATTTTTTTTATTTTTGTTAAAGATAAGGTGAGTGATTGATTCTCCTATGTTGTGAGATCAAATTTGTGATTCCTACTTTCAGTTATTTAGATATTTTTGTTTTTCTTTAGGCTTTTATTACAAGTAGTCTAAGTTTTGAATGACAAGGCCCATTGTTCATTGTTAGCAATATTTGTCTATCTAATTGAACTTTTGAATCTGTAATTGTTTGAATAGTCTAATAATTAGTTGCAAAATAACATAGTTTATTATATCTAGTAGTTGATTCTGTTGTGGGGAAAGCACAATCTAGCTTAATTGAATTCTCGTAGGAATTATTGGTTAGAATTTGGTCATTCTAATTCTTAATGTTGTTGGTAGGTTACATTTAGAGAATGCTACCAAAGTTGTTTACTGATTAGGGAATTAGTCGACAAATATTCCTTGACTAAGAAAAACTAAAGAAATGTGAGGTTGTTAGGCCATGCTAATGCCCAAAATCAATTTATCTATTATGAATGAATGTTATTTTAGCATCAATAGCCAACAGTGAAATTAAGTTGAATCCTATTTTTAACTGGAAAGCTCTTCTCTTATTTATTTCTCCTTTTATTTTTATTTTCTAAAATTTTAATGTGAAAACCCCCCCTTTCATTTGCATCAATTGATTTAAAACCTTCAGCCTAATAGCATCTCTCATTTTCTAAACAAGACCTATATGATTCATGCAAAAGTAAAAATAAAATTACATGGGACTTACTGGTACTGCGTATCAAGGACAAGGGGGTTGGCACTACGATGGCGAACGGCTAAGGGCGATGAAAAATAGAAGTAATTTTTGGCCTCTCTCTTTCTCTTCTTTGTAACTACTAGTCATTGTGGTACGTTCTCGTACGTTCATATAATAAATAATCTTTCACGTTACAAAATACATCATAAATAACATAAAATATATAAGCAAACACATCATATATCAGAAAACAAAAGATAGAAAGAAAATCAAACTTAAAGTATTATCGACACAACAAAAAAAATGGTGTAGTGGTGTAACAAGTTGCCTTTTGTGAGTAAAAATAACTTTTTATATTAGTATAGATTATCGGGTATCTGATCCAATATAAATTAATTAGTCGATTTCGAGATTATTTGGACCTGATTAATTACCCAAAATACCAACCAATTAAATTCGAATGCAATAGGGTCGAGATCCAAAAAAAAAAAACCTGAATCGAATGCCCATCTTTATTTTTAATGGCAAAGGATCATTTTAATTGGTCCAAGTTTTGTAGGGAATGAATGAGATGCATAATGGCAAAATATTGTTTGAAACTCTCTTGCTAAACTCTACTTCCAGAATGTGTTTATGCTTACGAATGCTATGAAATGCGTTGAATGAATAATCAAACGAAACGGGAGGCCTATTTTTAGGAGTTGGAAAGGTGTATCGAACGGACATGCCTAGTCAAAAATATGCCTTTGAAAGGTTATGACCTTTCATCCGAATGGACGCATCATTTCACACAAAGTACATACCATTTCACTCAAATGGACGCATCGTTTCACCCAAAAGGGTTTCACCAATGACACATTCTTTCAACCAAAGGACACCCATATTCGGTTGATTTAGACATGGTCGGATGATGATTGGACGTTATCAACCATCATCCACTTGTCATGAGCTATCACGAGCTTGTTATGCGTCGCACATAGTAACCAATAACTTGTCACGATTTATTCTTTAATTTATCATTCACTATTTTTCAACAATCCCCCACATCAATGAAAATTAATGCATATGAGCATACAGACACTTAAGAGAGTTTCAACCGAAAAGTCATTGCATCAAGATAGGTAGTTTGTGGCTTTGAACCTTCCTTAGGGGAATGTCATCGGATTTACTTGACTAACTAGTGAATCATGATGTCTTGAATTTTTCAGCCATTGGTATAAACCAAGATAATAGTACCCCCACAATGCCTTCTCTAATATCTTTAGTTCTCACGATTGAGTCCGTTTTGGTCCTAGACTCCATCTTGGATCATAAGTGTTTTACATTTGAAGCGGTCCGTCTTCACACTTATAAAGGTGAGTTCGCTAGGCAAGATTCGAGCTCGAGCTCAAGCTCGAACTGTAGGAGCTCGTCGTGCTCGAGCCATACCACTCGAACTGTAGGAACTCGTCGAGCTCGAGCCATACCACTCAAAATCGAGCTCGAGCTCGACTCATTGCCACCCCTACCCAATATTACCCGATGAGACCCGACCAATTTGTCCCAATTCTCTAATTCTCTCCACAAACTCTCTTTAACTCTTTCTCTCTCTTAACTCTCTCAACTTTCGATCTAATTCTCTTTCTCTCTCTCAACTTTCCGTTTAACTCTCTCAATTCTCTCACTCTCTTTTTCTCTTTCTCAGGTTTCCATCTAACTCTCTTTCTCTCTCTCAGGTCTCCTATCAATGTTTCTTTCTCTCTCTCTTAACTCCGTCTCGCTCTGATCTCCAAACTTGCCACCACATCCACCACTGTCGATATTTTTCGGCTGCTGGAATCTTCGGGCCACCGACTATGATGAGGCTCATTGCGTTGCCGGCTGGCGCCGCTTGACAAACACTGTCACTGTCCTATTTTGGATACTTGTTTAATTCCCCAGGTCCCCTTTCAACGAGTCTATTTGATTTTATTAATTCTTAAGTTGGGTTTTAGATTCACTAGAACAGATTTTTTCAGGTATTATTTATCATAAATTTTGGGGATTAGGAGTAAAAACAAATCGTGGGGGATTCTTGAATGTTTATTCATATATGTGTGTGTAGTTAGCTGATAAGCTGTGTAGCTGTATGGCTTTGTTTATTGTTTGTGGTTTGGATTTCTCATAAAAAAAAAAGAAAAATAAAACGGGCTTGTTATTGCCAAAAAAAAAAAGAAAAGGAAGAAACATTGGGTCCGGGTTGAACCCAACCCAAAAAATTGGATTTGTTATATGTCTCCGGGTCTAGAGATCTATTATTGGGTCTTGAGTTGAATGGGTAGAACTTGGGCACACTACAAGAAAATCAACAAATAGCAACGAAAATTAGAAACAAGTGTAAATTTGTTGGTGATCAGCAATGAATTTAGCAAGGGATAAGAATTTTAAGTTTTTGCATTTTCAAAATTAACATTAGAAACGAAATATTTTGTTGCTAAAATTAGAAAGAAATTTTTATGTTGCAAAAAATCATAGTTGGCTTTGGTTAAAACTTTAGAATTTCTTGATAACATTTTCCTTGCAGAATTCATAGCTGAAAATTTTATAAAAATATAACAAATTTTAGCAAAAAATAATTCTTCTATTTCGTGGGTTCTTCATTTTCTTTTTCTTCTTTTTATTTAGAATCGAATTGGGCCTCAAAAAATTAATTAAGTGGGTTCTTCATTTTCTTTTTCTTTCTTCACACATTTCATCATTCTTCTATTAATTTCCAGAAAGCGTGTAAATGTGATGTGTGTTAAATTGAACATTAACGATAAAGTGTGTTTGGTTCAAATTATGTGGACAAATCAGCGATCTTTTCCAATTGTCTATATGGTGAAGTGTCATTCTTAGTTTCTAAAAGAAAAGAGAACACAGATCGATACTTAGTTTCTCTTCTAAAAAGCAAAATCCCAAATTTGGAGATTCCACAGACGAAGAAAGAGCTCCATGTTCTTCTCCAGATTTGAGCTTCATTTGAATCTTGCTATGGAAACCTAGGGTTTGAAGGATTTCAGTTCCAATTCCAGAAAAACTCAGAGCTCCGGTGAAAATCGACGGCGGAAGCTCCGGTGAGCAACTAAGTATGATGCTTGTGTTTCGAGGTCATATATTCAAATTCTTTTGTGTTCATTGTGCAGCTAAAAAGAACCTACATGGTTCGATTTTATATACTGAGATAGGTAATTACTATGTCAGAGTAGATCTATTCTAGCTCAGTGTTTTGTAGTTGTTAGTTAATATAGATTGCTATTGTTATCAATGACCTTCATCGTGGAATGTCTATTTGAGTACTATACGTAATTTCTTTGAGTTTAAATCATTAAGTTAGAACTTGCTTCCCACATTAATATATCTTTATAGGTGTTGATGTAGATACCTGTTCTACATTTTTTTTTTCTTTTGACTTGTAAGATTTTATATTAATCCTGTTAATTTATCTAGTATTGCGAAATATGACTGTGGGAGCTGGAGGTCTTTTAAGAAACAATCTATGCTAGTGTGTTTAGTGGAAGATTATGTCTCATTTAACTTTAATGACTGTAAATATCTGACATCGAGTAATAGTTAGATGTGAATTCCAAATTTCAGTAACTGTAGTTGTATTATTCAACTTCTATGTTTAATATAACCGATGTCTCAGCACTTAACTTGGTTCTGTTTTTGCTCAACAACTTTGAGAGAGTACTAGCAATTCTGTCTCTTCTAATTGTCAGTAAATAAATTACTCCTACCACACATGTTATTTCTTGTTCTGGTGGGATTCATATAACTCAAGAAAGATACTTCCCTGTTTGTACCTTCTCTGTGAAGATTGGTATCAAAAGTGTAGCTATAAAAATATAGCTGAAAGAAATCAATTTCTTCATTTTCTGTAAAATGTATTTGGGATGTAAATATTGTCACTTTAGAATGATAATTGTATGCTAATATTGAAGGCACCTAGATAATTCTTATAGTACCTATAAGATAATTCTTATAGGTACTTCTTGCTCACGTAAACTATGACATCTCAATTTAATTAGTAGGATCAACCCTAAGCTAATCCCTCATTCCTCCCTTTCCCTTAGTTAAGTTGCTCTGTCTACTTTAGGGATCACAGATTTATGATTTCAGTGTATTGAAAAGGACTCATCTTTTCGATTGGGTGGTGAAAATACTGCGCAACTTAAATCTGAATATCTTGGAGGCACTTACAGAAGGGCTTTTCATATTGGTGGACCTAACTCAGTGTTCTAGGTTTGGGAGACTGCAGTACATTTCATTAGCAACAACTTGCAATCACTAATCAAATGTACTAGTTTCACATGGTCAGGCTAACTTTGACTTGATTGCATAATACAGAAAGCTCCAGAATGGATTTGCATGCTAATCAAAAGCTCTATATCACTAAATTCATTAGTTCTTCTCAGTATTTCCTTGTGTTTTGCAAGTTTGTTAAAATCATATTTGTTCCTTGATTACATGAAGAAATGTGATAAAATATTTACTACGTTGTTATGGTGTTCTAAAAAAAATAGATTTTAAGATATAACATTGACGGCCCCTTCTGTAAGATATTTTGCTCTTCCATATAGTTAGATTTTCCTCCTTGGATAAATTTTACTGTCTGTTTTGTGATACAGGTGTTGTCGGCGGTCTTCCATAATTGGTTCCTGATAAAGTCCTCAAATTGAAGCAGCCGACTGTGCTTGCTCTGGCAGAGATAAACAAGGTAGCTTTCCATGCATACTTTCTGTGTGTTTCTTAGTGTGTATTTAAGAAAATGATGGAGCTCTCATCTTCACCCGCTCTTATCCATAGTTGTATGTTCTATGTGAAATTTTGCCCTTAAAATTTGGAGTGTATTTGTATGATTAAAATTGGAACGAGAAAGATGGTGTTCCTTTTGGCCAACATATTGGAATATTTTGGTACTAACCAACTGCTTACCATGGTCAATTGCAATATTCTTGACATGATCAGCTTAATGTATGCATGCACTTATATACATATATATAGGATTATAATATATTTTTTCAAAAGTGATTTCAAAATTATTACCATCTTAGTGATGCTGCATATTCCTGCTTTGTCATGTTCTTGATCAGCTTACACCCTTTCGTTGTTCCTTACTAAACATATTCAGACTTGCCATCAGTACCATAAGAATCAGCAGATGAATTGAAAAAACTCTCTTTGAATAGATGTTTTTCCCTCTTCTTTGATATGGTGAAATTATGTGTAACAGAACAAAAATATGCCTCCAAATAGAAGTTGGATTATGAATTGTGTTGGTCCAGGTGGATATGGTATTACTGATGAGTTTCGGATGGGCGTTAAGGAATTTATAGAATTATGCCAACAATATCCACAGTATATGGATGGAGAAAATATTCGATGTCCATGTTGTGATTGTAAGAGTTTAAAGTTCCTTCCACCAGATAGGGTGAGTTATCATCTTATCTCGAGAGGATTTGAACGTGGATATGTTAATTGGGTGAGACAAGGGGAGCCACACTGGGGTGAGACTTCGACTCATGCCCAATCTAGGGGTGAGACTTCGACTCATGCCCAATCTAGGGATGAGCACGAACCAGTGGTCTTTGAACCATTAATCACTAATGAACCATATGATTCCTTAAGGGATATGGTTACTGATGTAGTTGGTCCTGAATTCAATTGGGATACTAGGGACCAGCCAGAAGCCCCTAACCCAACAGTTCAAAAATTCTTTAAATTGAAAGATGCAGCAAATAGTCCTCTATGGCCTGGTTGTGAGAGTCATCCAGAATTATCGGCATTATCAGAGCTTTTAAATATCAAGTCTGAATCAAATTTGAGTGAGAGGCATTTTAATAGATTTTTGAAGGCCTTTGGCCAAATGTTGCCAAAGGGACATAGGTTACCAGACAGCTTCTATTCAAGTAAGAAAGTGGTTGCTCCTCTAGGGCTTGGGGTTCAGAAGATTGATACATGTGAAAATGACTGTATGTTGTACTGGAAAGAAGACAAAGAAATGCAAGAATGGAAGATAAGCCACCATCCTAGGTTTAAGCCTAGGAGACGTGGAGGAAAGAAAAAACATAAGGACATACCTTTTAAGCAGTTGTCTTATTTGCCACTTGCACCGAGGTTGCAAAGGTTATACACATCTAAAACCACTGCAGAGCACATGAGATGGCATAAGGAAACCCTCGGTGAGGATGGAAAACTCTGTCATCCGTGTGATGGTGAAGCTTGGAAGCACTTTGACCGGACCTATCCTTCTTTTGCAATTGAGGGACGGAATGTTAGGCTTGCACTATCAACTGATGGATTTAATCCACATAATCGAGGTGGTAGACCATACTCGTGTTGGCCTATTATTGTCACGCCATATAATTTACCTCCTTGGATGTGTATGGATCGGCCTTACATGTTCTTAACTTTACTCATTCCTGGTCCAAAGAGTCCTGGTAGAAGCTTGGATGTGTATTTGCAACCTTTGGTTGATGAGTTGAAAATATTATGGAACGTGGGAGTTGAGACTTATGATGTGTCAAAACAACAAAACTTCCAAATGAGGGCAGCTCTAATGTGGACCATCAGTGACTTTCCTGCTTATGGAATGATATCAGGTTGGAGTACGCACGGTAAGTTGGCGTGTCCCTACTGTAGGGATAAAATCAAGTCTTTTAGACTTAAACATGGTCGAAAACCGTGCTTCTTTGATTGTCACCGCCGGTTTTTGCCATTAGATCATCCATATAGAAATCAAAAAGACAACTTCAGCAAGGGAAGAATTGAAAGAGATGCACCTCTTGTCCGTCCAGTTGGTGATGAGCTTGAGGCTGAAGTTGCTTCATTACCAAAGATTGAGTTTGGTAAAACTAAGGACAACGTGAGAATAGAAGGGTTTGGAGAGACACACAATTGGTTGAAACGGAGCATCTTTTGGGACTTACCATACTGGAAAACAAATTTGATACGTCATAATTTAGATGTGATGCATATTGAAAAAAATATGTTTGATAACATATTCAATACTATTATGGACGTAAAAGGTAAGACTAAAGATAACGTAAAAGCCCGTTTAGACCTTCAGGACTTATGTAAACGTCGAGATCTTGAACTGAAGGAAATGAACGGAAAGTACCTCAAGCCTAAGGCAAGCTATACACTGTCAAAGGATGAAAGAGAAGTTGTATTGAAGTGGATAAAAAATTTGAGACTTCCAGACGGGTGTGCTTCAAATTTGGGTAGGAGTGTCAATTTGGATGATTGTAGTATGTACGGAATGAAGAGCCACGACTGTCATGTCTTTATGGAGAAATTGCTTCCTCTTGCATTTCGTGATTTATTGCCTGAGTCTGTGTGGAATGCCTTGACTGAACTGAGCCTATTTTTTAGAGATTTATGTTCGACTGTTCTCCTTGAGTCAAATGTGAAAACTTTGGAGGAGAACATCATTGTCACTTTGTGTAAGCTTGAGAAGATATTTCCTCCTTCTTTCTTTGATTCAATGGAACATTTATCGATACACTTAGCGTACGAAGCAAAAGGTGGAGGTCCTGTTCAGTATCGGTGGATGTATCCTTTTGAGAGGTGATTCTATCATGTATTAATTTTTATTTAATATTAAATGAATACTAATTCTGGATTCTATAGGTTTTTCAATACGTTGAAACGTAAGGTCAAGAATAAGGCACGGGTGGAGGGATCAATAGTTGAATCTTACTTAATTGAAGAGACGTCAACCTTTTGCTCTCACTTCTTTGCTCCAGATGTGGAAACAAGATCTAGAGACATAGGGCGTAATGATAATGTCAATCAAGAAGAATGCAATAGTGGTTTATCTGTGTTCAATGTCCCCGGTCGTCTTTTTAGCCTGAAAAGCCCTTCTCGAATCTTAACTCCAGCTGAGAAAGCCGCATCAACAATATATGTTATGCTAAATTGTCCAGAGATTATCAAATATGTTGAGTAAGTTAAATTTTAGTTCATATCGCTTAATACATAAAAATTTAAGTAATAGTTCGGATTATTAACATTCATTTGGTAGGCGCTATGATGCTGAAAAACATGCTCAATTACCAGATCTCACTCCTAAGGCATTAGGAGTGATGCGTGATAAAGAGTTTGCCTCATGGTTTTTTAATTATGTAAGTCGATCTTTATACATTCTTTAGATATGAAACTTTTGGTAGTTCTCTTAGACTGTATTACATTGATGAGAACTTAAATGTTTATTCTTATGCCTATAGGTTGACAATCCAACCAATCGAGTTAGTAACAATGTTATAAGACTATTTTCACGTGGATTTAGTACCATTGTCAAATGCTGGAATGGGTATTTTGTGAATGGATATAGATTCCACACACTTGACTATGGGGAAACAAAATCTACAATGAATAGTGGAGTTTACATTAGTGGAAGCTACTATGATGATGCTAGCCTAGACTGTTATGGAGAATTGATAGAAATCATTGAGTTGAGTTTCTTAGGTCCTGTCGATAGTACTGTGGTTATGTTCAAGTGTAGATGGTTTGATGTGGGAAAGCGCGGAATGAAGTTTCATCCAAGGTACAAGATTGTTGATATTAATTACAATCGTAGCATGGCAGAAGACAATCCTTTTGTTCTTGCTTCTCAATGTCACCAAGTGTGGTACACACCATATCCTTGGAGAAAAAAAGCATCTGATCGGGTTTGGCGTGCTATTTTCAAAGTTAAGGCTAGAAGTACATATGAGATGTCAAATACACTTGTACATCGGGAGCAAGCACCATTAGAGGAGTTTTACCAAGAGACTTCTACTAGTGCTCCAACTCATGTGATATTAGACAATGAGCTCGATGATGTTGCTATTTTAATTGATGCTCATCGTCAAGAGGAAGAAGTAAATCATGATGAATTACAATCTTTGGAAAGGAAAATTGAACACGGGGTAGAGTTTGATGAATCAAAAGAAGTACCGGAACAAGAACGGGATGAAGAGGAGGATGAATCCGAAGAGGGGGATGAATCCAAAGATGAAGATGATACTACTTCTGATGATAGTGCTAATGAGGATTGATGTATGTTGTAATTGTATGAGGTTATACAAATTCATATTACCTTAGATAAAATTTACATGTTTGCAGTTAATAATTCACTTTGAATTTGTAGAAACTTTTTATCTTCAAAGTTGCAGCATTATGTTTATGGTCATATAGCTAATTGTTTTTGGCAGTTATCATGCGGACTCGGGGAAGGGGCGGTCGGATGTTATTTGATGGAGACAAATTGAACTCCTATGCGGATCTTTTGGTGGGAAATACAAATCATCTCTTGGACTCAGATTCAGATAGATCAGATTCACGTGATGTGGCAGGTGAAGAGGATGAGGTGCACACACGAGAGAATAATTTACCTTGTGTATCCGAGCCACAAATCCAAGACGATCCAAATGATAAAGATACTATTGAGCATGATGAAAAAGGTCGAGAGATACTCGTCATAGATGGAAAATGGTAATATTGTTCTTTTTAGAATGTATTTCTTTTAAAAAACTAATGATCATTTATGGTTATTATAGATATATTATTATTTGCAGTTTTGTTAGTGTTGCTGCACCCAGGGTCATGCTAGAGGATTTGAGAGGTTGGTACAGAGGCATTTGGCCTACCTTTAGTAAAATACCAAAAAGTGTACAAAAAGACATGTTTGCTAGATTTAAGGTAATAAAATCTAGTCTATTTACTTCTTATTTTTTATTATGCATGTGATATACACAATCTTTAAATTATGAGAAATGCAGGGAAAATTCACTTGGCGCACTCCATGGACAGAGGAACAAGTCTTTAAGATATGGAAAAGTTATTTCAGCAGAACAATGAGTGGAGAAATGAGGCGCATTCGGGTTGCCGCAGGGTCAAGGTCAGTACCTTCACCTTCGTGGATGCGGTAAGATCTTTGGGAAGGCTTTTGGGATATATGGGAAACTCGTAAATACAAGATTCTTCAAAATCAAAATAGCAAAAACCGGCTTTCGGATCGGGATGGCCTTGGGGTAGTTAAGAGCACAACGGGCATCATTTCCATTTCTCATCATGCACGTAGGCTGGTAAGTAAGTTTTATGATACTTTGTTTTGTCTGGTACTTTTCTTATTGTTGATTTTTACTATATTGTTGATGAGTATTTCAATTACAGGCTCTCAAAAATGGAGGAAAACCAGTGTCTTTTCAAGAGGTTTTTGATCGAACTCATATGAGGAATAAAGGGAAGGGACCGTTTGTGGACCAAAAGTCAAAGAAGATATCAGTAAGTCATTTGTTCTTATTTAAAAGAGGTAAGATCTTTTGCATATGGAGTAATGTTATTAATTATATTTCTTAATTTACTTTTTAGGATGCCTACGGTACCAAGCTCAAAGAAAAACAATCTAAGAGTGATGGAGCTACCTCTTCAGAAGGTTCGGTAGGTTCATATGTGTATAATTCAGAAGTATGGGCTGAGGTATCAGGTGGCCCATGCAATGGACGTTGTTATGGATTTGGGAATTCATACAGTGGTAACGTCTCTTACTATAGTCATAGTTTAGGTACTGTCTCTTCACAAGTAGAAATGGAGCAATATAAGGAACGAATTCAAGAGTTAGAGCGACAACAACGAGAGCTACAAGAAATGAATAGTAACTTTGATCAGAAAGTTCAAAATGTCGTTTCTAGTGTACTTGCCGCCTATGGTATTTTTCCGGGCCAACATGTTTCTGCAGGACAGTGCATTAATCCTGGCCGATTCAGTCATTTTTCTGCTCCATCATCTAGCTACTTCCAACCTTTAGTTCCTCCTAGTTACTTCCCACCTCCAGCTTCAAGTACTCCTACTTACTCAATGCCTTAATAAGGTCTAATAAGGTTAGTAATGCTTGTATTTAGAGTGACTGTACATTTCCTTATTGCTGGCTTTACCAAAGAAATTATTTTTTCTTATGGAACTAGACATAATGTTATGTTTTGTTTTATTGTTAGAAAAGGATTTTATTGTTTGAAGAAGGAAACTTTTTTCAGACATGTTCTAATATGCTGAAAATTGCATGTAGTATAGCACCTCTTTACTGGCTTAATTGGATCAAGTTGGAAGTGTTGATGTACTGCATCGTTACTATCCTTTTAGACAGAATTGTCTCTACAGTCGTCGCGTCTCCGGTGAGTACAATTCCTTGCTCTCGATATCCCTATTTCCTTAATTGAATACATCTTCAGTTCTGCAGTTTTTACTTTGTATGATGTGTGATTGTTAATGAAAATCGTTGCTAAGTTATTTGGTACCCTCTGTGAAGCTTTGCTAAGTGTTTTTGTACACTTCTGTCATTTCCATTATTTTCTGAAATCTTTTAATCTTTGGTAAAGTTGATGGCTGCTTAGAAGAACTTGTGATCATTTTCTTATGAAATAGAAGTTGTAGTTAAGAAAATCATGTATGCCTCACCAGTTGTTGTGCTTTGTATTTGATTTCTGATACATTTATGAGTTCCTTTGTATTATAAGAATGTATCAGGTTATGTCTTCTTTTGTTATGCACCCTGAGAGCTTGCCAATATCATATCAATATTTCATTCAGAAAACTAGGCCAGTTGCAGCACCTGTGTATAAAGTTGTGATGGATTGCTGTAGAGGTTCTCCGGTAGATGTCGCCTTACTATCTAAAGTTGTGAGGGATCCAATGCTGTGAAATTGGAAGAATTTTTTGATATTATTCCTTGTTCTATTATTCACCCTGATTTAAACTCATGCTCTGTTCACAATGCAAGGCCAGATAGTAGATTGTTTTTTTATTATGACAGAATCTAGACATAGAATTAGCGTAGTTGTGCCGCTATTGGTTTTTGTAAAACAAGTATTATCATAGCACTAGCTCTGAATGAAACAATATGTCAATAATATGTAAAAATCTTTACATTGCTTATGAATTGATATTGGTACTTTTTATGGTATTTTTATTCAGTTTCATATTAATTGTTTTAATATAATTTGTTGGTTCATTTTGTTGTTATTGCTATTATTTATATTATTTTATAATTGATCAATTAGGCAAAATTTAAAATATTTAATTTTAGAATTTTTAAAAAATTATAATTATTTTTTAATAATGAAATTAGCAACAAAAAAATATGATAATGAATTGAAATCCAATATTATAATTAATATTAGCAACAAATATTTATGATGCTAAATAATTAGATTAATTTAATATTTAAATATTGAGTAACAAAATCAGCAACGAATGTATTCCTAGCTATGAGTAGGAACAAAAATACTCATTGCTGATCAGCAAGGAATATTTTCCTTAGTAAATTTTGTAGCAAAATTAGCAACGAAAATGTTTGATGCTAAAATCAGCGTCGAGCTAATTAGCAAGAATTTTTTTTTTCTTGCTAAATTCGTTACTAATGTAAATTAGTAACGAATTTCACCATTTTGCAAGGAAAACGCGTTGTTGCTATAATGGTATTTTCTTGTAGTGGCATTAATAATTTCTTTGGGTATTCTTTTCGCTTTGGTGGGTAGGAAAAGACCCTACCCATTAACAGGCATACTTATACCTCAAATCAAGAATATCATTTCTCTTCTTTGATATGGATTTAGAAGTAGACATTCTAAGAGAGAGAGAGAGAGAGAGAGAGAGAGAGAGAGAGAGGGGGGGAGGGGACCATGAAATAATAAATTAATTAATAAAATTTATTTAAAAAAACTACAAATTGGTTACCAGTTTAGCCGTCCTTGTTGCTGAAAACTCCCCCTTCTTGCAAAATGTTAGCAGCCAAGAATGTAAGAAGGCCTTATATCTCAAAGATATGGGCAAAATAGACAATAATCAATCAAAATTTAGGATAAAACACACAAAAATCAGGCATATCATGCATATTTCATGCATGCAGTGTTAATTACTAATGGCGAGGACTTTTCGTGCAGTATTTCATATAACACATGACATTTTTTTATTTTTTTTTTTTTGCAGATAAAGAGACAACAAGAGGATTATATGCATTTCCATCAAAACACAGGGGTGTTATGGAATTTATCCTCTAAGACCATGTTTACTATATTTGATTGGGCTAGATATCTTTGTTAATACAGCCTAGTCAGGCGTTTACTGCATTTTTGGTTAGCCCGTGATTTGATGTTTGGCCCGGTATAAGTCGGTAGTGGTCCATGATTTAAATCCCAACAATTCGGCCTAGATTACAATTAAGGATAGCCCACATGTGTTGGATTTTTTTTTCTCCACTTATGTCCTCCAAAGTGGTTAGACTAAGGTCTATTATACCCTTTCTTTGTCCACTAATTTCAACTTTAAGGGCCCATTTACTTTGATATATAAACCTGAATAAGAAAATTAGTATATGTTAATACAATATTTAATTTGTTGTATGGCAGCTCGATATAAAATCAAAACCCTATATTAATCACTGTTATATTAGGATGAGTTATACCACCAAAGAAGGTGGTATAACTTATTCCATGAATACTACAATCATAAAGCCTCAACCAAGTCCAACTTACCCTCGGTTGGTAGGTACAAAAAATCAGTGAACCCACCTACTAAAAAGTGTTAATCAAATTGTCTAAATCTTTTAAAGAACTCATATTGAATTCCTAATGGAAAAAAAAGCTCAAAGTAAAAATTGATGAATGTATAAAACAAATTGATAACAGAAAACCAAAGCAAAAAAGAGGTAAAAAATTTGCACCATAATTCAAAAGAAACAGTAATAGCAATTTAATTACAAAAAAAAATATATACATATAGCTTACCTGAAGTGTTAGCTCCCCAATTTCATTTTTGAAAGAATAGGACCCAGCAGTCTAATCAGGGTTGCTCATCGAATTAGGGCATACAATCGCATTTGGGAGAAAATTCTTGTTTCTATAAAATTTTGTACTAAAAGGGCTAAATATTACTAATTTCCCACTGTCTTTATCTCAAGGTACTATAACTACAACCTATGACCTTTCTCAAGATACAACAACTTTCTATCTCAAAATAGCAGCACTACAAACTTTGAGAAACGGCGAACCAAACAATATTTTGAAACTCTCTTGCTAAACTCTACTTCCAGAATGTGTTTATGCTTACGAATGCTATGAAATGTGTTGAATGAATAATCAAACGAAACGGGAGGCCTATTTATAGGAGTTGGAAAGGTGTATCGAACGGACATGCCTAGTCAAAAATATGCATTTGAAAGGTTATGACCTTTCATCCGAATGGACGCATCATTTCACACAAAGTACATACCATTTCACTCAAATGGACGCATCGTTTCACCCAAAAGGGTTTCACCAATGACACATTCTTTCAACCAAAGGACACCCATATTCAGTTGATTTAGACATGGTCGGATGATGATTGGACGTTATCAACCATCGTCCACTTGTCATGAGCTATCACGAGCTGTCACGAGCTTGTTATGCGTCGCACATAGTAACCAATAACTTGTCACGATTTATTCTTTAATTTATCATTCACTATTTTTCAACAATCCCCCACATCAATGAAAATTAATGCATATGAGCATACAGACACTTAAGAGAGTTTCAACCGAAAAGTCATTGCATCAGGATAGGTAGTTTGTGGCTTTGAACCTTCCTTAGGGGAATGTCATCGGATTTACTTGGCTAATTAGTGAATCATGATGTCTTGAACTGTTCAAACCGTTGGTATAAACCAAGATAATAGTATCCCCACAATTCCTTCTCTAATATCTTTAGTTCTCACGATTGAGTCCGTTTTGGTCCTAGACTCCATCTTGGATCATAAATGTTTTACATTTGAAGCGGTCCGTCTTCACACTTATAAAGGTGAGTTCGCTAGGCAAGATTCGAGCTCGAGCTCAAGCTCGAACTGTTGGAGCTCGTCGTGCTCGAGCCATACCACTTGAACTGTAAGAGCTCGTCGAGCTCGAGCCATACCACTCAAAATCGAGCTCGAGCTCGACTCATTGCCACCCCTACCCAATACTACCCGATGAGACCCCACCAATTTGTCCCAATTCTCTAATTCTCTCCACAAATACAGCAACAAACTCTCTTTAACTCTTTCTCTCTCTTAACTCCCTCTCAACTTTCGATCTAATTCTCTTTCTCTCTCTCAACTTTCCGTTTAACTCTCTCAATTCTCTCACTCTCTTTTTCTCTTTCTCAGGTTTCCATAACTCCCTTTCTCTCTCTAAGGTCTCCTGTCAATGTTTCTTTCTCTCTCTTAACTCCGTCTCGCTCTGATCTCCAAACTTGCCACCACGTCCACCACTGTCGATATTTTTCGGCTGCTGGAATCTTCGGGCCACCGACTATGATGAGGCTCATTGCGCTGCCGGCTGGCGCCGCTTGACAAACACTGTCACTGTCCTATTTTGGATACTTGTTTAATTCCCCAGGTCCCCTTTCAACGAGTCTATTTGATTTTATTAGTTCTTATGTTGGGTTTTAGATTCACTAAAACTGATTTTTTCAGGTATTATTTATCATAAATTTTGGGGATTAGGAGTAAAAACAAATCATGGGGGATTCTTGAATGTTTATTCATATGTGTGTGTAGTTAGCTGATAAGCTGTGTAGCTGTATGGCTTTGTTTATTGTTTGTGGTTTGGATTTCTCATAAATAAAAAGAAAAATAAAACGGGCTTGTTATTGCCAAAAAAAAAAAAAAAGAAGAAACATTGGGTCCGGGTTGAACCCAACCCAAAAAATTGGATTTGTTATATGTCTCCGGGTCTAGAGACCTATTATTGGGTCTTGAGTTGAATGGGTAGAACTTGGGCATTAATAATTTCTTTGGGTATTCTTTGGGCTTGGGTGAGTAGGAAAAGACCCTACCCATTCAGGCATACTTATACCTCAAATCAAGAATATCATTTCTCTTCTTTGATATGGATTTAGAAGTAGACATTCTAAGAAAGAGAGAGAGAGAGAGAGAGAGAGAGAGAGAGAGAGAGAGAGAGAGGGGACCATGAAATAATAAATTAATTAATGAAATTTATTTAAAAAAACTACAAATTGGTTACCAGTTTAGCCGTCCTTGTTGCTGAAAACTCCCCCTTATTGCAAAATGTTAGCAGCCAAGAATGTAAGAAGGCCTTATATCTCAAAGATATTGGCAAAATAGACAATAATCAATCAAAATTTAGAATAAAACACACAAAAATCAGGAATATCATGCATGTTTCATGCATGCAGTGTTAATTACTAATGGCGAGGACTTTTCGTGTAGTATTTCATATAACACATGACATTTTTTTTTTTTTCGCAGATAAAAAGACAACAAGAGGATTACATGCATTTTCATCAAAACACAGGGGTGTTATGGAATTTATCCTCTAAGACCATGTTTACTATATTTGATTGGGCTAGATATCTTTGTTAATACAGCCTAGCCAGGCGTTTACTGCATTTTTGGTTAGCCCGTAATTTGATGTTTGGCCCGGTATAAGTCGGTAGTGGTCCATGATTTAAATCCCAACAATTTGGCCTGGATTACAATTAAGGATAGCCCACATGTGTTGGATTTTTTTTTTTCTCCACTTATGTCCTCCAAAGTGGTTAGACTAAGGTCTATTATACCCTTTCTTTGTCCACTAATTTCAACTTTAAGGGCCCATTTACTTTGATATATAAACCTGAATAAGAAAATTAGTATATGTTAATACAATATTTAATTTGTTGTATGACAGCTCGATATAAAATCAAAACCCTATATTGATCACTGTTATATTAGGATGAGTTATACCACTTATTCCATGAATACTACAATCATAAAGCCTCAACCAAGTCCAACTTACCCTCGGTTGGTAGGTACAAAAAATCAGTGAATCCACCTACTAAAAAGTGTTAATCAAATTGTCTAAATCTTTTAAACAAACTCATATTGAATTCCTAATGAAAAAAAAAAATAGCTCAAAGTAAAAATTGATGAATGTATAAAACAAATTGATAATAAAAAATCAAAGCAAAAAAGAGGTAAAAAATTTGCACCATAATTCAAAAGAAACGGTAATAGCAATTTAATTACAACAAAAAAATATATACATATAGCTTACCTGAAGTGTTAGCTCTCCAATTTTATTTTTGAAAGAATAGGACCCAGCAGTCTAATCATGGTTGCTCATCGAATTTGGGAGAAAATTCTTGTTTCTATAAAATTTTGCATTAAAAGGACTCAATATTACTAATTTCCCACCGTCTTTATCTCGGGGTACTAATACTACAACATATGACCTTTCTTTTGTTTTTTATGGTACATTAGCATAAATGACCGAAGCTGAAATTAGGTAGACAGAAAAAATGACCCTTAAATATGTTGTTTTGTCCAGAAATGGACCAGCCCCAGTTGAGCTTTCCAAAGCAATCTTGACCATTAGTTTTTGGCAGCAGAAAATACCTCCACGCTTTCTTTTCTAAGTCATGGTTTTCTTTTCATTCCTCTTTCTTCACACACACATTCACAATGAACAAAGCGCGCACACACATATATATAGATATATATGATTCCTTCTTTCTCATCATAGAGACACTGTCTGAATAAAGAAAATGGGAAGCCCAAAGGAGCAGCAGCACATAGTGATGCTGCCGTTCATGGCGCAAGGCCATCTGATCCCATTCTTGGCATTAGCCAACCAAATCCAGCGAAGGTATGGCTTCAAGATTACCGTAGCCACCACCCCTCTGAATCTCCGCTACCTCAGCACTACCATTTCCAAGAACTCGACAAGCTCCCAGATCCACTTATTCGAGCTGCCATTCAACAGTTGTGACCATGGCCTCCCACCCAATACTGAGAACACAGAGGCGTTGCCCCTCAGCCAAATTGCAACTCTCTTCCACGCCTCAACCTCTCTGGAACTCCCTTTTCGAGGGCTGATTCAAGATATATCAGTCAGAGATGGCAGCCCCCCGCTCTGCATAATCTCAGATGTTTTCATGGGATGGGCTAATGAAGTTGCCAAATCTTGTGGCACCGTTAATATCACCTTCACCACCGGCGGCGCCTACGGCACCGCCGCTTATGTGTCCTTATGGCAACACCTTCCCCATCGTGGGACGAACAAGGATGACTTCAACCTGCCGGGATTTCCTGATTCCTGCACTTTCCATATCACTCAGCTGCATCATTTCCTGAGAGCTGCAGATGGGTCAGATTACTGGTCAAGATTCTTCCAGCCTCAGATTGGACACTCATTGAACTCCTTCGGGTGGCTGTGCAACACGGCTGAGGAGATTGAACCCTTTGGATTGGATGTTCTCAGGAGATACACAAAGCTGCCTGTTTGGTGCATTGGCCCACTTCTCCCACCATGCATGATGTTGGGTCGAAAATCATCTCGTGTTATTGGCCAACACACAGGCAGAGAGCCCGGAATTCCTCCAGAGAAATGCCTGGAATGGCTGGACTTGCACCAAGACAAGTCTGTTCTTTACATATCTTTCGGTTCCCAGAACACCATCAGCTCCTCCCAGATGATGGCCCTGGCAATGGGATTGGAGGATAGTAAAAAGCCATTCGTTTGGGTGGTTAGGCCTCCGGTTGGTTTCAACTTGAGGGGTGAGTTCAAATCGGAATGGCTGCCGCAAGGCTTTGAGGAAAGAATGGGAAAAAGGAATCAAGGATTGGTGGTGCATGGATGGGCACCCCAATTGGAGATTCTTTGCCACAAATCAACAGCTGCATTCTTGAGTCATTGCGGGTGGAATTCGATCATGGAGAGTTTGAGCCAAGGTGTGCCGATGATAGGGTGGCCGTTGGCGGCGGAGCAGGGGTATAATGCCAAGATGCTGGTCGAGGAAATGGGGGTGTGTGTGGAAATAACTAGGGGTGTGGAGAGTAGCATTAGCAGGGAGGAAGTGAAGAGTGTGATAGAAAGAGTTATGGGTGGAGGACATAAAGCAGAGGAGATGAAGAAAAAAGCAGCTGAAATTGGGGAGTTAATAAGAGCAGCTTTGAGTGAGGAAGGAAGCCAAAAGGGGTCATCACATAGAGCAATGGATGAATTTGTGTCTGCCCTTCTTACCAACAAACAAGGCATCGCTTGATTAGTCTTCATATTTGTCTCAGAGAGTAAGATGCGTTGTAGGGATTTCTCTGTTTCCCTTTTGTTCAAATGCGAAGCATTTAGTAGCAGATAAGCAGATGGCAAAAGGTGATTTAATCCTGTTTTGTGTTTTTATTTTCAGAGTGCAAAATATGTATTTCCAAATTTATATAAATTTTTGTGTGACATGAGAATGTTTGGATTAACAAAATGAAATTATGTTATATATTAAATTGTGGTGTCAAATTAATATATAAACAATCATGTTTTCATTTAATTATTGATTTAAAAGTAAAAAACTGGAAAATGAAAATGAAAATACAAAATGGTACGAGACTACGAGACTTGTTATCTCCGACCTGAAGACTTCAGATTGCGTCTCAATTTGTCATAATTCAAACTGTTATGATCTTAGAGTTAGAAACTTTAAGCGACAATTTTAAAATCCTTCATAATAATTGGAAATATGATTTGAAATGATCATGAAGGATATAACATCAAGAATTGAAAATTAAGAGAAAAATTCACACGCAACATGAGGAATTAAAAGAAAAGGTTTCAGGAATAAGTTGGTCAAAATGACTGGAAATGCAATCTGATAGATAGCCTGGAGCTGAGAACATGTCACAGTGGAAGGACGCCATTACCACCTGCAAACCTACATGCATAAACCAAATTTTCTAGTTCTGGGAGATAGACCTCAATCTCCATAAACCAAATTATGTTGATTTATGCTTTGCATATCAAATGATCGCGCCAAAACTCAAATCGTTTCAATCTACAAATGTCGAGATAGACCTCAATCTCCACTTCCAACGATGAACGATCCCTTGTGCTAAACCAAATCTGTTCGCATCATAAAGGATCGATGGGAATAAATATCAACGTTATAGCCAAAGTACATTGATGTAATAGGGATTAGATGTGAAGAAAGCAGTGAGAAAGATACTAATATGAGAAGAAAGATATGTGCATATACAACTGCCTGTAGGACTTGAGATCGATATACACTGTTTAGTCTTATATAGGCAAAGTGCAGAATTATGCTTCCATGATCTCCGTCAATATAAAAGCCTAAAAATCCATGGCTGTAAAACTAAAGGGTCAATTCTGCTAGTAAATTGATGACTCATATGCATCAAGCTTCTCCAGAAGGAGCAGTGAGTTCTGCGGAATCAGTGCCATAGCTCCAAAGTTGTTTCAGCTCCCCCCTTACTGAACCCAACACGACACAAGTTCCTGAGATTTGCAAAACACGTTAAAAAATGGGAAAGAAAAAAAAAACAGAAAGGCATAGAAAAGGAAAGAGTTTCTCTGATTGATCAAATAGTGGAAACAAATTCATACCCAGTGTACACGGTACTAGATAGAGGAGAGCGGGCTGACCATGCCCGTCCATCAAGTACAGCCCTAAGTACGTGAAAAGTAGGCCTGCAGTAAACATATAAAGTCCTAATAATTAGGTCATGCTACTCGGATATCCCCAAATGCAGCTTTGGCCAGAAAAAGACATGGTTAAAAACACTCATAAGCTATAACTTGGGCAATACACAAGTGGGGCTGTGAAACATTGGTTTGCACACAATAACGTCTAACATTTCACTTGTTGCATTATCATGTGCACATTCAGAGCTTACAAATCCATATAGGGAAATATGCTAAGCAAAGTAAACACTGATGCATGAATCCATTATTGTTTAAGTTTCGTATTTCAGTTATGCAAAACACAATAAGAGCAGACATTTCAAGAATAAACAACCAAGACAGAGAATGTAATTACATGAGAATGTAACATATATACAATGAAATATGAAAGGGAAACTACTTATATACATATATTTATATATATGTATGTATGTCTATGAGTGCATTTTAAACAAAAGCAAGTCATATCGGCACAACAGTTTATGGTGCGAAGAGCACCGCTTTTATCACATGAGCGCCTAGCTAAAAAAGTTCAATAATCCATCTAGCTAGAAAAGTTGAACAATAGTCGAGGTGCATGTGCATCTTTGCAAAGAGCATCAAATCAATCTGTTCAATGGTTCATTAAAGGGGAGAAAACTAATACGCAATGATACGGTAAAAATGATGGAGAATTAAGACAAATCGTAAGACCTCCAAGCAAACTAAAGAGAGGTGGAGAAGCTATTCCAAGAAATGAAAATCTAGCATACACATATAATAAATGAAGGAGCTACCAACTTATTAAAGAATAGACATACGATTTTCTTCCATAAAATTAGGTTAAATGGGATGTCAAAGAAGTGAAGATTGGTAAAGCTTCGGACCAAGTTTAGATGCATTAATGCCTCGTCAAACGTGGTTTTCTAGATTAGCAACTTCATTAACAAATTCAATTTCAACAGAAATTGGCAGGAAATAAAGGTGACACTAATTCTTCTAAAACTTTGATAATGAGCTATGCAACAGAGCAGCGAAGCTCAAAGAGGGAGTAACTGAAAAATAACTAGGATTTGAAATATTATCTTGAAGCATCAATTTGGGCTTATAGCTGAGTTATTGAGCATAGAATATTAAGAACTAAGAACACTGATTAAGCACATCATAGAAAAAGTAGGATCTTCACGAGTTTTATTTATCTAAAATAAGTTCATAGTAGTGTATCTCAAGATGTTTTATATTGTGTTTTATGAAGGAAACAAGTCCAGAATTGAAAGCAAATCTGATCAAGAATATAAGCCAGGAGATTATGACCACCATAAGAACCTGCTAGAGAGCAGCGAATACTGATTACAACATGGCTGCATCAAGGAGAACAGAGTTTGTAATTGCTTAATCTTGAGTTTGGAATATTATTACGCAATCCAATGAAGCCCATGGCTACATATTCGTTGCAGTTGATATTATCTTGATCGAGGAGGCTACTACAGAAAACTTCTGTCAAATGGATCACCCAGAGAGTTTTGAAGTGATAACTACCCAAAATAAAGCTGTCATATGTTGGGCAGTTCTGCAGTCTATGCTACCATCACACACAGACTTGCAAGATGCAGTTTTATATTTATAATCAATTTACATGAAGTGCATGAAGTTGAGATGAGATCACTCAAAGCAGCAAAGCTACTTGAATTCACGAGTGCCTCCAATGTCTGAAGGAGTTGTCAAGTTCCTATAAGGGAAAAGTTTTATGATACAGTAGATAGTGGGACTCACCAAAATCAATGTCAATAGAATGTAGAAGAGCTAAGAACCTCAAGGTAGAGATGTAAGAACCAGAAGAAGGCTAAGGTAACAAATGAGGATACTCATAAGTTGGTTAAGCTAGCACCTTTTTTAAGAAAATTTGTCGAGAAATGTTCGATGCAAAAATGGACGCGACCAACAAAATGGTAAGCCTAACGGTAGACAGCCTGCCTACCTAACTTCACACAGACTGAGGTTATTAAAGGATCTGCATCTGTGGTTTAACTTTAGATTGACCCTTGATTGAGCGGAGTGGAAAGAGAGGACTAATGTAGCAGACCTCATCTATTCATAAGATAAGAGCTTTGTTAAGTTGAAAGCATTATAGAAATTAAACATCCCCATTATCGCAAACCAGAAATTAATGTTGACTTACCACCTCTAGACAGCTTTTTAGTTGTAAGAAATGGTCAATATATATGATGCACCTACATAGAACTAGCCAGTCTATACCTTTTCATAGCATTATGACGTTCTAGGTGATAATCAAGAGTAACAAAGTAGATATTAACACTAGAGGTTTGATATCCCGGTTTCAACAGTTACCATTAGATTTTTTAACATTGTCTTGACTCCTGATTTTGGGTAAAAACATCATTTTTATTCATAAAAAATAAAGATTTAATATACACATAGAATACTCCAAGACGCAGAAAGTAAACAGATTTAGTCAACCAGACTGCATATAGGTCCAGGTCACTGCAAACCGGATACTGTCCAAAATGATTGGAGGCAAAAATAGATAGAACAGAATACTCAACCATGCAGCACATATACTCACCAACTCCATAGCCAATTGTCAACCAAAGAAAGTATCCATTTAGTAATATCTTCTTATTGGCTTTGTCAAATCTGAAACACACGCCGAAAAATGGGTCTTGTTAGTCAAGTAAAACAGCTGAAAACATTTAATCATGACATATTTATTCATCTCCTGGCTTAGCTGCATATCCATCATACCGGTATATTGATTTTTCTGGTAAAAATTCCATCAATGAACCAAGGACATGAAATTTGTAAATGGATTCCAAAATTAAAACACGGCAAAATATTGGACTAGGTATTAAAGAATTATATAAATGAAACAACGAACAGAAATACACATTGAAATATTACTCCTATGATATTATCATTGTTAATCAAAAGATCATTGGAGGTTTCCAAGAAAATACCTAAAAGCAAAGGACACCAGCAAACCTGGGAATAGAATATCCCCAAAGCCTATCATGTTATAACCGTAATAAGGATCAGCAAGTCGAGGAACTCTCAGAAGCATGGGGATTGATTCTCCACCGCTTTTATCACCCTCAGCAACCTAATGGCATGGGAAAAGATCAGGTTGACAAAGCTAAATTAAAATTAATGTACAAGAGTAATGCCAATGATCTTTTCCCCAAATATAATTATTTAAGATCATACAAGTCTATTCCACTGATAAGCACCACAAAGAACTTCAGGTTGTGGGAAGACAATGTAAACTACGAAAGGATTCAAAGGGAAGAAAGCAATCCATGCACTAGAAAGGGATGATCTTGACATATCAACTTTTTAAAACCTTTAACGGCAGAAAAAAGTTGACGTATAACCATTGCAACAAAAATAAACCAACAACAATTGGTACACCCTATGACAGATTACCTCTAAGTGGTGAATATGATAATTCCCATTCTATTGTTCTTATTTGTTTTGTTAGCCAGTTGACCGTTGGCATTCAGAAAGAAATTCCAACACCAAAACATAGCTTGATAGTTTCAACCTCATGTTTTTCAAACTTCTCAACACCTAACAGCATCAGGCCATACAACTAAAGTCAAAATAAATTAAGGAGAGATGGGGCATCAAGACAATTATGATCATGAACAAGAGTGCAAATGCTGCAGCATTTACAATGGACCCATCATTTAGATATTACTTAAGTTTTGGGCATATCTGCATATTAGATTAGAGTTCTACACTACCTCTCCCAAAATAGTGGACTCTTCAGTTTCTTGGTAATACTGTAGACTGAGGAGAATTAGACTGAAAGAGCAACTTCCAGAACATGTAATCTTAAAGGTTGCTACCTTGTTTATGCATCCTACCTACCAGGTCAGTGTACCCAGACATACACTCTAGCTGAGCGCATTTGCTAATGAACAGCAGCACAATCTATCTAGGGCTTACTCCAGGATTCATCACACTAGCGATTCAAAAACATCAAGCAATAGTTAGGAAGAAGAGGACATGATGCTTCACTTTCGGCATAGGCATTTTTCAAATCTCCACCACGTGATATACATCCTACTGCTTTCGTCTTGATTGATATATTTTGACTAGGAGTCATTCTAGAAACATGGAAGAACACTCAATACATACAATATATTATACAAAGGGTTAATTACACTTAGACCCCCTCTGAAAATACGAAATTACACTTTTTCCCGAAAAGTTCTGAAATTACACCTACACCCCTTACAAAAATTCTCCATTTACACCTGTCATCATTCCATTAGGATTTGGACGAAAAATGTTGTCATGGGCAAAAAAATTACATAAACTTTTAATTTTACCCCTTTTTTAACATTCTCATGTAATAATTCTGTAGTTATAAGGGTAAAATGGTAATAATGTTAACCTCACTCCGTATGTATATATCACATTTATTCCCTTATAAGTACAAAAATATGCACGGAAATGTTTAATGAGGTGTAAAATTAAAATTGTGTAATTCTTTTCGCTTATGTCAGTTTTGTTCGTCTAAACCCTAATGGAAGGGGGTCAGGTGTAAATGCAGAATTTTTGGAGGGGGTGCAAGTGTCATTTCAAAACTTTTTTGAAAGTGTAATTTCGCATTTCCAGAGAGGGTCTAAGTGTAATTAACCCTTATACAAACATCGAATTATAAAAAGAGAACATCGGGGACAAATGAAAAGCGTGATAGAAGGAAGGTTTCCATGTGCAAATTAAAAGGATCATTACATGAAAGGAAAGAGAGAAATGACAAGAGTCAGCAACTTACTGCAATCATAACACTGTCATGGAATATAAATGGAGATAGGAAAACCCAAAAGATGTCGTACAAGAATGCGCAACATAGAAGTACGGTGGCAACCTAAAATACAACAAACAATCAGCTGAAAATAAAAAGACATTAGCAATAAGTCAACAGCTATGGTTTATCCACGTACCTTTATGTTTGGTAATTGAGCCAATGGCAACACAGTTATCATCATACAAATGCCCTGACGTCCACAGATATTGTAATATTCAGAAATACATTTTGCAAAACTTGATGTTGCATGGATCAGAAATGTTGACAAAAATGTCAGAAGGCTATATAAATGCAAGTGATACAACACCACCAGATAGTTCACAGGCCAAACTACTTGCAGAAGAATCCAAGGGTCACAAACAGACTAGACAAGACAACCCCAACATCCCAAAAACATCAATGCATGACAAGTGCAGAGGCAGCCACATAATAAACAGAGAAATTGCAAGTGCGTATAGTTGAAAATCTAGAAACTTAGTATTCATATGTACATCAAAGATACAGAAATACATGCACCAGCCAAGACGCATGTAGTAAACGTTGACCTAACATAAATAAAGAATGTAAATACATTGATATTATCTAATCATAAGCAATAACATAAAATATTAGATAAACCGTACTCCTTAGAAGACATGAGATATAAAGTACAATGATATCACAGTTAAGTGTATATTCCATCATCACAACATTGAATGATTTTATTAGGTCATCCATAAAATATTAAAATCAAAAACTTCCTATCAAGTATCAATATCTGCACTTTTATAGAAAATAGACATTATAAGAAAACTATAAAGAAAGCTAGAGTATACAATTTACTGATTTACAGTCATGAATTATCAAATGAGACACTCGCTTGAATAAGTCCAGGGGGCCAAGTGCTTTGTGGTGGAACGAATATTTGTTTATGTCAGATGCACAATTCAGGACAGTAGTGAGGGGCAGTTGGGTTTATTTGATAGCTTACAAGAATGTCTTGTCCAATCCAAGAGTATGATGACTTCCGCTCAACAGCCCAAACAATGGCAAAAACCAGACAGAGTATCAAGACAACTAAAGAGAGAATGGAAATCTCCCCTATAATTGGCAGATCCACTGTCTTCTGCCCACAACCCTTGCATTTGCTGCTCAAGAAACAAGAGTAAATAGGTAAAGATTACATGAAAACAATATAATGATATAGCAATACATATTTCGGGAACACAAGTAAAGCATACCTTGAGACCAATGAAACAATACAATTATGCATTCCCTGATAGCCAAAAAGAATGAGTAAGTAGGGCCTAGTATTTGTTCCTATGGAATGATATGCCTAAATTTTCAGCAACAAATGTACCCGTCACTGTAAGCATGCAAAACTAAAATAAAAATATAGACCAATATCAAGATGAAATCTCACAAACTGCTATGACATCATTCTCAGATATGCTATGCATGTTACAAACAACTATGAGACGGGTCAAAATAAGAGACTATTTGGAAGCAATAACACTTGACAAGTTGCCTGAGATTTTATTTTTGTACAATCATTTGAACGTGGTGCGGTGGTGCGGTTTTGTCCAGAAGCAACAAGCTGCGGGAAAAAAGGCTTATGGAACAGGCAAGAATTCAAAATGATAGTAGAACTAAGGCACAAAATATCCTGCAAAAACATACTGTACTGAAAGATGAGTTCAAGAAATAAATCACAAATGCTGCAGGTAGCAGTTTGAAAATTATACTTTGAAACCAAAACATGTGGAAACAGTTCAGTTCCAGGAAAAGCTGGAAAATCAGTTCCCAATCAAGGAACTGCAAGGATAGATTTGTCATTCTGATACATGATTCAGAGGAGCTTAATATACTAATGTTTTTCCAGACATCTTATGCTAAGATTAGTCCTGTACATGTTTCAAATAAACGCTGTTCAGGTTAACAGAAACTGTAGTTCCATGATTCTGGACTACTCTAATTTCCAGCTGCCTTGAACAAAGGGGTGTCACAGGACACAGGGTATTAAAATCATAACCTATTGTGGCCGCACCAGACATAATCTAATTATATACGTCATAATTAAATATTTGTATTACACATTCCTGTATTCTATTTATTTGCATGAAGGACTGATTCACCCAACAGCGTAAGATCGTGATGGTTTTCCCTCCATGTAGGTAATGGCTGCTCAATACCTCCACGTAGGTAATGGCAGATATCAACCCAATAAGTACTGCTTGCCTCTCCTATTGAGAGCAAGATCACAAGACGACTACAAAAAATTACCTTATAGCATTTGCCAAAAAGTTGGTTGTGAAATGCAAATAGTTTGAGCATGGAAATAGATGAGAAGATGAACAGTCAAAAGATTCGGATTTGAAGTGGTAACAAACTTAATATGGAGATTACAAATTAATGTGTTATGTAAAAAATACCTCAAGAATTAACTTGATTTTTAAGTTCTAAATTTTCAAATTTGACAGAAAATGTACCCACACCATGAAAGTAGCCTCTGTCAGATCATCAAAATTTTCTAATGGCCCAATAGTTTATGAACTCCTTCAATTTCTAGACAAGATCTCTAAAGAACAGATTCCAACCGCAGGCTTGTCAATTTTTAGGTATTATGATAACCCCTGAACCATTTTCAATGCCAACACTCCTCTATAACTTTATGAGATCCACTTCTAACAAAATCCTGAAGGGGAAATGAATTATAGTTTCCAAACAAGGGACAAACTTCCAGCAGGTTCCTGATTATTTATGTTAAATGATAGAATGAAATACTTTTTGTAGATTAATCTGTTATTCTTTGATTCCTCTCCGCAACCTGTATTAGCTACACCTCAGAGACTAGCTCCCTCGTTCGTTCCCCTCACCCAAGGGTCACTCACTCTAGCGTGTCTCTCTGTAGGGGAGCAACCCCTTAGTCAACGATCAACTTTCGATTAGTAACTTTCGGAATCCCATAAACATTATTACCTGGACCAAACAATTCACTTTTGAATCTCTATATGGGCAATTCCTGCGGCACCAGAGAAGTCATATTCTTTTCTACATAATTTTGATAAAATCTCTTATTTCTGCATTTTCTAGTCTGCAGAGGTTGTCCTTCATCAGGTACATAAAATACAGATATGTATACATGAAGGATGCAACATCCAAGTTACTATACAATTCCCTTTAGTTCTTCGAAAGTATTGAATGAAAAAGTTTAACTTTTTATCTCCATTTCCAATTCTCGGAAACCAGAGAAATTAAGTTCCAGATTGAAAAAATAGTGAATTAGAAAGAGAAGACTCATTACAGTCATTAACTTTGTACGTAGCAAGTCGGTAACACACACAAAAAAATCAAACAAATACATGAATGCAAATATAACTATTTGATGATGACAACGAACAGAATGAGCACGAAGATATGGATGCTAACAATGACAAGAAACCATTTTGAGCATGGTGACTAATTACAGTGACAACAAAGAGAATACAGAGGACATGCCAATAAGATTGTGCATGATCCTAATTTTGCTGGTCCAAATATTTTGCAAAACCACAAAAAAGAGAAGTAACTATATGCCACCAAGCATTTTCTTTATTTATTCATTTATTTTTGGATAGAAGTATATCAGAGCAACTGTAAAAGCAGTATCATGGAACTGTTAAAATATTTCGTTAATCTCCCTCCATCTGGAAGAAAAAATGATCCCTATAAAACATATGAAACTGTTCTTAGTATTTTCTTCAGTTGTCCAAATTGTACATTGCAAAAGATTAATTTTTCGACTTACCAGTCGATGCAGTTTACAAGAGTAAGAATTAAATAGGGTCATAAACTTACATACTCATGAAGTGATGGATAAATACAGAAAAGTAACCAAAGTATCAATGGCCTCATTTAATTACTTTTTAGACTCAGACTCTTAGTTTAGTATAAAAAGGTATGTTATATACTCAAATCTTTTTCCTTTTACTTTCTTGGTCTGCATAAGCTAAAGGCCTGCAATAATCTTGCGAGGACTGAATCAAATCAAATTATGATTAATGATTGTATGCAACTAGATTATCATTATCTCAAAGTGAAACAAGTAATTGGAATGCATATTTACCTCAATACCGCCAATGCAGAAAAGTACGATTAGCACCCAGATGAACCATGATGACATAAAGAAGTACAGGAGCAGCAGAAAAGTTGATGCCATTATAACAAAAACGATAGCACTTTTCGTGTTAATCTGGAGGATTTCCTTCTCTTCCTCATCCTTCACTAGTGCATCATATTCCTAACATGGAAAACCAGAACAATTAGTGCAGCTATCACATTTATCAAGGGAAAAAAGAAAGAAATGGACCTCCAAGTTCTGAGCAAAATGTTTATCCATAACAAATAAGTAACACAAAAATTAGAAACTGTAATAGTCTAGATATGCTCCTTCTGGATATAAAGCTAATATAAACAAACAACTAGACATAGTGACCTAATTAACAATAAAACTAGAGAACTGCTTGCGCTAGGAATCTTATCGTACAGGAAACATAAACACAAAATATGTTATTCATGGAACCTTTCGTGACAATTGATTATAGCGTTCATCAGTTTGCTCTGATCCAGTGATTTCTGACCAAAGTGAAGCAGAAACTATCGTCCCAACAGCCATCAGCCACAAGATTATCATTGAGTAGTCTAAAATTGGTCGATTTGGAGAATATAACAGTAGTTCCACTACACCAGAAAAAATAGATTTCAGCATGTGAGTTATCAATGAATCATATTTGAACAAGATACACAGACACCATAATAAGCACAAAAATTTTGCAGAATGCCAAGATATCTGGTGAAAAACTTATACGAGTAACAATAGCAAACATGACTGGAAGCATTCCTGCTTGTTGCAAGATAAGGTGTAAACCATCTCATATTGTGCTTTGGTTATAAAGCATAAGAAATTATAGTACTTCTCTTCTGGCAAAAGGTATTCTATTTCGTGTTCAGGTAGACTAGAAGGCAAATCTGTTGCCAATGGTGTAATGTGGAAAAATGCCCATTTCAATGATAAATAGATGTCGCATTACAGATTCACATGCAACAGGCCAATGCTCATCTTTCTTCGGCTTCTATTTTAGGCAGCCAGGCACCTAGTTCACTTTCTTCATGTGAAAGAAGAGAGAAACAGAATGAGTCTCAAACAGAACTACTCACCAAGAGAAGTTGCAACTGGGACAGGATCAGCCAATTAGATCTGTCATTTCTCCTTAACTTAAAGGCTCTAGATTTCCAATTATAACCAAAAGGTCAAATGCATTAATGAATTGGAGAACTACGGATAGGACATACAAGGAAAGCTGATGCCAGTTTAACTTGAAAGCATCACAAAGAAACCAAAGATATAAAGTATAAATACATTGTCTAATCAACAAAATAGAAAAAATTACAAAAACCGCTTTAACAAGGCCACCAGACAAAACGAAAAAGAGAGACTAGTGTCAAAGACTTTGATCTCAAAACAGCAAATGCTATAACAATCTCGGATAAACATTAACATATGAAGTTCAAGTAACCTATTTTCACCAAACTACGTAGAGGGGACTCACCTTTCGCCCCGTCATCCATGGATTTCTTTAATTCATCCCCTCCTGACTTAGAGATGGTGATAACAGGAATTGTAATGTTCAAATTAGTATCATTCCCACAACCCATCTGCACAAGACCTGTAAACATCCAAGTAGGCAGCATTTAAAGACCATGGTGAGATGCACTGAACCAACTAGGAGGTATTAAAGCTACCTTCCTCATCATTTATCACCACCAATCCTGCTGCTCCTCCCGCTTGTGCAACTTCAGCCTTAGTTGTAAAGATGCAATCACCACGTACAGCCAGCGCAATAGACCCTGATAGCTACAAGAGAATGGAAGAGACTGTCCATTGTGCTTGAAAACTAATTATGATAATGGAGAGAAAATACTGTGGTGACTTTCCAATGAAAGTTAAGTTTGTCCCCCAGACATTCAACAACAGATGATTACAGGCTAGGCAAATAAGCTCCACGTTTCCAACAACTAGGCATGCAAGGATTTGCTAGTCCAACTCCAACTTTTATTTGAACATAATTACGTAAAAAATTATGGCATTTTACTATACCTAATTCATGGTTACGCTGACCAGAGCAGTATTGACAGGTGAGGATTTGGGGCCTTATTCAGTTTTCTCTTTGAATATTAACATAACTACCTCCACCGAGAGCCAATAAGAAAAATAAACTTCTGGAGTCTGGACACACTTCTAGCCTCCTTTATGTTACACTTAAGTAAGAGCTCAAGAATTTAAACCAAAAAATCCAAAAAAAAAGCCTGAATCATCAATACATTTGTGTAAAATCAGAATGCCAAAGAACAGAATTGCAAGAACAACTCACAAATGCCAGGTCCAGGCTCCAGCTCTATTGCTTTGCCAAATTCATTTAGAAGTTGTTGATCTGTAACTTATCTCAATAATGTCTTCTGCGAGTGCCATATTACAGATCGAAATTTTAAGACAGTACATCTTAAAGTTTCTAATTTACTTGTTCTGGCTGTTCAGTTTTCCAAGATTCATCTTTTAGTAGTTTAAAAAAAAATCTCGACTCCAACCCAACCAAGCCACCATTCATCCTATCTATTCCACCGATCTTTCCATTGGATGAAGAAACAAGAAATGAATAGGCATCCAACACAAAGTAGAAGCAGCTGAAGAGGCAATAAAAAAGATAAGTGAAGAACTAGTGTCAGGAAACAGGATTCTTGTACTTTCTATTTCAGAATAGATTCTTTTAATGGCTAACTTATGAGTTATGATCTGTACCATAATAAGACAGACCTCTCGGACATAGATTGGTCCAAATCAGAATACACCTACTATATGTTACTATAACTGGAATAGTTTATAGCAGCAATAGCAAACCATGTACTTCTTAGAACTAGTGTAATCCCCCAAGTCAATTCAGCAATTAGATTTAGATGCGCTATATAAGGTACAAAATGCCTTTCGCTATAGCTTCAGATAGTGCTCAATCGCTTGGTCCTTTTTCTACACACTCAGACTAGACCACCATACTCAGTACATTAGAACTTCCATTAATGCTGAGGCTAGGTAGCATGAACCATATGACTAGATCAACCAAGCCTGTTCATCAGATGCCTGTCAGTAAACTCATTACGAGGCTTGCCAAAGATCATGTTCAAATTTTCAAGGTTTGCTATCAAAGTAGTCACCCATACTCAACCATATAATTCTACCTATTTGTTCACAGAGTTATAGAGCACTTGATGCAAATCAAATCCCAAGGGACTAAGAACCCCAGAATGTATAACAATACGAGAAATACTTGACAAGCAGAAAAGTACCTTAGAAGAAGAGAGCGAGCAGCTATTTAAGGGTTTTGAGAAAGTAGCAGGGAATCTGTGGCCTTGTTTAGCATCAGCAGGCAATATAGAGCCAAAATCCGCTGTTAACCCACCTATTGGCTTCTTTTCAAGACCATTCACCCACCTCTTGACCTTAACCTGGAGAAGCAAAAAAAGAAATTAGCATACTCCCAAAGAGAGGATTTCCTTTACCGTTTTAGTCCTATCAGCAGTATGGCAACAATCAGTCATTTCTTTATTTAGCAATAATTCAGTTCCCTTGAAGCCATATCAAAAGCATATTTACCTAGAAAAATAAGAAACAAAAAGAGTTAAAATAAGTTCTTATAGCATATCATTCTACCCCATCGATTAATCACTACTACATGTATTGACATAGAACAATAATGGCACAAGATAACCGAGCAAGCAAGCACATTACATGCGCTAAACTGTAAGAACCTAAAATTTTTACCAAAGGTTACCAAAAAAAGGTGCTACTTTCTCACGCCTAAGCAATCTTCAATGCATTACAACTCGAATTCTTCAATTACATACTAATAAAATAATAATTTAAAAAAAAAAAAAGAATAAAACTATGTAGATAATGGAAATAATGTCAATGTAATCAACAATGATCCAGCCAAGAGAAGCACTAAAAGAGATAAAAAAGAGAAATAATCTCATTTCTCGAAGGTAGAACGTTATACCAATCGGAAGTCGTTTCTGCAGGCGGCAGATTCACCGCTAGGTGCTGCTCGTGAAACGTCATCTGCAGCAGCGATTGGTGACAGGAAAAACAAGAAAAACCCCAACTGGATTACAACAACTAAGCCCAGAGACAAAGGATATGCTGGAGTTGCAGCCATGCTCAAATTAAGGTTTTTTTATCGTTTAATCGGCCGAAACTATAATGCTTAGCCTCGTGAGATGCTACTGCTCTGAATCATCTCTGGGCTGAGGGCATTGCATCAGTAAGGGTATCAAAGAGACGAAGTCAATGATTACTTGGGAAGATGAATTTGAGAAATTAGAGAGGGGAGAAAGGGGAAGAACATTTGGGGAAAAGTGAGGAAGAGGAAAGAGAGAATTAGCGAACATGGGCAACCCCGCGGTATCGCCGCGGCCCCAAGATATCTTTCAGTTAAGTGAATTAGTTTTTTTTTTTTTTAATTTGGTAGTTAAGTGAATTAGTTACTTTATGTTATTTAGACCGGGTAAAATATTTTTTTTGTCTTGTTAAAAAGGGTTATTATCGATTTTAGTCCCATAATTCTTGCAGGTATCGTTTTTAATCTCGTTAAATCCAAAAATAAGCCTTTTCAGTCCCAAAATGGTATGTGAATTGCACATGACTTAACGTCTATTAACGGACGTTAAGGACAGCTAACGGCGTCAGTTTGTCATGCGCACTGCACATGCCATTTTGAGACTGAAAAGGCTTGTTTTTAGGTTTAACGGGACTAAAAGCGACACCTGCAAGAATTGTGGGACTAAAACCGATAATGACCCTTTTTAATGGGACGGGACTAAAAAAACATTTTCCCCGATAAATAAAATACCTAACTAATCGAAAAATAATAAAATAAATTTATTTTATTGTATATAATTAAATAAATAATTAGTTTGTAAATGAAACAAGAATAACTAATGGTATTTTAGTCAATTCATATTTTGTCTACCTAATGTAATACTTTAAAGTATTGTATAAATAATATTATGGGCGTCGTTGACCCCAATGAATCAATTTTGACCAAAGTTTTGAATTCTTATAATTTTAATTTTTTTTATTATTTCAAAAAAATTGATTTATTGTTTAATATGTATAGTAAATGTTGAAATTAAGGTAATTCTCAAAATTTTCTTTAAAATGCACATAATCTGTTAATAAGAAAATATTCATTTTTAAAATACGATGTGATCAATCTTGACGGAATACCCCTCCTTCACTTTTCCTACCATTTATTATCTTTAAACCTCACTCTATTTATGAACATAATTTATTTTTATTAGATAAATAAAGGGTAAAATATTTTTTTAGTCCCGTTAAAAAGAGCCATTATCGGTTTCAGTCCCACAATTCTTGCAGGTGTCACTTTTAGTCCCGTTAAACCCAAAAATAAATCTTTTCAGTCCCAAAATGGCATGTGCAATGCACGTGACTTAATGCCCGTTAACGGACGTTAAGGGCAGCTAACGACGTCAGTCTGTGCATATGCCATTTTGGAACTGAAAATGCTTATTTTTGGGTTTAACGGGACTAAAAGCGACACCTGCAAGAATTGTGGGACTAAAACCGATAATGACTCTTTTTAACGGGACTAAAAAAATATTTTGCCTATTTAGACCATTTTTACTTTGATCTATTAGTTTGAATAAAAAAATTAATATAAATTAATACAATATTTACTTTATTGTATGGATGTTCGATATAAAACTAAAATTCTGTATTGATTACTGTTTCATTAGGATAAGTTATACCAATCACATAGTAATACAACCATAAAGTCCATCGCAATTATCGAATTTACCCTCGTTTTGGTAGCTAGGAAAAGATAAAATGCCCCATCTACCTTCTCAGACATTAAGCTCCATTTTTATTACTTCACTTCCTCACTCTCACGCAGTAGGAGGCAGACGACGAGCTTCGGGCCATGTTTTGGTGCTTCCTTCTTATTCGTTTTGTACTCTAAACTCCCTCTCAACTTCAATACTATGAGTTAGAAGCTACATCCTAGTGTTTTTACCGAATAGAGGGGGGTTCCTAACAGATCAATCATGAGTAAAAGGGTGTAGAAAGTTCATATTTGAGTTTAATTTGAGGTTTTTTTATAAATATCGAATAATTATTTAAATGTTGTTTCTTTGAATTGCTTGACTTCTTTATCTTCTATTTTAATATGTAATTTTATCCTGGGTATTTTGAAGTTCAAACACTATATTTCTATTTTACTGTATTCATTTTTTTTGTCCATTTTTTGGCTCACGTTAATAGCAGTAAAAGTTTATATCATTATCACTATTGATAATTATACATTAAACACAATTTTGATTCTAACTCTTGGTTGTGGTAACATTAAATATTGGTTTTATTATTTATATTATTTATGGTTTCTGTTACAATATCAATAAGTACTGTTTTCCATGTAGTGTTTGTGGTTTATGTTATTTATGCTATTTTCCCCAATTGTAGTTCATATTTACTGTTTTGTAATTTTTTGTGAACTTACATGTAAGTATGTTTAAAATTTTAATGGTAGGATGTGTCGGCTTCGTATAAGCCCCGAGACGTTAGACGCAATGGAAATTAAATTCTTAATTAAAAACAATATTATAATTAGTGATCAAAGCGCCCCTCTCGTTGCTATTACGATGTGGATCTCATGCATAAAAGGATGTCAATTGAATGGTTAAGAGAAACCAACCTTTCTTGCTCTCCGGTTGATGTTGGTTATTTGAACTTTCTCAAGAATGACCTTACCTTAAAATTGGTGGAACGTCAAAACGGAAGCGCTTTTAATTGTTGTTCAAGGTAGGAACACAAGTGTCTTCCCTCCAAAGCTAGTCCACATCACCTATGATGGAATCACCCTCAAACCTATGCTAGTAGGTGTTGAAGGATTAAGGTAGATCAACTATTGATTTATGGAGAAATCAAGGGAATTCTTCTCTTTTGGAGATGAGTAATGTGTTAGTTTCGTATAAGCCCCGAGACGTTAAACGCGGCGGAAATTAAAAGTTTAATTATAAAATTATTATAATTAGCGATCAAATCGCCCGTCTCATTGCTATAACGATGTGGATCTCATGCATAAAAGAATGTCAATTGTACAGTTAAAAGAAAACAACCTTTTAGTACTCCGGTTGATGTTGACGACTTGAACGTCTCAAGAACGGTTTCTTACCTTACAAACGGTGGAACGTTACGTCGATTGTCCACGGTAGGAACACAAGTGTCTTTCCTCTAAAGTTAGTCCACACCACCTATAACGGAACTCTCTTTTAACCCTATGCTAGTGCGCGTTAGAGGATTACAGTAGATCAACGATTGATCAACGGAGAAGACAAGAAAACTTGTTTCTCTTTTGGAGAAGGGACGAGAGCAAGAGAGCAAGAGCAAGAAAGCAAGAAGTAAGAATGCAAAACTGTCTTGAATGGCAACCAAGGTCTCTATTGATAGATCTTCCATTGAAGAAGCCAAGTTCAACTTGTCTTCTTCTTCTTTCAAAGAGGAAGACAAGTTTGATTCTTCTTCTTACAAAATGTCAAACTTGTTTTGTCATATTAAGAAGAGAAGTTCAATTTTGCTTCTTCATCTTGCAAAGAGGAAGACAAGTTTGATTCTTCTTCTTACAATATGACAGACTTGTTTTGTCATATTAAGAAGAGAAGTTCGACTTTGCTTCTTCATCTTATGAAGACAAATCCAACTTTGCTTCTTCTTTGTCATATTAAGAAGAGAAGTTCGACTTTGCTTCTTCATCTTATGAAGACAAATCCAACTTTGCTTCTTCGTCTTTCAAGAAGACAAATCCAACTTTCTTCTTCGTCTTTCAAGAAGACAAATCCAACTTTGCTTCTTCGTTTTTCAAGAAGACAAATCCAACTTTGCTTCTTCATTTTTCAAGAAGACAAATCCAACTTTGCTTCTTCATTTTTCAAGAAGACAAATCCAACTTTGCTTCTTCGTTTCTAAGAAGACAAATCGAACTTTGCTTCTTTAAGAAGACAATTCCAACTTTGCTTCTTCATAAAAAGACAAATTGAACTTTGCTTCTTGAAGAAGACAAGTCCAACTTTGCTTCCTCATAAGAAGACAAATTGAACTTTGCTTCTTCATCATCTCCATAATTAATCCAATTAATTATTTTCAAGAATTCCATCATGGATTTGTGTGTGACCCTTTAGGTTCACCACTCAGCTAGACTTGGGTTTGTATCACATATACAATTTAATTACCAACTTACTTGCATTAGATTAATTAGATCTCATCATAATTAATCACCCTCAATTAACTCCTTAATTGGAGGGTACCCGTCACCATGGGTGGCCATCTAACAATGGTCCATGGCACTAGAGAATAGGTGAATTTACTGCGTGAACCTGTGAGCTACGTGTACCATGCAGATACGGTCCCTCCGTTACTAACCTCCCGATCAAAGTTTAGGGCATGGAATTAGTTACCGGTTCCCATTATCGACTTTGATGTCTATGTATCATCTCTTCAAGTTATGCTTTCAATTTATTAATATAGGAAAAACCCTTTCTCCTATTTGATCAACAGCCATGGCCATGGGCTTCGAGGAATGCATAATGTAAAGAACATAGGAGGTTCGTTATCATCTCATGATAAGTACCAGATCCTATCTTGGAACTCACCAACCTCCATGCATGCTTCAACTATGTCTGAAACATGACCGATGGTGATCCAGGATGAAACCTGAGACCACATTGTACATGATCAAGTCATAGCCGTCCTATGCACAAGGTTATTATGGAACCTCAAGTCTAAGGACTAGTTAGTGCACTATCGTAGCCTAGGAGTTCTAGTCATACCGATTATGTCATATAGGGCTTCCATATGACAACTCCTGCAAGTCAATTCAGTGAACTTGATAACTCTTTATCAAGCATCCACTAAAGTGCGCAGACGTCATACGTCTCTGTCTATGAAACTCGACATTCATTATATGAACGAATCACTTAGTGCAAGTCTTTAAGGAATAGTCAATGCCCTATATCGACCGATTCATCGACTTGGAATAATTTAGATCAAACCATAGAGGTTGGTTTCATGGTCGCCATCATATGCGCGAGCCAACCCCCCGTAGCATAATATGATCTTGGCTTGCCGGTCACCTATTCTAACATAATGAACACAAGACCAATGCTAAAGTGAAAGCTAGACTTTCTAGCTTTGAAGGAGAGAAAGTCTAAGAGCTAGAGAGCAAAAGGAAGCAAGACTTTTTTGTATCTTTTTATGTAGAATATGGTATATTAATCTCTTGCTTTGTACCCCTTTTTATAGGCATTCCTTTGCACTAGATACAATGAATGTAGACAAGCCCTTTTGTCTTGCTCTTAGATAACACTTGTCTTCTTCATAGATAAGTTCTAGCATGACTCATCTTTTCTCCTTTTACACTTGTCTTCCTTATAAACAAGCTTTAACATGACTCATATTTTCTTCTTTTACACTTGTCTTCTTTATAGACAAGCTTTAGCATGACTCATATTTTCTTCTTCATCTAAAGATGACAACAAGTCATGTCTATGTTCAATGAATCTTGTCTTGTGGGCTTGTGGGCTTGGGCTAAGGTCTTGGGATTTATCTTAATTATCAATTGGACTAAGTCCAATTTTAATTAATTTACCAACTAATTATTTAGCCCATGATATTTAATTCTTTAATTAAATATAAGCCCAACTCAATTAATCTAATTAATTGATTTTCAAGCTCAAATAGATTAATCTTAATTAATCTATCACAAGTCTTACTTAATCAAATTAATGCTTGTGAATTTAGACTCCAAATTAAATAATCATATTAGTTAATATTCCCATGAAATGATTTCATAAATCATTTCAATCAATTAATTTAACTCCTTAAATTAATTGATTTATTCTCCATAATTAATTATATAAATTAATTCCAATAATTCCATCATGGATTTGTGTGTGACCCTTTAGGCTCACTACTCAGCTAGCTTGGGTTATATCATATATACAATTTAATTAGCAACTTACTTGCATTAGATTAATTAGATGCTATCATAATTAATCACCCTCAATTAACTCCTTAATTGGAGGGTACCCGTCACCATGGGTGGCCATCTAACAATGGTCCATGACACTAGAGAATAGGTGAATTATTGCGTAAACTTGTGAGCTACGCGTACCATGTAGATACGGTCCCTCCGTTACTAACCTCCCAATCAAAGTCTAGGGCATGGAATTAGTTACCGGTTTTCATTATCGACTTTGATGTCTATGTATCAACTCTTCAAGTTATGCTTCCAATTTATCAATATAGGAAAAACCCTTTCTCCTATTTGATCAACAACCAAGGCCATGGGCTTCGAGGAACGCATAATGTAGAGAACATAGGAGGTTCGTTATCATCTTATGATAACTAGCAGATCTTATCTTGGAACTCACCAACCTCCATGCATGCTTCAAATATGTCTGAAACATGACCATATAGTGATCCAGGATGAAACCTGAGACCACCTTGGACATGATCAAGTCATAGCCGTCCTATGCACAAGGTTACTGTGGAACCTCAAGTCTAAGGACTAGTTAGTGCACTATCGTAGCCTAGGAGTTCTAGTCATACCGATTATGCCATATAGTGCACTAAGTCCTGCGAGTCAATTCAGTGAACTTGATAACTCTTTATCAAGCATCCACTAAAGTGCGCAGACGTCATACGTCTCTGTCTATGAAACTCGACATTCATCATATGAACGCATAACTTAGTGTAAGTCTTTAAGGAATGGTCGATGCCCTGTCTCGACCGATTCATCGACTTGGAATATTTTAGATCAAACCATAGAGGTTGGTTTCATGGTCGTCATCATATGTGCGAGCCATAATTGATCTAAGGGCTTCAACCAAATGCTCATATAAATATAATGTTCAAAGCATATGATGAAGATGGCCAAAGAACATTTCTTAAATTAACATATTATTGAAAAAGATCGTATAGAATAGTTTACAAAGAGCCAATAAATTGGCTTGACGGTCACCTATTCTAACAGGATGCGGTTTCATTGGTGCAATCCAAGAATTTTTTGTATGCCTTGAAGATGTTAAGGTTGTTTTATCGGTGATATAGATATCAAGGGTCTCAATTAGAATATAAGGAGCAAGACGAACACTAAGCTATAGCTTACAAACTCGAGTTCCGACACAAGTACAAGTAATGAGACGTTTAGTTGAAATTAGTGACCCATCTTGCATTGATAATCTTCAAATGAGTAGAAATGCATTTGGAAGATTGTGTCTCATCTTGCAAAATCAAGGGGGTTTAAAAAACACTAAACATGTTTCTCTATCGTGGCTATTTTAAGTGTTTTAGCACATCATAAGAAGAACCGAAAGGTTAAATACGACGTTATTTGCTCATCATGCATCGTAAGTAAACATTTTCATCATGTAATAAATGCCTTTTTGAGACTCCATCCATTATTACTTCCAAAAATACCAGTTCCAAAGGACACACTTGCTCTAGATGGAGCTTCGTAGAATGCCTTTTTAATTTTTGTTAACATTTAGACAGTGAATTATTTATTCGAATACATCAATACCATTTATTCTAATTATTTTGCTAAGATTGTTTGGGGGCCTTGGATGGCACATAAACTAACGTACGCATTCTTGTTGAAGATAAAGCTCGATGTCACACACTTAAAGGCTCGGTTGTGGTGAATATCCTTTGTGTGTGTGATAGAGACATGCGGTTCATATACGTTTTAGCCAAATGGGAGGGTAGTGTGGCTGACGGTAGAGTTATTCCAGAACGCCATTGTAGACCATTGGAGCTGAAAATCCCAAGTGGTAAAAATTAGTTAGCAATGACGGTTTTGGTTATGTCGTAATAAATCAAACTAGAGTTTAATAAAACTTTGTCTCTGTTTTGACTTTGTAGGTAATAATTATTTGGTTTATAGCGAATATAGTAATGGTGAAGAATTCTTATCACCATATTGGGGAGTGAGGTACCACTTAAAAGAATGAGAATCCAGTCGCAATGCCCCACAGAATTATGAAGAATACTTCAATATGAAGCATGCAGCAGCCCGTAACGTTATTGTGAGGATATTTGGTTTACTTCAAGCTCGATGGGCAGTATTGCGTAGCCCAACTTTCTATTATGTAAAAGTGCATAATCGTGACATGTTGTCTCTTGCATAACTATATACGAATAAAAATGACCGTTGATCCAATAGAACACTTATTGAATGAGGAGTTGATTAGTGAAGATGACGAGAATACTGATTACTTATGGATAGTAGATTCTAGCCCGATGTGGAATACTTGGAGAGATGATATTGCAATGCGAATGTACAATGCTTGGTGTGGAGAGTGATGAACGATGAGTCTGTTAATCTTGTTGATTTGTGTTTGTATTTTTTTTTAAATTGGATTGTTCCTTTATTTTTGAATGTTTAATGAAGTCTTTGAGCGTAGTTTGTAATTGTTAGTCAACGTTGTGTTGTTGGTATAATGTTGGACTTTGTTTTTGACTAAAATATATTGTGTACTTGGTTGGTACAATAGTATTTTGTATCATTCAATCTTTGGTTATAGCATTGTGATCGTTTCATTATGATTTAGTGCGCAACGGTTGGAAATGCGATAATGGGTTTCAAACTGGGTACTTGGGAGTCTTAGAACAAATGCTTCGTAGGCGATTACCCGAGAGTGGGTTACAATTTGAACCTCACATTAGCTCAAAGATATATCTATGGAAAAGGACATATGACAGTATTTCTGATATGCTTGCCCGAAGTGGGTTCGGTTGGCATGAGACTTCACACATGATCATGGTCTTGGACTCCGTATTTGAGAGCTATGTAAAGGTAATTTATATAGACTTGAAGAGCGATCATATTTTCTGAAATTGATAATTGTATGGATCATAACATTTTTTTATTGTTTTGTAATTGTTAGGTTGATCCTTATGTCAAGACGATGTGTTTCAAGTCGTTTCCATACTACCCACTATGGTGTGAAATTTTCGAAAAGGATCGAGCTACGGAACAACATGCTGAGGATTACGAAGGTGCATCAAACAATGTAAGTAATAAACATGTTCCAATTTCACTCGATTATTACATCCCTAGCCTTAACCTAAACTTATTTGGTGACAATACGGAGTTTACGAATTTTTTTGCTTCTTCCACTACAAACATTAATGTTGCACCTAGTGACATGGAACGTGTATCCTCAAAGAAATGCAAGTTATCAACTAGTACAGTTGATGAAAAGTGCGACCAGAAACCTGATGCTTTTGTCAATGTAACTAATAATCATTTGGGTGACCTTGCTATACGTTTCGGGACAAAGCTGATGAGTCACATACCAATCAACAGGTTTAGATTGCTATTGAGGATATGCCCGAATTAACTTTGGACAAAAAATGTTGGGCATCTAGGAAACTTGTCAACAACAAGGCCGATCTTGATTTATTCCTAACAATGTCTCAAGTTGCTAAAGTGGCCTTTGTGAAGATGATGGTGGAAAAGTGTAAATTTGTAGGTATATTAAAAGATATACCTTCCTGTGAATGCATAAATAGTCAACATAATTGTCATTTTTGGCAGTATGTGCGGTTGAATGCATTCAGTTTTGTGGATTATCTAACTATTCAACTGAAAAAGCTATGTAATATTTGTGGAATGCTTCGAACTTGCCTTTGTTGTGTCAAACAGTGATGTATAATTCCGGGTGTTGAAGCATCCTTCAAATTAGTTATGAAATCTAGTACAAATTGTCTCATTACTCTGTTAAATCTAGTTATATTATATATGTCCAGGTGAGTATTTAAATTATGATATGTGAGAATGTGAATATGTACGCAAATGATTTTGTGGTATAGAAGTTGGATCAAGTGGTAATATGCATTTTAGCATTTGGAATATGCAATTGAAAATATTGGGCGTTTTACCATTTTTTTCATCTCAGTAATTGGCATCTGCAATTGGAAATATCACTTGTACATAAATTATATAAACGGGCTTCTCAGGAAACTGCAGAACTACATATAGAAGCATCAGTTTAATTAGCAGTTTAGGTAGCATTGGTTGTCCAAGTAGATCAATTGAAAATAGAACAAGTGCAGATAGAACAAGAGCATATATAAATAAATGATGACTATTATATAATGAAAATGATACAAGCACAAACGACGGAAAGCAATAAATAAAACAAAGACAGAAGAACACCACAAAGCTGAACAAAACAGATACTAAACCCCATTTCAGATTTCTTCCAAACCTAACGACAATTCAACAGTTTCATTAATGTCTATTACCACCTTATTACCTCGTGAGCCGCTTAGACTATAGTCGGAACTGTTTTTGCAGTTGATGGTTTAGCTCCTTGGAATATAGCTCAAAAAGCATTGAAATTTGGCTCACCAAAGTGTTTATAAACTTTAGATATTGAAAAGCTCTATTTAATAAAATAAAAAAGTTCATGAAAATATCTACATTGTAAAACATGTATTAATATAGTGCACAATTAATTACCTCGAATACCTCCTCCTAAAAAGAAGACGGAGCATGCATTGTGTTCTCCCAACAATCCCAGTGTACCTCCGGCCTAGAAATGAGATAGCTAAAAGTTTCAAACCACTCCCTAAGTTTTTCAAATGGGTTTTAGTTTGCATCAATTGTGAACACCTCCTTTATAACAAGATTAACTACTTTTGTGGCATTCTTGAGTGCTTCCTCATTGGCGTAAAGACTCCACATTGATGGTGTCATCCATGGCTTTGTTCCATAGTGCGTCAACAAAACATTGATCGTGCGCCGCCGTCCATACGGGTGTGAACAAAAAAAAAATTGTTGAATAGGTGGAGAATTTGCGGGATTTGGGACATAATTTCAACACACGTTGCTAACAACTTTGTGTCTGGGCGAAGGATTTGAACAAGTCATTTTTAACGGATACGTTTTCAAGCTAAATTGAAACAATTAAAATGAAGATGAAGAAGCAAGAGCGTATGGTTCTCAATGGAAATTGTATACTTATACTCGGTTTTTGAAATGTGAAGAATCCGAGCAACACATGCCAAGTCTCCTGTGAATGACTACACACTCCATATTTCCATATACTAGCATCCTTAAGAGACAAAATGAAGAATCTTGGCAGCCTTTACTCCTTTCAATACATGACATAACGACTGCAATTTTTTTGGGCAATTTACATTACTTATAAAATTAAGCAAAACATTGGAAGTTGGATACAAAGTGACAAAATAAGGTAAGTGAAATTCATTCACGTTAATACCAATATTACACACATAATATTCAATTTTGACTTAATAAAATACAATTATTGTCCACGTATGCATTTAGGGGAAGTAAAAAGATTGACATTCTAATACATACTTAGCATTCACACAAATGAACGCCCATTAAAACAATATTATTCCGAATTATTATCGGACGGAGGTGAAAGATTAGTCACATCCATTTCTTTGTTAGGCCCTACGTTGGCACCGAGTATATTAATCATCTTCGGCTTCATCACGTACAGGGTACCTAAACACGATTACCATAGACTCCTAAGAAGGATCTGGAAGATTCACATACGCCCTTGCTTTGCGAGACTTCTGAACTATTAAATCTAATTTAAATGGCCCATGGTCCAATGGACTTTATGTATTAAATCTAATTTAATACTTAAGCCCAAAATAATAATTTTCACCTTTTAATCTAATTAAAAGGGGAAAGCCCAACTTTCAAATTCATAAATCCAATTTATGAACCAAATTGATTAATCCAATTAATCGATGATGACTTGTCAGTCCAAAAAGGATCAATTTAATCCAATTAAATAGTTTCATCTCCCAAAATTAATTCCTTTCACATCTAGTGAATCGTGTGTGACACTTTAGGTTTACCCTCAGCTAGACTTGGACCTACTTCCTATTATCCTATAACTAAAGTAGTCTGTTACCATGGGTGGCCGTCTAGCAACGGTCCATGACACTAGAGACTAGGAATATCTGGCATGAATATTTAGGCTCCAAGTTACATACAGGTATGGTCCTACTATCGCCTGTCTCCCGGCCTTAGTATAGAGCGTCAGTTCCCATCCTTGACTAAGCATCTATGCTTAAACTCGAGATAGGTTCAACTCTATGATTTACGTAGGAATTCCTTTCCCACTCAATCAAATGCTATGGCCATAGACTTTGAGAGTCTAAACCATCTCAAAGCACGTAGGAAATATCGCTGTCATAATCTTTGACAGGGGATAGATCATATCTTGGAATCCACCGTTCTCACTACATACTCCGACTGCACTGAACAAGGCTTATGATGACCATAACTTATGATACAGTCACCGCTCGCCAAATCCTAGATACAGTCTTCGTATGTAAGTGACTGCCGTGATTCCTTAAGTTCGAGGACTAATCCCGTACTATCGGAATCGAAAATATCAGTTATACCGACTAAGCCCATGTGGCTTCTATATGACGATTCTCATGAGTCACCTCAGTCAGTCGACTGCCTGTCAGCCAACCCACTAAGATAGCATTGACTACCTACGTCTCTCGTCCATGAAACTACACTGCAATCTTTAGTGCAATTCTCTCTCAGACCCTCGATACCCAATCTCAAGATCCTCGACTTGGAGCATTTTAGATCGATCTACAGAAGTTGGTTGCATGACCGCCAACCTATGCGCAGTCTAACTTCTTGGATTCATATGTCCGGTCTGTGGGCATTTGTTGTGACATCGAAACCACATTCAAGGAAGTAAGCACAACAAACTCACCATTGTCAATAATGAATCATTACTATATTTATCAACATAATACTACTTTTATTCAAAGATTGGCGAATGGTTTTTAGAACAACCAACCACATTGACTTTCTGGTCACCTATTCCAACAGATGCGACGCAATTCACCCACACATCGCCTCTTCCTACCATATCTCAAATCATATGGTAGCGTCTGAGGATGTGTTTGACCTTGTTATGAGATCTTGGTGTCGTTGCTTGCGTTATTTCCTCGTTATTATCACAATATACAACTATAGGATTGGCAATGCTAGTTACTACATCCAACTCTTGGATATATCTTTCCATTCAAATAGACTCTATGGCAGCTTCTGAAGCTGTTAAGTATTCGACCTTAGTGGTGGAGTTAGGTATAGTGTCTTGTATGAAACTTTTCTAAGCAACTATTCCTATATTGAGCTTGATTACATAACCTGACTGAGACTTGGTATTGTCTATGTCTGATTGGAAGCTGGCATCATTATATCCTTCTAGCACCAGTTCTCCATTGTCATACACTAAGAATAAATCCTTAGTATTTCTCAAGTACATAAAGATAGTCTTGAAGGCATTCTAGTGTGTATCATCGGCACACGTCTGATAGCAACTCGTGACACTTAGAGTGTGCATTTCACCCAGTCTTATACACTGAACAACATATTGTATGCTGCCAACAATGGAGGCATATAGAATGTAAGATATTCTCTTGATCTCCTCATCAGTTTTTTGACTGATTCTTAGGGAGCTTAACTCCATGCCTCATGGGAAAGAAGCCTCATTTTGACTTGTCATCTTAAATATTTTCAAGACTTTATCGATATACAAGAATTGGGTTATTCCTAACATCCTCTTAGACCTATCTCTATAATTGCTGAGAATGTAGGATGCTTCACCCATATCCTTCATAGAGAACTGAGTAGACAATCATACTTTAGTATCCCCTATCATCTTGATGAAATCATAACTCTTTATGACTTCAGCAAAACGGATGTTCCAACTCCAAGACGCTTGTTTGAGTCCATAGATAGACCTCTAGAGTTGGCAAACTTTTTGCTCATTTCTTTTGGATATGAAACCTTTTGGCTGATTCATATAGATTCTTCCTCTATGAAAACTTTTTGCTCATTTCACATCCATTTTCCATATTTTGTAGTCGTAATACGTTGCTATAGCAATGGACTTGGTCATGGCTACTAGTGAATAGGTTTTCTAAAAATCCACTCCCGGTCTTTGAATGTAACCTTTTGCCACTAACAGTGTCTTGTAGATCGTCCCCACCCCCCTTTGCTCCAAGTTTCCTTTTATAGATTTATTTGTACCCAATGGGCCTAACACCTTTAGGTGGATCTACCAAGGTCCATAGCTTATTGGAATACATGGAATCCATATTGGATCTCATGTCCTAAAGTCATTTTCCCGAGTTTATGGCTGACATCACCTTTCGGAATGTCCTTGGATCAATATCCAATTGGTTGGTCAATCCTAGCATATCGTATCTCTCGGGCGGATGAGATACTCTCGGAAACTTTCGAAGGGTTGGTGTATCGTTAGTAGGAACTTCAAGGGTTGATGATGACGTTATTTTTGTAAGCAAAAACGGATCGGTTGGGGAGGAGACATGACAAAGGTAGCTCGATAAAGCTCATCATGGATCGAACCATGTCCAACAGGGTTCGATTCCTCCTTTCAGAGACTCCACTTAATTGAGGTTTCCATTGAGAGATTATACCGTTTTTCTTTAGATAATTGAGAAATTCGCTACTTAGGTACTCGCCACCTCGGTCTGACCGTAGGACTTTAATTTTACAACCGGTTTGGTTCTCAACTATAAGTCTAAAGTCTTTTAAACCTCATAAGAGCTTCAAACTTGTACCTCATTAGATAAACATAGCATACCGTGAGTGATCATCGGTAAAGGTTATGAAGTAAGAGAAACCACCTCTAGCTTAAGTACTTAGTGGCCCACACACGTCTGTATGGACCAAGTCCAATAAACCGATGGCAAACGTGCTTTGTCCAACAAAGGGCTTCTTGGTCATTTTTCCTTTTAGGCAGATTTCGCAGGCTGGAAGATTGTTCAAATCGCCTACCTCTAGGCTCTTTGAGTCTACCAACCTTTTAATCATGTCTTGAGAGATGTGACCTAGCCTTGCATGCCACAATTGTGCGTTCTACAGATCGTCTAACTTATGTTTGTGTTGAGCAATCATGATCCAATCAGACTTTTGCAGAACATAAATACCATTATTAAATTTGCCTAGCAGATGAGAAGATCCATCTTTCATCAAATAAAAGAAACTTTATTGATAAAAAAATTCAAAGCTACTATTGTCTAACAACAGAATGGAAATGATATTTTTGATCATGCTAGGTACATAATAACAATCCTTTAATTTTAACCTAACATGATCACTAACTACTATGGTAATGGTTCCTACAACTTTAGCAGCAACGGCCTTGCCATCACTAAGCTTTAGAGTGACCACGTCTTTACTTAACCTTACGCTTCTTTTCAACACCTGTAAATCATTATGGATATGAGCTCCACAACCGATATCTAATACCCAAGAAGCAGAGTTAGTGACCATATTAACCTCAACCACAAACATACCTTGCTTGGAGAGGAATTTGGGGCAATCCCTCTTCCAATGTCCTTTCTCACGGCAATGAACGCATATGTCATTTACCCTCAACTATTGTTTCGAACCAATCTTTTTCGTTCCCTTGCCTTTCCCCACTTTGGCAACGGGAACGCTCCTAGCATTTGTAGTGATTGCGATGGTTTTTCCTTTTCCCTTCTTCCTTTTCTAGTGTCCAACCCTTTGCCTTTCGCTTTGGAAGTCGAAGCCCTCCATAACCAATACCGACGGCGTAGATTTTTTGGTCGTTGCCTTGTATTGGATCAACATACTTATGAACTCATGTATGCCCTTCTCAAGTGCATGTTATAGTTAACAATAAATTGGTCGCAAGAGGGTGGGAGTGACTTAAGGATCACATCAATGTACATCTCGTTCTCGAGCCCTGCCTTGAGGTCCTCGAGCTTTTCCACAAGGGTAAGCATCTTGTCCCCATGCTCATGTACAGAGGATCCTCCGATCATCTTTGTTCCAAAGAATGCCTTCGTAGAGACATACCTAGTATGCCAGTCCGGGACTGCATAGCAATCCTTTAAACGAGCCATTATGGAAGAAACATCGTCTAGCCACTCATACTATTTTTGCATCTCATTAGTCATAGATGCAAGTATGATGCTACGGACTTTCCTATTATCCTATTGCCACATATCGAACATCTCACGTTCTTCTGGCGTGGATCCCTCCAGCAAAGTCCGAGGAAACGGCTTGTCCATGACATAGGCTTGGTTCTCATAATCGAGAACTATCCTCAAATTGCGCAACCAGTCGTTGTAGTTTGTTCCACTGAATTTTTTTTGTCTCAAGTAACAGGATAATGGATTCTTAGACATGTTTAAATCTACATTAAAAATAAAGGCAGGTAATCAGCATATTGTAATGGTACTAAACAACAAATTAAAGATTCGAACTTCAGTCATTTAATGCTCCTACTATTTTTATGAAAACACATCATTCTCAAACGTCGTTTTCGGGAAATCTTTTACTAGTGGGCTTGGGATCCACAAATGAAATTCTCCATACCCTATTTTTACAATTCGCATGGAAAATAGCCTTGTGGGAGGTATTCCATACCATTTTCGTCCAACGAGATTCCCAAGTTGTTTTGCCTCACCTCCTCATGTGATCCCGAGGACTCCAAGCGAATCACGTTACCAGGTGTTAGACCCGACCCATCAACCGAATCATATCACTCATTATCGCCCCCACGACTTATGAGACGGGAAATAGGAGCGTATTCACTTCGTTCACAATAATCGTGCAACTCATTTTCAGTCCAAAAGACGTACCACGACTCGTGAGACCACGTAATTGGGTGAAACTAGCATCCTCACTTTTTCGTGGATGGAAGGTTTGGACGAACTATGTAAGTTCTAGTCCATTTATTAAGGGTCTAATATTTTAGCTTAGTTCAACCAAGTGAGAGTTTTAACAGACCGAAACCTCATCACACATAATATATATATATATATATAATTTGCATGCTTTGACGAAAACATGATAAATAAACCATCCATCCATCAATCATTCCACATGCAAAAATGAAAGCCTAGCACTCCCTTGTTGGATGATCACAAGCCCAAAACCTATGCGACTCACTGAGCCCATAGTGGATCTGTGGTGAATCTAGGGTTGGTCCTACATTATTACATTTTTATTTAGAAACCCATCAATACACTGATGGGCCTTGCCTCTTCATCCACCCGGCCTCCAAGGCTTCGTATCTCCATGGGACTCCTTGGACTCTTCCTTGATCTTTTTCATTTAGAAAAAATAAAGAAAAAATGCCTCACTTCTACCTACTCTCATTACAACTGAAATAGAAACCCCGACGATCACCCGGGGGGAATACATAAGGAGGAGGAAGAAAGCCTTATTATTACAAGGCAACCAGAAAGATAATGAAGCAAAATGAAGCACACAAGCCCAACAGAAAATAAACCATACATTCAGTCTAAGGGCTTTGTGATCATCTATAAATCCCATTAACGCAAATAGCAATACTACACATCCAAGTAAAATATGTTATTCATCCAAATACATGATAACCAATATCATACGTAGCAAAAAATAAATGCAAAATTTCTACACAAGAGAACTGACCATCGGTGCAACCATTGCAATATTTCTTGCTAGGAAATCCTTTCCTCATTATTAAGACGATATTAATTTTTAGGAGGTTCCAAACCTCACCCAAAATAAAATATTTCAAAATAACGTTCTTTAGAAAATGCGCAGAAAATAATCCAAAAATAATAATTACAGAAAAATAACATAAATATGAAAAACGACAACGACAACAGTTGTCGAGCGGCCGCAACCTGGCCGGGCGCACGGAGGCCCAGCTTGTCGTCTACGCGCACGCTGGGCGTGCTGGCCGGGCACATGCGCCCAGGCTTCCCTCGCCTGCGAGCGCGCCTAGCCGCAACCCTGCGTGCGCGACCAACTGGCCGCGCTCTGCCGATCGCGCGCGCTGGCCAGGCGACAGCGCGTAGGCTCCTTTGCCTGGCCGCGCTCCTTGCGCGCCGGCAGATCCGTCTGCTGAGCCCGCGCACTATGCGCCCCTAGATAGGCGTCTACGCCCAGGCTCCCCTGCCATTTTTTGCACATTTTTCGTTCTTTCCATTTTCTGCACCTTTTTCCCAAGAAAACAAGAAAACAATTCAAGAAACACAAGAATTCCATGATCAATCTTTCAAGTGCAAAATTAACGCAATTATCCCTACAATTTTTGACATGCTTCAATACGAAATTAAAGCCACGTAAAACATGTTCATACACGTATAGTACACAAAACCCTAGGGTTATACACCTAACCGGGCTCTGATACCACTGTAAGCTAACAGGAGATAGGCCGGGGAGTAGCGCAGTGGAAGCGTAGAAGCGATTTAAACATAAAACACAAAACATGCATAATTAAAATAGATTTTAAAAGCGATCAAGGGGTGTTCCCTTGATTCTCCTGGGTGTTCGGTGTATCTCATGAATAGATAAAACATGCATAATTCATGGAGGTCATAGGGTGGAACGAAGAAACGGAATCATAATATGTGTACTCACCCTTGTAGCTTTCTTCGTTTGGCTACACGCATTGTTCCCAGATTTGCCGTCTAGATCCCAACATAGAGATCCTCCAAATTTTCCATGCAATTCACCGGAATCTTGATGCCCTCGTGCTAGCAAGAGATCAAAGACAGGGAGAGAACTATCGACCAAACGTTATTGTTTAACGTGATCGATTGTTCATATGTTTCCTTGTATCAAAGACAAGAAAACAATAAGGTCTTTTGGAGGTAAAGGGAGGAGGGGGCGCCGATTGGTGTGTGAGATGAGTGTGAGTTGTATGTGTTGTGTGTGTGTTTTGAGTTTATGTATAGAGTAGTAATTCTACTCCTACTCAATCTCTACAAAAGAGACACACATTGACGAGTATTAGGATTTGACCTAGTCAAATCCTAGTCATCAAATGCTTTGATTAAGTCAAACTTAATCCTAGCCCTTCATCTCAACAAGCCCCTAGATCGAATCTTGTCCGTCCATCCTTGATGGGCCTTATGGAATGGACCTGTAAATCTAATTAAATGGTCCAAAAAGTCCTAATGGGCTTTTAGTATAAGTCTAATAAATACTCAAGCCCAAATAAATATTTCCACCTCTTTAATCTAATTAAAAGGGAAATAGCTCACCATCTAATTTCATAAATCTAAGTTATAAATCAAGTCTAGTTAATCCCAATAATTATTAAAGGCTCGACACTCCAAAAGGAGGATCAATTTAATCTAAGTAAATCGTCCCATCTCCCGAAATTAATTGCAAACTAATTCCTTCACATCCAGTGAATTGTGTGTGACTCTTTAGGTTCACCTTCAACTAGAGTTGGCCGAATCTCCAATCATCGCATGATCGGAATCCGCCCGTCACTATGGGTGGCTGTCTAGAAACGGTCCATGGCATTAGAGACTAAATGAAATCATGGCGTGAACATTTAGGCTCTACATTGCGTACGAGTACGGTCCTTCCATCTATCATCTCACATCTATAGTCTAGGGCATGGAACTTGGGCGTCGGTCCCCATCCTTGACTTAAGCTTTTACTCGTTTATCCATTGAAAAAATCACCGGGATCCTATCATACTGTTCAGTTACTGTGGCCACAGATTTTATAGGGAACGAGTCTCAAAGTGTAAGTGAGACACTATCATCAAATATTGACAAGAGACGGATTCTTTCTTGGGATGCACCGTCCACATTACACATTCTGACCGAACTAGATAGAGCTTATAGAACCCAAGTCTTTCGACTGGGTAGCCTTTCGCCAAACCTAACATACAGGCATGGTGTGTATGTAACTGCCGTAGTCCCTCAAGTCTGAGGACTCATCTCGTACTATTGGAGTCGGGAGTACGAGTCACACCGACCAACCCACTCAAGGCTTTCATATGACGAGTCCCGCGGTCACTTCAGTCAGTTGGCACTGAGCCAACTAACCCACTAATCATTGCATGGACGACCCTCGTCACTTGTCGATGAAACACGACTGCAATTGTTAGTGCAAGTCTCGTTTGGACCCTCGATACCCAATCTCGAGGTCCTTGTTTGGAGGTTTTGAGATCGATCCATGGAGGCTGGACTCATGACTAACAACCTATGCACAGTCTAGCCTCTTGGATTAACGCATCCAGTCTGTGGGCTTTGCTTGTGCATTGAACAATAATACATAATAAGTGAACACAATCAAAGTATGAAATGTCATATACTGAGCATCACTTATATTCTGAATAATTACTAATACCACAATTGTTAGAAACAGGTTACATAAGCCCAATCAGATTGGCTTCATGATCACCTATTCTAACACACCACGTAGGTACTCACCCCTTCGATTGGATCGAAGGATTTTCATTTTGTGACCAATTTGGTTCTCTACTTCAAGTATGATTCCTTGAATTCTTTAAAAGACTCAAACTTGTGCTTCATTAGATACACATAATCATACAACAACTTATCGTTAGTAAGGATTATGAAGTTGCTTAACCAACCTCTGATTTGAGTCCAAGTATTAAATAAGATTAACATTGGGCTTGGAATTAATTGATTAGCCCAAAGTTGATGGATATTTAATTCATTGTTAGATTGGTCCCTATAGCCCATTTAGGCCCACTAGGAGAACCAAGTCAAGCCACCTCTTTTTAATAAGGGGGTGGCCAATTTTTGCTTGCTCTTCAAGATAATAATAATAATAATAATAATAATAATAATAATAATAATAAACCAGCCAAGCTCTCTCAGCCTAGATTCTATGTTTTTCTTGCCTCACACAAGAGACACTCTCCAAAATTCTCTCAAGGGCTTGAATAGTTCATTCACCTTGAGAAACACTAGAACTCTATTTTCTTTAAATTATCCTAGCATCTTACCTCTAAAGTTCTAACAAACTCAAAGAGGGATTTAGTTAGTGTGGTGTGGATTTAGTTAGCTCTTGTGCGATCGAAAGAAGGCCATCCGTGGAAGATATTTTCTAATTTTAAGACTTAACCTTTTTGCAAAGGTATCATCTTTTATGATTCTACCAACTCGCATGCTTTCGATTAAGTGCACGAAAGTCGATTAACGCGACACAATGATCCCCTTTTACCTTAATATGCTTTATTTTTGTTTATTCATGCTTTTGTTGTGTTATTGAATTGATGCATCCGGTTAAATATGATGTTGATCATCTATACTAATATACTAATATAAAAAGAAAAGAAAATTTTCACTCATAAACGATGATTTGTGACATCACAGATATCATTTTTTTTATTGTGTCGAGAATCGATCAAATTGTATTTTATCCCTTGTATTTTGCAAAATGGCTAAAATCCCCATGTGTTTTAAAAATAGTCTAAACAACCTTGTATTTTAAAAATTCTTGCACGAAGCCCCTCTTCTATTAGAAACTAACGATGGGTGAATTTCACGTGCCCTTAGTGCAAAATGCACTAATTTTTTATAATTCTTGACCCCTTTTTGAATGAAAATTAACTAAAATCCCCTTCTTGACTTATAAAATTACTCCTTTGTTTCTTTTTGTTTTGATGTTGTTGTTGGTGATTTCTTTTGCACTTTTATCCATCCTAAAGAAGTAAATACTTTTGTTCTTAAACATATTTATTTAAATATAAAAATACCAAAAAAATATGTAAACTTTTTAAAATTGAAAAGTTAAATTAATATCACAATTCAAAAATTAATATGTATACTAAAATTCACTTTTAAAATTAAAACATCTATATGAATATAAATATTAATTATTTATAGTAATTATATATTACTAACTAATTTAATTATTATTTAGTTAAATTTAACTAAATAAATTTTATTATTTACTATAAATATTATTTAAATTTTAAATTTACTATGTATTTAAAATAGGGAAAATTGCATAAAACCCCCCTGTGTTATCAAAATTCAGCTAAAAACCCCCGGTGTTAAAAATATAGGCAAAAAAAACCCTGTGTTATTAAAAATCTAGCACACGCTCCCCTTGCCGTTTATTACGTTAAACGCCGTTAATTTTTTTTGCAATTTCCCGTTATACCCTTGTATTATATAAATTATTATTATTACGATGACCGTTGGATTTTCTTTGACTAAATCAGAACTGTAGGATCTAATCAAAATTTTAGTAGCCATCGATTTCAATAGTTAAAAATGAAGGGTCCAGATTAAAATTATATTTTAATTTATATAAAAACAAAAAAAATTATATTATAAAATATAATATATACATACAAGTATAATATATATTATATATACGTGGTGTATATCTATACGCCGGTGGAGGGCCACCACCAGACTCCATCGATTGTCACTATAAAGGTGACGACGCCCGTCGTCGCCCAGGTTGCGACGGGCATCTTCGCCGCCCAGATCTGGGCAGCAACATCCTGCCCAGATCTGGGCGGCCGCGGCAGCGACCAATCGCCGCCCAAATCTGGGCGGCGAGTGATCACGACTTCGAGAGCTACGCGGGGGGGAACGAGGCGATGGGGTGGAGATGGTGGGGAGGCGGAGACGATGCGGTGGCGGCGGCAGTAGGAAGGCGCAGGTGCAACGCCGGGGGTGGGGGGGGGGGCGGGGGGCGGGGGGAGTTGGGGAAGACAACTATTTTCTTTCTTTTTTTTATTTTTTTCATATTTTTAAATTTTGTAAATTTAATATAATGATTAATTACTTAATTATTTATTTTTATGTTTAAATATAATTATATTGAAATATTAAAATTTATTTACTGTAATTTATATTAATCATATAAATTCAAAATAAATTCAACACAAATAAATTAATTAATAATATTTTAAAATAAAATCAGATAATTTTGATTTTTAAATTTTATAAACATTAAAATACCTAAAAATGTCATATTTATATATATATAATAATTTAATTTGATGTAATAATACTTTTTTATATAAATATTAATGAATATTAATTATTAGTATTTATTATATTTTTTTAATATAATATGAAAAAAAGTAAAGAATTAATCCAAAATAAGTAAAGAGAGCAAATAATAGCATAAGATAAGGGTAATCTTGTCTATTCAAGAAGGTCAAAAGGTTGAAAACAAGCCAAAATCATATTTCACTCGTATTTTGAGCGAGTGTAGGCCACTCTCCGTTTTTTTTAACGGAGAGGGTTTTTTTTGCAAGATTTATAATTATAGAGAGTTTTTTTTGGCTATTTAATTAACACAGATAAATTTTTTTGCAATTTCTATATAACACAGGGGGGTATTATACAATTTTCCCTTTAAAATAAGACTGCCATCTTGTGTGTGTGGGGCTTGGCGGGCGGGGGTGACGGGGAATTGGGGTGGGGCGGGGAGGAGTTATTTTTATATAATTTATTTTTTTTAAATAATAATTTTATTTTTTTTGAAAATAATTATACATATAACGTACGTTTAAATTGATTAAATTTAAGCCCTTAATTTAGACACAAAAAGATGATCTCCCTTACTATATAGTATAGATAACGGTTCAGAAGAACTAATTAAATTTGTTGGCTCTTATACACTCATAAAAAAATCAATAAAATAAGGAATAATTATAAGGGCATAACGATTATTTGATAAAAGTTAATACCCTTAGATGCATTTAATGGAGAATGGCAAGTGAGCTATATTTAAAAAAAAAAATATGTTTTTTTGCCTATTTCTTAAAACACACGAGAATTTTATGCAATTTGGCCTTGATAATATCGTTTAAGTTGTTTTTTTTTTTCTTTTCTCTTTTTTTTTTCTTGAGATGTAAGGTATTGATTTATATATATTTTCTTTATTTAGAATATATTTTAAATTATAAAAATTTATTTATTATATGCACGTAAAGACGACGTGCGACGACGATTAATTAGAAATAAAATGTGTAATTATATTTATACAAGTATTTAAAGGTGTAATTGATATTTTAAAGTTTAATATTATGTTGTGACACCACAAATCAACAGTTGTGAGTCAGAATTTGATCCTCTTTTTTAGTATAAAATTTTAATAATTTCTATTCCTAAACGTTTTAAATTAATTTATTTTAGTAATGTTATTTTTTACTTATCTTGTCTCATATTTTTTAGGGTTAAATACAGTTACCACCCTTGAAGTATTCAACCCACATCAATTACCCCCTTAAAGTATTAAAACCTTCAAAAAACCCCCTAACCTTCTAACTCCTTTTATTTTTAAGTTCAAAAAGTCCATTTTACCCTTACTAAAAATTGTCATTTGAAAAAAAAATTCAGGAATTTAAAAAATACCAAAATCACTCCTTTTTAAAACTTTGTCTAATTCTAGTTTTACTTGTTTATCGAGCTCTTTTTATTTTCGTAATCCTAAAGTACTTGGAGCTCATTTTATTTTAGTTTTCCTTGTTTATCAAACTAAATTAAAAATAAATTTATACCTGCATATATATATATATATATATTTACTTAAAAAATATATAATTAATAAAACCGAAAGAGTTTATTATGAGCTAATAAGAAAATATACAATAATATATATTTATATATATGGTAATTATATGAAAGTATAAATTTATTTTTAACTTGGTTTGACAAATAAGTGAAACTAAAATAAAATAAGCTCCAAATAATTTAGAATTATAAAATAAAATGAGTTCGATGAACAAGTAAAAATAGAATTAGATAAAACTTAAAAAAAGAGTGATTTTAGCATTTTAAAACTGCCTTCAATTTTTTTCATAAATCAATTCTTAGTAGGAGTAAAATGGACTTTTTGAACTTCAAAATTAAAGGTGTTAGAAGGTTAGGGGTTTTTTGTTGAAGGTTTTAATACTTTAGGGGTAATTGATGTAGGATGGATACTTTAGGCGTGGTAACTATATTTAACCCTATTTTTTATTTGATAAAAATAAATATAATAAAAATTTAAACAAGCATGTAAAAGTAGAGTTCATGTGTTCGTACATGGAGTGCAAATATCCCTAGACTAAAGCCTGAGGGACAGAGGCAGTAAAATAGCAGAAAGCACTCGTCACACGGAAACCTAGTTGTTAATAAAACACCGAAAACCTCCACAGCGATGGGCGCGGCCACCGCCACGGCCGGAGCCGCCGCTGCTACCAAGAAGCAACAGAAACTGCGGCCGAAGAATTCTATTCGTAAGAACAAAACCAAGGACAAGAAGAAAAAGCCCAGTAACAATAAGATCAAAAGCAATGAAAAGAAGAGCGAAATTGGAAAAGCAGCAGCAACAACAACCTCGGGGCAAAGGGTAAAAAACGTCGTCCAACGGGCAACTGCTTCTCAGCAGCTGAGTTTTTTTGTGAACCAGTATCAATCTGCCAACCGGGTTCAGCTGTCCTCCCTCGAACTCGATTCGCTCAAAGGTTGTTCTTTCATTTTAGTGCTCTCTCACTTATTCAAAACTGTAATTTATGTGTGGTGGTGCATATTGCTTTCAGTTTCGTGGAGCAAATGGATTAAGTTCCCAGAAATATGTTACTGATAGTTTTTATGTCGTTTTTTATGGTCTGTTTCTCTGTCAAATCTGTGCTTTCCCTCTTCCTGTCTCGCATTTAGACGTGATATCTGAATGTTAGTTGCTCTTATGATATACTGGTTGCCATTTGTTATTTTGAATTTGCATTATGTTTTATACATCTATTTATCACCTGAATTAGAAGCTAATCGAGTATATATTATCACTCTGTTGCTTGCTCTTAGTAATATAAGCTTAAAAAAGATTGAAGAAATATTAATTTAGGTGTAAGCTAACTTTGAAAACAGCAAACAGAAAAAGATCTGCTTCTTTTGAGTTTTGAGTATTAGCACTTGTGACAAAACACATCAGAGAAAAAGAAATATATAAAGCAAAAGATGTCTGTGATTTTTTGTACTCACTTGGTTCCACATATTATGTTTCAGTGATCGAACCATCACTTAATTAGAGCTTTAGTAATCTAACCGTCACTTGATTCTAGCAATGATATCTTTGATTATTTGGTTACTGGATTAGAGAGCCAAGTACAAGGGAAATGCTGTACCAGGCTGATACTCAGTCATATAAGTATTATGTAAATTTGACAAAGTTATAGAGCATTAAAGGTGATGCTCTGACTCTGATAGTTTGATGCTAAGTTCTGATAATTTTGATGAGTCTTGGGGCAAGTACTTTTGAATAATACTGCTTAATATGAGAAAAGTCTAGAGAACAGGTAATAAGTATAACATTGTACTTTGGGGCCACTTTCTTTATTTTGTCATTGTAAGCTCAAAAAGAAATATACGAATATAATATAATAGTAGTTAGCTGGCAGGTAACAACTATATATCTGAGGTTACTTTACTAAGTAGAACACTGGGTTCGCTGAAATAAGACTATTATAATACCTCTATGTAATAAATTTAGCACAGGGCTTACTGATTTTCTTTGTTGCATGCTTTCTTGGACATGAATGAAAACATCAGTTTGGGTCTTGGTGGAATACTTTTCTTTTCAAAAGTTCTGTTTGTATATCTTACCAAGCAACAAACTACCTCTGGCTCAGCCTGAGTTGAAACAATCAGTTCAGGTAATTTCTGGATCAAGATCTTTTGTCCGTACTATATTTAGTTTGTGCTTGAATTTGTTCATGATCTGCAGTAACTTGGAATGCAAAAGGGTCATTTCCACTCTTTTACTTGGTTAATTGATTTGGCAATGATGTCACTTTGTGACTTCTGTCAGGGTAGAATTTGGTCAATGTGACTAAACTTAATGATGTTTCTGTCGGGGATGTATTCATTCATGTTCTGCATTACTCGGAATGCAAAAGGGTCTTTTCCACTATTATACTTGGTTAGTTGATTTGGGAGTGATGCGGCTTTGTGAGTTCTGTCTGCGTAAAATTTGGTCAATATCTTGCAGAAGACAGTACTGTGATGCAATGCATACATTCTGAACGATGCTGATTGATTTCTTTGTCAGTGAAGTTTGCAATTTTGTGAATTTGTTGCAGGTTTATTTTCTCCTTAAGTATTATTGGTGCTGGTTTCCTGGAAGTAGAATTTACTATTGACACAATTCTGCAAATTAGCAGAAACATGCATTGTTGAGCTGCAGGGTCCATCACAAAATACTACTGGCAACTTGGATGAGAATATGAAGGTTGTTTTTGGATCATCATGGAAAAAAGTCCTGTTTGAAAAACATCTTCAGGAGGGGCAAATTAATCCTGGGTGTCCTGCACTTCTTGTAATAAGTTCATCAGCATTAAGATCATTGGAACTTCTCAGGTTGGTGCTTTCAGTTCTTTGAGCTTTCCTTTGCTATACCAGGCCTTATAGTCGAAGGACATAATCCTGTGTTTTATTCGTGTGAATCATTGTTGATTATTTATACCCCATGCAATATAAGAATATAATTATGTTCTGTTTATTTATATATAGTTTCTATTGTACTGTGATTGAACTGCATATTTTGCTTACAGGGAGTTGCGGTCTTTGACAAAAGAATGCCATGCTGCAAAGCTATTCTCTAAGCATATGAAGATTGAAGAGCAGGTACTGAATCTCATGAACCTTTTGAGTTACAGATTGAGTTTGTATGTCTGAAATAGTTAAGTACATCAATTTTGGGTTGCTCATATCTTGTAACAGATATGCAGTGTAAATTATGCTAAGCAACTAGATCCAGTCTATTGATTTACTAGAACTTTTCAGACTTAGGTAAAATGCGAAAGAGAGCACTATATAAGAAATTTCGATGTTTGGATGCTGGTGTAATTGATCCGGTGCAGATATATAATTCCACTTAGTTATATATAACTCATGCCTATAATGCCTGCAGCCTGCATATTTAGTCTTCCTAAAATATAATATAGCACATCGTATATACTTATATATACATAGTTACAAAACATATAAAGTCCAGGTCAACTGGTTTTCTACAATTGACCGAACCAGTTGGACTAATGACCTAGTAAATTGTCCGGCTCAACTACCAGTCTTTGGAAAATATTGTTGTTGTGTGGCTTTGGCTGGATGTTACGAAAGAGCACTTTTGTAAGACGATATCAATGTAATCTTGATGAGCCTTTCAGGGGAAAACTTCATGTTTTCCATGCCTCACATTGTTCCTTAAAACTTGTGCAAGTGATTGATGAACAATTTTAGCTCTTTGGATAAAGGATATCAATAAAATAGGGGTAACGTTGGTTATAGTACTTATCGGTGAAGGTTACTGAAGAAGTTTATGGAAGCAAGCTAAATTATTGTTTCGTATAAGCAACACATGGTTACAATAAATGCACTCACATTCCCGGAGCACTTTCAGTTCTTTGGGAGGTTTCTCAAAGATCTACATCATGGTTTGATAGCTAAAGGAATATAGCAAACCTCTTATAGATTCCATCTTGTGAACACATGATATTGCATAGTTTTGTGCTGATTTAAAGTTGATCACATATTGTTTCAGGAATATGGAGAGTTTTCTCTCCTGCTAGGTGGAAATTATATTGTACAAACTACTAGGTTAAAATTAGTATAAGAATACTCTTAATGTATCTAACTATTTCTTTATTTTCTTAGTTTACCTTCCGGAAATAAACATAAAATTTACCTAGAAAAACAATGTATGCATGCAATTACTTTCATCTTATGTAAATGTCATGAAATCAATTTTCTTGGGACTTATCATCTCTTTCCTGACATTTGATCTAATTTACCCTCTGATTTCATGTACATTCTCTTTATACTCTCACCAGGTGTCTATTCTAAAGAATCGTGTTAATATTGCTAGTGGAACTCCAAGCAGGTGCGCAGAGATCCATTCTTGTTCAAATTATGATATACACCAATACCTCCCTTTTTCTCCTACCTCTTCTTGTTGAAACTAATAGAATCTTCTTTGGCTTGCATTTCAATTAAATTTGGTTCTTTATGAACCTTATAACTTGAGAGAGCATTCTTGGTTGAATTACACAACAACTTGAAGTACTCGAGTTATGCATTTGCTTTAGCCTTGATAATTTCGGCCTAAAATTTTGTGTTCTCCTTTCTGTATTTAAATCTTAAAGTAAAGATATATAAATAGCTTTTCAGATATTATCTTTGCAAGTTTTAACTTAAGACAGGCTTAAAAGCAGATATTTGTCTTCATTACTTGTTTAGCCAATATTTTCTGTGTTTGAGATGAGCTCAACAACCTGTTTCAGGATTAAGAAATTAATCGATATTGAGGCACTGGGTCTGTCTCGATTAGCAGTAATTGTGCTCGACATGCACACAGATGTCAAGGGCTATTCCTTGTTCACTCTTCCTCAAGTCAGGTTTGGCTTCCTTTTCATTAGTTTCAGATTTTGTCTATCTAATTCTGCTTCTCAGATATTGAGCTTTCTAGTTAGTATTATGTAGAGATAATGTTAGCACAAAAAATCTTTGCACAACATGTCAATCGCTTCTGTTGTGAAATCTATTGCTGAACAGAAGCAATCTGTGATGTGGCATTAAGTTTTCAAGCCTAAAATGGTGAAATCATGCACCTTTTGGGACTTTGTGAAGTTGCATCTGCAATCTTGGAGGTCTCTGAATCACCATTTACTGGACTGCAACCTCCAAATGTTTATGCTAGAACAAGAAAACAAAGAAGACTTGTAAATACCAACTATCAGCTGAACATAGTTAACAAGTTCATGGGTGTTTTGGTACTTCTATACACTAGGAGATATTTTGTAAATTTTTCAAGATGTTAGTGATTTGTTTTATTTTGATCAGATTATAGTGTTAGAGTCTTTTTTTGGGTTCAAAATCAGTTAAGAATTAATTACTAAGTCAACTTTCTAGTCAAGAAAGATACCTTTAAACTGCATTCCGGTTTAGACGAATCCGGGTCTTGTATGTTTACATTTTAATGGTCCATTAAGTTCCTTCTAAGAGAGATTCTATGGTTTTACTTCCGCTCTAATGAGATTTAACTCATTATATCACCTAGTATTCTTGTTCCTCTATTTCTTACTTTTATTAACCTCTATAACCTTTCCAGCCTTCGTAACTGTTTATTGGACAAACTTCAATTGCAATTAGAGGACTATCCTGCATCATCCTTCCTTAAAATGTAACATGCTTGGCTGCAGCCGCATCAGTGGCCGGTTTTCCTTCTAAGTTTCATTCTGCTTCTGACCTCTATCAGATGTTGGGCCCACCATTTAGGGTACAAATTTATCCCCCTGGCTCCATTAACATTTGCCAGCTGAACTAAAAGAAGTTTCCTTCTAAGTAGCCCATGTTATTGTCGGAGCTCATTATATTTTTGTCATTTTCCTTAAAATAGAATATGAAGGATTGGGGTTGTGATAGGGGAATGAACTCTTAAAGCCAAGATGAGAACAGTTCAACCATTGTGGGGCTGGAGGCCTATCTCTTGCTGGCGGTCATTGACAGCCTGTGAACAATAATTACATCAGAGACATACATGAATAACATGAATGTGAGATAGTACAGAGGATATGGGTTCGATCAAAGTCATAGGGGCTTCTATGAGTGGTATTTAAGCCCTTCTGTGATACATTTAACTCACAAATGTTTCACGCTCTAGAAAAAGACAACATGCAAAAGTTAAAATGCAGGCTATAGGCTATCCTTTGGATGTCCAGTAATTATAGACTAAATCTGTTCCAAAGGCTATGTAATCTTTTAGGTAAGCCTGATTCTGCATGATTTCTTTTACACTGGATCCTTGTTTTGCTGAGTTAAATGACACAATATTGCAACTTGTGAAGATGACTTCAACAAGTCTTGTTGATTCTTTGAGTTAGAGATCATACTTCCATCACTCAATCCATATTTGGGTCAGAGTTGGAATAAGCAGAATCTTGCACTATTTTCGTATGCACTTTGAAGTTAAGATATTAGAAATTTGACCTGCCTGTTCCTTCCGAATCCTGAACAAGGTTTTGGCATTTCACCTATTCTTACAGCTTTTGATAGCCGTATAGAGATTCCATTTTGCAGTTGTAACTTGCAACTCTTTTTCTTGGCATGTATTTGACAGGGATGAGTTTTGGGACTTGTATAGAAGTTATTTTCATCAACCATTGCTAGAAGGCAAGCTACGTTTGTGTCTCTACGGTCCAGTGCCCACTGATTTTGAGGCAAAGAAAAGCAAAGCTAACGGTGACTAAGTGGTGAGACGGGCAGCATAGCAGTTCAAAAACTTTGATGGCTGTGATTATAGCCTTTCAATTTTGTATCTAACAAATTTACCAAAAGAGGCTGTGTTTAGACTGAAATAGACTGCTGAACTGATGTGATGCAGTTGGAGACTGAATAGAGACTTGGATGGGTAAACACTACACAATTTGAGGAGAAATACGAGCTGTGTGGCGGTACTTCTTGAAAATAGTTCTTGAAAATTGTATGTATGTTGCAAAACTGGAACTGCAGTTATGACTGTAAAACAACAGAAAGTGCTGTTGCTGATGTAATTTAGGTATTGGAAGTCCAACATTTTATTTATTTTTACCTGAATTTAGTTGATTTCAAGTGGTTTTCTTTGAACTTCTGATTCATAGGTTTGATCTTCTATGATTTTGCATGTTATGTTAATTAAAAGAGTGTTTCTTTATTATATTGGTAAGAAACATGTACATTGCACGTGATTTATACCCAATAAAAGTATGATATGTTTAAAAGTTCAGTTGAAAAAAAAAAAGAAAAGAGAATATTAGGGGAGTGTTTGTGATAATTTCTGCTTTTAAAGAAGTGATTTATGTAGAAAAAATTTATAGTTGTAGCAGAATAAAAAGTGGGTAGTGTTTGTAAAAAATGTGAAAAGTAGATAAAAGTTAAATTGGATAGTGTTTGGGGGGAAAAAATATTTCTAAAATAAATTTAATTGATTAAAGACCATTTTTACCCATGTATTAAAAAGATGTTACTTTTTACTTAATATTTGCACTTATCTCTTGATTATAATAATTATTTTTCCTTTATGTTCAAAAAATAATTATGTTTCCTCAAACACAATCAATTTTATTTCAATTAGTATATTTCATATTTAATTTTTTACAAAATGATTATTATGTACATTATTAAAAGATTCAATACTAATAAAAAAATTGGATGTTTAATTCAATAATGTTCTTATTATATAATATAATTGTTTAGTCATGCATAATATTATATAATATGATTATTATGTACTTCATTAAAAGATTCAATACATAAACTTGCACAATTGACAAATAATTATTATTTTTAATTAATCATAGAAATTTAATTTATATTTTTTTATGATTTAGGAATAATATCATATAATATAGTAAATAAAATATAAAAAGTTAAATATTAAATATGTGAAATTATAAATTTTATTAGTGATAAATTATTTAAATTATTTGAAAATTATAACATCAACTTAGATGAGCAATTTTGAAAATAAATTAAAAAAAGGTAAAATCGAATTGAAATTATTATAATGAGGATAAAGTAGTCTAAAAGGAAGTTGAATTTATTTGCAAAAAAGCCAAAGCAGTTGGAAACACTTATTTACAAAAAAACCAAAGCAGTTAGAAGCAGCCCCCAAAGTGCTTCCAACTTTTGACTTAAAAGTACTTTTCGTAGCATTTCTAAAAGCATAAGTTGACATCCCAAACACTTCAAAAATATTTTTCAGCATCCAAAAGCTGAAAAACGTTTTTCAGAGGCTTTCGTAAACACTCCCTACATGATAATGATTAAATTAAGAAAGGTACTTGTTAAATAAAGATATATTGAGATAAAATGATTCCAGAGTTTGTTTTACAATGCATTCCTAATAGCAGGCAAATTAATTCCAAGTTAAAACTACAATTTCTCGTGAAATACCGTCTTATCTATGATACTGGAGAAATTATCAAAAGTAAAAATTTTAATCATTCTCTATAGAAATTAGAGATTAATAAAGATTAAAATTTTGTATGTGATTGTGTAAAATTTAATTAAAAAATAAGGGTACGTTATAGTTATCTCCCCTGACGTTGAAAATTACGAGTACCTCCTTCGTTGTTTAGAAATTACAAAACCACACTAAAATGGAAAGTAATTATGTAGCCCTGATACGAGCAAACAGTTGCTTGTTCCAACAAGTTCAATTTGAGATCTTTGGGCCTGGATTTTTGCAATTCTTAGAATTGGAACTTGCAAAAAACATGTTAGCACTCCGATGCTCAAATCACTAATCAATAGTAAAAATGATAATTACGAACAAAAAGAGTAGCAATAAGTAATAAAATGGGTGCCAGAGTGCTTGAGCAATAGCATTTTTTTTGCGTGCAAGTGTCAAGAAGACGTTAACCTCTTTGGATGGATAGAGATGCTTATTTGTAGCCCCCTCCCTGCCCGAGTGAGAGGAGTTCCTCCCCTTTAGAACTCGAGGAGTTCCTCCCCTTTAGAACTCGAGATAGTGCGTATTTTTATGGATCAAATCCCCTTACTCGTGGAAGTCCTCCTTTAGCAGACCCAGACTCCTATTCCTCGGGTAGGCTGATCACTTGAGCTGGCAGGACTCTTCTAAGAGTGACGTCGACGTCTTTGCCATGATGGCAGGCCCCTAGCTGCGAGCTCGAATTTGTCCACGTGTTAGCTGGGCCTCCTCGGCGCTGACATGGCCGCGACACATTTGGGCCTCGCAAATCTCCTTAGGCCTTCTTTCGAGGGGATTCCCTCCACAGGTTGCAATCAAGGGCCTGCTTCTCTGGCTTGCTTCAACCTTGGGCCTCTCGGGCTTGTAACCTTTTAGCGGTATCATTCAGTTCCACCACTCTAATAGGTGGGGACCATCGCCACCTTATTAGAGAAGAGGCCTTTTTCAGTGGACGACCCCTTGCTAGGCACGTCATCCCTAGAGAGGTAATTTTCACTCGGTGAGGCCTAAACTCCCCTTATTAGAGTGGGAGGTCCCTTCGGATAGATATCCCCTAGCCTACCATCCTTGATCATGGTGTCGCCTTTCTCAGAGCTGATGTGACCTTTTGAGTGATTTTGGCTGCTGGTGCAATTGTAACATGCAACTCCTATAGGAATAAGACCAGGAAGCTAATTAGATTGGTTGTTTTGGGAACTATTCGTCAATCTTTATTACAGTAATATTATTTTGATGAATAAAGTAAGTATTCATCAATGGCTCATCTGTTTGCTGTGCTTACTACTTACATTGAACGACGTTTCAATGCCACAACAAATGCCGATAGACTGAATGGTTAAATTCGTGGAGTTGGGCTGCGCATAGGTTGGCAGCTATAAAACCAACTTTTGAGGGTCGGTTTAAAACGTTACAAGTCGAGGACCTTGAGATAAGGCATCGAGAGTCCTAGAGAGACGTGCTCTAAGTATTGCATTCATTGATGAGTGTCGTATTTCATCGGTGACAAACATTGGACATCTATGTAATTTTAGTGGGTTTGTTCGATCAGGGTTGTCGAGCAGACTGAACTGACTCACACGGAGTCGTCATATGGGAGCCTTAGAGGCTTGGTCGGTATGATTGGGACTCCCCGGCTCTGATAGGACGAGATTAGTCCTCGGACTTGAGGATTCATGACAGTCACATGCATATGATGGTTGTATCTTGGATCTGGCAAGAGATGTCTATATCTGAAATACGTTCATTAAAAGCCTTATCCAGTTCAGTCGGAATATGTAGTGAGGACGGTGGGTTCCAAGATATGATCCATTACATGTCAATATATGACAGTCAAATCTCCTATGCACTCTGAGACGGTTTAGATTCTTTGAGTCTATAGCCACAACGATTGGTCGAGTAGGAAATGGTTTCCTATGTGGATCAATAGAGCAAACGTGTCTGAGTTATTAAGAATAGTTGTTTAGTCAATGATGGGAACCGACGTCCAATTTCATGCTCCAGACTTAGACTGGGGGACATCTGATGGAAGGACCGTACTTGTATGGAACTCGGGAGCCTAAATGTTCACGTCAACATTCACCTAGTCTCTAGTGCCATGGACCGTTGCTAGACGATCGCCCATAGTGACGGGCATTTTTCAATTTTGGTTAATTAAATTGGATTTAATTAACCTGTTGTGTTGGGGCACAAGCCAAGTCTAGCTGAGGGTGAATCTAAAAGAGTCACACACAAATCACTATGGAATTGGTAGAATTAATTTGGAATTAATTCTTGAAAAAAACTAATTAATTTAATTGGATTAAATTAATTCAAGGAGAAAATAAATGATTGGATCATTTATTGAAAAATTCATTTGATGGATGGTCCAAGAATTAATTGATTGAATTAGTTAATTTTGGGATTTAGAACTTTTAAATTAATTGAATTAATTTATTGGGTTTGATTTAATTAATTGATAGGATCAATTAATAAGAGTTTGGACTTATGTACATATAATTGTATTAAATAAACTAGTGGGCTTCAATTGAATTGAAATTAATTAGATTAATTAATGCCTAATGAACTTTTATTTGGATTTAATTTAATTATATTATATCAAGATCCATAACTTGTGGTCCAAGTCTATTAAAATGCAATTTAGAGCAAGTTGAGGAGGAGTTGAAACTCCTCCACATATATGCTTGTATGGCTACCCAGTGGTTATACAAGTAGTGTGCATGTGTGTGTAGGTTGCCTTGGAGGTTAACAAGCAAGTTGAATTTTGAATTCAAAGTTGCTACTACACAAAAACAATGTATACAACACTTGTAGGATACATTTGCTCACTTTGCTCTCTAGAACTCGGCCAAACACAAATTTTCTCTTTAAAAAATACTCTCCTTTTGTGTTCATATCTTTTGGAAAGATTTGAACTAAAGACATTCCAAAGGCACTAATCAATAGTGATTATTTGGAGTTGTTTTCTTCGTCATTCTCTACATCTATTTAGCAATAGAATAAAGATAATTCCATTGTAAGGTGTGGACAACATTTAGAGGAATTCTCTGTTGAATTCTCAAGTGAACGAAAAGGAAGAAGAACGTAAAGGGAACAATGCGTGTTGCAATTGTACGTTAGTTAACAAAAAGGTAAAATTCTATTTAAATCTAACACATCCTTTTTTTTTTTTTTTTGTTGTTATCCATATCCATAGCCACATGTCCAGTATGTTCTTCTATTCTTTAAATGCTCTATACATCAAACGTTCGGGAACTTCAAAGGGAACAACCCTTTGAAACTGTTTACATTTTTGTTATTTTATACTTATGTCGCGTTTCCGGGGCCGTACCGATTCTCTCAGTTGTATCAAAGCCCAGTTCAGTGTTTTGGCTATACGATAAACGTGTTTTTATGTGTTTAGCGTGAAGAACATATTTTATTTACTTTTGGAAGGCATGTTTTGGCTTTATAACATGATTATATGCTTAGACAAGATGTAGTAATTTTGCTTTTAAATTGTGGATATACATGTATTTTTTGAGAATTAGATTTTCTGTAAATGCATGGTTTTGCTTCAATTTTTATAGCAGAAATTAAAAACAAAAAATTCTGAAAAACGGTACAACAACCGTTTGTCTGCTACCGTTGCCGGTCGCTCACTAGCCAGCAGGGCGCGGGTGGGCGGCATGCACAGGCGCGTGCTGGGCGCGCAGTGTTGCGTGCATGTTTTGCACCATTTATCGTGGAAAATTTGATTTTCCTGTTTTCTACTAATTTTTTGAAATGATTAATTTTGGCAATTTTTTTATTTCAGTTAAATTGGAATGTTTTAAAATAATTTTGTGTCTTAGATTAATTTGAAAATGGTTTCCTAACAAAAAAAAGAAAAAAATTGTGTTGTACATTGGATGTATGGATGATATTCATATTTTAATGGAAAAAATGCAAGAAACCCCCCATGTGATATTGCGAATATGCAAATTACCCCCTATGAAAAATAAAGTATCAATGTATGTCCATGTGTTTTTAAAATAAATCAATTTACCTCCCAGTGTTTTTTAAAATTGAGTGATTTACCTCCCATGTCTAGGGGGGTAAATTCCTCCATTTTAAAGAACACAAGGAGGTAAATTGCTATTTTTTTTCATAAGGGTAATTTGCTCATTTGCAATATCACAGGGAGGTAAATTGCATTAAACCTATTTTTTAATTTGCATTGTTAATATGATATTTTTTTGCATTTAATTATGGTTATGGATTTTGATGTTAGATATTTATTAATAAATGCATGGATTGCATTAATTTGCTTAGCATATTTATGTTTGATATAAATGTATTTGTGGTTGTTTATTGGATAAATAATAAGGATGATCACAAAGCCCATTTGCCAATATATGATTTATTTTTATGTTGGGTGAGGTCTGCGTGCCTCTTTGTTTTAAGTCTTCTATTGTTTTTGCATTGAAATAATAAGCCTTTTTTTTTCTCTGTTTTAATGTGCTCCCCCCAACTTTTAATTGGGATTTCAGTTTAGTTGTAATGAGTGTAGTTAGTTTGTGGTTTTTATTTTTTGAAATAAAAATATAAGCTTCTATGAAGACACAGGCGCATAAGAGGTCCGTTGGACGGAGCCCACGACAGAAGGCCCAAGAAGAATCAAGAGGATTTACAAGGTCCCATTAGAATGGTAATGAGTTATAATTTTATAATAGTGTAGGCCATACACTGGATTGACCAGAGATTCACTGCGGGCTCAGTGGATCACTTAATTGAGCTTGTGATCATCCAACAAGGACGTACTAGGCTTGTTTTGCATGTGATGTATGTTTTAATGCTTTGGTTTATGATGTGTTTGAAATGCACCTATTTACATTCAATGAAAAAACTTGAGCATGCAAAATCTTTAAATGATGAGGTCTCGGTCACAACAAAATAAGAAACTCTCACTTAGATGGTCCAAGTAAATATTAGGCCCAAAATGAAATTAAATCAAATGGTTTGATTATTTCAAGCCTTCCATCCATAGTAATGTAGTGAAGAAGCTACTTCCATACAAATATGGTCTCATAGGTCGTGGCACATTTGAAATGGAAGAAAGCTCCACTATTGTTATGAACAAAGGAATATGCTTTTGTTTTCCCGTCTCACAAGTTGTAGGAGATGATAGTTGAGATATAATTTGGTTGATGGGTCGGGCCTAACATCGAGTAACATGATTCGCTTGGAGTCCTGAGGATCATTTAAAGAGGCAAAAAATAACTTGGGGACCTCATTGGATGAGAATAGTATAGGTTGCCTCCCACAAAGCCTTTTTTCATGTGAATTGTAAAAACGGGGCATGGGGAATTGCGTTTGTGGACCCCAACCCCACTAAGAAATGGTTTTCCTGAACCCTATTTGAGGCTGATGGGCTTTCGCAAAAATAGTGAAAGAGGTTAATGAACAAACACCAAATCTTAACTTGAACATAATATTACCATAATCTACTTAATATTTTCTGTTTAATGGTAGATATCTAAAAATCCACTAACGCCAATACTGAGACTAATAAACTTGATGGGACCAATATGAATCCACACGTCATTTTAGATGTAGCAAATATCCAACTTTCAATGTGTTTTTTCCTGATGTATGAGATTCAACTGAAAATGATTGAATGGAGAAATAGTGAACAGAAATATGTTTAGCCCCATGAAGGAGAAATTTGATAAATAATGGGATGAGTGTTGTCTTTTACTAGGTATTGTTGTTTTTCTTACCCTAGGTTTAAAATCGATGTGGTTATTTCCACACAAGGATTTATGGGTCCATAGTTGGTTCATACATTCGTAGGGTTCGAATACTTTGATTAACCTATTTGTTGACTATGGAGGTAGCTTCACTTCTTTAGTGATTAAACCTGTTGTAGCAAGTGATTATGGTGTTGAAACGCGTATTTCTTTATGTGATTTTGATAGATGGTACGATGAAGCACATGTTTAATTTAATAAAAAATTGAACTTCGAACATTTATCTAGAGGAGACAAAATTTTCTAGAATAGAGATATTTAATATTTAGATTGGTGAAAAACCAATGTACCTAGACTACCTACTTGAACAAAGATAACGCGTGATGTTTTAGCTGTTCCAGCTACTACTGTTGCGTTAGAGACAACATTTAGTGTTGGAGGTGGAATTTTTGATGAATCACATGCATGTTTGCTTCCAAATGCGGTAGAGGATTTATTGGATAGGACCAATTTTAAAAAAACATAAGCAAAATCGGCTGATCTTCTAATTTTTTGAAATTACAATTATGTTAACATAATATTTTTCTTCTTGTGTTTCAAATTTATAGTTGCAAGAGATGTGGAATTATCAAGATGTCAATCATAGAGATCAATTAGGTGGGACAATGTAAATAGGTCGAATTATTACTTATTAGAATTTTGCTTTTGTTGATTACTAAAAAGGTCAGAATTTTGATATTTTTTATGCCTTTTGCCCCCGTGCAGATCCTTCAGTTGGGATCATGATTTCTCTCTATTAACCTCAGAATACAAGTTCAGGACCTCTTTGCTATTTTTCTTGTAATATACTTATTGTTGGTTTTGTCAAACAAAGTGTACTTGAGCATACACTTTTGACATTTTGTCATATCATTTCACATATAATTGTATATATGTGTATATTTCATTTATGTATTAATGTTCATTTAGTTTAATAATTATGGGTGTGTTCAATGAGATGCAACTCTCCTCACTTGGACCATTAAATTGTAGTATGTTGTTGTTTTCTGTTTTGGATGGTCTTATTTTTTTGCTTGAGGTTTGGGTATGTTTTTGGTGTACAAGTTGTGTACTTCCCTGATTTTTACAACTATCAATAAATGCAAATGCAAATGAAAATAAAAATGGGTTGGGCCTGGAGCCAACCCAAATTTCTGGTCAGATATGCTAGACCCATTTGCGAGACCCATCGGGTCGGGTCCAATAACAAGTTATAAACAAAGGATGGGTCTAGGTAAATTTGACACATTGACAGGCCTACTTGAATCAACACATGCCTATCAATCCACGCCGAGCACACAAACCATATAGGCGAAACAACAATGCTAAACTGAGAACCACACCACCACACAAACCATACACGCGCCAATCTCTTCGTTGAAGAACAACCGACAATAGAACCCCTTCGCGCAGAAGATTGCGCGAAACACAAAAAAAATACCAATCCGTAATGATTCTAGTTTTTTCTCTCTGACGAGCAACGACAGAAGCAGCACAAAACCACATAATTACCCACAAACACAACAAACAAATAAATTACCTGAAAAATGGCTAATAAGGAGAGTAAACAGAGACCAAATGAAATGGATAAACCGTCTAGAAAACAACCACCAACTACATTTTATAGCCATACCCAAATGACAACGTTCCATCTCCATTACTGTAGTAGCCAAACCACAAAGCCACTAACAACTACCAAAACAAAAAGAAAAATTACTTTTGTTGGAACAAAACATAATGCACGGGAGTGACCTCGACACAAAGGACCAAACTATCAAAACAACTGCGCTTCAAACAACGAAAGCGTAAAATGAGGTCGTTTCATATGCATGCGGGAAAATAGTAGTAATTGGACCAAAAGACACATTAGTGGAGAGGCATCGCCATAAGGGACCTAACAACCAAAATGACCGTGCTTCAAACCATCGAAGCTCAAAATGTAGTTGTTTCATATGCACGTGGGCAAAAAGAAAAAAAGAAAAAAAAAAAAAAAGAAAGTAAAGCATTGGACCAAAAATGGTATTATAGGAATTGTACCAAAAGTTACTATAGTGGAGAGACATAGCCACAAGGGACAAAACAATCGAAACGAGCGCACTTTAAACCAGCGAACTTGAAAACCACGTTAGTTCTTTAAGTGAAAAAAATAAATAAATAATAGAACATTAGACCAGAAATGATTCTGTAGCAGCCGCTACTCAATATTTATAGTCAGCTAGCTTTGAAAACTGAAATTAGACTTTCAAATATATTTTCCAATTGAAGAAGTCATGATAATATACATTTTTGGGTAGGGCCCGAAAGAAGTATGAACTGCCTCCATCCAGAATTGACTTTCTTCCACATAAAGACAGGATCATCAATTTTGGAATCTCTTATTGTGCACAATTCTTTAACTTTTCAAGACTACATTTGAAAAGGTAAGGAATGAGTATTCAAATACTATTTCAATTCAGGCCAAGTACTAATTTCTCAATATAAAAATATGGGGATAGATGCAATTTAACCTAGTGATGTAAAAAATGAGCAAAAATTTCTATGTGAAAAAATAATTAGCAAATTATCTCTTATAATTTTAAAATAAAACAAATTATCCCCCTGCGTTTTTCCTCGATAGGGGATAATTTACTTTATTTATCAAAACACAGGAAGATAATTTTCTAATTATGTTTTTATAAGGGGTTTTTGTTCATTTCTTATTCACAATGAGTAAATTGCATTTATCCCTAAAAATATGGCTATATACGATCATTCAATTCTACAAACTACCAAAGACCTAAATATATTGTTAGATTAGGAAATTCTTGGTGATCAGTTCCATTGTCTTCTCTCCATCACCACACGCACATTATTCAATTTTGTGCTGCTAAATGAACATCCCCGTAGCAACAAATTAAGTTGAAAATCATTTAAAATTAAAAGAATATCACTAAAAAATATTGATTATTCCGTATATTATATGTTATCACTATTTAAAAATCAAAGTAAATCAGTTCTATCTACTATGATCAAATAAAATGGATGGAAAAACTTAAGTTTTGATCATAATTAATGAACATTCGCTAAGTTTTACTTATGGGCTTTTACTTGTTACAGTTTTTAGCCGTAGCAAATGTCTTGGTCTTACTTGCAGAAAAAACTGCTAATAGCTGTTGCGCAGTCATTATTTCTTAGTATCTGTCAAGATTTTTTTTACTTTTAATCGTGATAATTAAAGAATATGCCATGCAAACAACATGAATTATGTAAGTTACCACCTCAAACCAATTTCCAGTATAATTATCCACCGGATCGTACGTGTGCAAGAATCTTACTTATTTCTAAAAATCACTCATGGGTTCGTTAAATTTTATTTTGAATAATTTTATTTTTGGTTGTAACAACATGTTGTATTCCTCAAAAAATGAATTAAGTTTGAGACTTTTTGGTGGAAAATTACACATGTAAACTGCATATGACCATTTTTCAGTAAAAATTTCTATCTAAAAGTGGTTTGAGCTGGTAATTTGTAACACTCCTGTAATTGCTATGGCAAAATGAAAAAAAAAAAAAAAAAACAAAAAACAAAAAGCGTTTAAGTGACAAAGTAAAAAAACAAATGTAATTTGGAGAGCAAAATATTTTTTACCCATCAACATTTGAGTAGAATACATCGGCATACCACTGATTTAATTACACAAATACTCATTTGAGGGGACATCAATGCAATTTAACTTATGGGGTGTATTCGTAGAATTTTGCAGTTACCTCTCATGAGGTTTGATATAATTACAAATATTTTTTCGTTGTTTGAAAAATTACAAATATCCCCTTGAGGTTTCTAACCGTCTAACAAATAATCCATTTCCATCCATTTTTATGGGTGAACTGACCAAAATGCCCTTATACACTGAATTATTTTCTAATAATATTTAAAAAAATTTGGACTATAATTCGGAGGGAGAGATTTTTCAAGTTTTTTACACAGAGGAGCAATAATGCAATTATCTCAGTTGATTTTCTATAATTTTAATAAAAAGTTCATGGGCAAAATGATCAATTTCAGGCTTTTAGTTAAAAATTACAAACTTTAGGGGGTATTTATAATTTTTCAAACAACGAAGAAGAATTTGTAATTATGCCAAATTTTAGGAAAGTTGCCTGTAATTTACCCATACAATTATAACTTTAAAAAATGCATTTATAAATTCACAAAAGATACAAGTATATTTATGTAATTAAATTTAATATCAGAAAGTATTAATATAATTTACCCTTAAAATTTCTTTTTTGTTTGTGATCTTTTTTATCATTGCATACTGTGCGTGTTTTGTCGTGGGACAGCGTCATAATTATTGTCACCATGAGATCAGTTAGTTTCAATGACTGCAAATTAATGATAATTATGTGTCAAAATGGGGCGGCATAAGTTGCATCATGCTGACCACGTTTTTAAACTTCATAAATAATGCAGACTTTTTTTTTAATTAAAAGCGATGAATTTTTATTAATCAAAAATAAAGTAATTACATTCAATTTTGTCAGCTATTAATATCGAATAGAAATAATTATAAACAATCAAATCAATAATATTGCATAAACTAACACCTAGTTATTACAACAATAAATCATACCTACTATACTAAAAATAACATTAATCCATACAGGAGTTTGAACCCATGATCTTTAAATACATGGAGTCTCAGCTTCGTCAACTAAATTAGACCTTATTGGCATAAATATTGAATAATGAGACTTTTGACACTTTAGATGCAGCCGAGCACATCCATCTCAAGGGAGGCCCCACACGGTTTAAGCTTGTTCTAGTGATTAAAAAATTATTAATTATTTGTTGGTGACGGAAGCATATTTAATGTATAGGTATGATTTATTTTATTTTAAGTAATTTAATTTAATTAAATATAACAGAAGAAAAATAAAATGAATACTCGATCAAATCAGATAAATAAATAATTTTTGGAGTACACGACTAAAAAATAATTGATATAATAAATCCGCTAAGAAGATAGTTATCTTTAAAAGAAATAAATATAAATAAGGGCATATTAGCCAATGACATTCCATCTACCAATAGTAATGTCTTTTAAGGTCTCGAACACTAATATAATGAATAGATAGATAAAATATATATTAAAAAGTAGTAATAATAATAAGAAAAAGATTTTCATAATGTTGACAATTTATGGATAAAGTTTAAGGTGAAACACCTATATATAATGCAACGGACAATCCAAAAAATCACTCGTGTTGGGCACATGTTGGGCACGAACATGACTCGAACACGCTTTTACATGTGTCTGACACAGCATTCTCGTATCCAGAAATATAAAATAATTGAAGAACACAATATCCGACATATTTTGAACACATTTAGAAATTTTGTTTTCAAAAAGAAAATTTTTGATTGAAAAAGAAAGAAAAAGAATCAATTCACTTTTCTCATACTAAAAATTTTGGGATTAAATTATTGAAAATTCGAGCGCTGGTCATGATGATTTAATTAATTTGGATTATTAGAAAATTTTCATCGAGTACCTTTTAAAATAAAGTTATTATGTATATTTTTGAAACAATATATTTTGATAAAGAATTTAAATGTAAAACATGCTTATTTTATATTTTATTTTGTTATATTGACATTTTAAGTTTATAAAAAATTGAGAATATATATAATATATATTATATATAATCCTATCAATACCGTATCATATCTAAATTTCTAAAAAAAAAAAAGTTATTTCACCGTACTGATATCGTATTTGTTCCATGCATCACAGAGAAAGACATGCCCAAAATATGATGAAAGATGGAACGTCATAATAGAAGTTTTGGGTAGGGGTGGCAACGAGTCGAGCTCGATTTTGAAGGGTATGGCTCGAGCTCGTAATTATTTGTATAATTTTTTTATATTTTTTAATTATTGATATAATTTTTTAATAAAATTATATTATTATAAATTATAATAGTATAGAATATGTATATATATAAATTAATTGTTAGGACTTGTTAATTTAAAAAATTAGAAGAGATTACAAATAAATACTAAAATATAACATAGAATTTATATGTGTCATATTAAAAAAAATATTAAAATTTACTAAATTTTTGATTAAGCTTGTTGATTTTTTTATTATTATTATTATTATTATTATTATGATCATCATCATCATCGTTGTCATCATCATCATTTTTAGATTAATTTATGGGAATCACTAAGTTGTAACATAAATTTATAAGTAAAACTTATAGATTGTATAATGTATATTATGTATTTTGTCAATTTAAAAAGTATAAGAGATTATAAATAGATATTAAAATATAACATAAAATTTATATGTGCCATATTAAATAATTATTTTAAAAAAAATATTATAATTTACTAAATTATTGATTAAGTTTATTTTTATATAAACTATAAAAGTTAAATGTATAAATAAATGTATAAACATATAAAAATTCTAAAAATAAAAAAAATATATAAAAAAATTAAAAAAAGAAAGAAAAAGCTCGCGAGCTTAACGAACAGTCTATATTGAGCTCGAGCTCGACTGGAGCTCAAGCTTGAGCTGGCTCGACTCAAGCTCGAATTTTTCGAGCTCAAAATCAAGCCAACTCGCGAAGCTCGCAAGGCGGCTTGACTCACCTGTCACCCCTAATTTTTTGTGATGAAATCATGAAATGATGATGGAGAAAGAGTTTGGGTAAGAAGTTGTGAGCTATAGAGTACGAGTTTGACTTGCTAGACTTTTATTATAATCTTTTTTCTTTTTTTTTCAGAAAAATAAAATATGAATTATTCCCCAAAAATATAATCATCTTATTATACAATTTTCGAGGTCATACAAATTCTTTTTGATTATTATAACTTGTATGTTTGGTGAAAATAATACCTAGATATAATGTGGACTGAAAGCTACTTATTTTAAAAAGCTTAGAGTAATTAACTAATTTTTTTAATATTACTATATTTTCTTTGTTCAATCAAATAATAATTAGATGTAACTTTGGACTAACTAACGAGTACTTATTTAGAAAAGATTATAGTAGTTACTTTAAATTTTTAATTTTAACATATTTTCTAACCTCTCACAATATATATATATATATATATATATATATATAAAAGAATGATTAAAGCTGGTTTCTTAACTCCCGCTTTTCATAATATTTGACTCATCATATTTCTTACCTATTTTCAAAATTTCTCAAATAACTATCAAGTAAAAGAAAAAAAAAACTATTCTTCATTTTTTCATGTTGAAGTAACTATTGTTCCCCTCTTATTATTCCAGTCATTTATATTTTTTTTTATATATGGATTTTCTTTTATTCATTTATTCTCTCTATTTTAATTTATCCAAAATTGCATTTTTTGCCCCGTATATTAGGGGGGTGGCAAATAGTACCCCGGAATTTAATTTTTTTTGGCAATTACAAGACTCCGGCCACTGAATTTTCAAAAGTGGCCGGAAATTGATGACGTGGACTAAAATTGGGCTTTTTTTAGGGCTTTTGCTGACATGGTATTTTAATTAAAATTATAATGCCAACTAAGCAAATGACTTGGACACAAAAAAAAAAAAAGAAAATTATTGCATTTGATAACCCACTCCCTCTCCCCATTTTTTGGCTTCAGTTGCACACACATTAGAGGCAAAAATGGCAAAATTAGAGGAAAAATAAAAACAAGGAATACTTCAAAAAATTTGTCATACTAAACCTGTAAAGATTGTCAATAATGTCTGAACAGATTTTCAAAATGATTCTAAGCTGAAAGTAATAAAAATTGTACCAAAACCACTTAAAAAATCTGGTAACCATAAGTGTGACAAAATACTTCTAAGCTTGCTTACAAACTACTAATAAACCTATCTCCATATGTTTTCTATTTCTTGATTGTTTTGTTACTTCTTCCTGGAGGCCTTTTTGTCTTCAGATTCTGGAGGTTTGAAAGTTTGATAAACTTCTTTCCCCCTTGCATAATGACTGGAACGTGTTCTTGGAGTGGTTCTTGTGTGCTAAAGTTTGATGAAGCACAGTACTGAGCACCATCCATAGGTGGGGGGGGGGGGGGGGGGGGGGAGGGGGGGGGGGGCGGGGGTCTGATATTTACACTTGATGTTGCCCCACTGGGATGTCCAACACACTAGCCCATCTGCAACTGAGTATACATTGTAGGTCCCTTGATGTACTGTGGTGCACTTAACAGACTCGACAATGCATTGTGCTTAGGGAAAGGGGCTTGAGGCTGATTTTCTATAGATTGTGAGGTGACAAAACTCTGCATAACCCAATACAAATGAATTAAAGTAGGTGTCAAATTTTTATATAAAAAAGCAGCATAAACCAATACACATGACTTATTGACCTGCACATTTTCAGCTACATTCTTCATTGGTGACATGCTCATTTTCAGCTTCATTGCCGACCACTTTTTTGCCTTCATCCTTTTCCTAAAAACAACAAAATATAATTAAAAACAGCAACATAGAATTTAACCTGTTTTCCCCATTAACATCTTCAGTTCCCATAATTACAAAGTCTTGTGTATTGGTACTCAGGACTTCCCTCAAGCTTCTTCATTGCACTCCTCTTGGCCCTATAAGCTTGATCCCTTGAGATATGACACCTAATCTCATTTATTGCATCCACTCTAAACCCCTTCACACTCCTCTTGAGATCAGATTTGAATCTATCCAAGTACTTATCACACAACCAACTAGACTTCACATTCTTAAGATTAAATGTGGATGCACATTTATGTTTAGGGTTATAATCCCTAATTTGAAAAGTGCATTAATCTTTAACCTTACGAGCATGTAACCTCCAATCACATTCCTTATCATTGCATTTAGCATAGTATCTATTTGGATCACTTTTTGTACAAATTATATGTCTTTTTGTCTTTATTGCATGAGACTGGATTGCCTTTTTTAGCTCATCCTTTGTGCTAAACAACATACCCAAAATGAATGTCGAATCAAATATCTCAACAGGATTGAAAATAGGGTAGCTAGGTTCACTCTGCTCATCATTACTCAATTTGTTCTCATCAAGGTCAAAATCACTACCCATAACATCTTCCTCACCTTCATCACTAGAACCACTTATACCATCACTTATATCTCTGTTATCATCAATTGGTACATTATCAGTAATGCTATCATCCACATTATCCTCAAATATGTTGTCATCATCACCTACTTCTGTTGAAATGCCATAATCACTGTCTACCAAGTCTGCATCCTCATCTACATCAACACTCTCCTCCAATCTACCCATGTCATCAACACCATCATCATGCACACCACCATTCCCATGCCCTGTGTCCAATTCCCCCAACAGTTCCACATATACTAGAACATCTCTTACAACCCTGTATTCCCTTCCCAATTCTAAACATTGTGAATCTGTAGTAAGGAGCTGAAAACCAATATTAACCTTTTTATAAAATCTTTTGTCACCATTTAGACCCAATTTCTGACAGAACATATTTAGGTTTGCAAAACAGAGATGACTTGACTCTACATAGTCAAACTTAGCAATCTCCCCCCCAATGTAACTAGGTATAAGAGAATTAGTGGGACTAAATTTCCCCCCATAGTAATACGTTACAGTAGTAGAACTACTATCAGGATCTGTCAATAAAAAAACAATATAAAAAATAATACTTAAATCAGAAAATGCAAAACACATAAAATATACAGAAAATACAAAACAGAAAATGCCAAACACATAAAATATACAATATTTAGCACAACCTGTTACTTTCACAACAAAAAATCGCATGAACAGAGACAAAAAAAATACCAACCCCACATGTCTTCCTCGAAACATAAAATTGAATATGGGGGAGGGGACCAAAATGGACCACAAACAACATATAAAAATGGCAAAAAGATAAGCAATACATACTTTACAAAACACAACTTTTTAAACGAAATAAAAAAGAAAAAAACTTACGGTATAGTGGGGGAGGGAGGTTCACATGCCGTTGACTCCGTATCACCACCATTTCCAACTTGTTGGCTCCAATTTCTTTGTCGACAATAAGCAATCGCCGTTTTTCAAGCAAAGGGTTAAAGATTGGGAAGGGAGGGTGTTTGGGTTAGGGCTTTTTTGAGGAGAATTTTTCTGTCGAATGAAGAGGGCCAAAAGGGGTTAATTTCTTTGTCTTTTGGTTTTTTCTTTGGCTGCAAAATCATTTTTCTTCTTTTTGTTTTTTTTTGTCCAAGTCATTTGCTTAGTTGGGATTATATTTTTAATTAAAATACCATGTCAGCAAAAGCCCTAAAAAATCCGTAACTGTTTGTAATAATTAGGTGTTATTTCATGCGATATTGTTGATATGAATGTTGTAATTATATCTATTCAATATGGATATTCGACAAGACTGATTGTAATCATTTCAATTACTTCAATTAATAAAGTTCAACGCTTCCAATTTAAAAAAAATAAAAACAAAAACATAGTTTTTTATTTTTTTTTAATTTGAAGTAATTTTATTAATGGAGAAATGATCACTTTAATGTAAAATGCATGAATCGGGCGATAAAAAATTAAAACAAAATTATTAAAAATATTACATTGTAATTCAGTATAAGGGTTGAGTACACTTAAACGCCCTTTAAAAATATAAAATTACACTTTTTTCTTAAAAACATTTAAATTTACACTTATAACACCCCAAAATTCACTGCTTACACGTGATTCCCTTCTGTTAGGGTTTAGACGAAAAATACAGACTCAACAAAAAATACAAAAAATTTTAATTTTACCACTCATTTGGTATTCCCCTATAATATTTTTATACTTGTAAGGGGGTAAATATAATATATATAAAGTTAAAAGCGTGTAAGCATAATAAAATATCACTCTTAAATTATAGCCATTAGATAAAAGGTAACTATAAATGAATAAAAGAACTAGTCATCTTTTGATGCTTTGTATACTTCCTATATATATGGAGTAAGGTTAACATCACCATTGCATTTATTTCTTGAAAAATTCTTGTTCAAGTACTTCATCTAGTGTTCCAAGAAATATATGTACAATGGTGTTCACCTCACCCCATGCATAGAACGTAAAAAGGTAAGATTAAATGATTAATTTTTCCACTCATAAACTGCTACCTTTTGTACAATGACTATAATTCGATAATAGTATTTTATTATTATAATTAGACCATTTTGACTTTATATATATTACATTTACCCCCTTATAAGTGTAAAAGTCCTACATGAGAATTTCAAATGAGAGGTAAAATTAAAAATTGGTGTAATTTTTTTTTCTAAAGTCAGCATTTTTTGTTCAAACCCTAAGGAAGAGAGTCAGGTTTAAACAAACAATTTGCGTAAGGAATGTAAGTATAATTTTATCCTCTCATTTTGGGAAAAAGTGTAATTTCGCATTTTTAAAGAGGGTCTATGTGTAATAAACTCTATTAGTAATGTACCCCAAAACTGGAAAAAACAAACAAACAAACAAACAAATAAAAGACTAAATCTAAATCTAAACGAGCAGTGGGAGGCATCCTCACCGTCACCGCCATCAGCAACTTCACAGGCCTTGGCAAGTGCTGGTGTGTGAAGGGAAGTACAAGTGTCAACAACGGAGTCCATCACTGCCAGGAAATTGTCTGTGGGCACCTGGTTGGTAACGAGCCGATTTGTAGTAAGATTGGAGTTCAAAACTATTTGTTCATCTGATTTTCAGTTGAAGGTGAAAGCCTGAGGATGTTGTAGCGTTTATTTAAAATGTATACTCGTGTTTTGTGTTTAGTAGTTAGTGACTTTGTTAGTAAGTGACACCAGGTGGTGATTTGTTAGCTGACGTGGCAGGTGGTTATGATTTAGTTAGAAGATTCTTTTTTCTCTTCTTTCTTTTCGTGTATATAAGCTATGGGTTCTCTCATTGCTGAAATAGATCTTTTTCCTAGTTTGATACTTATGGCTTCTCTCATTGCTGCGCTTGGCTTTGTAGATCTGATGTTAGTTTCTCTACATGGTATCAGAGCCTTCGATTAAAGGTCTCTAGATACTTTGTTGATTGTATTTTTTTAGCTTTAGTTTATCTTGTAAATTGTTATGGAAATGGAGACTGAAGGTGGGCAGAAGGAGACTGTAGAAAGGAAGAAATATTGTGTGCATTATTGAACGTCCCAAACTCAATATATATAGGATGGGAATTTTAGAGATAACTACAAATTAACCTAACTACTTATCCTAATAGATAGGAACGGATATATACAAATAATGCTAAGATCTTAACACTCCCCCTCAAGTTGGAGCATAGATATCAATCATGCCCAACTTGTCACACAAGATTTTGAACTACTTTGCTCCAAGAGCTTTAGTAAAAAGATCTGCTCTCTGCTTTGAAGAATGAGTGTATGGAGTGCAAATTTCTGACTTATAACTGCCTCACGAACAAAGTGACAATCGACTTCAATGTGCTTTGTTCTCTCATGAAAAATTGAATTACTTGCAATGTAGATGGCTGCTTGATTGTCACAATACATAGGCACAGAGTACTTATTTGTGAAATCCAACTCTTTCAATAAATTTTTCAACTGTAAAATTTCATTGGTCGTGTGAGCCATAGCCCTGTATTTAGCTTCTGCACTTGACCTAGCTACTGTAGTTTTCTTCTTGCCGCGCCACATTACAAGGTTTCCCCCAACATAGGTGCAATATTCAGAAGTAGATTTTCTGTCATCTTTAGACCCAACATAGTCTGCATCAGAATAGGCTTCAATCTTGACATGTCCATGTCGTTCTAACTGCAAGCCTTTACCAGGAGCACCTTTTATATACTTCAAAATCCTAAGAGCCGCTTCCCAATGAATAAGTCGTGGCTTATCCATAAACTGACTAACTAAACTAACGGCAAAGGAGATGTCAGGTATAGTCACAGTTAAGTAGATCAACTTTCCCAAGTCGTCTATACTTGGTCTTATCTTCCAAATAGTCGCTGTCATTTTTCCAAAAATCAGGGTTGAAATCCATAGGTGTGTGCACAGGCTTAGTGCCCAACAAATTAGCTTCCTTAAGGAGATCACAAGCATACTTCCTTTGGGACAAAGATATCCCATGCTTGCTACGAGCAATTTCAATGCCCAAGAAGTACCGTGGTTGTCCTAAATCTTTAGTGACAAATTGTGTTCTTAAGTATGCTTTGGTATCTTCTATGCTTCCAACATCACTTCAAGTAATCAGAATATCATCGACATATACTGCTAGAAGAACCGTGCCTGACTGCCTTTTTCGTACAAAAACTGAATGATCTGCCTCGCATTGAGAAAAACTAAATCCATTAATAACTCGACTGAATTTTTTTAACCAAGCTCTAGGACTTTGTTTATGGCCATAAATTGCCTTCTTCAATTTGCAGACGAGGTGTGTCTCCCCCTAAGCAACATACCCGGGAGGTTGCTCCATAAAAATAGTTTCTAGCAAATCACTGTATAAGAAGGCATTTTTGACATCCAGTTGATACATTGGCCAACTCTGGTTAACGGCCAAAGACAAAATGACGCGAATAGAATTAAGATGGGCAATCGGGGAAAAAGTTTCAAAGTAATCAATCTTATAAGTTTGGGTAAGCCCCTTTGCAACCAACCGAGCCTCATATCGATCGACAGTGCCATTAGATTGATATTTCACAGGAATAGCCATCAACAAGAAACTACATCGACATCCCGGGGGGGAGGGGGTGTTGGACGAGCTCCCAAGTACCCCGAGAAATAAGAGCCAACATCTCCTCGTCCATAGCCAACTTTCAATCCGGATGCTAAAGAGCCTCATGAAATGATCTAGGAAAATTAACAGACGAAAGGGATACAACAAATGCACGAAATGTAGGGCAAAGGTGTGTAAGGGAAAGAAAATTAGAGACATGGTGTGCAGTACATGAGCGTTTACCTTTGCATAGAGCAATGGGTAGAGTATCCTCAAGAGTAGGTGGTCCAGATGACGGAGGAACTACAACAGGAGAGGGATCAGGTAGAGTAGTGACTATGGCGGGGTTGGATGTGGACGACGAGAGTACACCAGTAGAGGGCGTTGAGGTTCTTTGTAGGTTGGAGGAACAATAGACGAGGGGATTGGCAGTGGAAAGGCTGGAGAAGGGTCAGTAGAGGAGGAACTTGTGTTGTAGTATGGGGTCGACTCAAAGAATGTTATGTCGACAGAGGTGAAAGACCGCCGAGAGATTAGATCGTAACATCGATACCTTTTTTGTGTGCGAGAATACACAAGAAAGATGCACTTGACAGACCGCGGTGAAAGCTTATGTAGCCTTGTGGAGGAGATATGGACAAAACACACACAACCAAACACTCGAGGAGTAACACTAAAGAGAGGCCTGGTAGGGTAGAGAATTTTAAAAGGAATATCCCTATGCAGAACACCAGAAGGCATACGGTTAATCAAATAACAGGCTCTCAGAACGACATCCCCCTAACAAGATTTCGGAACAGGCATATGAGCCATAATAATACGAGCAATATCAAGAATATGTCGATATTTTCTTTCGGCTACACCATTTTGTTGGGAGGTATGGGGACAAGAGGTCTGATGTAAAATGCCATTAGACTCACAAGAAACAACAACGTCTTTCTGAATAAATTCAAGTGCATTATCAGTGCGAAGAACACGAAACATTAGCAGAAAACTGATTTTTTATTTCATAATAAAAAGAAGTGATTACAGTAAGGACTTGAGATCTATCCATAAGCAAAAAGACCCGGGTCATTCTAGAGTAATCATCAACAAATGTAAAAAAATAACGAAATCCATCAGTAGACGTAACCCAACAAGGACCCCAAACATCAGAATGAACTAAAGCAAAAGGAAAGGAACTATGTTTTTCGATCCGAGGTGGAAAGGAAGCACGGTGATGCTTTCCTAACTCACATGACTCACATTCTAAGACAGAGATAGAAGGCAACAAAGGTAAAATTTTCTTTAAAGTAGGTGAAGAGGGATGACCGAGATGACAATGCCATTGAAGGGGTGAGACCGACACAGAGAGGGCATGAGGGTCCCTAGGTGAGGTTGAGTCTAGATAATATAAACTACCACGCTCACGACCGCCACCAATCATCCTCTTCGTTTGCAGATCCTGAAAAACACAGTGGGAAGGTAAAAAGGTCACAAAGCAATTATATAATTTGGTAAGTTGACTAACAGAGAACAAACTAATAGGAAACATAGGGGCAAAAAGGACATTATGAAGAGTGATATTTGTAGTTGGACAAACTATACCAATACCTGAAATGGGTGAGTAAGAGCCGTCGGCGAGACGCATAGAAGATGAGGTATTAGAATTTGAATAGGAAGAGAAATGAGATTTTATACCAGTAATATGTGTAGTGGCCCCCCGAATCTAACATCCAAGACTCACCATGAGACACAACAAAGGCACCAAGAGAGGAAGAGACAGCCGGAGCTGCCGCATTGGCTGTAGGAGGCTGGAGAAAGTGCTCATATTCGGTGCGGCTGCGAGTAACAACATCAGAGTCGGATGGAGGAGGTTGTACATCACTCGTTATTGCATTCACCCAATCGGGTTTACCATATTTGACCTAACAAGTCATGGTTGGTGCGGCCTCAATGAGTACAATAACAACATCCAGTATTAGATGCTCGTCCACGACCACGACCACTAGAGAAACCACAACCGCGACCACGAACTGCCATAGCCGAAGAGTCATTGGCCATATCAGGGGAAGGGCCAACGGTCCCAACAGTGACTCTCAGGACACGAGAAAGGGCATTAGATAAGTTGGGGACAGTGTCGCTTAAGACCTACTAGTATCAAGACCAGACAAAAACTTCGCCACCATAAATTCCTCCCACTGAGATTTTCGAGTGGAGGCGTCACAACTCAAAGGGTGATCTAATAGGATTTCGTCATATGTGCCTTTGAGCGAAGCAAAGTAGTCAGTGACAGAACGACCATCTTGCTTCAACGAAAAAAGTTTCTCATACAGGACAAAGACCAGATAGACATTCTTAGTATGCGAATACATTTCATATAAGGCATCCCATATTTCTTTGGCAGAAGTTAAAAACATAAAATTTCTACTAACAACATCATCCATACTATTTACTAACTAAGTCATCACAGAACAATCAACTTGAACCCAAGTAGTATAATCAGAACTTTGAGAGGCCGGGGGATTGAACAAAATATGTTTCAGCTTGTTTTGGGAACCAAGAAAGAGTTTAAATGCCCAGGACCACAAAGTATAATTTTCCCCATTCAATTTGACAGTAGTTCCAAGAGTAATGTTAGAGTCAGCAGATGCCATATTGCAAAACAAAACAAACAGAGCAGCCAGATAGACAGAAGGCGGAAAAGCAATAGTAGAAGGGACTTAGCACATCAAGAGGAGACCGGTCAGAGAAGAGTCAGTCAGTCGCCGGACGAAGAGCGGTCCGACAAGGGCAGTGCCGGCGGCAGACGGTTCAGGCGCGCAACAAGGGTTCTGGCGCACAGCAAGAGTTCAGACCGCGCAGAACAACGGGCAGCGCCGACTCTAGGGCTCCGAGCGGCAGTGGCGGCGCTAGGGTTCCGGGAAAGGGATTGTAAGCGAGAAGGGTCTCTCGGTCTCTCTCTCTTTCTTTTTTTTTTTTTTTAGGAAACCTGCTATGATACCATGTAGAAAGGAAGAAATATTGCGTGTATTATTGAACGTCTCAACCTCAATATATATAGGATGGGAATTTTAGAGATAACTACAAATAAACCTAACTACTTATCCTAATAGATAGGAAAAGATATATACAAATAATACTAAGATCTTAACAGAGATGAATGCAAAGATGTCGCAGGAGTCATATTTCCTACAAATACATGGATCGGATCATCTAGGTATGATCCTTGTTAGTTCAAAGTTCGATGGAACGAATTATCTAGCTTGGAGTAGATCCATAAGGATAGCTATGTGTGCAAAATGAAACTCAGTTTCATCGACGAAAGGTGTGTAAAACCTGCAAAAGGTGACTCTTCATATCATAACTTGATTAGAGCATATTCCATGGTAACTTCCTGGGTTCTAAATGCAATTACAAAAGATATGGTGAAGGCATTTTGTATACTAAGTCAACGAGGCAGCTGTGCTTAAATCTTGAAGAGAGGTTTGGTGAGAGTAATGGACCTCTGATTTACCAACTGCAATGAGATATTGCTTCAATTCTCAAGGCACTCTGAATATTGTTACCTACTTTACAAAATTGAAGATGTTATGGGACGAGTTAGAGTGCATAACACCTATACAAACTTGCACTTGTGGATATTGTACTTGCAACTATGATAAGATTGTGCAGCTGCAGTCAATCAAAAGTAACTCATGCAGTTCCTTATGCAACTGAATGAAAGTTATGACAATATGAGGAACTAGACGTTGGCCATATGGATCCATTTTCGAGCATAAACAAGGCTTATGTTATGATTTTGCAAGTGGAGAAATAGAGACCTGTAAGCATTGGAACTAATGATGCCAGTGATGGAGTGGCACTTAACACAGTGGTTAGGAAGGGTTAAGACTTCAGATCAAAAGAGATATATTGCCTGTAGAGGAGGACATAAAAGAAGGGAAGTGGTAGATAAGAAGTCTCAATTCTCCACGTATTATAACAAACCTGGCCATACGCAGGAAACATGTTTCAAGGTCCATTGGTATCCGGAGTGGTACAAATGTTTCATTGAACAGAAAAGGAAGGATGGAGGTCAAGCGAAGGGGTTCAATGTCTGTGCTAATGAGAAGGTGGCTTACCACCCAGATAGATACTGGAAGTGCAACTGATTTTTCTGAAACTATGAAACAAGTTTTAAAAGTTATAAGGCTCATGAAAGGCAAGATGCCACAAGATCCACTACATGTTAATTTTGCACGTGATGATGATTTTGCATGTATGCAATGTGCATTTACTCAATTTGATAATAATGGTTTGGGTTTTTGGATTGTAAATACAAATGCTACAAATCGTATGTGTGCCGAGCTAAGTATGCTTTCTACCAATTCCTCTCCTACACAAAAATATATTGTTCACATGCCTGATGCCGCTTCACAACCTGTCCAACATATTAGTAACGTTATCTTGCATGACCATCTTACCTTGACTAATGTTCTTCACATTCCTAAATTCCGTTACAACTTACTGTCTGTCCAAAGATTGTGTTCTTCTAATTCTTTCTAGCTTCAATTCTCATCCCCTCATTGTATCATATAGGACCTGAAGACGAAGAGAGTCTTAGGGATAAGGAGACTATTTGGAAGCCTCTATGTCATCGATAAAACTTCTTTTGATCCAATTATCATTCAATAATATTGTTTGAATGTATCCTTGAGTCCTTCTTGTAGTGTCTCTGATACTGAAGCTGTTAATCTGTGGCACAATAGGCTATGCCACCCTTCTATACATGTAATGAAACACATTTCAGCAATAAGGGCTCAAAATTCTCTAGAACATTGCAATGTGTGTCCCATAGCAAAACAACAACGTCTCCCCTTTACTCCTTGTAGTATCCAGAGTGCTCCCAACTTTGAACTCATATCTAGATGTTTAAGGCCCTTATATACCTACCTTAAATAACTGTCAGTACTTCCTTACCATTGTAGATGACATCAACTGAGCTACCTAGATTTTCATGCTCCAACACAAATCTCAAGTATCATCTAAACTTCATGATTTCTTTGTTCCATCGAAACCCAATTTGGTTATGTAGTTAAGATTGTTAGGTCCGATAATGGGACCGAATTCATTAACTCTAGATGTAGTACTCTTTTCAAGTCATTAAACATTATCTATCAATGTTTTTGTCCTTATACTCCTCAATAAATTGGTATTACTGAGAGAAAACATAAACACCTACTAATCGTAGCTCGAGCTTTGCTTCGTACAACCTCTGTCCCTAGACGGTTTTGGGGGGGAATGTATATTAACAACAACGCACCTGTTAAATAAATTGCCTTCTTCAGTTCTAAAATAGAAATCTCGAGGCTCCATCGCTTACTCATCTCAAGGTTTTTGGGTGCCTTTTCTATGCCACTAATGTCTTTCGCCATAAGGACAAGTTTGATCCAAGACCTTATAAGTGTGCTTTCCTTGGATATAGTCATTCTAGCAAAGCCTATAGGCTCTTTAATTTAGATACCAAGTGCATGATTGTCTGCCGACAAGAGGGCCATTGGCTCCCGATGGGTTTATAAGTTGAAGTTAAATGTTGATGGTTGTGTCGAGAGTGGTACAAGGCTAGGCTCGTCACTAAAGGTTATACACAAATTTAAGGGGTCGACTTTTTTTATTTAGTTTTTCCTCAATGGCTGAGACTGTGATAGTAAGGATTTTCATAGTCGTTGCAGCCTCTTACTCTTGGCCGATCATACAACTTGATGTGAATAAAGCTTTCCTCGATGGTACGTTGGATGAGGAGGTGTACATGGTATCTCCAGATGGATATGCGCTATAGCTAATTATGGGCAAGTTTGTCATTTACGAAAATCTCTTTATGGCTTGAAGCAAGCTTCACGTTAGTGAAACATTGAATTTACTTACTAAGCTGGAACATCCTGGTTTTGAATAATCTCCTCATGACCACTATTTGTTCACCAAGGCTTCTGGCTCCTCTTTTGTTGCCCTCTTGGTGTATGTAGATGACGTGCTCCTCCCTAGAACATCCATTGCCAATCTGCCTGAGGTTAATCATTATCTCCATGAGCTCTTTACTATTAAAGACTTAGGTTTTGCTAAATATTTCCTCGGGTTGGGATTAGCTTGGTCTTCTCATGGCATAAATGTCACTCAACAGACATATCTATGTGACATTCTTACGGTTTGTCAGATGGCTAACGCAAAACCTGCCAGTACTCCTCTACTACTAGGTCTTAAGCTCAACTCTGAGTCTGGTCCTCTGTTTGCCTGTCTTGGTGGGATGGTTGTTATACCTTGGATTTTCTACCCCGGCTATCTCATACGCGATCCAATAGTTAAGTCAATTCTTATAGTGTCCACGATAGCCTCATTGGGATGTTGTCGTGTTCTTACTTTGGTATTTGAAGAGTACTCCTTCTTTCGGTTTATTTTTTCCTGCAGGCTCTCTCTTCGTCTTGCTGCTTACTCGGACTCCAACTGGGCTTCTTGTGTTGATAGTCGGCGTTCTATTTTGAGTTATTGTGTCTTCTTAGGTGGTGCTTTCGTATCTTGGAATTCCAAGAAGCAGGCAACTGTTTCTCATTCTTCGTTGGAAGCTGAATATTGTAGCATGGGTTCGACTATTTGTGAGCTCTTGGGGATCAGCTATTTGCTTCGTGAGCTTCGTGTTTGTCTTCACACTCCCATTCCGATGTGGTGCGACAATAAGGTGACCATTGACATCACTAAGAATTTTGTTTTTCATGAGCGCATGAAGCATCTCGACATCGATTATCACCTCGTTCCTGAGCAATTTAAGAAAGGATTTCTCACTCCCACTCACGTCTTTGATAAACAACATATGGTTAATTTATTCGCTAAGGTCCTCCCTTCTGGTAAACAACAAGTGACTTATTTATTCACTAAGGTCCTACCTTCCGCAGATTTTGCTCGTCTTTTCTCCAAGCTGGGCATGATTTCTCATGTGCCACCATGAGGGGGGGGGGGGGGGGGGCTGCAGCAAGATTGGACCTCAAAACTGTAGGTTCATCTAATTTTCAGTTGAAGGTGAAAAGCGTGAGGATGTTCCAACCTTTATTTAAAATGTGTAATCATGTTTTGTGTTTAGTTGTTGTAGTGCCTTTTACATTTTTATTAGTTGTTAGTGACTCTGTTAGTAAATGACACCAGGTGGAGCTGATCTGTTAGCTGAGGTGACAAGTTGTTAGGAATTAGTTAGAAGATTCTTTTTCGTCTTCTCTCTTTTTGTGTGTATAAGCTGCACAATTCAGGGTAATAGATCATGAGATATTTTTTCCAATTTCATACTTATGACTTCTCTATTGTTGCGTTTGGCTCTATAGATCTGATGTCAATTTTTCTACACGATTAGCTAACAACCAACCAATTTGTTGATGATATCCATATTCGTCCCGTTGTCCTCTAGTGTATTGATGTTGCCCTGCATCTTATCCTTTACCTTTTCGATATCCGTGGACTGCAACTGTAGTGCCTTGGAATGAGGGACGAATGGTGGGAGACATATGTGTCCTCATCATGAAGATTGCAACCTTCTTCGTATTGCTGATTGTCAAATGCGTATAGAGTACTAACAAATACATTAGCTGTCAAGTAGTATAGAAAAAATAATTTTGATAAGGTTTAACAAATTAACTACCAAAACTATAATGAATTTATAATTATTCAGATGACTAAAAGTTAAATAGTAAGATACTAACACTAAGAAAAATTAGCAGAAAATCTACAAAGAACGTTAATTTGGAGAAAATTACATAATATTTGATATGTTAATACTATAGTCCCACCTAAATGATTCACTGACTTTTAATTTCATAAATTAATCAAACAAACCTTTCATTTTGTTAAGTTGAAATTTTTCATAAGGTAACTCGATATGCTTTCTCAAGCTATCTCAAACCAATTGTTATTTAGGAACTAGTAGATCTCTGTCATCAAACTCCCGAGATAATAGTTAGTTAAAATCTAAGAAAAAATATATGGGACTAGATAAACCTTCTTATGTATCTCAACATATCATTAACTAACACCATGAATTACCTTATCTATCATGCAAAATTTCTTCTCAATTCATGTAACATTCACAATTTTTTTTTTTTTTTTTTACATAATTGTAGGATTAATTGGTATTTGTATAAGAAATTTGGTTAATTAGTAAATAAATTATAGAGTCAATTTTGACTATATTAAAAACTTGAATGTAGTAAAGATCTTTCATTGATAGCTATTCATTTGAGTCTTCGGGTAGCATTGCTTGGCATCGGTCTATCATAGTCTCCATTGCACCGCTAGATAAGAGGTTAGAATCTAAATCATGATAGTAGCGGAAATAGACACCAAAAGCAAAATTCTAAGGATCAAAGGCACTCGAGGCTGGCAACTAACCCCTCCTTGGAGGGTTGGGCGGTTGCAACTCCTGGGCGATGACTATTATGTCCAACCAAAAGCTCTAATTCTGGGGCAACTCCGGAAGCAGGGAAAGTTGACCTATTTCTCATTCCACACATCTCTACCCTGTACCCACACTCCCTTTTCAAGAACAGATCTAGCAGATAGGATACTACTCCATTCTCACGAAGTCAATTACATCGAGACAGGCTCGATTGCATTGAGGACTGTGGAAGGCTAGATTACGGAAAGGAAATTTAGAGAAAAAGGGACAAGCAAACCTACATGGAAAAGACCACCAACAACGACACCAGCTACTCGAAGAGTAAGAGCGGATAGGCCAACAGCTGATTGTCCGTGCTCATAAGGGCATTATATATAAGCAAATGCCTTTCCAAAGGAGAGTATTATCCGGCTGAAGAGCTGGTAATAAAAAGGGTGCGCTTGGCCCAAAGTAAGAGGACTTCCCTGAAGCTTTATAAAATATTTGGGAACAGATTATACTAATTAAAAAAAGTAGACAAGATGTAATGGGTATTTTAGAAAAAAAAACATAAAATTAAATAAAAAATATATATAAACAAGGGAAAGTGCCTGGCACCTCCCCCACGCCCTCATTTTACACATCCATATATAAATATATATATATATATATTTATATATTATTTTCACACAGTTCACACACACACTATTCACTCACACACAATTTACGGAGGACCAGAGAGGAAAGGATTTTATTTTAAAATTTATTATTAATTTTTTTAATTATATTATATGATTAGTGTTATTAAATGTAATTTACACTATTCAATTTAATGTTTAGTCGGAAAATTTTATGAATTTGACTATTTATAAACTAGTGCTTGGTTAAATGTCCCATTTAAATTAGGGATGTTATAATTAATGAAATAAATCACTTAATTTATGAGCGTTAATAATTTCTATGATTGATTTATTCAATTTGATCCAATTTATTAACTAGATATTTAATTATATGTATATATGTTTAATTAGTTGCTATAATAGTGAGGAACCGGTGAAAAATGAATAGAGATATTTAAAAAATATTATATTTAAGAAATATTGGAAAGCTATATTTGAGAATATTATATTTATTCAAAAAGAATATTAAACAATTGAGATAATTCTCAATTCAATTGAGGGATGTTATCAAGAATGACAGTATAATAATACGAGGGTTTTAATAAAATAGATTTTTATGAGTTACTTGATAAATTAGATATATATATGAAAAGTCCAGAATGTTTAGTTATTTAAAAGAAAACTGGACGGAAATTTGAATTTTTTCATATAAATGAAATATTAAAAGAGTGGTGAAAAATATACGAATACTATTTAATATTTTACTCATAATTTATGATATTTTTAATACATTGATTATACATATTATCACCTATTATAGAACACGAGGATAAAGTAAAGGGTTGATCACCAGCTCCTTTTACTAATGTAATCATTTTGAGATTAAGGTAATTATAGTTAATTGAATATATATATATATATACATATATTCTTGTGTTGTATACTTGATCGTGAATTGTTGGTTATTTGTTTAGATTACGTTGTTATTCTGTGAAATTTTTGAGATGTATTTATTTGCGATTATGTGTGTATAATAAAAATTGATGGATTATTGTGTTTTGTTATATTTGATTATTGAATGGAATTGAATGATGAAGTTACTGGTGGGGAATCGATCGCCGAATGAAATTGAATGATAAAGTTAATGATGTTGATGCTGTGAATTGATATATAAAGATGACTTACCTAACTGGGGGCCACCCGAATGGCTTGTGATGATAGGATTAATGACGAGTTGTGTGTTGTCATTGATCAATGGAGATGACGTGATATCATTTGAGTTGTGTGCTATGTGATATTATTGATAATATGACATTATACAAGTTGTGCGTTGTGTGATATAATTGATAATGGAGTATCACACGAGTTGTGTGATACAGTGGAGAAAAAATGAGGAGATATTGCGATTGAAATTATGATAGTCAACAAAGACCATTGAGTGATGCACTCCAACTTGGGTAAGCAAGGGCCCTAAGAGAAATAAATAATAACCTTGTATTATGTTGCGGAATGGTTTATGATTGTTGGTTTTCATTATTGCATGATTAATGGGTGATAGCGTGATGATGAATTATTGGTTGGTGTCATTGTTTGAAATAGGTGATACTATGTATGCATATGTGTATATATATATGTTGATTAACTATACTTATTGAGTAAGCAAATCTTTTCTTGCCACATATTTTTCAGGATATAAGTCACAGTGATTAGTTGAATTGGATCATAAGCTGATCATCAATATTAATAGGTGGGTCAGCAGTATCATCTTGAGTTGGGAGTTTTAGCTACATAACTAAAGAGATAATTGATTTTTATTGAAGCTATATTTTACGATTTATTAGTTTTAATATAAATTTCTTATAAAACAGGTTATAATTAAGGAAGGTGTATAATTAGTGGTATTAAAGCATTGTGTCGTAGGGGGTGCTATAGTTCATCCCCTCAATTTAAATAATTCATGAATTTCAAGCTCTTAAATTGCAAAAAAACACTATAATTCATAAAAATATTGAAATAAAGGACGTAGAATCAGAAGAAAATCAATCCATAAACTCAATTAGAATTCCCTAAGATTAGAAACTACAAATTTAATTCATAGCATAAGAAGAAAATCTAAAAAAGAAAAATCAAGAAAACTCACAATGAAGATAAATGGGCTCCAACATGTGCAATTTTGCATGGTTAGGTTGTCTTTTCTCAGAGTTGTCTTTGTCCCTTTTCTTTTGCCTCTGTTTCAAGAGAACATCCTCCCCCTTTCTCTCTCTCTTCGCCCCCTCCCCGACGCACGCCTTTAATAATTCTCAAACTTGGTCAAAACTCTCCTGTAAATTTGAAATAGAATAAATCGTAAAATCAGTTACTTAAATTTGTATTTAGAATCATTTAAGTCCCTTGAGTTCATTTCTTGACTTTAGCGTCCTAAACTTTAGCTTTTGTTTCAATTTTGTCCCTCTAACTATTTTTCGGCAAAAAATGTGGTCCGAAAAGGGTCATGTGACCGCCACATGGCTTAGTGTGTAGGGCTTAAATTTCTCATTTTTGATTTTTTTAAAAATTTAAGAAACAAATTAAACAAGGCTAGGCCGTGCTTTGATATACATGCGTGTCTTGTAGACAACATTTAGCATCTAGACCAAGAGTTACATGACTATGCTTTGTTACACAACATGGTCGTATCCTTCAATGTTGAACTTCAATGTGGGGACAGACGAGAACACACCCAGGCTGCCTCTAAGGCGGTGTATTCGTCTTAGAGTCACATTTTAACTAGAATTCTTCTCCTAGGTGATTGGACAAACTTGCAACCGAATTAAGGGGTGGATTCAGAAGTTTCATGGGGAGGGGGGGGGGGGAATTATTTTAGCGAGAAAAGGTTAATTTATTTTAGTACATACATTATTTACTACAACAGTTAATTCACATGTACTTAATACTTCTACAAACACTCATTACGTTTTCCACACCACAAATTTTAAACTTGATCTCAACGTGTTATTGACCACTAAAGGAACAGTCCTTGAATAAGGGCCAACATCTAGTATTTGGAGGAAGCTATAAAGATGACTAATTTGACAATTTTATAAATCTAAGTGACTAGATTGAGACAATCAAACCTAAATTGACCATTTTACATTCCAAAAAGTCAAAATCCGACTACAATTTTCTCCGAGGAATGGTAAGAGGGACCAATATGAGACTAGACTAAAGTTTGGTCAAGAAATTAATTTAAGGAACTAAAGTGATTCTAAACGCAAACTTAAGGGACCAACTATATATTCACCTTCGAAAATAAGTTTCAAGAAAGTGAAAATATTCATTTTCTAACAATCATCATCTTTCCTAAAGTCTGTCATTTTAGGAAAGGAATAAAATACAAGTGAAGGTTCGACATATGTCTTCTAGATTAGCAACTAACTGGAGTTGTAGTTTGACTTGAATTTCTTGCCCAATAGTTAACCCTAAGTTGCGAAGACTTCATTTCTGGGACAATTGGGAAACGACAAATCGTAGGCCGACGCCCTCCTCGAGGTTGCCTCAGTGGGGTCGTCACTCTGAACTTCAAGCTTCTCATTAATGAAAAAAAAAGAAAGAAATAGAAGAAGGACGGAAGGAAGAACCTATGAAAGTATGGAAGGAAGAAGTACCTACAAAGGATGGCAAGCGAGGGAAAGGCTGCTAAAAAATGGCTAAGAATCACCAAGAAACAGCTAAAAAAAAAAAAAGAGAGGTGGAAAGGGGGTGATTACTGCTTTGAAAAGAACGAAGGAGGAAAGGGCGGGAGCTCCCTTTTCCTCTTGGGAAAAGGGGGCACTCACGATTTCCCGTTTCCATGGCATGAGAGAGGCGGTTACTGGTAACCGCTGGCATCATGCCCTGGAACCTCGTTCCCACCCATCATGACACCATAGGTCATTGATTGTTGGTCGCCAACTGCTAAAAGATTGCATGCATAGGAGGACTGGCATTTCCTCGCCCGTTGGGGGATCTTCACTGAATACATATACTCTAATAATAAGGTAGCCCTAGCCTCCACATATCAAAGTTGGGGGGAGGGGGTGATTGAATGGTGACCCTAAAAACCTACAGGCTCGGGTGAAGGACCCAAGGAAGCCAACCCTACTGAAGTCACTTCAAGTCCCTAAGGCTTTGACTAGGTGGAGGCCCAACGCGACCAGGCCCAAGCTCATGCTCACGCTGCCTTAGTGGCCTACTGGCTCCCACGCGGGAAGGTAGTCCACATAGCCCGAGCAGCCTTGAGCTATCTCAGCCGGTGCAACTAGCACCTCCAGCTAAACTACCCAAGTCTTAAGAAGACCTGGTTGATGGCACCCAATCAACTGCTTCATTGAAGACTAAAAAATACCTTATTTGGAGAAGGGGACGTAATCCGAATATAACAAGTCTATCTACAAGAAATAGTCTGTATGTGTGGGCATAAAGCCACATGTTGGAGGTATCCTCATCTGTAAGGGGCCCACCCACCCTCCTCCCTGCCACCGAGTACATGGAGGTTTGGCCTCTTCCTCCTAAAGGCAGGAGGGGATTGCCTATAAATACCAAGACTCGCTCAATGCAAAAGGGTAACTGTCAGTTATACTTGCCACACGTGAATTTTGAAATATTCATCTGCTATTATTCTACTACCTCATTATTATTGCTTTGTTATTAATTTCAGTTACCTTTTCTTAATCACATATTACCTCGAGCGTCGGTGTGATAACAATTTTTTTTTACAGGTATCCGTTCTAGAATTTGCAAAACCTAGGCCCAAATATATCAAGTTGGGCCTTATCCTACGAGCATTTTTTGCTCACATCACAATTGTTGGTCTATCTTTTATTTTTTTTTTGAAATTTTTATTATAGGTGTTCTGGTCTTACTTCATATATAAATTTAATTATGTTCAAAACGCAAGCGAAAGAGTTAAATCTTTCCTAATATACATAACTTGAGACCCGCTCAATGTAGAAGGGTAACTGTCAATTATACTTGCCACACGTGAAGTCTGAAATATTCATCTGCTATTATTCTACTACCTCATTATTATTGCTTTGTTATTAATTTCAGTCACCTTTTTTTGAATCACATATTAATTTGAGCGTTCGAGTGCTAATATATATATATATATATATATATATTTGCAGGTATTCGTTCTAGAATTTACAAAACCGAGCCCCAAATATATCAAGTTGGGCATTATCCTAGGAACGTTTTTTGCTCAAGTCACAATTGTTGGTCTATTTTTTTTTTTTCGATTTTTATTATGGGTCATCTCGTCTTACTTCATATATATAAATTTAATTATGTTCAAAATAGACGCGAAATAGTTAAATCTTTCGTAATATACATAACTTGAGATTTTAAGTTCACAAAAAAATTATTTTACAACTCAACTCAATTACCACTTAAACAATTCGCCGTCTACTTTGTGCGTTTCCAATAGTAATTGTAGGGCCGTAAGAATTGGTAAAGGAATTCAGCTTTCTAAGAGAAAAGCTTCCATCAGAATGACAAGAGGTTGATGTCATCTTATGATTAGTCCAACAAGGAAATATTGGATTTAGGTTCCCACCTTCCGAATTTTCTTCTCAACTAACTCTTATGTTTCCTTGTTATTTTCTGTGATTACACACTCTAAAAAGTCGTTATCTATACGCCAACATGACAGCACACATCCCTCTCTCTCTCTCACTATATATATAAGAAATGTCAGAGCAGACTTTGTAGAGAGACATACAGCCAGCCCAAGGATTGTTTATTACATGATCTCTGCATCTAGACTTGTATGCTTCCATCTCAGTAAATATACGACCAACAACATCAACAAAGCAGAAACCCCAAAAGCCTCTTGTTTTTTGAGAAATATCATGTCTGTAACAGATCAAAGTCTTGGATTCGAACGGCCCAGATTGGTTGCCAAGAAACTCTTGGCCAAGCCCCAGGGTGAGGGTGAGGGTGCAGTTGTCAGAAGAAGCATTGGAAGGTATTCTTTCTCATTCTTGTTTACTTTTTTCAATTGGGCATTCTTGTTAATGGGAAAAACCCTCCTTTGTAATTGTAAGAATCTATGGTGTTCGATGAATGAGATATTTTCTGAGCAGGGAATGAGATGAAACTTGTTGAGGCCGAATATAGTATGTTTTTTGTGCTTTGTGAATTAGATGATGATGAAATTTGCCATTTGAACTTAAAATTGTTTTTCCAGTTCAAACTCTAAATTAATGGACTTTCATGTGCTGTTTTGCATTGTCAATACTTATTGGTTCAATTGGTAAAGACGGATCATATAAGATGGTTGTGGGTTTGATTCCTCGACGTGAGGTCTGTGTTGGTGGGTAATATATAGGTAAGCGACCTATGGTGCATTGTCAATACTTTAGTTGAGGTGGTAAATATGGACCACATTAGACGGTTGTGAGTTCGATTCCCTAAGTTGGTTGGTAATAGTATGTAGCAACCTATGGCCTTAGGCGTGCTCTAGATTCGACGGTGATGGCGTCCGAACCTAAAGCCACCAAAACTCTGTACAAAACATTTATACAACAGGTAAAAGTACTAATAGACAACACATAAAAAAAAGAAGGCCAAATGCAACTCCTATAACAAGCTTCTTTTCAAAAGTGTAAAGGAGTTGGTAGTGTTTTTAAAAGGAAATTTGTGCAATTAACCCTCTCAGTATTGCTGTTTTGTGCTTGGAAGTTCTGTGGTTCCATGTGCTCTACTGCATAACTAATAGCCATAACTTAATCAATTTACAGGCCTGAGTTAAAGTCCCTGGATCCCTTCCTCTTGCTAGATGAATTTTCTGGTAACCTTTATAACTATCAACTTTTGCTCATCAAATTCTGTGGTTGAATTTTGGATGTTACTGTTTCGAATAGTGACTTGTGACTTTCGTCGTTTTTCTCATCACTCTAACAATACAGTTTCACCACCTGCTGGATTCCCTGACCATCCCCACAGAGGTAAACAACCATTCTTATCTCCGGCAGTGTTATTTCTCTAACTATTTCAGTAATCGGCATAAATTCTTGTGTTTTTGATTGCAGGCTTTGAGACTGTTACATACGTGTTGCGGGTATTTTGCTGTGTTCTTAAACTTTGTCACAACACGAATTCAAAGGTTTATTACTTAGAACTATGAATGTTGGAATTCAAATTTGTTTTGTGTATATTAGGGAGGGATCACTCATCAAGATTTTGCTGGTCAAAAGGGCACGATACATGCGGGTGACGTGCAGGTATGTTATAACTAATATGTCAATCAGCTCTTTGAATAAACGAAAATGAGTATTCGAAGGTTGCTAAGTGCTTTCTTGATCGGACTGATGCAGTGGATGACCGCAGGGAGGGGTATTGTTCACTCGGAAATGCCTGCAGGAGAAGGTACTCACACAGGTCTCCAATTGTGGATCAATCTCGCTTCCAAGGATAAGATGTGAGGTTTTTTCTTCATTACTTTGCTTCAATGTTTGTACAGCAAAGCAATATACATTCATATAGGTAGGCATTAAATGAGGCTCTCCAGCCGTTGTTGAGTGGATTGAGGAGTTTAGTTACGAAAAAGAAACAAAAATATGTTGTCTTAATACGAGAAGAGCTTGCTACTTATGATTTGATCAAGTTCCAATTACTTCTTGCTGTCTGGCAGGATTGAGCCAAGGTATCAAGAACTGCTGAGCGACGACATCCCAAAGGCTGAGAAAGACGGCGTTGAAGTTAAAGTAATTGCAGGGGAAGCAATGGGGGTTCACTCTCCGGTTTATACCCGAACACCAACAATGTACCTTGATTTCACTCTAAAACCGAATTCTCAATACCATCAAAGCATCCCGGAATCTTGGAACGCTTTTGTATACATAATTGAAGGAGAAGGGGTCTTCGGCATCCCCAATTCGCAGCCGGTAACGGCTCACCACATCTTGGTTTTGGGGCCCGGAGAGGGGCTAAGTGTGTGGAACAAGTCCTCCAAGCCATTGAAGTTTATTTTGGTAGGTGGCCTGCCTCTGAATGAACCAGTGGTTCAACATGGCCCTTTTGTGATGAACACACAAGCTGAAATTGACAAGACCATTGAAGACTATTACTATGCCAAGAATGGGTTTGAAATGGCCAGACAGTGGAGATCTAAGTGAGTGGGGCTGATCAACATCCAACAATAAAGTCAAAAACCAGATATTGGAGTTGTGTTCTTTTTATATATCTGTCACTTTCAATCCTAATCTTCACTCAAATCATGCAAAGCTGATTAAAGGGATGTATCATATTCATAGGTAGCAAATGCTTCTAGAAGTCTAAGAATGCAACAAGCACTCAGATATTGTGTGTTTGTGGTAAAGTCTTGATGGGGTTAGCCTACTTCTAGAAATGTGATCTTTATTCTTGGATGTGATGAATATTGCTTGTTTTCTTTGTGTTGGTTCATAATTTAGAGGTTGATTTCTTGTTGGAATGAGATCTGCTTTAATAATTGGGGCAAAATATTTTTTTGGTGTCATAAGATTAGAGTACTATTTGTTTTAGTACCATAATTTAGGTAGATAGCTGTTTTTGTCCAAAAAAATATGTTTTTCAGTTTTCTTTTGTCCCAAAATGTCATGTGCCTTGCACGTGGGACATGACATTTTGGGACAAAAAAACTGAAAAACGTGACATTTTGGGATAAAAAAAAAACTGAAAAACATATTTTATGGGACTAAAATAGCCACTTATCTAAATTGTGATACCGAAACAAATAATATCCTAATTTTACGGGACCAAAAAAGCATTTTACTCTTAATAATTGTATTCTTGTGAGCATTGATAATTTTTGTTTCTGGTGTAGAGAAAACTTTTCTAGTGAGGTGGATTTAATCATGCACAGGTGACAGTCCACCTACACTATTATTGCTAGAGCCACTTAGCAGAAGAGGGGGAAAGATAATTCAATGTGGCTGTGGTAGATTTGGCAATGAATGAGAATCTAATCTTTGGTTCTTTGTTTTTATTTTTTTAAGCATGTATCTAAACTAATAATTAATAGTGGGAGAAGTCTATATAATTAATTTTTGATAGACAATAATGCGAATTAAATGCTATTTTTTTAAAAAATAAAATAAAATAAAAGTTAAGGGGCTTACTTTCTCTAATTGAAATCTATACTTTTAAGCACCTTATTATATACATGCTTCAAACTTATATTTTTTAAAAAAATCATCTTTGCTTAGTTTCTTCTTTTTAAAATTTTGTTTAGTTATACCTAATTTTAATTTATATTTTATTTACAATAAATTTATACCATCAATGTTTTCAAGAAGTGACATCAATTTTTTTATTATTCTTGTATTATTATAATTATAAGTATATTGTATGAGTTGCACACACATTGAATGTGCAACTGCGAATTGATAATTATATTTGTGGTTTATTTGACTTGATCAAAATGATTGGAATGGCGAAGCCAAAAAATGATTATTTGCTTTTTAGTTAAGGGGAAATATAGTTTCTTTATAGTTATATATATATATATGGGGCATTTTTTTGTTTTTTTTTGTACTTCTTGACCAACTACCTTCCTAGTTTCCAATCTTGGTGAAATTCTAGTGATAAGCTTGCCTTTAGGTAATGCATTAGGTTTAAATTGTTCCATGCGAAAAAGAAAAACGTAATTTATTAATGTTTAGCCAAGATATTTAGATTAATCTTTATCCATATGCATATCCATATCCATATCTATATAAAAGTATGAATAAGAATTTTGATTTTTTTTATTGGATTAAATTAGCCTTTCTAATATTATTTTTCTAAGGATAAAAATGTAAAATAATATACTTATTGATTCCTATTAATTACTTGTCAGATTATATATATTTACTCTTATTAATTACTTTCATATTATTCATAGTTATTCCAATTAATTACTTTTCACATTATACATATTTACCCAAATTATTTTTGTGCATATTATATTCATAATATAATACACTTACTAGATATAAAATAGGGCAATGATATAACAATAAATGACTAAAAAACGTCATGGAAATTAAAAGGATTTAATATTGAGAATTTTTCTAGCTAGATATAAATGAGAATTAGTTAGATCACTAGACATATTAAAATATAGAAGTTAGCTGACAAATGAAATCAATTAAATGAATTGTCATTTAAAACAAACATTTTGAAGAGTAAAATAGATTAAAAAAAAAGTGAGAATCAATTAAATTACTTATCATGTAGATACATACTTTTTGTTGTAAGATAGACTAAAATGTAATTTAAACATTTGAGATATCATTAATAGGTACCTTATATGATTCTTTTAATCGTCTCTAACATAATAGAATAAAATGACAATGTACATATTTGATCTTTTCAACAATATATGATAAAAATCTCTCATTGTAAAAAAATATCAAAAGATGTAAATGTTACTCTTAAACCATTACCACACATATCTTTTTTTTGAAAAAAAAAAATGAAAAAGAATAAAAAATAAAAAATAGGCATTCATCGATAGGTAGATATTGTCTATATCTATGTATATTATAAAAGTGTGAATGAGTTGACATGTTTTATGTTTCTTTCATTTTTGTGATGTAAAGTACATCATTTTCATAGAATATTAGATTATAAATTTATGTATACAATAAGGAATTTTGTAATAGTTGCTAATTACTTAGATAGTTGAATTGAGATAGAATTATAATAAATATAAATTATAATAAGGGTAAATTACGTTGACACCCCCTGAGATTAGACCTAATTACACAAACACCCCTGTTTTTTGTGAAATTACAACTACACCCCCTGAGGGGTGTTAGTGTAATATTTTTCAAGGGGTATTAGTGTAAGCTTTGCCTTTGAATAGGGGGTATAGTTGTAATACAATTACAACTCAGGGGATGTAGCTGTAATTTTAACAAAAACAGGGGGTGTTTGTATATTTTGGTCTAACCTCAAGGGGTGTCACAGTAATTTACCCTTATAATAAAGAGTTCCATTCATTATACAGAGTTTTATTTATAATTAATTAAATAAAATTAGTTAAAAATCTTAGGGTTAATCACACTGACCTCCCCTACTACTATGGGATTATACAAATTCCCCCCTCTGAGTATGAAAATAATAAATTGCCCCCTCTGGCTAACAGGTGTTAATCAAATTTAATGCTATGTGCTTAAATGACCATTTTGCCCTCATTTATAAAACTAAATATAATTCAATAAACTTGAAAATAGAAGTGGACCAAAATATCTTCAAGTATTTTTTTTTTTTACAAAATATAAGCTTTAATTTTTATAAAATAATATAATTTTAACAAAATTTGCAAGCTTTGATAATTGTCAGGAATAGAAACTAATGTCACAACCTATACATACACAATATGTGATTAACAAAATGTTATAAAACAATATACTAAAAGTTACAAGTATACACCCTTTTTAACTTTAAAAAAAAAATTACTTCGAAGGGGTATTTAAGTCATAAAAAATAGAGTTATTCAGGTTGAGGGTATTACAGGAAATTTAGACTAATTTTTTTATGACATTAGCAAATTTTATTAAGTTGACTAACGTAAGGGACCATTTGTAAGATGGATATATTTAAAAGAGAAGTCTATGTAATTTTCATAGTACAAGGGGAGAATTTATATATTCCCATTATAATAAGAAAGGTCAGTGTAATTAACCCTAAATACTAGTGGGAAAGATAATTCAATGTGGTTGTGGTTGATTTGGCAATGAACGTGAATCTAATCTTTGGCTCTTTGTTTCTATTTTTTTAAGCATGTATTTATACTAATAATTAATAGTGGGAGAAGTCTATATAATTAATTTTTGATAGACAATAATGAGAATTAAATGCTATTTTAAAATAATAAATAAAATAAAATAAAAGTTAAGAAGCTTACTTTCTCTAATTGAAATCTATACCTTTAAGCACCTTATTATATACATTCTTCAAACTTATATTTTTTAAAAAAATCATCTTTGCTTAGTTTCTTTAATCTAAAATTTTGTCTAGTTATACCTAATTTTAATTTATATTTTATTTACAATTAATTTAGACCATCAATGTTTTCAAGAAGTGACATCATTTTTTTATTATTCTTGTATTATTATAATTATAAGTATATTGTATGTGTTGCACACACATCGAATGTGCAACTACGAATTGATAATTATATTTGTGGTTTATTTGACTTGATCAAGATGATTGGAATGACGACGCCAACAAAAGATTATTTGCTTTTTAGCTAAGGGAAAATATAGTTTCTTTATATATATATATATATATATATACATGGCAGTTTTTGTTTTTTTGTATTTCTTCACCAACTACCTTCCCAGTTTGTGTTGTGGAAATTGTGAGATTTGTGCTTATAATTATATCTCTAAAATAATTGTACATATCAAATCAATATAATAATTTATTACAATAATATATAGTAAAGAAATAAATGAAATAAAATTTGGAAAGTTAGAAAAGCTGCACCGATGGAGAGTTACTACACTTATCATTGTCCTAAAGCCATGATTGCCTCCTTACGTGCAGGTGTTAACGGCTGGCCATGACTCCAGGATAAAACCCCATTAACTCTCAGCAGTGTCTCATCCCATGTGCACGACCACGAGGAGGCTAGGAACCAGTCCATAATCACGTTGCCAAAACTCAATTATACTTGTGGGAGAGTATAAAATATGTTTGTCAAACTCATAAACAATATAAAAGATCAATCTCTCAATGTGCCCAATGAAGAAGGTTAATGGCCCTTTAAATAGCTGTAGGAATTTGACCGTTATAAAAGATTAAATGGCCTAATTAAAACTCATAATATTATAATAAAACCAATTATAAATAGGCCACATAAATATATAAATTGGACGTTGGTTTTCATCCTGGATCAGGCAACTATGCTTCATACTCGAATGCGTTTACTCTATTGATCTACCTAGGAAATCATTCCCTACTCGACCAATCGCTACGGCCGTAGACTTGAAGAGTCTAAACCATTTCAGAGCGCATATGAGACATAGCTGTCAAATACTGACAGGGGACAGATTCTCTCGTGGAATCCACCATTCTCTCTACATACTCCGGCTGTACTGGACAAGACTTATAATGACCATATCGAAGACACGATCACCTCTCGCCAATTCCAAGATACAGCCTTCATATGCATACGACTGTCGTGATTCCTCAAGTTCGACGACTAATACCGAATCGGGAATTCCAGTCATACCGACCAAGCTTCCAAGGCTTCAATATTATGATTCCCGCGAGCCAGTTCAATCAGTCAACTACCTTGCAACTAGCCCACTAAAATTGCATAGACGATCTACGTCTAGCACTGATGAAACTCGGCACTCACCTAATGATTGCAATACTTAGTGCAAGTCTCTATAGGACACTCAGGGCCCAATCTCGAGGTCCTTGACTTGGCACGTTTGAAACCGACCCTCAAGGAGTTGGTTTCATAGCCGCTAACCTATGGCAGCTCAACTCAATGGGTGTAACCAATCGGTTTTTTGGGCGTTTGTTGTGACATTGGAACACCATTTAATGTGAGTAGTAAGCATAACAAACACATTTTGCCAATGATGGATACTTACTTTATCCATCAGTATAATACTACTTTAATAAGATCGACGAATAGTTCCCAGAACAACCAATCTAATTTTCTTTTTGATCACCTATTCTAACACTAATGCTATTACTAAGGCATGCACACGCATCGACTATGCTCGCGTCTATGTAATGTTAGATTTTTACTCTAAGCTCCTCAAATACTAATTGTACTGAGCCCTGATCTCATGATGGGAGCTAAGAAACCTTGCCAAGTGGACGTCGATTATGAGTGGCTACCACAAAGGTATACTACTTGTCGAACCCTAGGGTACGTGGCAGTTGCTTGCCCCTAGTCGAAACGAGAGTGGCGCAGGGGCGAGTAGTTTGGACCCAGGTTAGTACCCTCTCCAATTGGACCTGGGTTCGGATTATGGGGGAGGGGTAACAGAATATGGGTCTCATGGAACCCTCGTGAGGCTAGTGTAGAGATTCGTGAGGCTGATCGTCAGTTTGTCCACTGTAAAGTATCCTTCCTCTGAACGCACACCACCTTCTTAATAACTGTGATCTATGGAGACAATTATGTAGGGGTGCGAAGGACGCTATGGCAGGGCATTCTGGCCCTCTTAGATCAAGTGGGGGAATCACCTTGGTTGTTGATGGGTGACTTTAACTCTGTGGTTGATGCAAGCGAAATCTGCGGCCAGGCAGGGGATAATAGGTAGGCGATGGCTGAGTTTCGAGCGTTCATAACTGAATCACGATTGGTGCACGTCTCAGTAGTGGCTAGTGTGTTCACATGGCATAATTGTAGTGAGGGGCTCATAGCCTGTGGAAGTGGTTGGATAGGATGCTTGCTAATGAGGAGTGGCATGTGGCTTGGCCGCAAGCCCTTGTTTAGTCAGAATCCCTAGAACGTTGGATTACTCTCCCCTCATTCTACAAAGCGATGAGTATCATAGGGAGCCTGCAATATTTCACTTTGATAACTTCTTAGCTGGGCTATCGGGGTTTAAGAAATTGGTTGCTGGAGTTTGGGGCCACGAAATCTATGGCACAAGAATGTTCTCCGTCACTAGGAAGCTTAAACCGCTAAAATCGATGTTGCACACTAAGAGGAAGGAAAAAGGGGACCTACCCTCAGTGCCCAACTGGCTGCCAAGTTTCTAATGTAGGCCCAAGACCTCCTCAGTACATTCCGGCACACAACGACCTACTGCTGCAACTTGTTAGGTGCTGTCAGCTGGTGTATGTGAAAGTCGTGCAACTGAAGTAGAGCATGCTCAACCAAAGAGCTAACCTGCAATGGTTAAAAGGGGGCGACCAATGCTCCAGGAGTTTTTCCAACAATATCAATGCCAGGCGAGCGGCTTAGGGGGTGTATAAGATTCATAGGGAGAACGGGGAGCTGCTAACTGATTATGCAGTCGTGACCGAGAGTTTGTGGCCTATTATCAGAGGTTACTAGGAAGGGAAGAAGGAGGCAAGAAATCCCTCGAGCATTGACGGCCACTGGCAAAAACACATCCTAACCCAAGAGGATGCTGATGCACTTATACGACCTATACAGGATTAGGACATCAAGGAGACCATGTTCAACATTGAGGAAGATTAGGCCCCTGGCCCAGATGGTTTCTCCTCAGGCTTCTACAAGGCAGCTTGGCCCGTGGTGGGACAGGGGATTTGTGCCGCCATTCAAGAGTTCTTTGTGTCTAGACAGATCCTCAAGCAACTCAATGCTACTATTTTAGCACTGATACCTAAAGTCCAGATGCCCAAGGAAGTTGTCGAGTTCTGACCAATCTCCTATTGTAACGTATTGTACAAGGTTATAGTTAAAATGTTTGTGAAGAGGCTGTAGTGTATGCTGAGTAGAATCATTTATGATTCCCAAACTGCATTTGTAACATCCATAAATTTTTATACATAATTATTGGATTAATTGATAATTATCTAAGAAATTTGGGATAAATACTTTAAAGGTACCATAATATAGGGCTACTTTGCGATTTGGATACCATACTTTTCGAAGTGTCAAAATCAGTACCATACAATTGAAAGTTTTGGCATGATTGATACCGCACTTTATGAAAGTTGCAAGTTTAGTACCTTAGTTTTGTGATTGACAATTTTAGTACCAACCCTCATCTTTTGATAATATCATTTCTAGTCCCCAAAATTTATTTTTCGCACGGATTTTGCCCATTTTGCCCAAATTTTCAGATTTAGTACCCTTATGCATGAAAATGGTATCAGAGCCTAGGTTTATTGAAGAAATGTTTGTTTATATTACATATACAGAGAAAGAATTTGCTTATGGAAATTCTTAAGAAAATTGATAACAGTCCGAGAAGGATTGACTTAGATTTTCATACTGAAGAAGAAAGAAAGGAATGATTGAGAAACTACCAGGTCCGACAGACGTCACCAAGAAATGCGTTGAGACGTCTACATGCTGCTAAGATCCATGGTAGAATCTCAGCCAGGAGAAACAGAACGGGTAAATTCCAGAATCAATACAGTTTTGAAAACAATGACTAAAGGAACTGATTGGAAGGAACTCGAGTCAGAGAACTCGAAATTCTCTCAAGATCTAAGAGAGGTCCAAAAGACAGTTCAAGACTATGGATATAGGTTAATCCATATACCTATGAAAATAGACCTCTTGAGCCAAAAAATGGATGAGATCCTGAAAATCATTCCAGATCTACACAAGGATCTTACAGATCTGAAAGCTGAAGCCACAGATCTGAGGCGAAACCAAAGGAATACCCCTAAGACATCCAGGTCTCACCGAGAGCGCATCAGGCACGCCTTTGGACCAGTACCTCTTCTGCATCAAAAGGGAAAGGCGATGGAAATCTCAAAGCCAAAGACACAAGAAGATCTAATCCTCAAAATCATCAAATCTATAAAATAATGGATATATCAAGGGTGGATCTATCAGATCTGCAGGAGTTAGCTGAATCTTTTTTCTAAATTGGGATTTTGGATCTAGTTAACGTCCAAACTAATGAGATTGCTCTAGCTTTACCACCGCCGGAGGGAAGTATCGGCTCAAATGATCCCTCACAGCATCATCCTATGAGAGAAAGTACGGATTTCCACACCAACGCCACCCCAACGTTCGTGGGAACTAGATTAAGAGAAAATCCAGGAAGGAATCCACGGCGAGTGCCTGAAAATACAGCATGGACAAGAACTATGCTCCAATCCTTACATCCATATGGCACCATACTCAACCTGGACATCATCGACTTTCAAAACATTGAAAAGTTAATAGACGAATGGGTTGCCACCATGAAGATAGCAGTAACCACATTAGAACTTGACAAGTAGAACTTCATAAGATTATTGAGTTAAGCTTGGAAGGTTCTGTGAAGGTCGGATGGGATAACACCCTAGGAGACACCAAAGCATGTTTCCTACCCAGAGAGTCCAAAAGTGCTATCGCGGAAAGACTCGAAAGGTTGATTAAGATACACTTCATTAGAGATGGATACGTCGAAGGAAGTAAACTCGAGAAAAGGCTAGAGAGTACTCACAAGCTCTCTTTGCCCTCGAATTAAGGAATATTTATGTGGTAGATGAATATATCTATTGGTTCCGCAAGTATTTCTTCCAGAGTGGAGTGACGCCTGAAATAGTTGCTCTAATGTTCTTTGCAAAACTCTGCAGTCCATGGAGGAAAATGTTGATATAATCATACAAAGTACTCGAGGGACAACTGGATTCGGTAGCAAGAAGAATGTCTTTCCTCAAAGACAAACTGAAGGATTCGTGTTATCAAGCATCCGTCCAGAAAAACATGAAAAGACTGAGAGGTAAGATTAAAAGAACCCCACCGTTGTGATAATAACGATTTTCCAACCATTATAGGAGAATCAAGCGATCAAAAGAAGAGGAGAAAGCAAGGTGGTGACTCTTATTCCAGGACTACTAGAAAATCCTCTTTCAAAAGGAGATCATGGTGGTCCAAATCAAAGGCCAGATCATACAAATCTGGACAGAAAACAGGACGAACAAGAGCTTCATCCCAAGGATCTCGACAAATAGATGCAAGATCCACAAGGAGGGCTCCTATGAGAAGAACTTTCAGACGAGTCCACACCCGAGCCAATGAAAGTTTCAAAGATTGTAACTGCTGGACGTGCGGCGCAAAAGGACATATATCACCAAATTGCCCACAAAAACATGGTGATTTACGATAGTTTGAAGCCACGAATGACATTGTTGATGCAGTTTACTACGACGACTTGGTACCAATTTACCAATTCAAAGACCTTCCCTCAGATGAAAGCATATACGAGGAAGAAATAGAAAGTGATTCAGATGGATCTTCAACCGAGTCAGAGTAATTACAGCGAAGAAGATAGGCTTCAAACCTCAGATAGCCTATGATGATTCTTTTCAAGGATTACGGTATCAAACAAAACCATGGAAAGAATCATGAGACAAGACTCTAATCTCAGCCCATATGACAGCTTTAGGATTGGAGGGATTGGTAGAATGCTCAACCAGATAGGGCTAAGCCAGAGGAAATATCATATAATCTACAAAGTAAGTTCAAGTGATTTTGCAATTCCTATGGAACTTACTGGTAATGTGATGGAAATGCAGCTTATTCCTAAAGAAGAAATTCTTGAAGAATTAAGTAAACTCGGGGAAAAAGTGGCGGTTATTATGAAATGGATCCACATATGAGCTATTGAAGTAGTAATAAAAGTAACTTTTAAGAAAGGAATTGATTCAGAAATATATTTATCAATAATCGATAGAAGAATCAATAACTTAAGAGACGGTTGTCTTGGGACAATGATAGAAAATTTGTATGCAGGAAAACTGATGTTTGACATTCATCGTAGGATAGCATACAACCAAACAGACCAAGATTTCAGTCGAGTCTTAACCCTTCATCAGGATTTTAAAAGAAAAGATCTTATGAAAGATGGGAAAGACCATATTCTATAACATATAGAATAGCTTATGCCCTTTCCAACACTCACCATTCGGATTTATTCCTAAGGAAAGAGTATATTGAGATTCCTAGAATTTTCAAGGAATTCGCTAAGGTAATGAAACCAGATCCTGTTAGAATACCTAGAATAGGTGGTGTTGGTATCTTGATAAAAGGTCACTCAGTTTTAGATCGAACCATTAGTTCTAGAACTGATTTTAGTAGCAGGATGTCCTTTTCAGAAGATAGGATTACTGCCAACAAAGGAAAAGAACAGGAGCTGTTAAAAGGCTTAACCCCTTGGGCTATTAGGGTTGATAATGTGAAACTTAGGCCTGAACGCTGGAAACAAATTCAGGTTATATTTGACATCTCTAAAAAAGAAAACTATTTTCCTTGTGATGACTTATATCATTTGCAACAACCCGTTGTGGGAAATACGAAGGAATGCTAGAAATAGCAGGGCATGAGAAATTTGTTGCAGGAATTGCAAGACGAGAAAATGGGATAATGACTTCGGGGTTAAATTTCCTCGAAGATCATAAACCATGGGGAAGAAAAGGCAATGGTATGAAATTCAGTTTAGATGATTATACCATTAGAATTGAATGATTAGCCCCTTTTCTATATGCATATCTGTCGGTTTGTTGTATGAACGATATAAGTCAGAATATTTTGCAGCTTATATTGACTCTGGATTAGGGATTTGTACGGCAAAACCCGGTGGCAAATCTATGGAATCCTTACCCATTATTGCAGGAAGGGATTTTTCACAGAAAATTCTAGTACTCAATAAGGGTATACGAGTAGCAAAAATCATGATTGGAGGAGCATTTAGAACAACTTGGTTCAAAGTAAAGACGCCTCCTATTTACTTTCATGATACAGGAGTAGATATTTTGCTAGGTAATAATTTCATCCACACCTTTACAAAATATGTCTATGATAACCACAAGAATCTGTTGATTTTTATTACTAACTGTGGTAGTGAGATACAGGTTTTGCAAAGAGAAAAGGCATTTAATAGGATAATGCCCATAAATTTTCGCAACAAATGTGGTGATGATGCCAAATTGACTCATCCAAAAATGCAGGATAGATGAAAACTTGGTAAGGCTTTGTTGTCTTTCAGGCAACAGGGTTTCAGTGACGCTTCTGAAGAGGATCTTAGGATATTGAACGAAGCTATACAAGAGTGCAAGTCATTGGACATAGACGGAGAAAGTAAACTTTCTCTCGGGAATGTCAAAAGGCTTTTCCAGAGGAACTTCAGTGAAAATCCTTTGGCATGGTGGTATAGAAACAAGATCGAGGCTACTCTAAAGGTCAAAGAGGAATGCAAGTATGAGTATGTCCGATACAAGCCTATCCAAATGAACATGGAGGATAAGAAAGATATGTAGGAGATCATCAAAGAGCATATCAATCTTAGACTCATCGAGCCTAGAGTCTCTACCTATAGTAGCCTTGGTTTTCTGGTAAGAAACTATGGTGAGACAAAAAGAGGTAAATTCAGGTTAGTTATTAATATCAAGGCATTAATAGAATATTAGAATTTGATGGTTATTATATCCCAAGTAGGGAACACTTAATTGGTTGCATTAAAGGTGTTAAAGTATTTTCCATATTCGATTGGAAATCTGGGTTGTATCAAATTAAGATGAAAAACGATTCAAAGAAATACACTGCATTTTCCACACCACCAGGACAATATATCTGGAATGTCCTGCCGATGGGACTTGCCAATGCACCCCAAATATTTCAAAGAAAAATGGATAATCTTTTCAAAGACTATCTAGAGTTTATGTTTGTCTACATAGACGACATTTTGATTGCATCCAAAAATATACAAGATCATATTAGACATCTTGAAATATTTTCTGATGCATGTCATAAAGAGGGATTAGTGCTTTCTGAAAAGAAAGCCATCATAGCTGTCAATAAAATTGAATTTCTAGAAATTCTTATTGACGAAGCAGGTATTGAGTTGCAGGAACACATTGTAGAGAAAATTCGCAATTTTCTTGACATTCTTAAAGATAAGAAGCAACTTCAAAGCATTTTGGGAGTTGTCAATTTTGCAAGAATCTTCATCAAGGATCTTGCAAAATACAGAAAGGATTTTCGACCACTTTTGAAAGAAACAGAGAGTTCAAAGTGGAAATGGGAGGAAATTCGTACGCAAAGGGTTCGTGAGTTGAAATAGGTTTGCAATAACTTGCCAAAGCTTGCAATCCCACAAGACGAAGATGAGTTCCTAGTCTATACGGACACCAATGATTACAGATGGGCAGCAGTGCTCATGAGAAAGACAACTATTGATGAAGAACCGTGTAGACACACAGGAGGGTTGTTCACTGAGCAACAACCCAAACTATGGCATATCAACGAGAAAGAATTCTTGCGGTTTGGAAGGCTTTCAAGAAATGGACTATATTTTTACTGGCTAAGGAATTCATGTTGAAAGTTGATAATACTAACGTTAAAGCTTTCCTAAAAAATAAACTTGAATCAAAAATTGAGAAAACACGTATTATTATATGGCAAGCAGAATGCCAATATTATTGTTATAATATTGTCGTCATCAAATCTCATGAAAATGTTCTTGCAGATTTCTTGACGAGAGATGGAGGCAGCTGAAGCAGACTCCGTCATTATAAGACTCAAACACCTCAAGGCCATCGCCAGACTCTGGTGAAAAGGCAAAAGTTGAGTTACAAGAAGTGCAAACTCCTGATAATTCAAGTCAACCCAGTGCCTCAGGGGTAAAAGAGGAGGATAATAACCTTAGGCCGAGGCCAGGCACTTCTAATGTTAATATTAATGAATCTTTATCTTCTGTTTCTACTTGGCAGGGCTATCAGCAATCATGGGAAAAACTTATTTCCCGAAAATGCATCAATCCAAGCAAGACCATCGTAGACACATCCGGGAGATATAACAGGACCTGAATGCTCGAAGGGTCTAATCCAGAAGATGTACGAGAATGGTATGACTTTGGAGCACTCGCTTCAGTTCATACTATGTCACATGGATTTCCGAAAATCTCAAAACTTCCGGAATGGATCAGTGGGGCGGTTTATGACGCATGGCAGAACAATCCCCACCTCAAACGATGAGATATTTTGGAGCTTAAGTTCATTTCAATAGCTCCAGAAATTGAAGGAAAAGGGTCTCATCCAGCATTTCATTTTATTAAGTTACAGAGACCTGACATGGTAGCATTTAACAAAGTCAAGACTGGCACAAGAGAAGCTCCCGTGGTATCTTCCTTCAGTGAAGATGACATATCTACCAGAAGAGCTTCGGATTCTGGGTCTGTCTTTCGGAGATGGACAAAGTCAAGTATATATTTAAATATTTTCAAATAAATTAAATGGATCATTCATATTAAATTCCATGATAGGAAAAAGTACCGAGTTTGCAAAGAGCCTATTCGAAAAGAAAAGGATGCTCCTATGGGAAAATAAGTTGTCTGCAACAGAGGCCACAAGAAAGAAGGCATGCAACATGATGCATGTGGGACGATGGCACAACCACATATGCCCTTGTTGTAAGAAGCAGGAAAAGCCCTTGTTCGGAACAAAGATTCGGGTAACCCAAAAAATACCCGAACCAAAACTAGAGAAGGGTAAAAGAAATGATTTTTACAAAACGACGTAAATTCCTCAAGATGTAAAAAAACAAAAAGAAGACTGTCGGCAGAAGAAGACAAAAGCGCCAACAGTTAGAAAAAGCAAAGGACACCAGCTGGCAAGCACATGGCCGACAAGCCATAATGACCACTGCTGGAAAGATGAATGCCAAATTAGGTGACGAACGCAGTAACATCATCTAAAAAACAAGGTCGGAGTCTGGTTTGAAGTCCGCGGACCATTATAAATTGAGAGATAGGAAGTAGATGGAGGACATAAAAAAACTTCTCCAACTCTTCAAACAATAAGCGGGGTCTTTCAAATTTTTGAGTTTTAAGTTTTTCAGTGTATGGGGATTTACCCAAAGTGTCAAGTCCTTTTCTTCAAGAGAGGCTAAGAAGTTGTCTCCTCCTATAGAGGATTAAAATATTTATGTAATATCTCAAGCATTTCTTCAATAAAGTAAAGACTTTCGCCCAATATTGTTCATCCAAAATTTTATTAAGTGTGTTATTGGAATACTTTCACACCCTAAGGTAGGAAACGAAATAGGGATGTGTTGTTTGCTGCTGAAGGAGCCAAGGACTTGCGAACCATCTACTGCGATAGTGTGGTTGGAAGAAGTCCGTAAAATCGAGCACTTGGAATACCCGACAACAAAGCGGTTAAACCAAGGTATGAATTTATGGAGGCTTAATTTTATTTTCGGAAGCATGTTGGGCCTGATTAGAATAGAATCATATGGATGCTATTTTTGGAAAAAAAAAAAAAAGAATTAGGGACCAAAGTGACACTATCTCAAAGTTCAGGGGCTAAAATGACAAATGAGGTACCTTGTTTGCAAATCTCTGTAAACTACAGTATCAAAATGACTATTTTGGGAAGTATGGTATCAAAACTGCAAGATCCCCTATACTATGGTACCAAAATTGCATCTCACTCAAGAAATTCAGTTAGTTGGTCTATAAATTATAGATTCAAATTGGATTATATTAAATCTTGAATGGAGTAAATTGGAGCTTTATATAATGTTTGGAAGCAAATTATATTAATTAATAAATTAAGGAGGGATGTATTGAGTATTTTAAAAAAGATTAAAAAACAAAGAAAAAATAATAACGATAAGGATGGGCGGTCAACACCCATCCTCAATCATTATGTACACACACACACGCACTTTCTCGTTTTTGGAAGACGAAACAGGTAATAAAGTTTTTTTTTGTTTTAATTATTATTAATTTACATAATTATATTATTTGATTAGTCCATTTATTAAATATGATTTGTACTATCCGCACTACAAAAAATGCGGGTTTTGGAACGGTTTTCTTGTAACGGCCACTGAGCCGTTCCAATATCAACGATCTTTGCAATAACCTTGGAACGAAAGAAGTTATATGACGTCACAATCTTGGATGGGAGGAAATTGTAGTCCAGACGTATGAAAAACCGCTACAAAGGCTGGTACAAACTGTTGGTGTATGTAAAGACGCTACAAAATTAAAGCCGTTACATGTTGTAGCGGCCTTTGGAATTGCTTTGAAATTTTGTAATAGCTAACCGCCATTGTAATACCTTTTGTTACAATAGCTGTAACAAGAGGAAATTCGTTACAATATTGGGACGACCATTTAAACGGTCTAATCATTTTGTAGCGGTTTTGTTTAAATGTAAGTCTTCCGCTACAAATAGTGTACCCTAAAACCGCTACAAATGGTAAGTAGCATTGGCTGATACAAACACAGTTACAATTGCAATGGCTTTTTTTATTTAGAAGGCCATCGTAGCAAAGACCGTACCAAACATGTATGTATGTAACGGCTATATTCCAACGGTAGTATTTCAACGAATAGTTTGCTGGCACAAAAGTCGTTACAAAAGCCGGTACATATACTTTTATATATTATGTTGCATGATGTTTTCAATAGGTTGACAATATATATACATATTATTCTAAATGTATGTTTGCGTATATGTAGTTCTCATCATGTTAAGGTAATTGAGAAAATCGATGTACAAGAAGAACCTCCCGAATAGGGCGGGTCTTACACCGTAGTTTGAGGATGATGTTAAAACTTTCATAGAGTGGGCTCAGTACCAGCGTCAATATATGACGGAGATAAGATTAGGTGCCCATGTGCGAAGTGCAAAAACGGAAGGTTCAAAACACCTGACGAGGTTAATTTTGACTTATATAGGCGTGGGTTTGTTCCGGAATATCATAATTGGACTTGTCACGGAGAGGAGAGGGTGCAGGAGTACTTATATAGGCCTAAGGTGATGATGAAGAAGACAAGGATGATGAAGATAGTTTCGAGGATTATGAGACTGATGAAGACGAGTCATCTGGTTTCTAGTATTTTGTAACAAACTATTTAATATTATTGTATTTAGTGAATATTTAATATTTTTTTTAAAAAAAATAAAATTTGGAATGGCCTTATAATAATAGAGGTGAAACAAAAGCCGTTCCTACTGGTTGAAAAAAATAAGGTGCCTCAATTTCCCGCGAATTGAAAATTTTATAGGGAAATAATAAACCTTGTAACGACCTTCATATAAGCCATTACTAAAACCGTTGCAAAATGAATGTGTTGGCGGAAAAAGCCAAAAATGTGGAGGGAGATTGAAAATTTTCACTAGTATTATTATATATATTACAAAGGCCATTACAAGAATTTGGAATAATGGTGTATTCCTAGGGCCGTTACAAATAGTGTGTATATCAAAAAATATCATTCCCGGTACGATATCTTTAAACCCGTGCACTCGATTCATACCAAACTTGATTATACTCAAGAATTTGGTCTTTTCATCACATCTGACGGTTCGATTTTGAATCAGACGGCTCGTTTCAATGATGCACCGGATTCACTCGATTATATTATGTACCGAACGACATCCATAAATCAAATTAGTACAACACTTCAACAAGTGTATTCTTATACCAGTTTGATCATATCTAACGATTGGATCTTTAATTTGAAGGTCTGATTAAGAGATGCAGTACAACAATATATAATCAAAGTTACATCAGCGAATTACTAACAATTATGCATATACAAATTTATTTCATTATGTGACCATATATCAATCTGCATTCAAAATGTATTGTAATTTCAATTGTGTTATTTAGACATTATATAACTTTATCTAACATTAATAATTCCGAAAATGATTTTTTAAGAATTTTTGACGATTACTTTTTGCAAAATAATTTTATTTTGTATCGGCTTTTGTAACGACCGTAATCAAAACGACATCGTATTTCTTCACTGCAAACTGTTGTATCTCATGTTGTAACAGCTATATATACAGATGTTTTGACCGTTCCTAAATATATTTTGTAACGGCTATGCATTTGAAGTGTATTACAAAAGCCGCTCCAAAAAGTCTTAATATAAAAAGGGACACTTAGCCATTTTTATCTCCCACCTGCTAAACACCCCCCCCCCCCCCCACAAATGCTTTCTCTTCTCTCCCTCACTCTGTATCTCACTCTCTCTCACCACCCACCACCGCCTTCCACCGCCACCCACCACTCGTCGTCGCTCACCACCCACTCACCCCCACTCATCGCGGCTCACCACCACTCACCCACCACTCGCCGCTGCTCACCACCCACTCACCGCCACCCACCACCCACTCGCCACCCACCACCCACTCACCACCACTCACCCCCACTCGCCGCCGCTCACCACCAACACTGTCACCACTCACCACCGCCTTCCACCACCACCACTACCACCCATTTTTGCTACCCACCGCCACCACTACCACCCATTTTTGCTACCCACCGCCACCACCAGCACTAGTCTCCTCTCTCAGTCTCTCTCAGGTACGTTTTCTTTTTTTTTTTTCCTGAAATTATTTATGTAATTTTTCCTGCAATTATATTGTGTCGTTTATGTAATTTTTTAAATTATATTGGGTAGTTTCTAAAATACTGGGTACTTTTGTGTAATTTGTGAATTTCTAAAATTATTATAATTTCTAAAATTATTGTAATTTCTGAAATTATTGTGAATTTTTTGTAATTTTTAAAATTATTGGGTAGATTATGTAATTTTTAAAACTTTTGTCCAATTCTGTAATTATTGTAAATTTTTTGAAAATTTTAAAAATATTGGGTTCTTTATGTAATTTCTGAAAATATTGCATTTTTTCTGAAATTATTGTGATTTTTTTTTTGTAATTTTTAAAGTTATCGGGTAAATTATATAAGTATTGAAACTTTTGTGAAATTCTGTAATTATTGTAAATTTCCTAAATTATTAAAAATATTGTGTTCTTTATTTAATTTCTGAAAATATTGCATTTTTTCTGAAGTTATTGTGAATGTTTTGTAATTTTTAAAGTTATTGGATATTTTCTGCAATTTCTGAAATTATTGGGTATTTTCTGCAATTTCTGAAATTATTGTGTGCTTTTTGAAATTTTTTCAATTTCTATAATTTTTTATTATATTGGGTTAGTTTTGTAATTTTCTGAAATTATTGGGATTGTTTATGTAATTTTCTGAAATTATTGTGTACTTTTTGTAATTTTCTGAAATTATTGTGTACTTTTTGTAATTTTCTAAAATTAGTATGCAATACTGTAATTTTTCAAATTAGTAATGGCTTCATTATGTAATTAACTGAAACTATTATGCAATTTCTATAATTTTTAAAATTATTGGGTTAGTTTTGTAATTTTGTGACATTATTATGCAATTCCGTAATTTAAGAAATTATTGGATTAATTCTGTAATTTCTGCAATTATTCGGTAACTTATGTAATTTTATTGTAATTTTGGAAAAATCTATGTAATTTTCTGTAATTTTAAGAAATACATGTAATTTTTGAAAATACATGTAATTTTAGAAATTTTTTTAATTTTATGAAATACATGTAATTTCCTGTAATTTTAGCAATTTTTGTAATTTTAAAAAATATATGTAATTTTAGAAAATACATGTAATTTTCTGTAATTATATTGTAAATTCACTACTTTTATGTAATTTTAGGGAATTTATGTTAATTTAGTAATTTTTTGGTAAAATATAATCAATCATTTACCACTTTATGCAAAATAATTAATATTTTTTAAATGTACAGATATCATGACGATCGGTGCTCCGACCCCACCCGGACGTGGTCGTGGCCAGATGACTTCGGCTCCAGCTATTGGAGCGACTCCACCAGCACAACCTCCAGTGTCACAGGCCCCGCCAGTTGTCATCGACCGCGGAGGTGGGCAGTGGACAGGCCCAGGTGGCCTCCAGTTCTCAGGCCCCAGGGCCTTGGCCATGGGATTTACTACCACCACCACCAGCGCCTAAAGTGCCACCTCCGTCTGCACGTCACTACATCAGTCTCCACAATGCGAGGTAATCTAACACAAATATATTATATTATTTTCAGTTGATTTGGTTTGAATTTTAATTTGTAATTATTTTTTCAGGTCTGACCGAGGTTTTCATAGTTTCATAAATGTGACGGTGAAAAACCACTATCCTCACCCTTGGGGATGCATCAAAAAGATTCCACAGGAGGACATCCTGTTTTGGCAAGATAATGTTAAGGTAATTAATATTTTATTATGTTTTAATTGTATTTTTATCGATTATCAATTACTAATTCTTTCTTTTTAACATGTCAATATGCTGCTTAAATACTGGTGGGACTGCGACGACGAGTCGATGTACAAGGTCATCCGGTGGCAGGCCGGACGGTTCCTGCACAAGCGGTTCTCCGACGCTCGAGCCCACCTGTCCCAACCTCTTTGGCTGGCCGAGCAAATTTGGCGAAAGCTGTTGGAGTACTAGGACAACCAGGACTTCAAGGAAATGTCGGCCAAGAATAAGGTCAATCGAGCAGCTAACCCCGCCGCAGCAGCGACCGTCTATAGAAGGGGCTCCTCGTCCGTTGGTCACCACAAGAAGATGGTAAGTATAAAGTTTATTTCAAGTGATTTCATTATTGTAGATGCATTAATTAATTATTAAATTTGTCTTTGACAGGAGGCACAACTTGGTCGCCCGATCAAGCAGATGGAGTTGTTCTCCAATGTCTACAAGAGAAAGAAGGACGGCCAATGGAGCGGCCCGAGGCCGGCACAAGTGGCGGTAAGTTTATTTTTAGTTTCCTTTTCAATTTATATTATAATTTTATTTTTTTTACTAAGTCTAGTATTCCAATTGCAGGAGGCGTTCGAGAGGATGGTGGAGGAACAACAAGCTGACCAGCCACCAAATGATCAGCCGGATCCTCCAGCCTCTTCTCAAAAGCTCGGTGGCCATGACCGAGAACTAGATGTGGATGGTGGCAGCAGGCGGCCGGAAGAGGGTTCGGGTATTCGGACTCGGCTCTAAGGCCCACCACACGATCGCTGGACCCTCGCAGCCAAGCTCGTCATCTGCTCCACCGCCCGACCACCACAAGAGCAACGCTTGGACTTCGATGATCGGGTCTCCAGGCCCGAAGAGATTGTCCAGCACTTGGCGAACGCCAGGTCCGAGCCTCCACTGGCGCTATCGTTCCAAGATCCAATCGATCCCCCGCAGCACGACGATGATATTAGAATAGGTGACCACGTAGCCAATCTTGGTAGGCGAATTGTAACCTATGTCTGAACAATTTCGAGGTTTTAATAAATCCTTAATGAATAAGAAGTGAAATTCATTTGGCATTTACTTTATTTGTGTTCACTTTATCTGCTTTATAACTGTTCACTACGCAAACAAAGCCCACAGACTGAAATCGCATTTTGGGGACTGGGACTACGCTTGGAGGTAGGTCCATGAATTCAGTTCCGCCGAATCAGTTTGGAAATCTCCAAGTCAAGGAATCTCGAAATTGGGTACCGAGATTCCCCTTGAGACTTGCACTAAGCATCTGCTGTCGTATTTCATCGACGGGTGATGAGGGTCGTCTAAGCAATGCTAGTGGGTTGGCCTGCTGGGTAGCGGCTGACTAAGGTGACTCGCGGGAACCGTCTTACGGAGGACCTTGAGTAAGGTCGGTTAGGTATGAGGTGTGTTCCCGATTCCAACAGTATAGGTCAAGTCCTTTGACTTGAGGAATTGCTGAGTTTACCTGTACATCAGGGCTGTATCTTAGATATGGTGAGAGATTGCCAAGATGCACTTGAGTAGACATAAGCCATATCTAGTGCAGCTCCGGTATGCAGAGTGACAGTAGTTTTCAAGAAAGGATCTGTCTGCTGTCAGAAGGTGTTGACAGTTGTGTCTCACAAATGCTCTGTGTCTTGTCCCTAAAATCTGTGGCCACAGTAACTGAACAGAAGGGAAGGTTTCCCTTGCGGTGTTTAGTAAAGGACAAACCGACACTTAGGTCGAAAATGGGTACCTGCATAATCCGTGCCCTAGACCCTAAATTGTCAGACCGTAGACGGAAGGATAGATGTACTGTAGAGCCTAAATGTTCATCCCCGTATATTCACCAAGTCTCTAGTGCCATGGACCGTTGCTAGACGGCCACCCATGGTAACGGGCGGATTCTAGGAATCCAACCAAGTCTAGCTGAAGGTGAACCTAAAAAGTCACACAATCCGCACACATAAACGTATTTAATTTAGAATTAAATATTTAGATAAGTGGAGCGATTAAATTGGATTTAATCGGGTCCTTATTTTCTAGGGAAGAGTTAATTCCTTTTATTAGATTAAAGGGATTTATCTAATAAATTAAATTTATTAGAAATTAATTTAATGGGCTTGGAATAAATATTTATATTTAATATATTTATTTATTGCCCTTGGAATATTTAAATAAGATTTTAATATTCCATTAAATTAAATTAATGGTTGAGATTAAAAGGGAGGAATCAATGGCTAATATTGGTCTGACCAAAGAAGCTAGATTTTGACTAGGATTTGACTTATTTGACTAAGTCAAATCCTAGTCATGATGGAGTCTTCAAAGTGTAAGAAACTAGAAGAGGAATAGGACTCCTCTTCTATAAATACTCCTTAGCACACACTTTGAAGAGGATGATGATTCTTGAAACACACACACACACACACACTCGTCTCCTCCCTCTCCCTCTCTTGGTCGCGCCTCTCTCTCCTTCCAAGAAAACTATTTTTTTTGTTCCGGTTAGAAGACGAAAACGACAATCGGTAGGTTTCCGGTTTATGTTTTCGTCCCCTTTATTTTCGAATCCTATGGCCTTCCATGATTGTTATATGTATGTTTTATTATTCATGAGATACACCGAACGCCAGGGAGTTTCAAGGGTACACCCGTTGAACGCTTTTATTTTAATATATGTTTATGCATGTTTTAAATTCTTGAAATTTAAATTATACCGTGCTTCCGCATTCGCACTACTCCCGGGACGATCCACACGCCCACCCTAGGCTTTTAGTGGTATCAGAACGTGTATGGCATGTTTTTAATTAATTCTTGATGTATTTTATCGTAAAGCATGTCGTTTTCTTGCTTTTAATTATGTATAATTTTTGGTACTGTTGGTTTTTTCTGTTTTTCTTGGGAAACGGGGGGCAAAACGAATAAAACGGGAGAAAACGTCACACGCGGCCAGCCGGTGGCTGACCGCGCGCGCAGGCAGGGGAGCCTGCGCGCGGCCGCCTTCACCAGGCGCGCATGGCGCGCACGGTTCAGGCCACCGGGCGCGCGGTCGGGCGACAGGCGCGGATGGATGGCCGGGCGCGCGCGCATGCAGGCAGGGAAGACTGCGCGCGTGCGCCAGGCCAACACGTCGGGGTGCCTGCACGCCCGGAGCGCAGCCAGGGAAGCCACGCGCGAGCGCGTGCATGAGGCAGCGCCGCCAGGCGCGCACGCACGCAGACAACGGAGTCTGCGCGCGCGCGCCCGGTAGGCGCGCCCGATGCGCGTGCGCGCGCGCGACTCGCATGCAGGGAGGCCGCGCGCGCGCGTCTGGCAGCACGCCCGATGCGCGTGAGGGCGCACGGCTTGCGCAGAGCAGGCGCGGCAGGTTGGCGCACCCGGGCAGAGGTGCCTACGCGCGCGACAGCCTGCCAGCGCGCGCAAGCGTGCGCAGTGCTGCCGACCAGGTGCGCGCGCAGGCCCCTGGTTGGGCCTGCTGACCTATGTGCCCCGGCAGAATGCTGCGATGGCGGCGGTCGGCTAACGTCATCGTTTTCTCGTTGTTTTAATTTTTTGGATAATTCTAAAAAATTTATTTTATTTAATTTTGCATATTTTCTCAAAGAACATTATTTGGGAGATTAATTGTATTGGATTCGGAATCTCGGAAATTACTTACATTCAAATAATGAGGAAGGGTCTTCCTAAACGAGAAAGGTTGTTGCCAATGGTGTACCATATTTTTTCATACGTAGCTCATTTATTTATCATGGATTGATATGATTGGTTATCATGGATTATTAGCATGTGTTTATGTGATTGGATCATGTGATTATGTGCGTTTAATGGAATGGATGATCGCGAGCCCTAGACCGAATGTATGGTTTAATTTATGTTGAGCCTGTGTGCCTCTTTTGCTTTCTCCTTCTTCTCTTCTAGTTGCCTTGCAATAATAAGTCATTCTTTCTCCCTCCTAGTGTATTTCCCCCGGGTTTTCGCTGGGGTTTCTTTTTATATATGTAATGAGAGTAGAATAGGAGTGAGGATTTTATTCTTTATACACTTGGTGGAGAAGAAGGAAGGCCCACATGGAGAGCCCAGAATGGAGGTTCAAAGGCGTTTCCATGGAGATCTGAAAGAGAAAAGAGACCAAGGCCCATCAGAATGATGATCCGGTTGCTATTAATGTAACAGTGTAGGACCAACCCTAGATTGACCATAGATCCACTGTGGGCTCAGTGGGTCGCATAGGATTCGGGCTCGTGCTCATCCAATAGGGGCGTGCTAGGCTTTAATTTTGCATGTGGTTGTTATGGTGAATGAATGGATTTATTTATCATATAACTGCTATGGCATGCAATTTATTTATTAACGCATTGTGGATGAATGTGTTTATATGTGAGATCTCGGTCATTTACAACTCTCACTTGGTTGGACCAATGTTCAAATATTAGACCCTAGACAAAGTGGACATGGACTCTAGGAGTTTGTCCATGCCTTCCAATCCATGGCATAGTGAGGAAACTAATTTAGGTCGATATCGTGGTCTCACGAGTCGTGGCACGACTATCGTACTTAAAAGAAGCTGCACTATGTCATGAACGAAAAGTAGACCACTGTTACCTGTCTCACGAGTCGTGGAGGTAGCAGCGGATCTATGATTCGGTCGATTGGGTCGGGTCTAATGCCCAGTTATCTTGGGAATTTCGTGGAACGAGAATGGTATGGCATACATCCCACAGGATTCTTCCCATGCGAATCGTAAAAAGCGGGGTATGGGAAAATTCGCTGTGGATCTCAAGCCCACTAGGAAAAGGTTTCCCGAAAACAACGTTTGAGAGTATCGTGTTTTCGTATAAATAGTGGGAGCATTAAATGACTAAAGACCAAGCATTTAATTATTTATCAAAACTTCCGTATTTCAAATTCTGCTTATCGTAGTTCTATTTTTAAATGTAGTTTTAAAAATGTCTAAGAACTCATTATCAACCATACTTGAGACCAACAAGTTTAATGGAACAAATTACAAATGACTGGTTACGCAATTTGAGGATAGTCCTAGATTACGAGAACCAAGGCTACGTTATGGACGAGGCGCTCCCTAGGACCTTGCCGGAAGGATCCACGCCAGAAGAACATGAGACGTTCGAGACTTGGCATAAGGATAACCGGAAAGTCCGTAGCATCATACTTGCCTCTATGACGAATGAGATTCAGAAGCAGTATGAAAGGCGAGACGATGTCCCTTCCATCATGGCTCGCCTGAAGGATTGCTATGCAATCCCGGACCGACATACTAGGTATGTCGCGACGAAGGCGTTCTTTGGAACTAAAATGACCGAAGGATCCTTTGTACAAGAGCACTGGGTTAAAATGCTTACCCTGGTGGAAAAGCTCGAGGACCTCAAGGCAGGCCTCGATAATGAGACGTACATAGATGTGATCCTTCAGTCTTTCCCACCCTCATTCGACCAATTTATTGTTAACTATAACATGAACACACTTAAGAAGGGTATTCATGAGTTAATCAATATGTTGGTGCAATACGAGGCAACGACCAAAAAGTCCACGCCGTCGGTATTGTTTGGAGATGCTTCGACTTCCAAAATGAAAGGCAAGGGTGCCGGACGTTGGAAAAGGAAGAAGGAAAAGGGAAAAGCCGTCAAAGCAGCTATAAACACTAAGAGTGTTCCCATTGCCAGAGAGGGAAAAGGCAAAGGAAAAGGGAAGATTGTCTCCAAGCAATAAAACAACATGCTTTAATAATCAAGAAAATCAAGATTCAATTAAAACATGCTCAAAACACGTTTCATGCTTAAAACGCACATAAACCCTAGGCCTATAACACCGAACCGGGCTCTGATACCACTGAAAGGAATTGTGGATCGTCCCGGGAAAAGCGCGAATGCGGAAGCGCGGTATAATTAAAAAATAAATGCGGAATTTAAACATGCTTTAAATTAAAGAACACGTTTCAAAGGGTGTGCCTTTGAAATTCCCGGGTGTTCGGTGTATCTCATGAGTAATAAAACATAAAAAGAATCATGGAGGCCATTGGGTAGAAAATTAAAAGGGACGAAAATCATAAACGAGACCTACCCGTTGTCGTTTTCGTCTTCAACGGCTACACGCGTTGTTCCCCGTTTTGCACCAAGATCTCGTTCTTGAGACCCTCCAAATCGTGACACACGATCCACCCACGTATCTTGCACGTCGTGCTAGCAACGAACAAGTTATATTTTGGAGTGGATGAATCAACAACACGTTATGAATTAACGGTATTGATTCATCAAGTTCTAATGTTCCAAGAACAAGAGAACAAAGAAAAATAATTTTTCTTGGAGTGTGTGAGAGAGAGAGGGCGGACGAGATAGAGGGAGAGAGAGCCGAGTTGTGTGTGTGTGTTGTGTGTGTTGGAATTTCATCCTCGTTTAACTTGTAGGATGCTAGGGGTTTATATAGAAGAGGAGTTTAATCCTCTTTAAACTCCTCTTTTAAGAACTCTAATTTGACTAGGATTTTGACTGACCTAGTCAAAGTCCTAGTCAAAGTAGTGTTTTGACCTAGTCAAAACAATCCTAGCCATCCATCTCTCCCATTGATCTCAACCGTTGATTTAATTTAATTTAATGGAATATTTAAAACCTATTTAAATATTTCCAAGAGGCTAAAAATAAATATAAATATTATTTAAGCCCATTAAATAAATCCCTTTGATAAATCTAATTTATCAATTTAATTCCTTATATCTAATAGAAGGAATTATTTCTCCAAGAAAAATAAAGGACCCGATTAAATCCAATTTAATCATTCCTTCACTCCAATATTTAATTCCTAATTAAATATCTAAATGTGTGTGGATAGTGTGTGACTCTTTAGGTTCACCTTTCAGCTAGACTTGGTCGGATTCCTAGAATCCTTCCGTTACCATGTGTGGCCATCTAGCAACGGTCCATGGCACTAGAGACTAGGTGAAATATTCAGGGATGAACATTTAGGATCTAACAGTACACTTGTCCTTCTGTCTTCGGTCTCATCACTTAGAGTCTAGGGCACGGAAAATGCAGGTACCCATTTTGGACCTAAGTGTTGGTCTGTCCTCACTAAACGCCGCAAGGGAATCCTTCCCTTCTGTTCAGTCACTGTGGCCACAGTTTTAGGGACAAGACCTAGAGTATATATGAGACTCAACTGCCAAAACCTATTGACAGGAGACAGATCCTTTCTTGGAAACTACTGTCACTTTGCACACCAGAACTGCACTAGACATGGCTTATGACTACCAAAGAGAATTCTGGCAATCTCTCACCATACCTAAGATACAGCCCTGATGTACAGGTAAACTCAGCAATTCCTCAAGTCAAAGGACTTGACCTGTACCGTTGGAACCGGGAATACACGTCATACCTTGCTGACCATACTCAAGGCCCTCCGTAAGACGGTTCCCGCGAGTCGCCTCAGTCAGCTGCGTCCTAGCATGCTAACCCACTAACACTGCTTAGACGACCCTCGTCACCCGTCGATGAAACACGACAGCAGGTGCTTAGTGCAAGTCTCAAATGGAATCTCGGTACCCATTTTCGGGATTCCTTGACTTGGAGATTTCCGGACTGATTCGGGAAGACTGATTCCATGGACCTACCTCCAAGCGTAGTCCCAGTCCCCGAAATTGATTCTCAGTCCGTGGGCTTTGTTTGCGTAGTGAACAGATATAGAAAACAGATATAAGTGAACACAAACAAAGTAATGCCAAATGAAATTCACTTCTTTATTCATTAATGATTTATCAAACACTTATAATTGTCTAGACATAGGTTACATATACCCGCCAAAGTTGGCTTACATGGTCACCTATTCTAACAATCTCCCACTTGACCTTTAAAGCCAATGACCCATATGCCTAATCCCCATCTTCTCAAGATGTTGCGTATGAGCACTCTGCGACATAGGCTTTGTCAGCGGGTCTGCTGTGTTGTCTGCTGAGTTGACTCGGTCCATCCGAACGTCACCTCTTCCTACCATTTCTCTAAGAAGATGGTAGCGTCTAAGAATGTGTTTTGGAACGGTGATGAGATCTCGGTTCCTTTGCTTGCGCTATTGCACCGTTGTTATCACAGAAGATGACAACAGGCTCGACGATGCTAGGCACCACATCCAACTCTTGGATGTAGTTTCTCATCCAAACCGCTTCCTTAGCAGCTTCTGAAGCTGCTATGTATTCAGCCTCAGTGGTGGAGTCAGCAGTGGTTGCTTGCTTGGAACTTTTCCAAGCCGCTACTCCTCCGTTGAGTTTGAATACATACCCCGATTGAGACTTGGCATCATCGTCATCAGACTGGAAGCTAGCATCGCTAAAGCCTTCCAGAATTAGTTCTCCATTGCCATAGACCAAGAACATTTCCTTAGTCCTCCTAAGGTACTTAAGGATGCCCTTAACGGCATTCCAATGTGCCTCTCTTGCACAGGACTGATATCTGCTTGTCACGCTCAAAGCGTATGCAATGTCAGGCCTGGTGCAATGGACCGCATATTGGATGCTACCTACGGCAGAAGCATAGGGGATGACTTTCATCTTTTCAAGTTCCTCATCAGTCTGCGAGGACTGCTTCTTGGATAACTTGATCCCATGCCTCATTGGAAGGAATCCTCGTTTGGAGTTGTCCATTCGATATCTCTTTAGGACTTTCTCCATATACGAGTTTTGGGTGAGCCCTAACATCCTTTTAGATCTGTCCCTGACAATCTGGATGCCTAGGATGTAGGAGGCTTCACCCAAGTCCTTCATGGAAAACTTGGTTGACAACCATGCTTTTGTGTTTCCTAACATTCTGACGTCATTACCAATGAGCAGAATGTCATCCACGTAAAGCACTAGGAACACTATAGAGCTCCCACTGACCTTCTTGTATACACAAGGGTCGGATTCGTTTTTTGATGAAGTCATATCCCCGTATTACTTCATCAAATCGAATGTTCCAACTTCGGGATGCTTGTTTGAGGCCATAGATGGACTTCTGGAGACGACAGACCTTCTGTTCTTCTCCAGTGACCGTGAAACCCTCCGGCTGATCCATATAGATCTCTTCTTCAACGAAACCGTTGAGGAAGGCCGTTTTCACGTCCATCTGCCATATTTCATAGTCATACCATGCTGCTATGGCAAGCAGGATTCGAATGGACTTAGCCATGGCTACTGGCGAGTAGGTATCCTCAAAATCGACCCCGGGTCGTTGAGTGTATCCCTTAGCTACAAGCCTAGCCTTAAAGGTTGTGACTTCTCCATTAATGCCGAGTTTGCGCTTGTAGACCCACTTACAGCCCACTGGCTTAACACCTTTCGGTGGATCTACAAGTCTCCAAACTTGGATCTCGCTCATGGAGTCCATTTCGGTCTTCATGGCCTCAAGCCATTTCCCGGAGTCGATGTCAGACATCGCTTCCCCGTATGTCTTAGGATCGTTATCCAGAAGATCGGTCGCACTTAGAAACCCATATCTCACTGGAGGTCTGGATTCTCTAGTGGACCTACGGAGGACGGGAACGTCAGTGGTGACTGTGGGCGCTGACTGTATCGGAGCCGGCGGTTCAGGGGCCGGGACTGGCCTTTCTTGAGGTTGTCTTTCATGCCTAGCATGTTGGACTTCTCTAGGTTGGTCAGCCCTCCGTGCGTTAATCCTAAATCCTCTTGGTGAGGTTTCCGCGGCTATTTCTGATGGCTGAGTTCCATCTCTTGATTCCTCAAGGATCAGCTCATCAGGTTGGATATCCTCCGGGAAGCCTTGCTCCAAGAATACTGCATTCCTTGAAACAAATACCTTTTGTTCCAAAGGGTCATAAAAGTAATAACCCGCAGTTTCTCTAGGATATCCAACGAACCTGCATAGGCTAGACCTGGATTCTAGCTTATCTCCCACTAACCTCTTGACGTATGCGGGGCTACCCCACACTTTCAAGTAGTTGTAGGACGCAGGCTTGCCGTGCCATATCTCATATGGCGTTTGGGTCAATGCACTGGTAGGCGCCAAATTCAACAACTTGGCTGCCGTTTCTAATGCATAACCCCAAAACGATAAGGGCAATTTGGTAAAACTCATCATGGACCGAACCATGTCCAACAGGGTTCGGTTCCTCCTTTTAGAGACTCCATTTAACTGTGGTGTTCCGGGAGGTGTCCATTCCGATATTATACCATTTTCTTTTAGATAATCTAGGAATTCGGCACTAAGGTATTCACCGCCTCGGTCTGACCGTAGGACTTTAATTTTGCAGTTGGTCTGGTTCTCCACTTCAAGCCTGAATTCTTTAAACCTCTCAAGAGCTTCAGACTTGTACCTCATCAGGTAAACATAACCGTACCGTGAATGGTCATCGGTGAAGGTTATGAAGTAGGAGAACCCACCTCGGGCCTGCGTCCTTAGTGGTCCACATACGTCTGTATGGACCAAGTCCAACAGACCTGTGGCAAGCCTGCTTTGTCCTACAAAGGGCTTCTTGGTCATTTTCCCTCTTAGATAAGACTCACAAGTTGGTAGATCACTCAAGTCCCCAACCTCTAGGTTCTTTGAGTCTACCAACCTTTTCATCCTATCTTGGGATATGTGACCTAGCCTAGCGTGCCACAGACGTGCGTTCCCGTTATTATCTAATTTCCGTTTGTGTTGAGCATTAAGAACGAAATTGGTTTGTTGCAAGATATAGAGCCCGTTATGCAATGTACCAAGTAGATGAGCAATACCACACCTCATCAAATAAAAGCAATTTTTATTGATTCTGAACTCATAACCACTATTGTCCAACAATGGAATGGAAATGATGTTCTTAATCATACTAGGTACAAAATAAACCTGCTCTAATTCTATGCTAATGGTATCACTAATTACTAAAAGTGGCGGATCCTACTGCTTCTGCCGAGATGGCCTTGCCATTTCCGAGCTTCAGGATCATGTCCCCGCTACTTAGTTTTCTGCTTCTTTTCAGCACCTGCAAATCATTGCAAATGTGAGCTCCACAGCCGGTATCCAATACCCAAGAGGCAGAATTAGTGACCATGTTAACCTCAATCACAAATATACCTTGGTTTGAGAAGAGTTTGGGGCACTCTCTCTTCCAATGCCCTTTCTCACGGCAGTTGATACATATGTCATATGCCTTTGACTGTTGCTTGGAGACAACGTTTCCCTTTCCTTTGCCTTTCCCCTCTTTGGCAATGGGAACACTCTGAGTGTTCGTAGCTGCTATGACGGCTTTTCCCTTCCCCTTCTTCTTTTTCCAACGTCTGGCACCCTTGCCTTTCGTCTTGGAAGTTGAAGCACCTCCAAACAATACGAAGGTGTGGACTTCTTAGTCGTTGCCTCGTATTGCACCAACATATTGATCAACTCATGAATGCCCTTCTCAAGTGTATTCATGTTATAGTTGACGATAAATTGGTCGAAGGAGGGTGGGAGTGACTGAAGGATCACATCTATGTACGTTTCGTTATCGAGACCTGCCTTTAGGTCCTCGAGCTTTTCCACTAGGGTAAGCATTTTAACCCCATGCTCTTGTACAGAGGATCCTTCTGTCATTTTAGTTCCAAAGAACGCCTTGGTCGCAACATACCTAGTATGCCGGTCCGGGACTGCATAGCAATCCTTAAGGCGAGCCATAATGGAAGGGACATCGTCTAGCCTTTCATATTGCTTCTGAATCTCATTGGTCATCGAAGCAAGTATGACGCTACGGACCTTTCGGTTATCCTTATGCCAAGTCTCGAACGTCTCACGTTCTTCTGGCGTGGATCCTTCCGGTAAGGTCCTAGGGAGAGGCTCGTCCATGACGTAGCCTTGGTTCTCGTAATCTAGGACTATCCTGAGATTGCGCAACCAGTCGTTGTAATTTGTTCCATTGAATTTGTTTGTCCCAAGAATGGTTGATAGTGGGTTCTTAGACATTTTAAATCTACATTTAGAAAACAACGCGCGATCAGCAGAAAATAAAGACGGTGGTTTGATGAAATAATTAAATGCTTGGTCTTTAGTCATTTAATCCTCCCACTATTTATACGAAAACACGGTACTCTCAAACGTGATTTTCGGGAAATCCTTTCCTAGTGGGCTTGGGATCCACAGCGATTTTTCCCATACCCCGTTTTTTACGATTCGCATGGAAAAGATCCTGTGGGAGGTATTCCATACCATTCTCGTTCCACGAGATTCCCAAGATTATTGCCTCACCCTTTCGCATGATCCCGAGGACTCCAAGCGAATCATGCTAATTGGGCGTTAGACCCGACCCAATCGACCGAGCCCACAGACCCACTGGTACCCCCACGACTTGTGAGACAGGTAACAGCAGCCCATTTTTCGTTCATGACACAGTGCAGCTTCTTTTAAGTACAATAACGTGCCACGACTCGTGAGACCACGCTATTGACCTAAAACAGCTTCCTCACTGTGCCATGGATTGGAAGGCATGGACAAACTCCTAGAGTTCATGTCCATTTTATCTAGGGTCTAATATTTCAACATTGGTCCAACCAATGTGAGAGTAGTGAATGACCGAGATCTCATAATATATCCATACATTCATCCATAATGCATAAATAAAATCCATCCATAGCAGTTATATGATAAATAAAAGCCATTCATCCATCATAATAACCACATGCAAAATTAAAGCCTAGCACGCCCCTGTTGGATGATCACGAGCCCGAATCCTATGCGATCCACTGAGCCCGCAGTGGATCTATGGTCAATCTAGGGTTGGTCCTATACTATTACAATAATAGTAACCCAATCATCATGCTGATGGGCCTTGGTCTCTTTTCCTCTTTCTTCACTTCATGGAAAACTCCAAGGGACCTCCGGTCTGGGCTCTCCATGTGGTCCTTCCTTCTTCTCCACCAATTACAAAAATGGAAACCTCACTCCTAGTCTACTCTCATTACATATTAAAAAGTAGAAACCCCAGCGAAAACCCGGGGGGAGTACATAAGGAGGGAGGTAGAAAGCCTTATTATTCCAAGGCACTAGAAAGAGAGAAGGAGAAAGCAGTTAAAGAGGCACACAGGCCCAACAGAAAATTAAACCATACATCCGGTCTAGGGCTCGTGATCATCCATTTCCATCCAACACACATAATCACATGATCCAATCACATAATTACAATATACCAATAATTCATGATTTCCAATCATAATAATCCAAAACAGAAATAAATGATCATGTGCGCAACGTGTGAAAAATAAAACACAAATATTGGTAATAATATTTTTCTCGTTTTAGGAAAACCTTTCCTCATTATTTTAAGTAAAATAATCCCGGGATTCCAAATCCAATTTATTTTACTCCTAAAATAATGTCTTTAGGAATTTAGGCAAAATTGAACCCAAAAACGAATTTTCAGAATTAATTCAAATTAAAACTGAAAAGTAAATAATAAATAAAAATAATAATACTAGGGTTTCAAAAAACCCTAGCTGCAGCAGCCGCCGGCCGCCGCCACCGGCAGCAGCCGGCCGGCCGTGCGCGCAGGGCAGCAGGCCCAGCCTGCCGCCCCTGCGCGCGCGCAGGCCCTTGCCTGCGTGCGCGCGCGCCTGGCCGGCAGCGCGCGCTGCGCGGCCTGGTGTTCCGGCAGGCCGTCGCGCGCGCAGGCTCCTTGGCCTCGCGCGCGCCGGCCTGCTGGTCGCCAGCCTCGTGCCTGCGCTGTGCGCAGTGCGCGCGCGCAGACGCGCACTGGGCACGCCCGCCGGGCGCGCGCGCGCGCAGACGCCTCCGTCTGCGTGCGCGCGCGCCGCCGTCCGCGCGCGGGCTCTCCGCCCGACAGCCTTGCGCGCGCGCGCGCGCAGACACCCTCGTCTGCTCGCGCACGCGCCTGGAGGCGCCCCCTTGCGCGCGCGCTGCCCCTGCGCGACCGGCTGGGCGGGCGCGCGCAGGCTACCCTTGCCTGCGCGCGTCTGCCCTGCCGGCAGCGCTCGGCTGCGCGCGGCCAGCCTTCCGGCTGGCCGGCTGTGGCGTTTCTCGTTTTCAGTTCAAATTTTCCCCCCGTTTCCCAAGAAAAAAACAGAAAAATACCAACATTCAGAATTTCACACGAATTAAAAGCAATAAAACAACATGCTTTAATAATCAAGAAAATCAAGATTCAATTAAAACATGCTCAAAACACGTTTCATGCTTAAAACGCACATAAACCCTAGGCCTATACACCGAACCGGGCTCTGATACCACTGAAAGGAATTGTGGATCGTCCCGGGAAAAGCGCGAATGCGGAAGCGCGGTATAATTAAAAAATAAATGCGGAATTTAAACATGCTTTAAATTAAAGAACACGTTTCAAAGGGTGTGCCTTTGAAATTCCCGGGTGTTCGGTGTATCTCATGAGTAATAAAACATAAAAGAATCATGGAGGCCATTGGGTAGAAAATTAAAAGGGACGAAAATCATAAACGAGACCTACCCGTTGTCGTTTTCGTCTTCAACGGCTACACGCGTTGTTCCCCGTTTTGCACCAAGATCTCGTTCTTGAGACCCTCCAAATCGTGACACACGATCCACCCACGTATCTTGCACGTCGTGCTAGCAACGAACAAGTTTATATTTTGGAGTGGATGAATCAACAACACGTTATGAATTAACGGTATTGATTCATCAAGTTCTAATGTTCCAAGAACAAGAGAACAAAGAAAAATAATTTTTCTTGGAGTGTGTGAGAGAGAGAGGGCGGACGAGATAGAGGGAGAGAGAGCCGAGTTGTGTGTGTGTGTTGTGTGTGTTGGAATTTCATCCTCGTTTAACTTGTAGGATGCTAGGGGTTTATATAGAAGAGGAGTTTAATCCTCTTTAAACTCCTCTTTTAAGAACTCTAATTTGACTAGGATTTTGACTGACCTAGTCAAAGTCCTAGTCAAAGTAGTGTTTTGACCTAGTCAAAACAATCCTAGCCATCCATCTCTCCCATTGATCTCAACCGTTGATTTAATTTAATTTAATGGAATATTTAAAACCTATTTAAATATTTCCAAGAGGCTAAAAATAAATATAAATATTATTTAAGCCCATTAAATAAATCCCTTTGATAAATCTAATTTATCAATTTAATTCCTTATATCTAATAGAAGGAATTATTTCTCCAAGAAAAATAAAGGACCCGATTAAATCCAATTTAATCATTCCTTCACTCCAATATTTAATTCCTAATTAAATATCTAAATGTGTGTGGATAGTGTGTGACTCTTTAGGTTCACCTTTCAGCTAGACTTGGTCGGATTCCTAGAATCCTTCCGTTACCATGGGTGGCCATCTAGCAACGGTCCATGGCACTAGAGACTAGGTGAAATATTCAGGGATGAACATTTAGGCTCTAACAGTACACTTGTCCTTCTGTCTTCGGTCTCATCACTTAGAGTCTAGGGCACGGAAAAATGCAGGTACCCATTTTGGACCTAAGTGTTGGTCTGTCCTCACTAAACGCCGCAAGGGAATCCTTCCCTTCTGTTCAGTCACTGTGGCCACAGTTTTAGGGACAAGACCTAGAGTATATATGAGACTCAACTGCCAAAACCTATTGACAGGAGACAGATCCTTTCTTGGAAACTACTGTCACTTTGCACACCAGAACTGCACTAGACATGGCTTATGACTACCAAAGAGAATTCTGGCAATCTCTCACCATACCTAAGATACAGCCCTGATGTACAGGTAAACTCAGCAATTCCTCAAGTCAAAGGACTTGACCTGTACCGTTGGAACCGGGAATACACGTCATACCTTGCTGACCATACTCAAGGCCCTCCGTAAGACGGTTCCCGCGAGTCACCTCAGTCAGCTGCGTCCTAGCATGCTAACCCACTAACACTGCTTAGACGACCCTCGTCACCCGTCGATGAAACACGACAGCAGGTGCTTAGTGCAAGTCTCAAATGGAATCTCGGTACCCATTTTCGGGATTCCTTGACTTGGAGATTTCCGGACTGATTCGGGAAGACTAATTCCATGGACCTACCTCCAAGCGTAGTCCCAGTCCCCGAAATTGATTCTCAGTCCGTGGGCTTTGTTTGCGTAGTGAACAGATATAGAAAACAGATATAAGTGAACACAAACAAAGTAATGCCAAATGAAATTCACTTCTTTATTCATTAATGATTTATCAAACACCTATAATTGTCTAGACATAGGTTACATATACCCGCCAAAGTTGGCTTACATGGTCACCTATTCTAACATAATATGGTTACTAACTCTGCCTCTTGGGTATTAGATACCGGCTGTGGAGCTCATATTTGCAATGATTTGCAGGTGCTGAAAAGAAGCAGAAAACTGGGTAGCGGGGATATGATCCTGAAGCTTGGGAGTGGCAAGACCATCTCGGCAGAAGCAGTAGGATCCGCCACTCTAGTAGTTAGTGATTGTATTAGTATAGAGTTAGAGCAAGATGTACCTAGTATGATTAAAAAACATCATTTCCATTCAGTTGTTAGACATTAGTGGATATGAGTTTATGATCAATAAAAAATTGGTTTTATTTGATGAGGTGTGGAATTACTCATCTGCTTGGTACAATTAATAATGGGCTCTATATCTTACAACAAACGAACTTCATTCTAAACGCACAACACAAACGTAAAATAGATAACAATGGGAATGCACGACTGTGGCACGCTAGACTAGGTCACATATCCCAAGACAGGATGAAAAGATTGGTAGACTCAAAGAACCTAGAGGTAGGGGAATTGAGTGAGCTACCAACTTGTGAATCCTGTCTAAGAGGGAAAATGACCAAAAAACCCTTTGTAGGACAAAGCAGGCTTGCCATAGGTCTGTTGGACCTGGTCCATACAGACGTATGTGGACCACTAAGGATGCAGGCCCGAGGTGGGTTCTCCTACTTCATAACCTTCACCGATGATCATTCACGGTATGGTTATGTATACCTGATGAGGTACAAGTCTAAAGCTCTTGAGAGGTTTAAAGAATTCAGACTTTGAAATTGAGAACCAAACCGGCTGCAAAATTAAAGTCCTACGGTCAGACCGAGGCGGAGAGTACCTTAGTACTGAGTTCCTTGATTATCTTAAAGAAAATGGTATAATATCTGAATGGACACCTCCCAGGACACCACAGTTGAATAGTGTCTCTGAAAGGAGAAATCGAACCCTGTTGGACATGGTTTGATCCATGATGAGTTTTACCAAATTGCCCTTATCCTTTTGGGGCTACGCATTGGAGACTGCGGCCAAGTTATTAAATTTGGCGCCAACCAGTGTATTGACCCAAACGCCATATGAAATATGGCACGGCAAGTCTGCGTCCTACAACTACTTGAAAGTGTGGGGTAGCCCCGCATACGTCAAGAGGCTAGTGGGAGACAAGCTAGAATCTAGGTCTAGCTTGTGCAGGTTCGTTGGATACCCTAAAGAAACTGCAGGTTATTACTTCTATGACCCCTTGGAACAAAAGGTATTTGTTTCTAGGAATGTAGTGTTCTTGGAACAAGGTTTTTCAGAGGATATCCAACCTGATGAACTGATCCTTGAAGAATCAAGTGATAGAAACCAGTCATCAGAGAAGGCCACGGATTCAGGATAGATACCCGAAGGGCTCACCAACCTCGAGAAGTCTAGCATGCTAGGCATGAAGGACGGCCTTAGGAAGGGCCAGCCTCGATACCTGAACCGCCAGCTCCTATACAGTCAGTGCCCACAGTCACCACTGACGTTCTCATTCTCCGTAGGTCAACTAGAGAGTCTCGACCTCTAGTGAGATATGGCTTTCTAAATATGACTAGTCTGCTGGATAAGGATTCTAAGACATATGGGGAAGCGATGTCTGACATCGACTCCGGGAAATGGCTTGAGGCCATGAAAATCGAAATGGACCCCATGAGCGAGAACCAAGTCTGGACACTTGTAGACCCACCGAAAGGGGTTAAGCTAGTTGGCTGTAAGTGGGTCTATAAAGCGCAAACTTGGCATTGATGGAGAAGTCACAACCTTTAAGGCTAGGCTAGTAGCTAAAAGGTACACTCAACGACCCGGGGTCGATTTTGAGGAGACCTACTCTCCAGTAGCCATGGCTAAGTCCATTCGGATCCTGCTTGCCATAGCAGCATGGTATGACTATGAGATATGGAAGATGGACGTGAAAACGGCTTTCCTTATGGTTTCGCTGGGGAAGATATCTACATGGATCAGCCGGAGGGTTTCACGGTCACTGGAAAAGAACAGAAGGTCTGTCGTCTCCAGAAGTCCATCTATGGCCTCAAACAAGCATCCCAAAGTTGGAACATTCGCTTTGATGAAGTAATACAGGGTTATGATTTCATCAAAAATGAATCCAACCCTTGTGTATACAAGAAGGTCAGTGGGAGCTCTATAGTGTTCGTAGTGCTTTATGTGGATGACATTCTACTCATAGGTAATGACGTTAGAATGTTGGGTGACACAAAAGCATGGTTATCAACTCAGTTTTCTATGAAGGATTTGGGTGAAGCCTCCTACATTCTAGGCATCCAGATTGTCAGGGACAGATCTAAGAGAATGTTAGGACTTACCAAAACTCGTATATAGAGAAAGTCCTGAAAAGGTTTTGGATGGACAACTCCAAACGAGGATTCCTTCCCATAAGGCATGGGATCAAGTTATCCAAGAAACAGTCCCCGTAGACTGATGAGGAACTTGAAAGGATGAAAATCATCCCCTATGCTTCTGCCGTAGGAAACATTCAATATGCGGTCCACTGCACCAGACCTGACATTGCTTATGCTTTGAGTGTAACAAGCAGATATCAGTCTTGTGCAGGAGAGGCACATTGGAGTGCAGTTAAGGATATTCTGAAGTACCTAAGGAGGACTAAGGAAATGTTCTTAGTCTATGGCAATGGAGAACTGATCCTGGAAGGCTTTAGTGATGCTAGCTTCCAAGCTGATGACGATGATGCCAAGTCTCAATCGGGTTATGTATTCAGGCTCAATGGAGGAGTAGTGGCTTGGAAAAGTTCCAAGCAAGCAACCACTACTGATTCCACCATTGAGGCCGAATACATAGTAGCTTCAGAAGCTGCCAAAGAAGCGGTTTGGATGAGAAACTACATCCAAGAGTTGGGTGTGGTGCCTAGCATCGCCGAGCCCGTTGTCATCTTTTGTGATAACAACAGAGCAATAGCACAAGCAAAGGAACCGAGATCTCATCACCGTTCCAAACACATTCTTAGACGCTACCACCTTCTGAGAGAAATGATCGGAAGAGGTGACATTAGGATGGACCGAGTCAACATAGCAGACAACGCAACAGATCCGCTAACAAAGCCTATGTCGCAGAGCGCTCATACGCAACATCTTGAGAAGCTGGGGATTAGGCATATGGGCGATTGGCTTTAAGGTCAAGTGGGAGATTGTTAGAATAGGTGACCATATAGCCAATCTTGGTAGGCGAATTGTAACCTATGTCTGAACAATTTCGAGGTTTTAATAAATCCTTAATGAATAAGAAGTGAAATTCATTTGGCATTTACTTTGTTTGTGTTCACTTTATCTGATTTATAACTGTTCACTACCAAAACAAAGCCCACAGACTGAAATCGCATTTCGGGGACTGGGACTACGCTTGGAGGTAGGTCCATTAAATCAGTTCCGCCGAATTAGTCTGGAAATCTCCAAGTCAAGGAATCTCGAAATTGGGTACCGAGATTCTCCTTGAGACTTGCACTAAGCATCTGCTGTCATATTTCATCGATGGGTGATGAGGGTCGTCTAAGCAATGCTAGTGGGTTGGCCTGCTGGGTAGCGGCTGACTGAGGTGACTCGCGGGAACCGTCTTACGGAGGACCTTGAGTAGGGTCGGTTAGGTATGACGTGTGTTCCCAGTTCCAACAGTATAGGTCAAGTCCTTTAACTTGAGGAATTGCTAAGTTTGCCTGTACATCAGGGCTGTATCTTAGATATGGTGAGAGATTGCTAAGATGCACTTGAGTAGTCATAAGCCATATCTAGTGCAACTCCGGTGTGCAGAGTGACAGTAGTTTCCAAGAAAGGATCTGTCTCCTGTCAGAAGGGGTTGACAGTTGTATCTCACAAATGCTCTGTGTCTTCTCCCTAAAATCTGTGGCCAAAGTAACTGAACAGAAGGGAAGGTTTCCCTTGCAGCGTTTAGTAAAGGACAGACCGACACTTAGGTCCAAAATGGGTACCTGCATAATCCGTGCCCTAGACCCTAAGTGGTGAGACCGTCGACGGAAGGATAGATGTACTGTAGAATCTAAATGTTCATCCCCGTATATTCACCTAGTCTCTAGTGCCATGGACCGTTGCTAGATGGCCACCGATGGTAACTGGCGGATTCTAGGAATCCAACCAAGTCTAGCTGAAGGTGAACATAAAGAGTCACACACAATCCGCACACATAAACGTATTTAATTTAGAATTAAATATTTGGAGAAGTGGAGCGATTAAATTGGATTTAATCGGGTCCTTATTTTCTTGGGAAGAATTAATTCCTTTTATTAGATTAAAGGGATTTATCTAATAAATTAGATTTATTAGAAATTAATTTAATGGGCTTGGAATAAATATTTATATTTAATATATTTATTTGTTGCCCTTGGAATATTTAAATAGAATTTTAATATTCCATTAAATTAAATTAATGGTTGAGATTAAAAGGGAGGAATCAATGGCTAATATTGGTTTGACCAAAGAAGCTAGATTTTGACTAGGATTTGACTAGGTCAAATCCTAGTAATGGTGGAGTCTTCAAAGTGTAGGAAACTAGAAGAGGAATAGGACTCCTCTTCTATAAATACTCCTTAGCACACACTTTGAAGAGGATGATGATTTTTGAAACACACACACACACACACTCGTCTCCTCCCTCTCCCTCTCTCGGCCGCGCCTCTCTCTCCTTCCAAGAAAACTATTTTCTTGTTCTTTTGTTTTAACAATTGAACAATAAGGAGGATTGATCTCGTTAATTAATAACGTTTGATCGATCCGTCCTCTCCAAAATATACTTGTTCTTTCGCTAGCACAAAGACCAAGATACGTGGGCGGATTGCATGTACGAATTAGAGGGTCTCCTATATGAGATCTTGGAGCAAATCGGGGAACAACGCGAGTACCGGTTAGAAGACGAAACGACAATCGGTAGGTTTCCGGTTTATGTTTTCGTCCCCTTTATTTTCGAATCCTATGGCCTTCCATGATTGTTATATGTATGTTTTATTATTCATGAGATACACCGAACGTCCGAGAGTTTCAAGGGTACACCCCTTTGAACACTTTTATTTTAATATATGTTTATGCATGTTTAAATTCTTGAAATTTAAATTATACCGCGCTTCCGCATTCGCGCTACTCCCGGGACGATCCACACGCCCACCCTAGGCTTTCTGATGAGGCAGAAGACGAGGAGCTCGGGGACGATCAGGCAGAAGACGGGGATCTAGATTAGGGTCGGGTTTTGTGCTTTTCATATTTTTGTTTCCAAAATATGTATTTATATTTTAAAAATAATTTTGTAGAGACAATTTTAATTTCGTTATTAATATTGTTATTTCTTCTTTCTACCAAAATTCGACATATTTTTATATTCAACAAATTAAACAATAAATTATAAAAAATAATTATAAAATAAACAAAATTTAAATTAATATTTTATACCAAAAAAAAACTTTTGTAACGGCCTTAACAAGGGTTCGAGGAATACACCCATGCACAAACAATAGCCGTTACAATGACCGCTACAACATGTAGAAGCAAGACTGTTACAAAAATCGGATGTAAAGCAAGTACAAGAAATGACACCAGACTACATAAATCACGTTCCATTGGGAGGTACAAAAACCGCTTCAAAAAACTGCTACAAATCATTAACAAACATGCGCAGGGGAGTGTAGCAATAACCGTTACTATATTTGTTATATGCGCATTACAATAAAAATTACAAACACCGTTACAAATTACAAAGGAACCGCCACAAAAACAGATGAAAAAACCGTTTCAATAGTGATACACTACTATCACATTTTCTGTAACAAAACCCATACCAATTAGGAATTTATAATTCGCGCAAGCCATTTCAAACGGAGATACAAAATTATTTTCTGGTTTAGGTCAATGGGTGAAACGGTTCGGGAGACCGTTACAAAGACCGGTTAAATTTGTAACGGCTTTGTTGTGGACCGTTACAGTTATTTTGTAGCTCATACTTTTGGCACGGAGTTGCTGCCGTTACAAAAACGACTACAAAATTTATGAGACCGTTCCAACATTAAATTTAGCCGTTCCAAATTCGTTACAATTAATTAATTTTTTTGTAGTGCCGATTAACTATTTAACCAAAAAAATTGGCGAATTCGAGTATTTAAATGAATTAATGGTCAGATAAATATTTAATTCGAATTGGGTATTATCGCCAATACATAAAAATTATTTAATCTATTAGATTTATCCTTGTTATAATGGATTTACTCAAACTAACTAGGTTTATTAATAAATACTTAATTATACACACTAGTGCTTAACTGATTATTATAATAGTGAAGAATTAATAGGAATTAATGAAAATATTGGAAAATTAATATTTGAGAAATATTTAGGAAATTGTATTTGAGAAATATTATATTTATTATGAAAGAATAGGAGATTTTCGGAATAATTCAATTTAGGGATGTTATGGAGAACAGTAATTATAAAAATATAAGGGGTTTGATAAAATAAACTCTTATGAGTAATTGATCCATTAGATGTATACAGGAAAAACTTATAATGTCTAGTTATTTAGACGAAAAAAGAACGGAGGTTGGAATTTCAATATAAATGAAAATTTAAGAGATTGGTGAAAAATGTACGAATATTATTTAATACTTTATTCAGAATTTACGATATTCCCGATATATTGATTATACATATTATAACCTATTATAGGACGTGAAGATAAAGTAAAGGGTGGATCAGCTCCTTTTACTTACGCAATCATTTTGGATTTGAGGTAAGTATAGTTAATTGGATTATATATATATATATCTTTGGTTGGTATACATGATTGTTAATGATTGAGTATTTGTTTGTATTATATGGTTGCTTTGTAAAATTGTTATTATGTGCTTATATGTGGTTAATGGGTAACAAAGTCAGATGGATGATTGTATGACACTATACTTGATTGTTGAATGAAATTGAACAATGAAGCTATTGATGAGGATTTGATTGTTGAATGAAAACGAATGATGAAATTATTGATGGGAATATTGTGAATTAAGATAAAGAGATAGTTTACCTCACTAGGGAGCATACTGTAATGGCTTATGATAATATGAATAATGACAAGCTGTGTGCTGTCATGGATCAGTAGAGATGATATGGCATATCATACAAGCTGTGTGTTGTGTGATATGAATGGTGATGGGATATCATACGAGTTATGTGTTGTGTGGTATCATTGATGATGGGGCATTATACGACCTGTCTGTTGTGTGGTACCCAAAAAAAAAGAGATGTGATGATTGAGCTGATGATAGCCGGCAAAGACCATTGAATAATGCACTATAGTATTGGTAAGCAAGGCCTTACGAAAATAAACCATAACGTCAGGTATTATGTTGTGGATTGATATGATTATTGGTATGTGTTACTTCCTAAATTAATTGTGATTGCATGGCTAGTATCCATTGGTTTGATGTCTAAGGGTGGCAACGTGGCGAGTTTGGGTGGACCCGGGACTCGCCACGCCAACTCGGGGAAGGACCTGGGACCCGTCCCGCCCCCGCACAGAACCCGTCGGGACGGGTCTAACCCGATAGACCCTTATTTTATTTTTTTTCATTTGTTCTACATTTTTTTAAAAAAAAATATAATATAATATATCAATTACAAATAGAATTGTTCATGATTTAACTCAAATTCAAGTTAAAAAAAGATTTTCAAGTACAAATAAAATTATTCATAATAAAACAACTCAAACAATTCATATCGATCATACGTTAGTAACTATTTCTTCATCTTCCTCATCGTTAAGTATTGTTGGACAATTTTTTAATTCATCAATTGTTGAACAAGTACCTAACAATAAATAAATTAAATGATATAATATTTTATTAATTATTTATTATCATGATAAAAGTAAAAGAATATATATATCTAAACGGGGCGGGCCCATCGACAAAACCCGCTCCGGACCCGCCCCATGGGCGGATTTTGTCGAGTCCGGATTGAATTGTCACCCCTATTGATGTCGTTGCATGAGTTTTATCTTGTTGCATATGTGTGTGTGTGTGTGTATATATATATATAAGTTAATTAGCTATACTTATTGAGATTATAAGTCACAGTGACTAGCTGAATTGGATCATAAGCCGTGATGCCATTCTTATTAGGTGGGTCAGTACTGAGATCTTAGGTTGATATCTATAACTACATAACTACAGAGATATTGAATTTTTTTATTGAATTTTGTATTTTGAGATTTATTGGTTTTAAAATAAATTTCTTGTAAAATGAGTTTAATTATGGAGGATATATTATAATTAGTAGTATCAAAATGTAGTGTTGTAAGGGGGCTACAGCGTTTGTGTCGGGGTGGCGAATTTCAGATAATGTTCTATTGGCACATGAACTTCTCGCAGGGTATAACCCGATAGGTCTCACTCCTAGGTGCACTCTCAAGGTGGATATACGGAGAGCATACGATCTAGTGGAATGGGATTTTTCTGCTGGCCATGCTACGAATGTTCCAGTTCCCTACAAAGTTTATTAGATGGATCGAGGAATGTACTTAAAACAACTGGTTTTTCGGTGGCTCTAAATGGGAATTTATATGGTTTTTTTCCGAGGCTCTGGGCTTGCGGCAGGGGGACCCTATGTCCCCCTACCTATTTGTGATGGTGATGGAGGCCCTTCGAGTCTCCGACTCATGCTGAAGCATAGGGTAGTACAGGATGCCGGGTTCAAATTCCATTGGAGGTGTAAGGAGATTGGGCCGCTAAATCTCTATTTTGCGGATGACTTGCTGCTCTTCTGTAAAGCAGACGTTCAGTCTGTTGGGGTGCTCAAGGATGTGCTGTTGGATTTGCTGATTTATCAGGATTGCAGGCCAATCCTGCCAAAAGCCAAATCATATTGTCTAAAGCAGGGGAGAAATACAGGCATCAGATCGCCAGTTTGATGGGATTTCAGGAGGGGCGGCTTCCCATTAAGCACCTGGGTGTTCCTTTGACGGCTACTCGGCTGACGTTAGCCAACTGTGCGCCATTGCTGCAGAGGATTGACGATCGTATCGCTGGGTGGAACCATGTAAACCTCTTGTTTGCAGCGCAAGCACAACTAATCAAGTCGGTGTTGAACTCCCTCCATATCGCTGGGTGGAACCATGTAAACCTCTTGTTTGCAGCGCAAGCACAACTAATCAAGTCGGTGTTGAACTCCTCCATATGTACCGGGCTTCCGTGTTTATCATGCCTAAGGGGATCATTCCCGCCATTGAGGGGAAGCTAAGGAGGATCCTATTGCAAGGGGGGGACGAATAGGGGTTGCTCTAAAATCTCCTGCGAGCGTGTGTCTCGACAAAGAGGAAGGAGGCCTCGGCATTAAGCGGGCGCAGCACTTGAATCAGGTCTTGAATCGTGCGTGTTCCAACTCATTCGACACTAGTGATATCCTAGCTCAAACGCCAGCTATCCATGTGGGAGCAGACGCAACTCGTTGCAGGAATTCCGAGTTCTCTATGGCTGCCGTATTAGCCCTCTTCAAACCACCAACAGCAAAGGTACAGTGGCGCAGATTGCTTGCTGGTCAGTTTCAGATCCCCATGCACCGTTTTATCCTCTGGCTAGCGATCTTGGAACACCTATCCACAATGGAACACCTATCTACAATGGAGAGGGTCTAGCCTCAGGTCCAAGTCCAGACCTGCAACATGTGCGATCAGAATGAGGTAGAGTTGCATATGCATTTGTTCTTCTGATGCCGTTTCTCGCGAGCGTGTCTACACTTCATTAAGAAGGATGTCCAGTTCCTTGGCCTTTTGATCGTTGACAACGAGGAATAGGTGGGCTAGCATGAAATGGAGGAGTAGCCACCGGGTGAACGTTGCTTACAGAGCTCTCCTAGCATCACTCGTTTATCATCTTTGGTTAGCTCGCAGGACTGATTCGATCCAGGTTAAACTGGTCGAACTAGCTAATGGCTCCGGTCCCGGTTTGAAAACACTATTTGACAGTGTTCAAAGAGATGGATAATAGTGCAGGAAATATGTCATTTAGAATGACAAGAAGATAACATAAAGTCATTAAACAGAGCAAATAATACTGAATAGTATATAATTTACACTTCCAGAAGAAGTTTCAGTTTAGAACTTCCCTTAGCATGACAACGATTTACTATTTTTGAAGTATTAAAACTCATATTTTGGTAATTGTAAAATCCCATTCTATAAATAAATGTAGAAACAAATAGAAAAGAAAAAATCAGATAAATAAACCAACCATAAGATAAAGCCAATGCCTCTTGTAAGTTTGTCTCTGAGTAATTGATTCCGTCACCTGGAACAGCAAGAGTAGGATCCCCCCGTTTGTTTCGATCCATCAGCGTTGTCATCGACCAGGGACACCCTGTTGACTGATAATTCTGCCTTGTAAGAGTCGGAATTCAAGACCTTCCTGCTGACATTGTTATAGATCTCACGTATGACAATTTCGAAAGCCTTTATAACATTTGTCGAATCCAAGGCAGAGGTTTCCATGAAAAACAATCCCTCCGATTCTGCAAGGGTTTTGCCTTCCTCCACGCTCACATCCCTGATATTCTCCAAGTCGCATTTATTCCCCACAAGCATTTTTGCAACAGTCGTATCGGAATGAGCTGCAATGCAAGAATGTAATTATGGTGAGGATTCACGAGACGTGAAAAGTATGGAGTAAATTTGATATGGGCATAGAAAGGGATGGTAAAACAATGTGGAATGCGTTACAACAGCCAAAAATGCAAATTGTCGCAAGAAAAACCATCAAAGGTGATAACTAATACAAAAGATGGAAGATGGCATATACATGAAGGAAGTAAAATAAAATATCTTAACTAACAAAAGTCGATTCTTGCTCACAACCAAGCTCTTGACAAGTGCAAATACTCTCCGACCAATCTCTTCACCTCTTATATAGTTCCAAGAAACATTAACAAGATTCTATGGCCTCAGTTTGCAAATAAAATCACTAATAATAGGAATGGGTGCCACAAATTCATGATTTCTAACTTGAACAAAGGATTGAAGTCGAACTTCAACTACAGCCAAATGCCTTAAGCATATGTTGATCCCATATGAAACTTGAAAATTTTCCATAAAGCCAATCACACCATTGTAGAAAATTTAATTGGCGAACGTTAGTGAAAAGTGCTGCTTCCATAGAGAATTATTCTGTATGGAACCTCATTTTTATCCTTCGTTCTTACGTACGTATAACATGTCAACGTCTATGTACAATATTTTCTGTAAACTGAAACCAGTTATTGTTCAAACCAAATTATTTTTCCTACGGTATGTATGGATCTTCCAGTTCTTCGCTTAAAGTGCATACTAGTTAGCTACGAAGGAATCAAATAAAGAAACATAAAAAGGATATACATACAGTTTTTTCATAGCTTAATATATTTTACAGGCTGAACACCTTTTAAAGTAACTATCTCAAATATTTCTACTGTTTAATATTACAGCCCAGACTATCTCTGCTTAAATAAACCAGATATTTGTAATTAGCTTCCCAAATGCTTATCTGTGGAAGGTACCTGTAGTATAAATGTCTGGAGTGATGTGAAATGGAGGAATTGTTAACTCAAGGATGAGCAATCTAGTACTATCCATCCAGAACGGATTCCAAACAAAAAGATAGGTTAGTTGTCCTAAAATGATAGGATAGTCATTTTTTAAAAGATACAAGTACAAATAGGAACCTTGCATATTTTTTTAATCTTGTCCTCATTTACTAGTTCTTTCTTTTTCTCTTTTACTTAGTTTTTCATCCTTTTCTTATTATCCTCCCTGCTTTGTTAATCTATTTCCTTTGATTTCCGCTTCTTCTCTTCCCCTTCTCCACAATCCCAGCCACAACATAATAGCTCTCACTGCCACCTTCCTCCACCCAGGATTTAGCGCTCAATGTATACCTCCTTAAACTGTCATGCCTGTTACATTTCTGGTGCTTTGCAGGCACAAGTCAGACTTGTGAACATGGCAGTTGATCAAGATCACATCACTAGACTTGTTTACTTTACTGGATGTATAATCTGAATAAGAGAAGAATCCATGGAGTACCTCTCTTTCAATCGCCTGTACGAAAATTCAGAAGAGAAAATGAAGTACTTAAAATTCATTGCCTAAGGTCTCACTCTAAGGGCTGAAGGAAAAAGGAAACAGTTATGGTTTTTAAGTCCCATATGACTAGGATCAGTATTTAGTTTCCCCTACTCTTCTGGCATTCTTCTTTCTCCATCATACTTCCGAAGAAAATCTTCAGCATAATAGCTTTCGATTTCGTGTTGTCAGCTACTATCTTAGAAAAGTTGAATAACAAAGTAGTTCTAATTTCTAAAAAATTCACTCAGAAGCATCAATTATAGGTCTTGTGATATTTAGTGTCCCCTACTCTTCTGTCATTCTTATTTCTCCATCACACTTCTGAATACAATCTTCAGCATAATAGCTTTCGATTTCGTGTTGTCAGCTTCTATCTTAGAAAAGTTGAATAACAAAGTAGTTCTAATTTCTAAAAAAATTCACCCAGAAGCATCAATTATAGGTCTTGTAATATTCCCTAACTGACCAGCAGAGTTACAGAAATCAGAGATAGCCTGAGTACTCTGTACTCAGGTGTCTCCATCACCATATACCTGCTGACACCAATTTGGATGATCATTGTGAATGCATGTATTTAAGTGTGAGTTCAAAGACGACTTTATTATCGTAAAATATTCTTTGACAACCATTTATAATGATTATAAAATATTAAAAGGAATTGCTCCAAGTCAATATAATCATTAGAAATTTAGATGGAACATCAAAAATTCAACGTGACTTCCGGATACGAGGTAGGATATGAGGTATGCTTGTATGTGGTGAAGGAACACTAGTGGATGTATGTGGAAACTTGTTAGGAAACAAGTACATTGAACCACCCTTCATAGGAACTCCAAACTGAAAATGAAATTTTATAGGATATGAATCTCTAAATTATGATAATGCAGGATTGTGAGTCAGTTCGTCGGGTTGTTGACTAGGTCACCGAGTTGGAATAAACCAGCGTATAATAGATCTTATATTTTAGAATAAAATTTTGCTCAAAGGGTAGTACGCCTTTTTTATGTGGTCGAATTCACCCTCCCCTAATGAGCACATTGTTTCTCGAGAATTGACCATATGCAATCATACTATGGGGTTTTAACCCATCACAAGTAGTGGAGAGATTGCGAAGACATCTTAGACTTTGACACTATAAGCGAGCCAAGTTTCCCATCCCCAAAGTATGTAGATAACATTTTCATAGGTCGGAAAATTTTCCCACTCCATAACTACCATCTTCCATAAGAATATTATATATTTTTACACAAGTAAGAGATTTTTATATACTTGGATTTTACCTCCCTTCCGTAGGTCGTTAAAGGGTAAATGTATTTTTCATTGATGTTCCTATGGGTTACATTAACATTATAAGTGCTGTGAGTGCTTACTAAATAATTCATAGAATTCAAATTAGAATTAGAAAATTCATAAGCCAGACCCCATACCTAGGATTAAGCGAAGACCCTCAATATAAATCTCACAAATCAAGAAACAAGAAAAAAGTACGTCAAAAGATGAATCGTTACCTCAAGAGATACCTGGAAACTAGTACTCAAAAAGGTTGCTCCGATCTCAGAAAAATTCAATAATTTAAAATGGAAATGAAAGTGTTTTTCACTTCCTATGCTGATAAAGTGGGCAAACAATGATGGCTTTAGGGGGTCTCTTCGTCCATATTTATACTAGATTAAACGCTAGATCAACCCCTCCAAATATGAAACTCTTTAACTTCGTAAATTTTTAAATCCAAAATTCCTAAATTTGAATTTAAATTACCTCTAAAAACTAAAGAATTCACACTACATGATGGTGGGCATACTTGAAGTTTTACCCTATGTACACCTGGAAAGATGCAAATACCTAAAGCAAACCAGATGCACAAAATTTGACAAAGGTTGCATATGCGAACAACTCAATCAATGGCCTAATAACACAATTGGAAAGAGAATCTCATACTGCCATGGTAGCTACTATCTAAACTTTCAAACAAATAACCACGTCCCTGTGAATGTCACATGAACATAAGCCTATGTAGTATGTACCTTGAATGTATTCAGATGCATACATTAGTATCAACAAGGAAGTTAAGTCACATTGTTAGAATATTTAGATTTGTGCATATCTTTTCTTAGTTGTTTTGGACAGATTTCTTTTATAGTTAACCAGTAAGTTGTAGTTATCCTTAACTCCACCACTATATATAGAGGTGGAATAATCATTATTAGATACAACATTTTCTTTTCCCTTACTTCTTTCTAGACACATTTCAGGCACATATAGTTCTATATTTAAAGGCAACTCTTAGACTCACTTTTGGAACTGTACCATTAGAAGGTTATAGTGGGGTCTGCTAACCCCCCTTCTAGGCATCGACACATTTTACTTAGAAAAAAAGGAAAAGGTTATAGTTGGGGCCTTGGGGCTACCTACCACATAGCAAGGTTAGCAGTTTTTAGATTCCAAGTCAGCTCCCAAATAAAGGTAAGGGATCAAGATCTTGATTCGAAAGAACAGACCTCAAGGGTTGGTCCAGGTTCAGCTTCGCAAAAGTTGACCTCATCTGCAATTATATCCTGTCTCCTAGTATGTTGATCATTTCGTAACATTCTTTGAATTTTTGCAATGCATTCAATTAACAGATCCATTGTAATTTAAAACATTCACCACTCCAGAATTCCACTTTAATATTCTCATATGAAGTGGCACCACCAGATAATCCAAAAAATGACATGTCCATGTTAAAATTGCCAAATTTAGTAACAGCTAACTATGATGTACACATATTTTCAACTCATTGAAAACATGTACTAACTAGAGTATAAATTTGAAAATGTAGTAAAGTGTCCCAAGCATAACTTTTGTGATTACATTTGTCACAGATAATGAAGTGAAGAAAGTATTAGGAAGGATTCATAATAGTAGCATAAGTCAGTCACTATCCAGAATTCTCTGTCATCCTGAGAGGGGTTTTTGTGTAGCTTATGATAGTTTTTACTGTCACTATTTGGCAGATGATCCATCACTCAGCGGTAATATCATATTCTTCAATTTTCACATTAATCAAACTAATAAGGTATCAGCCAACTAAAATGTACATTTCCCAATTAACAAATTCCTCAAACCCACATTCCAGGCTGTTCACTGCAATACTAAAACATTGAATATATTACTCTTTTGGTGTAATTACAAGTAGTAAAACACCACAGGAGATACTCTGGCCTATTGAAGTCCTAATCATTATTATATCCACATTTTCCATACACCTTCAATGATTAAAAGGACAGATCTAGCTCCAATTTCTGCTCTATCTGGCTTCTCATTCTCTAACAGGAATACTTTAATATCATACCAATGAAATTAAGTTGCATTGGAATGAAATATCCCAAAGATCATATACACTGTAAATTTAGATGCTTTTGTAAGAAAAACCAAACAACGAACAAGAAAGACAATCTCCTTGCTTAAGAATCGAAATCCAACTATCATTTCTAGCAAATAAGCATTCTTCAGTCAAATCTCGTCAAACACCAATCCCTTTCTCAATCCATGCCACTTGAAGAAAGGAATTTGATATCGATTTCATATCCCGTCAAGTTTTTGATGCCAAACACACTATTGAGCATTCCAAATCCAAAAACACACAACAAAAAAACAACTTAAAGAAGAATGAAAAATAACATACTCTTAAGCTCATCAAGCCATCGGGGAATACTCTCGAAAGTTGACCTTCTGCTGATGTCATAGACAACAAGAGCGCCAAACGCGCCGCGGTAGTAGGCGGATGTGACGGCGCGGAACCTCTCCTGTCCGGCGGTGTCCCAAATCTGAGCCTTGACTTCCTTGCCGTCGATTTCGAGGGATTGCGTCTGGAACTCAACCCCAATGGTGGCCTTGGAGTGCATGTTGAACTCATTTCTGGCGTAGCGGGAGAGCAAGTTGGATTTACCAACGGCGGAGTCGCCGATTATGACGATCTTGAACAAGTACTCCTCCCCCTCGTCGTCAGAGGAAGAACCCATTGAGAAAAAACGGAGATGTGAAGAGAAGAGGAGACAGAGAGGGGGAGTGAATGATGATGATGATTGATGAGAGCTGGCAAATGGGCTATGACAGGTTTTAAGACAGGAATGCGCACATAATGGGAGGTTTGTTCTGTGTCATTAGTATGAGAGTGGGGACACCCCTTAGCCTTAGGGGTAGGGTAGGGGGTATAACTGTCCTAGCATGCTCGTCTTTTGTAATTTAATGAATCACAAGACAATTCGCTTAGATTTAATATAATTATAAACGCTAATTACACTTACACTCCCTCTAAAAATACATAATTATATTTTCCTCCAAAAAACTTTTGAAATTGCACTTACATCCCCTCCGAAAATTCTCCGTTTACACCTGACCTCTATTTGTTAAAGTATGGACGAAAAATGTTCACGTCAATAAAAATAATTATATAAATTTTTAATTTTATTTTTCATTTAATATTTTTGTATAATAATTTTTTACTTATAAGGAAAAAAATATAATAATTTTGTCATCACTCCATATATATACATTACATTTATTCTCTTATAAGTACAAAAATATACAAGGGAATGTTAAATGATGGAAAAAATTGAAAATTTATGTAATTAATTTTGTTAACGTGAATATATTCTGTTCAAACTCTAATGGATGGGGGTCAGGTGTAAATAGAGAATTTTTGAAGGAGGTGTAAGTGTAATTTTAAATTTTTTTTAAGAAAAGTATAATTATGCATTTTCAGAGGGGTCTATGTGTAATTAATCCTAGTTATAAATAATTTTTTAAAAAAATTATCAATAATTCTTTCATATTAATAAAAATTTTGTAATTTTTGGACGAATGCTGAAAATATCCGTTTTGTCCTTATTGCTTTTCTAAGAAATAAAAAATTATAAATAAAAAAAATAATGAGGTAAAATTTCCTTGTTATCCTTCTGGTTTATAAAAAAGTTAGAATTATTCTAAAGAAAATAAATAAAGTTATAATTCATAGTTTACAAATACATTTTGGTCAATTCATTATAAAGAAAAAATGAATGAAAATCTAAAGAGACTAATCGAATTGAGTTGTTGTTGGACGAACATTAAAATTATGAAAGTATTAATATTTTTTTAAATAACAATAAATATTTATAATTATATACATACATGAGGAAAAATTGTTATAATTTACCGCTTTTAATGTCTCCTTTTCATTATCAGTGAGAAGTAATAAGATGGAGTAAAATTAGTTAAAGGAAAAATAGTATGTAAAAATAGATATTTGTTTTAGGTATAGGCATGGAAAGTATGACAATAAACTCATTATATAGTGATAATCAATACGTGTAGAAATTTGTGTATGGATTAGGGTTTATTTGACTTAGATTAATTGAAATTATATCTTGGAAATTTGATTTTATTGTTCTTATAATCCATTTAAGTTGTTTGGTAAAGTTTAAAATAATTAATTTAAGAAATTAATGACGAAATCAAATAACAATTGATTAGATCGAAAAGCTAAAAACTTTTACCATCGTACTTTTTCTTATTTTAATACTCTCTGTAAAACTTTTACCAACGGATCTTCTCTTTTTTTAATACTCTCTGTGTACTATATGTAACATCCACTCCACAATTACATTCTATCTTATACAAAATTTACATTTAACCCAATAAGATAAATTATATTTACTTGCTATATTATGGAGACATATAAAGTTTACATTTAATCCTCAATCTTAGTGTTTATAAATATAAGAAAAGAAGAAAAGGGAGAGTTCCAGTTATTTCGAATCATAAAATTTAAATTTAATGACAATCTAATATCTATCTATTATGTAGCTAGAGCTCCTAACTCAAGATATCACCGCTGACCCACCTAGTAATACTGATGATTGACTTATGATCCAATTCGACTAGTCATTGTGATGTATGTCCAAAGAAAATGTGTGGCAAGGAATGAGCTACCTACTCAATAAGTATACTTAATTAGCATATATATATATATATATATATATATATGTATACACACACATACGCATACGCAATATGAACCGTTTCAAGTAATGATACCAACCAATAATTCTTCATCACGCAATCACCCGTTAAACATGTAATAACGAAAAGCAACAATCATAAATCAATCCATAGCATACTACAAGGTTACTATTTATTTTCTTAGGGCCCTGCTTACCAAAGCTGGAGTGCATCACTTAATGATCTTTGCGGGCTATCACTACCTCAATCATAATATCTCATACTTTTTTTGTCTGATATCACACAACACGCAGCTCGTATAATATCACATCATCTCCATTGATCAGTGACAACACACAACTCGTCATTAATCATATCATCACAAGCTATTACAGTATGCCGCCCAGTTGGTAAGTCGTCTCTTTCTCTTAATTCACAATATTCCCATCAATCATTTCGTCATTTATTTTCAATCGACAATCAATTCTCCATAAGTAGCTTCATCATTCAACATACAACAATCAAATATAGGATCACAAAGTCATTCATCTGACTTCCGTATACCAAAATCATAAATAAGCACATAACAACAAATTCACAGTTCCAGAACATCCTTCAGACAAATAACCAATAATTAATAACCAAGTATACCAACAACAAATATGTATCCATTTATATATATATATATATATCCAATTAACTATACTTACATCAATCTCAAAAGATTACATTCATAGAAGAAGCTGCTCGACTTTACCTTCGCGTCCTATTATAATCAATATATCTAGAATATTAGAAATACTAGAGAAAAAAATGGCTTATCTAATTGGGGGACATACTGCAATGACTTATAATGATATGATTAACGATGACCTGTGTGTTGTCATTCATCAATGGAAATGACATGATATCATATGAGCTGTGTGATGTGTGATATTACTGATAAATATGACATGTCATACGAGTTGTGTGCTGTGTAATATGATTAATGATAGGATATCATATGAATTGTGTGTTGTGCGATATCAGACAAAAACAAATGAGATATTATAATTGTGGTGGTGATAGCTGACAAACACTATTGAGTGATACGTTCCAGCCTGGGTAAGCAGGCCCTAAGAAAATAAATAATATTTTTTCGTTATTGCATGATTGATGGGTGATTGCGTGATGAAGAATTATTGGTTGGTGCCACTGCTTGAAATAGTTCATACTGTGTTTGCGTATGTATGTATATATATGCTAATTAGCTATACTTATTGAGTAGACACCTCATTCTTTGCCACATATTTTTCAAGAGATACATCACAATGACTAGCTAAATTGGATCATAAGCCAATCATCAGTATTACTAGGTGGGTCAACAGTGATATATTGAGTTGGTAGCTCTAGCTATATAATTAGATAGATATTAAATTTTCATTCAATGTATATTTTAAGCTTCGAAATAACTGGAACTCTCTATCTTTTCTGTTCCTTATATTTATAAACGCTAAGATTGAGGACTAAATGTAAATTCTTTATGTCTCCATAATATAGCGAGTAACATATGATTTATATTATTGGGTTAAATGTGAATTTCTTATAAGATGGAATTGAAGGGACAAGCGGATCCACCCGGGAGCGCGAGCAGAAGCGAGAAAGCGAGATAATATCACCGTTCTTAAATGTACATCTGTGACAGTTCCAACAATATAAAACGACGTTGTTTTGACAATGTGCGGTTTAAAGAATTTGAAAACATAAAATATTTTTTGTGTCAATAAAGAATTTGAAAACATAAAATATTTTTCGTGAGATTGACACATGCTCACAATATGAAGTATATTTAAATTTCATAGTATTTCACATATGTAACTAGCATCTTATATTATTGTACTGCATCGCCTAATCAGACAGTCAGAATTTTAATCAGACCATTAGATATGATTTAGCACACGAACGAATACATTTTATGTAGTTTTGAACAATTTCGGTGGGCGGATATCGAGATATCGTATCTGGTCCATAATCTTCATCATAAGAAATGGTGCAACCTTTAATCAGGCCATGTGATTGAAAATCAGACCGTTAGATATGAAATCTTATTCATAATCTTGTATGTGTTTAAGTTTGGTATTAAACCAGCTCACGGATGTTGATATATCGTCACCGGACTGTACCATAGACATATCGGGAACAGTAATTGGAACGGTTAGTTATTAACTTTGGAATGGTTTCTGATCATATGAACATAGGAACGGTTATTGAATACAATTAGGAACGATTTCTGCAAATGCAAAGAATGGAACGGTTTAAAATAAATTAACCGCTCCAAAATTTAATTTTCCCACTAATTTTTCAGAAGGCGCCAAATAAAAAAATTGGATCCATGATTGGAACGGCCAAAAGATATTTGCACCGTTCCAATTTTTAAATTTCCCACATGTTTTTCCAGAAGGTGCCAATTGAAAATTTGAAACTGTAATTGGAACGGTTAAAAATATATTTTGATCGTTTCAAGTTTCAAAAAAATTTCACCTATTTTTCAAGAATGCGCCAAACTGAAACTATGTTGCAACTAATTTAGGGTCGGTCCGTTTGGAAAAATCATTCCTACCTTTGATTTTACAGTTAGTATTTTACAATTAGGAACGATAATTGTAATGCATACTTCAAAGAACCATTCCAAATCATATTATTTTTAAAAAAAATTATAATTAATACAATGTTTAAAATGCAGTTTATTTCTCTACACATTGGAAAGATAACTAAGCACTACACAGTCAATAAGTCTCTTCTTCGGTCTCATACTCCTCAAAGTTATCTTCATCAGATTCACCATTTGGCGAGCGGGATGTACTTGCTCCACGTTGTTGTGCCATGGATAGATCAACAACTAACTGTATACCAGCTGGATCATGAAGTTCGTACGTTTGATTGTCTGTACCAACATCTAGAGCAGGTACGACTTCATCCATCTGATATGCGACCTTGGTCCATCGCGAGTCATCGATTACTCTTCGAGCCTAGATTTTTCAAACAACTTTCCAGTCAGCTTTGTCTCTCTTCATGCTCGGGTAATCCGTGTAGTAGACTTATACTGCTTGTTACACCAGTATGAATGGTTCATTCTTTTGGTACAGCTTTTTGAAATTGACATCAACGAGGTGATACGAGGGTGTATCTTCATTGTAAGTTACAGGGATTGGCCTGGGAGTAGCACGGCGGAAGCGTTAAAGCGATTTAAACATGCATAACGGAATTAAGACGGAATTTAAAATTGGATCAAGGGGTGTTTCATTGATTCTCCCTGGCATTCGGTGTATCTCATGAATAAAATAAAGCATGCAAGATTCATGGAGGTTTAGGGTGAAACGAAGAACAAGAACAGTACAAGAGTACTCACCTTTGTAGCTTTCTTCGTTCGGCTACACGTGTTGTACGCGGATTTGTCACCTAGATCCCAACGTAGAGATCCTTTAAATCATTCACGCAATTCACCGAAATTCTTAATACTCTCGTGCGAGCAAGATATCAAAGAAGGGAGAGAACAATCGACCAAACGCTATTGACTAACGTGATCGATCATTCGTATGTCCCCTTGTAAAATAAGAAGACAAGAGAGGCTTTTGGAGGTGGAGAGTAGAGAGGGTGGCTGAGAGAGGAGAGGGGCATCGGTTGTGAGATGAGTGTAGAGAGTTATATGTGTTGTGTGTGTGTGTGTGTGTGTGTTTTGAGTATATATATGGATTAGTATTCCAAATCCTACTCAAACTCTTCTAAACAAACACGTTTTGATCAACTTAGGACTAGGACCTAGTCAAATTCTAGTCAACCAAGGGTTTGAAAAAGTCAAATTTAATCCTAGCCATTCATCTCATCATGCCCTAGATTAAATCTCTTCCATCCATCTTGATGGGCTTATGGAATGGGCCTTTATTAAATCTAATTTAAATGGTGTCCTAATGGGCTTCGTGCATAAATCTAATAAATACTTAAGCCCAATAATTATTTTCACCTCTTTAATCTATCTAATTAAAAGGGGAAAGCCCATCCTCTAATTTCATAAATCTAATTAATGAATCAAGCCCGACTAATCCAATTAATCTACAAAAGGCTTCATACTCCAAAAGGGGACCAATTTAATCCAATGAAATTGATTCATCTTCCAGAATTAATTCCAAATGAACTCCTTCACTTTTAGTGAATTGTGTGTGACTCTTTAGGTTCACCTTCAGCTAGACTTGGCCGAATCTTCGATCATACTATAACGGGAATTCGCTCGTCACCATGGGTGGTCGTCTAGCAACGGTTCATGACACTAGAGACTAGGTGAAATCATGGCGTGAACATTTAGGCTCACGAATGTATACGAGTACAGTCCGTCTGTATATCATCTCAAGCTATAGTCTAGGGTATGGAATTTGGACGTTGGTCCCCATTCTTGACTTAAGCAGTTACTCGTTCACCTACTGAAACGTCACTAAGATACCATCCCATTGTTCAGTCAATGTCGCCATAGATTTATAGAGAACGAGTCTTAGAGTCAACATGAGACACTACTGTCGAACTTTGACAGTAGACATATTCTCTCTTGGAACCCACCGTTCTCATTGCACATTCTGATTGTACTAGATGAGGCTTACAGCCACCAAGTCTTTCAACGTGGTAGCCCTTTGCCAAACCTAGGATACATGCATAGTGTGGATGTGACTGTTGTGGATCCTCAAGTCCGAGGACTAATCTCATACTATCTAATGCAAGTCATACTGACCAAGCCCTTCAACTTCCATATGACGATTCCCACGAGTCACCTCAGTCAGCCGGTACCGAGCCAACTGACCCACTAATATTGCATGGACGAACCTAGTCACTTGTAGATGAAACATGACTTCAATCCTTAGTGCAAGTCTCCATTGGACCCTCGATACCCAATCTTGAGGTCCTTGACATGGAGGGTTTCAGACCGATCCACAAAGGCTGGATTCATGACTGCCAACCTATGCGCAGTCCAGCCTCTTGGATTAACGTACCCGGTCTGTGGTTTCTGTTTGTGCATTGAACAATAATATAAGTGAACACGATCAAAGTATAACATGCCAGAAACTTAACATTCTTTTATTCAGAATATCTTATTTATACCATTATTGTTTAACAGGTTACATAAGCCCAACCAAATTGGCTTCATTATCACCTATTCTAACATTCATGTCTCTTACCAGATCGACCCAATGACAACTAAACAATACAATGTGCATGTCTAGAATAAGTGGATAATCTAATTGAATTATCTCTTCGAGTATCCCATATAAGTCAATGTCCATATCCGTATATGATGAGCTTTTCACACATACCACAATTCATTGTTGAGTTGCCAAAATTGCGACGTTCAGTATGGAAATTAGAACCATTCACGAAGTAACACGGGAAAGTCGTCACTTCTACCCTAGGACCCCAATAATGTAACTTCAACAATCCGTTGTCTGTGTAGCTCAATTTGGGTTTCACCTGCAATTCATATCAGACCATCATAATTTATAAGAAATTGATCAGATCGTCATAATTTATAATAAATTGACACTTACACAACATTTGAACCAATCCTTGAATTCAGTTGCCACTAGTTGGTCAATTATTAGGTCCTCAGAATGGTGTTTCTCGTACAGTTCATTCAAGAATGACCTATATCAAAAATAGTATAAGTATAAGTATACATGTTCAAACCGAAATGATCATTAGACTATATGTATGTATTTATACACTTAATCATAGTATGGTGCAACTACTTCACAATTACACATCACGTAAGTCTCGATTATGTGAAGTTTTCACCTCTCAGCCACATACTCTTTGAGGCTCCACTTGCTCGGCCAAGGTAATTGAAAATGAACCATACCATTTGATTATTATTGCTCATGAGATCATTGTTTCGACCGGGTCTGCTTCGCTTGCAAAGAATGTGTGGTTCAAAGTAGTGGGAAGAGAAAAGCCCGATTTCTTCGACAATGTATGCCTCCAGAATTGACGCCTCGATGTGTGCATCAGACGGATGACACATGGATCCCTCCTCTATCTGATGGTTGGCATGCCACATCATATGCTCGGCAGTCGCTTCCGAAGCATACAACCTCTGCAGCCGAGGGGTAAGCGGCAGATAATAATAATGGCATATGGGGACTTCTTGCTTCTAGGATTTCTCTCCCTGGTTGGCTTGTACCTAGCTTCTCTACAAAACTTGCAGTATTCTAGATCAATGTCGTCCTTCCAGTACATCATGTAGCCTCTTTTACACACATGAATCTTCTCAACAGGTAATCCCAAGTCTCTTATAAATCTCTTCGTACTACAGTAATTAGGGGGGAAAGTGTGATCATCGGGGCAGTATATGATCAGCCCACTGGCACAGTTAATCATATGTTCGCTCAGAAAAACCCCCCTCGGTCTTGATATTCAACAAACTAGCAATTGATGCCAACTAAGATTGGGTGCAGCCGTTCCACAATGGTTGGTCGGCAACATGCATTACAAAAAAAAAAAAAAAAAAAAAAACGGTCTGACAACTCAGACACATAATCATAGGGCCCCTCATAATAATATGAACTAGCCTCGGCATCAGAAGGACAATACCTAGTACCATCATAAGGCACACCCTCCTGGTTATAAGAAAATCATAAAGACGGACCGGTGGCATCGAAAACCATCCTTGCACCCAATCCATCTCGTCGCATTACCCTAATGTGTACTACCCTCCTCCTGAATGGCTACCATTTGTTGCTGCTGCACATGGGTCACGGTCAATGCATCAAAGTATTCCTGCACCCTCTCCTCGCCATGCGAAGTCTAATTATAATACTCTGGCATAAACTCTTTCATACACAAGTCGAAGTTTACCTCGTCTGGTGTTTTAAATCTTTTACTTTTTCACTTTCAACATGGAACTTAATCTTCTCCCCGTCCGTATATGCACGCTGAGACCTAGCCCATTCAAGAAATGCAGTAACACCATCCTCAAACTCTGGCATCACACCTAGCAGGTCCCGGTCATACATCCATCTCCTCAACTGTCTTATCATGATTAATCCTATACATGCAATTGACAAAAGTAATTAAATAAGCAGAACAAATTTATATATATGCAACCATTAATTAACCGCGTCCATTTTAATCTACCAGAAAGGGTTTCAAGTTGTTACCTAAACAAAACAGCTTTAAAGATCAATGAAAATTTAATAGAGATTGGTGATATTTTCATTTTTACGTATAAAAATGCAAGAAAGAGAGAGAGAGAGAGAGAGAGAGAGAGAGAGAGAGAGAGAGAGACGAAGAAATGAAATGGACAAAGAGTGAGAAGAAATAAAATGAAGGGGGTATATATATAAGAATTATTGGAACGAGCATTGGAATAGTAATTGGAACTTCAAAAACTAAGCGTTAAAATCTAGCCGTTGAATCAACATTAGGAGCAGGCCCAGGCACGGGCCCAGGAACACGGGTATATCCATTAAAATATAGCCGTTGTAGTGTATTTGAAACGGGTATTGTAATATAGAATCTCTTATGTACATGAACCGCTCCAAAGTGTAACACCTTTTGAGACAGTACTTGCAACTCTAACTTAGTTTTAATAAGTACCATAATTAGGAACTGTCATTGTATTACAATATTTTCATTAGGCCAAAAACGGTCTCATTTTGTACTACATTTTGGAATGGTCATTCCCACGTTCCAATTTGTACTGGTCATTGTGGCGGGATTCAGAGCAGTATGCGTTTTACGTCCACTTACCGTTCCAAGAGACATATATGTATTCCAAATAGTAGTACAAATTTTTCCCATTCCCTGTTTGGAACGGTTGTTGGACTCCATTTTGGAACACATAATTTGACACAGTATGCGGAACGGTCTTGCCGTTCCAATACGTTAGGATTTATCACAACACGAATGTGACGTCATAACAATCCGTGCCAATTTTCGCTTTTCTTTGTAGTGCACCCCCACCCCCCCCCCCCCCACGCGCAATCAATCCCTCCGCTATTTTCTACATTCCTTATAATTTATAATTATAAAATACTATTTTTTTTAATTTTAAATACATATTTTTTATTATTTTTTTAAACGGATGTATTATGTAATATATTTTACTCTAATTTATTATATATTTTAAAGTGTTTAAAGTTATTTATTATATGCACATAGAGACACCGTGCCATGACAACTAGTATAAAATATAAGTTCAAAATATTGTATTTATTATATTATGTTTTTCTTCATAAAATATTGTATTTATATATTCTGTTTTTTTCTCTTCGAGATTAAGATTACTAATCCATTTTCTTAATTTTTGGTTTTCTTATTTTTGCATCTATTTGCAAAGTGGTTTGTTTCCACATATATAACATTACCTTACTTTTTTAGTTTTATTATTCCTAACTTTTCATTCGTTTTTTCTTGCTAGGTTTTTATGGTTATTAATTCCTTTTCTTAGTTTTTTCTTCATATATGCCTTTATTCTAGCTTTTGAAGTTTTATATTTTGGAATCTTGTATTTATGAGATGATATCATTTCTATCCCAAATTGAGCATAAAATTGTCCTAATTGACTTTTTTCAGTTATGTTTTGTTTTCTAGTTTGTTGGTTTAATTTAATTTCATTACTTAAATTAATCCTTATTGGATTCAAGTTCCAATTAACTTTTCATAAGTATATTGATTATAATTAATCTACATTTGTCCCTTCCTAAGAGTATTCCTAACCTTTTATGCAAACAAAGAAGGAAGACAATCTATGAATTTAGATTTCAAATGAATACCATTAGACTCTGGAGTTCCTTTACTCTACTAAGAAAACATCTTTACACCACCTAAATGAGGTGAGAGTCTTGCATTTTAAATTTGGTAAGATGTTCTACAATATTTATAAAAAAAACATATATACTACTCTTTTGTCTTGAATATTATTTTTTTATTTTTATTGTACTTTAAAGTTTCATCTTTGTCTAAGTGACTTAAATAATTATCTCACCAACCTCTTAATTTACCAGTGAATCATGTTATTATCATTTTAGCAATAGCTTTATCAGAATTATTGTTTCCTTTGCCAACAACGCCATACACCATCATTCTATGTATAATATTGTAAATTTTTTTTTCTATAAATCCATATATGTTCCATTTATATATTTATTTTTCATTAGAGCATTTTGATCAAATATTTCCTGTTCTTCATAAAGAACGTCTTGAGTGTAGGTGTAGTTGTTGGATAATAAAATTTTGTTTGTACTGGTTTTCCTAGCAAAATTTTCTAGTTTATTTATTTCTTTTGAAAAAATTTCTTTATAATTCTCATAATTTACCATCACGTAAAATATTTAATTTTAAATCTTTAAACTTCTGATCAAGTAGTTTTTTTTTTTTAATTCTTTAAAGGTTTTAAATTGAAACCTATTATTTCTGGAGGTGGTTGAATTGAAGGTTTAGCGATAATTTCTTTTTTCATTCCTTCAACTGGTATGTTCTTTTAGAAATCATTTCTTGTTGCCAATTAAAGATTTTCTCAATTTTATTATATAGTTCTAAAATTTGTTCTCCTATGGTATTTAGGTATTGAATAATTAGTGTAATTATTTTTAATAAATCAATTATTTGAGCCATTGTGATCATTAAAGTGTCACCTTCAATTAGCTTTGAAAATGCTTTAAAATTAATTTCTATATCATTTGAATTCATTTTAAAAGATTGTTGAGAGGGAAGTATATTATTACCCACTTTTCCATTCTCAAGAAAATATTTTCTCTCCAAGACATTTAAATATTGTTTAGAAGAGTTGGTTATGAACCAATGAACAAAAGCAATCTTTTTATTCCAGATAGCTAATTCTTTATAAAATTGGTCAGAAATTATTTTCTGCTCTGTATATGAATTTTTTTTCAAAAAACCACTCTCTAAATGGCTCCCATCTATTTTCAAAAAACTCTTTTTGAAATCTTTTCTAACTAGAGCTCCAGGATATATTAGATTTGAATAATCCACAAATGGAATCTCCATTTCAAAATTAATTAAATTTGCAATATTCATTTATAAATAAAAATCTATTTCATTAGTTAATTCTTCATTTAACCTAGAATTTTTATAAATTCCTTTAGTTATATTATTAGGTTGGATGCTTATTTCCTCAATCCTGTCTATATTCGAATCCTCTTGGATACTATCTTCTCTAATTTGAGAAGTAAATGGTCTGAATGGAGTAATTATATTAGCCGGTGATATATAAGACATAGTGGGAGTTTTCAAAGAATTATTTTTTAATAATCTTGTTTGTTGACTTATAAAATTGATTTGGACATACCTTTTGGATTTTGGGTAATATTAGCATAATTACTTTCAGTATTACTCAAAATTGGTACGTCTCTTTCTATTATCCAATTCTTAGAAAATTCTATTTCGTTCCACTTTATTTGTCTTCTAGTACTAACTTTAGATCTATTAAGGTTGGTTTCAAACATAATTGTTCATTCCAAAGATTTATTATCTTGTATTCTACAATTGGGATTTAAGATGTGAAGAAGTTTATAATATATTCTAAAACATATGCATATTAATTCAAATGCAGGGGCATAATTATACCAATGTGTTTTAACATTTAGGGATAGATCAAGTATATTTATATCACACAATGGTAATTGTAAATTAGGATGCACATTGCTAGTCCATGGACCAGACTAGATTGTATAATTCCAATCAAATATTTTCCTAGCCTAAATTTTTCCATCTCTAAGGGTAGATAGAAAACTTTCTGGTAAACCTTCTAAGGTTAAAGGTAATTTGAAAGCAATTTGGATTAGCCTTATATGTAAAAATTTATATTCTTCTTGGCATTTTTTTATGTCCATATGTCGGACTGCAGCTCAGCTCTCATGTTTTTCTTGGATTCTATGTAATCTTGGTTTGTCCACTCATATTAACATTTAGAGATAAAAATGATGTGAGATATGATCAATGAAAATGATCGCAAAATCTGAAACATTTATCTAGTTATTTTAATCTTATTATGCGATATTAGGCACTACACACATTCTTGTCATTCATTGATTCATTGTGCAATATTGTATTACATAGATTACTGAATATTTCTAGTACTCTTTTTTTTTTTTTTTTTTTGTAGATTTTCATGATCGAAGTGACCATATGATAAGTATTGTGCATTAGTATTTTTGGTGAAGTATGAAAACCACTCTGTTGTCTCATGTTTTCAGTAGGAAAATAGCAGTAATTTGTTCTACAGCAAACAACTCTGTTTTCTGCATTTACTATAGAAATACAACAACTATTTTTCTGTTAAAATGGCTGTTGTTTTTTTGCAGTAAATGCAAAAACATAGTGTTGTTTTTCTGTAGAAAAATGCATAAAATGATGCTCTTCAAATTGGCATTATAATCATGGTTTGATGAGTTATTATCTTTGTTCTAAAACTCTATTGCTTCACCACCGATAAATATCAGGAGAATGACAAAAATACCCTTCTAAAGAGGCCCAAATAACTGATGGGCTCCAAGATCCGTACCACCTGTCCGGTCAGGTCGGGCGACCCGACCCATTCTTAGGTGACCCGATAGGTTGGTCCATCAAATTAGAGCCATTGGATTGTCTGAATTCTTCAGACTGACAATGACATTTGGGTCAGAACAAGTGGCCATTCCAAGCCCTATAAATACTTCTTTCAAACAACATTTAAGGTATAACATTTATTATACCCACTTTAAATACTGAGGAAATTGCATCCTTCTATCTTAACCTAGTCACTAACTTAAGCATCGGAGGGTCTTAGCTGGGGGACCTCCCAACAAGCCTAATGATTTTCTTTTCTCAGGTCCCAACTTATCTCGGATACTTTAGGCGACCTGCGACCTCCTATCCCGGATCAACCACTTAGTTTGTATAATTATGTTCATTTTGCATTTTTCATTTAATTCTATTTAAGATGTTTTTATCATTTGGAAATTAACATCCTTTAGTGAAAACATGAATTAGTTTTTAAAGGGCAAGCATCTTAGCTTATGTCGAACCTGTTTTTGTAAGCCTGTGTTATCTCATGTTGTGCTAGTTGTGCTTCTACTTTTTCTGTTGTGGGTGGGAATCCTCATTACACCAAGTTTTAAGTATGTTTTCTTTCCTCCGTTTTCATTCTTGTTGTCGCATTGATGCTCAGTTTTTCTTGGATTCTATGTAATCTTGATTGTGAGAACCCTCAGCACACCAAGTTTTGGGTAAGTTTTCTTTCCTCGGTTATCATTTGTTGTTGGATTGATGCTCCGCTCCCTTCCCCTGTTTATGTAGTTACTTTAATCTTAATTGTGTTAAATTATACTCTGCACCTATATTCTTGTCATTCACTGATTCACTGCTATATTCAATTACAAATTTCATAAAGAAAAATATGAATTATCTTAGCTACCCAATTTATGTTGTTATTGTGCATGATAAGCTTTCAGCTTTGGACCTATGGTTTTGATTAATATACAACACCATACATAGTATTTCGTCCTCTACTATATGCTAGATGTCGAAACTTTTTGTAAGTCTGCGTTAGGAACTAGTTCATGTATGTTACTGCAACTAATTAAGTTGCTTTGTGCCAGTCGTGTGCTTCTACTTTTTCTATTGTGCGAGGGGATCCTCAATACACCAAGTTTTAGGTAAGTTTTCTTTCCTGAGTTATCATTCTTGCGGACTGATGCATAGTTCACGTTTTCTTGGATTCTATGTAATCTTGATTATGGGAACTCTCATTATACTGAGCTTTGAGTATGTTTTCTTTCCACAATTATCATTTTTGTTTTCACACTAATGCTCGTGGATTCTATATGTTAAATATACATTCATATTTAGTTTGTAGTCTCCTAGACTTTGTATTGGGATTGGCTCCTCTTGTGCACACCTATAAATAGGGCGCTTCTATGGAACCAAAAGTATTCAAAATTCGATGTATATTCTCTCAAAGCCTCATGCAAATAGCTCTCTCTCTATTCCCTCTTGGAGAATCACCAAAAGTCTCCGAGGGTTTAAGGTGTGTAAATGAGTGGCTTACTCTGGTAGTAATCCACCGAGGCGAGCAAGACGTGTTCGTGGGCTCTTCAATATTTGGAGCAAGGTTCGACGTGGGGAGATCTTGAAGATGTTCGTGGGGATATTGAAGATGTTCGTGGGGTAATCTTCAAGAACGAGCAAGACGATGTGTTCGTGATCCAATCGAGGCATGAGCTTGTAGACGAGCCAGATCCGGATACGTTGATCGAAATATTTTCCGCTGCTACAGGTTTAATCGATCCACAATTGTGTGCTAATGTGTATATTGATTACATAACGTGCACATAGAGATTACATATTCTATGCGAGAATATTTATTTTATGTATTAACCATTGTTATTTTCCAACACTATATAATCTTGATTGGTCCGCTCATATTAACATTTAGAGATAAAATGATGCCAGATATAACAAATAGATACTGCTGCAACATCTGAAATATTTATCTAGTTATTTTAATCTTATTATGTGACTGTTAGAATAGGTGACCACAAAGCCAATAGGTTTGACATTTTTGTAATCTATTTGACGACTCGATGTAATGTAATATTATGTAATGAATAAAATGAGTATTCGTTACCATTGGTATCATCTTTATTGTGCTCATTTTCCGTATTTTAAATGTTGTTTTACATATATCACAACAAAGGCCACAAACCACGTTAACAACTCATGCAGTTTGGCCACGCATTAGATGGTGGTTATGAAACCAATTGATAAGTGTCGGGTCTGAAACATTCTAAGTCGAGGACCTCGAGAAAAGGCATCGAGAGTCCTATAGATACTTGCACCAAGAGTCGTATTCATTGGATGAGTATCGTGTTTCATCAACGACAGGTGTGGGACGCCTATACGATCTTGGTGGTTGGTCGACTGGGGTTGAGCTGACTGAGCTGACTCGCAGGGATCATTATATGGAAGCCTTGGAGGCTTCATTGGTATGATTGGATTTTTCCTGTTCCGATAGTACGGGAGTAGTCCTCAAACTTGAGGAACCACGACAGTCACGTGCACATGATGGCTGTATCTTGGATCTGGCGAGAGGTGATCATGTCGTAGACATGTTCATTATAAGCCTTGTCCAGTGCAGTCAGAATGTGTAGCGAGGACGGTGGGTTTCAAGAAGAGGATCCGTCCCTTGTCAGTATGTGACAGAGGTATCTCCTATGCACTCGGAGACACATTCATGCTGCTTAAACCTGTGGCCACAGTGGTTGATCGAGCAGGAAATGGGTTCCTGTGTCGATGCAATGAGGCATGCGTAGTCTCGAGTGTTAAGCGTAGACGCCTAGTCAAGGATGGGAACTGACGCCCAATTCCATACCGTAGACTAAGGCTGGGAGACGATAGACGGAAGGACCATATCCGTAAGGAATCGGTGCCTAAATGTTCACGCGAACGTTCACCTTGTCTCTAGTGCCATGGATCATTGCTAGACGGCCACCTAAGGTGACCGGCTTCTGTTGGACATGGGCCCAAGTTTAGCTAAGGGTGAACCTAAAGGGTCACACACAAATCATCGAGGAGGTGAAGGAATTGACTTGGGGTCAATTTAAGAGGATGATAAGTAATTGGATTACTTAAGGGATTGTCCATTGGATGCACGAGCTGATATTGTATCGGGCCCTCGTTTTATCGGTAAATGGGATTTATCGATTAGGTAGAGAATTGAAACTTGAATTTTTTAGTTGGATTAAAAGATCAACGGGGATTATTTAATTGGGCCATGAATTAAATAGAATTTAATTCTTGGGCTTGTTGTAATTGGATTACAATAATATCTGATCCGTTAAATCGTGGCCCATAGAGGTGTTGATTCCAGTTTTGGAATTAGAAGAAGTTGGACTTCTTCCCAACAGGGGATGGTCAAAAATTGCTTCATTTGGAAGCATCAAAAATTGGCCATACTTGGCCTTTGATGACTACTTGACTTGTCTCTTTTGGAAAGAGACAAATCAACTCCAATCAAGCCTCTTTTACTTGGTATGATTAAATCATACCTTATAAAAGGGTAGGCTTGATTGATGATTAGTGGGGATTGATTGGAATGTATCTAGACATCATTGGATAAACTTAGACACATTCTAATAATCACATTGATGAAGTATATATATGTGTATATACTATTACAGAGGGTAGAATTCATAATTCATCTTTTTCTAGGAAAAACAAGAACACACATTCTCTCTACTCTCTCAAGTTTCCGCCGTTTCTCTCTCTCTCTACTATCCTCTTTCTTGCTTCATTGATCTAGGATCAATTGAAGAACAAAGCAAGATCAAGAAGGAACACTAACTTAATAGTGTGGTCTCTTTTTCGATCTCCTCCTCTAGATCTGTTTCTCTCTAGCAAGAAAAATGAGATCTCTCCCGTTGTGGTATGGACTACGTTTAGAGAGTTCATAGTTTTGAACTTGGTGAACGTTTCCGGCCGTGGAACAACGCTAGTAGCCGTATACAAAGAAAGCTACAAAGGTAACATTCGGTTTTACGTTCTTGTAGTTTCTTTTATCTTGCATCTATGCTCTATATGATATGTCGTATTTACTATCATATTCTACATCGAACACCCGGTTGATTACCCAAAGGTACACCCCTTGGGATGATTTTATATGTATTGTTTTAAAATAAACGCACTTTCTTGCTTACGCTCGCGCTCCCGGGCGGATCCGCTTGTCCTTGAAGTGGTATCAGAGCCCGGTTCGATGTAAGGAGCAATAGATCTATGTGTTTTTAGCATGTTCTATTTGCAATTACGGCTTTATGAGCATGTTTATATGTGTAAATATATAGATTGATGAACTCATTCATATGTTTAAATTTGATAGACGTCATATACGTAATTTTATGGATTGGATCTTAAAAATTGTGTATTTATTTTCAGTTATTTTTATATATAAATGTCCTGAAATGAGAAACAAAATACCGTGAAACGAACACAAACGGAACAGCTGCGGCAACGGTTGGCTGCCGCTCCTGCTGGTCGGCTACTGGCTGACGGGCGCGCTGGCAGGGGCGGTGGCACACACCGCTTTGTGTGCAGGCGAGCACCTGTGCGCTGTGTGCACAGGCGCACGAGCGTTGTGCCCAGACGCGCACGCTGTTGGCCGAGGGCCAGTAGGGGCTGCTAGCTGGGCTAACATAAGGCATGGGGCGCACACGCACCCGACGCGCAGGCTGCTTGTGCGCGCGTGCGTGCGGCTGGCCAGTTGGCATGTCGGCTGGGCCGTTCTATGCCGGGTTTCAACGTTTTTCTGAAAATTTGATTTTCGGGTAATTTTTGCATATCTTCTGAAAATAAATTAATTTTGCATATTTGATTTTGGAATTATTGGATTTTTCCTTATATCAATAGTGCTTAATTAATTTGGGGTTTTCAACGTGCATTGAACGCATTGTGTATGATGTCTATTAAATTTAAATTTGAAGCTTGTACATTGTCTATATGTTTATGTCCTATAATGTTGGACATCACTAGGATATTTTGAATATCTATGCTAGCATGATTGTTTGGTATGATTATGCATTATGTGTTGATGGGATCAACATGGGATGATCACAAGAGCCCTAAACCTTATGTATGAATGTATGTCGTTTATTTACATTTCTGTCGGGTGGGGCTTGCGTGCCTCTTGTTTTGGGACTATCATCTCTCGGTTTTCGCCTCATGATGTTAAGCCTTGCTTATTTCCTCTTTTCAATGTTTTACTATTCCTATGTAATGAGAGTGGTTAGGTTTTCGTGAGGTTTCATTTTGTCATTGTAACAAGCCCACGGAGTTGGAGGCCCACCTTGGACGACGGTCAAGGTGATACATCAAAGCGAAAAACAAGACGAGCCACAAGGCCTATTAGAATAACAATGGGTTAATTACTTTGTAATAGTGTAGGACGTTTGACGTTTGAAAAATGGCATGAGGACAACCAAAAAGTACGTAGTATCATATTGGCTTCAATGTCTAATGACATCCAGAAGCAATATGATACGCTGGAACACGTCTCTACCATAATGCCCCGCATGAACAAGGTTTATGCAGTTCCGGATAGGCATATTAGACATGCTGCCACAAAAGCATTCTTTGGCACCAAGCTAGCTGACGGATCTTCTGTATAGAGTCATGGGGTCAAAATGCTATCCCTAGTGGAGAAGCTCGAGGACCTAAAACTTGGGCTTGACAATGACACATACATCGACGTGATCCTTCAGTCGCTTCCAACGTCCTATGACCCGTTCGTTGTCAACTACAACATGAATGGACTTGGGAAGTCCATTCATGAGTTGATCAACATGCTGATCCAATATGAAGTAACGACCCACAAGTCTGCGCCATCGGTATTGATAGAAGAGGCTTCAACCTCCAAAGCGAATGACAAGAGGGCCGGACACTGGAAGAGGAAGAAAGGAAAGGGAAAGGTAGTTGCACCCACTGCTTGCGCTCTTAGTGCCCCTGTTGCCCCAACGGGAATGGGCAAGCGGAAAGGGAAGGCCCGAGGTTCTTAGCGGTTTATGGAAAATGATATCTATCTGCATGCATTGCCAAGGAAATAGGCACTGGAAGAGGGTGTGCCCACAACTCCTCTCCAGTCCAGGTATGTTTGTGGTTAAAGTAAACATGATAACTAATTCTGCTTCATGGGTATTGGATACCAGATGTGGTGCTCACATCTGCAATGATTTGCAGGTGCTGCAAAGAAGTAGAAGCCTAACCAAGCATGATCCTGAGGCTAGGTGATGGCATAGCCGTTGCTATGGAAGCCGTAGGATCAGTAGAGTTAGCCAATACTAATCATGTTAGGGTAGTACTAAATAATTGTTTCTATGTACCTAGCATGATTAAGAATATTGTATCCATACCCGTCCTGGACAAGGAGGGCTATTCTTTCACCATCAATAAAAGTGGCTTTTATATTATTAATGATGGTGTGTCTCATCTGCTTGGTACATTAGTAAACGGTCTGTACATCAACAGTCTAATTGGATTATGACTGTCGAACACAATCGTAAACACGATAAACAAGATGATGCACAGATATGGCATACACGGTTAGGTCATATCTCTAAAGATAGGATAAGGAGGTTGGTGTACTCAAAAAGTCTAGAGTTAGATGATTTCGACAACCTACCAACTTGCGAGTCCTATCTAAAGGAAAGATGACCAAGAAACCCTTTGTTGGACAAAGCACGCTAACTAACGGTCTTTTAGATTTGATCCGTACAAACGTCTGTGGACCATTAAATACTCAAGTGAGAGGTGAGTACTCATACTTCAGAACCTTTATCGATGATCACTCACAGTATGATTATGTTTACCTGATGAGGTACAAGTCTGAAGCCTTTGGAAGGTTTAAGGAATACAGAACCAAATCGGTCGCAAGATCAAAGTCCTTCTGTCGGACCGAAATGGAGAGTATTTAAGTGGTGAGTCAATTGATTATCTACAAGAGGATGGAATTCTCTCTCAGTGGCCTCCTCCTGAAACACCATAGTTGGATGGTTTGTTTGAAAGGAGGAATCGGACCTTGTTGGACATGGTCCGATCCATGATGAGTTTTACCGAACTCTTTTGTCCTTTTAGAGTACGCTCTTGAGATGGCGGCCAAACTTTTGAACATGGCGTCATCTAAAAAGATAACCCAAACGCCATATGAGATATGGCATGGCAAGCCTAGCTCCTACAAATACTTGAAAGTGTGGGAAACCCCGCATACGTCAAGAGATTAGTGGGAGATAAACTGGACCCGAGCTCTAGTTTATGCAGGTTCGTCGGATATCAGAAAAGAAACTGCGGGGTATTATTTCTATGATCCCTCTGAGCAAAAGATCTTTGTCTCGCGGAACGCAGTGTTCTTGGAAAAGGATTTTCCATCGGATAGTCGACGCGATGAGGTGCTCCTTGAGGAATCAAGTGAGGTGCCCCATGAGACAGCAACAACAAAATCTAAGCCTCTACTTTCCACTGATAATGTTCCAGTCCTTCGTAGGTCAGCTAGAGTATCCCAACCACCTGATAGGTATGGATTTCTAGGCCTGACAAGTCAATTGGACAATGATCCAAAGACATACAGAGAAGCGATGTCGGACATCGACTCGGGTAAGTGACTTGAGGCCATGAAATCCGAAATGGACTCGATGGCTGCAAACCAGGTTTGGACCCACCCAAGGGAGTGAAACCCGTAGGGTGTAAATGGGTCTAAAAACGTAAGATTGGAAAGACGGGGAGGTTATAACCTTCAAAACCAGGCTTGTGACGAAGGGTTACACTCAAAGACCCGGGTTGACTTTGAGGAAACCTACTCGCCCGTGGCAATGGCTAAGTCCATTCAGATACTGCTTGTCATAGTAGCATAGTATGACTATGAAATATGGCAGATGGACGTGAAAACTTCCTTCCTTAACGATTTCGTAGAGGAAGAGATCTATATGGATCAACCAGAAGGTTTCACATTTATTAAAGAAGAGTAAAAGGTCTGCAGTCTCCAAAGGTCCATCTATGGCCTCAAGCAAGCTTTCCGAAGCTGGAACATATGTTTTGATGAAGTCATAGGGAGATGATTTCATCAACTTGTGTATACAAGAAGCTCTGTGGGAGCTCAATTGCGTTCATGGTGCTTTACGTGGATGACATCTTGCTCATTGGAAATGATGCTAAGATGTTGGGAACCATTAAAGTTTGGTTGTCAACATAATTTTCCATGAAGGATTTGGGCGAGGCATCCTACATCCTTGGCATCAAGATCTACAGGGATAAATTAAGAATGATGTTAGGAATGGCCCAGTCCTCGTATATTGAGAAGGCCTTGAAGAGATTCAAGATGAAGAACTCAAAACGAAGATTCCTTCCTATTACGCATGGAATTAAGCTGTCCAAGAAGCAGTCTCCCAAGACTGATGAGGAACTTCAGCGAATGTTGGACATCCCGTATGCTTCAGCCGTAGGCAACATTCAGTGCGTTGTCCAGTGCACTAGACCTAATGTGGTTTTCACTTTGAGCGTGACAAGTCGATATCAGGCATGTGCCGAAGAGGCATACTGGAGTGCGGTCAAGACCATCGTTAAGTACCTGAAAAGGACTAAGGAAATGTTCTTGATCTACGGTGGTGGAGAATTGATACTGGAAGGCTACATTGATGCTACCTTCCAGTCGGACGACGACGATGCCAAGTCTCAGTCTGGTTTCGTGTTCAGACTAAATGATGGCGTGGTTGCTTGGAAGAGTTCCAAGTAGGCTACCACGGTGGACTCCACCACAGAATCTGAATGCATAGCATCTTCGGAAGTTGCTAAGGAGGCGGTTTGGATGAAGAACTACATCTAAGAGTTGGGTGTAGTGCCTAGCACTGCTGAACAAGTAGTTATCTTCTACGATAACAACCGAGGCGATAACATAAACAAAGGAACCGAGATCTCATCCCCCATCCAATCATATTCTTAGATGCTACCATCTGCTCAGAGAGATGGTTAGCAGAGGTGATGTTCAGATGGACCGAGTCAGCTGGACAGAAAACATAGCAGATCCACTTACTAAGCCGGTGTCGCAAATTGCCCATACTTAGCATCTGGATAAGATAGGTTTGAGGTAAATGGGTGATTGGCTTTAGGTCAAGTGGGAGATTGTTAGAATAGGTGACCAGAAAGCCAATAGGTTTGTCATTTTATGTTAAAATAGGTGACCAGAAAGTCAATGTGGTTGGCTGTTCTGAGAACTATTAACTAATCTTTGAGTGAAAGTAATATTATGTTGATGAATATAGTAAACATTCATCATAGGCAACGATAAGTTTGTTGTTCTTACTGCTAGCATTGAACGTGGTTTCGATGTCGCAACAAACGCCCACAGACCAGACATGTGAATCTAAGAACTTGGACTGCGCATAGGTTGGCGGTCATGGAACCAACTTCGGTGGATCGGTCTAAAGCACTCTAAGTCGAGGACCTCGAGATTGGGTAACGAGGGTCCTATAAAGGCTTGCACCAATAATTGCATTCATTGGATGAGTACCGTGTTTTGCCGATGACAGACATTGGACGTCTATGCAATATTAGTGGCTTAGTTGACAAGGGTGTCGGCTCACTGAGGTGACTTGCGAAAATCGTCATATGGAAGCATACGGGCTTGTTCGGTATGACTTGTATTCCCAGTTCCAATAGTATGGGATTAGTCCTCGGACTTGAGGAATCACGACAATCGATCACATACGAAGGTTGTATCTTGGATCTGGCGAGAGGTGATTGTGTCGTAAGATATGGACATCATAAGCCTTGTTCAGTGCAGTCGGAGTACGTAGAGAGGACGATAGATTCCAGGATAGGATCTGTCCCCTGTCAAAGATTATGACAGCGAGATCTCCTATGCACTCTGAGATGGTCTAGACTCTCAAAGTCTATGGCCATAGCATTTGATTGAGTGGGAAAGGGTTTCCTACGTCAATCATAGAGTTAAACATATCTCAAGTTTGAAGCATAGATGCCTAAGTTAAGGATGAGAACTGACGTCCTATTCCATGCCCTAGACTAAGGTTGGGAGACAGGCGGTAGTAAAACAGTACCTGTATGTAACTCGGAACCTAAATGTTCACGCTACATATTCACCTAGTATCTAGTGTCATGGACCGTTGCTAGACGGCCACCCATGGTGACTGACTACTTTGGTTATGAGATAACAAGAAGTAGGTCCAAGTCTAGCTAAGGGTGAACCTAAAGAGTCACACACAATTCTACGGATGTGAAAATAATCAATTTGGAAATAATTCCAGGAGGAGGTTTAATTCAATAGGATTAAATTATACTTCTTACAGATTTAAGCCTTCATGGATTAATTAGAATAATCGGGCTTGAATTCATAAATTGGATTTATGGATTTAATGAGGCATGGGCTTCCCTTTTAATTAGACTAAAAGGGTGAATTAATTAGTGGGCTTGGAATATTAAATAGGATTTAATATAGAGCCCATTGGACCTTTGGACGATTTAAATTATATTTAAATAGGCTCATTCCATAAAGCCCATCAATGATGGATGAACGAGATTTGACCTAGAGTTTTGAGATGGAGGGCTAGGATTCATCCTAGGATGAGGTTTGACTAGGTCAAATCCTGAGTCAACTAGGCTTTGATTAGGTCAACATCCTAGTTGATTAGGATGTGTCTCTTTGGAAGAGGTTGTGTAAGATGAGGAATACTAGTTCCTTATAAATACTCAAGCACAAACACTTCACACACCAATCTCTACACACACATTATGCCATCTCGCTCCTCTCTCTCTCGTCCACCTACTTCCTCACTTCTCCAAGTTTTTCCTTTGTTCTTCTTGATTCATTCAAGGTAGAACATAAGAGACGTCGGTAGCATTAATCAATAGCATTGTATCGATGTCTCTTCTCCCCTAAACGGTTTCATGCCATGGAATTCATTGGTATCCGGTGAAGCATGTGAAAAATTTAGAGGGTCTTTATGTTAAGATCTTGGTGGCAAAATGGGAATAGTGCGTATAGCCGAACGAAGAAAACTACGAGGGTAACGTTCTCTCTTTTACGTTTCTTGTTCCTCCAAATTCTATGGCCTCCATGTTGTGTACTTTCTTGAACATGAGATACACCGAACACCCTGGAGAATCAAGGGCACACCCCTTGATTCGTTATGCATGTTTGATATATGCTTTAATTTTGTTTATTTTACGCTTTTACGCTTTTATATTACGCACTCCCGCGCTTTCGTCGCGCCTCTCCTAGGCTGATCCATCTTACAGTAGTATCAGAGTCTGGTTCAATGTATAGGCTTAGAATTCTATGTGCTACACATGTGTTCAAACATGCTTAACATGTTTTTAATTTTACGTTTGAAGCATCTTTTAGCATAGATCTTGTTTGGCGTATAAATTTCCATGAGATTTTTTTTATCTTGGATTTCCTAAATGTGTTTATACATGTTCTTGGGTTGGAATTGTCTTGTGGTTCAGAAATTTGCATGAAAAAGGCACAAAAAGGTGAAAACGGCACGCCGGTAGCAGCAGCACGCTGGGCGCGCGTGTAGTTAGGGGACTACGCATGCCTGGCCGAGCCGGCCAATGTCGTTTTCCATTTATCTTGATTTTTGGTTCGTTTTTTTAATGATGTTTTTCCTGAATATTTTTATGGATATTTGCTGCGTTTTCTGAACACGTTAACTTTTGGATATTTGTTTTTGATTGAGATTTGGAATTTCATAAAAATAAATATTGCTTTGTTAATGGGGAAAGGGTTTCCTAACAAGAATTAATTTTTGCAATGGTTGCACCAATAATCAAAATTCACGTGTAAAATCTCGCATTAATTTTTTGCGTTTTTATGATGTTGGACATCATGGTTAAATGTATAGCATGAGGATGTGTAAATTTTAACATGTGTTAATATTGCACAAAAATTGAATTTTGGAATTCTTGAATATGTGGTTATATTCTTGAATTAATTATTTTTGTGTTTAAGAAACGAAGTTGCAAGAAAAAACATTAAAACACAAAAACTAAGACAGCCGGTAGGTAGGCTGCGCAGTAGGCAGCAGGTGAGCGCCTGCGTGCGCGAGCGAGGGCCCGTGCGCGAGACCTGCGCAGGCGGGCAGGCAGTGGCGCCTAAACGCATGGTGCCTGGCCGGCAGGGTTGGACCGTTTTTCAAATTTGCATCATTTTTCGTGCATTTTCAGAAATATGAGTTTTTGTATATTTTTGACAATTTTTTTGAACCGATTAACTTGGGACATTTTTATTTTTGCTGAGATTGGTTATTTCCTGGAATTAAATGTTGCCTTGTTAATTATGGAAAAGGATTTTCCAACAAAAATCGTTTTTGCATAGATTGCACCATTATCCAATACTTGGTGTGCATATTTTGCATGTAATTTATGCACTTATTTTATGTTATGGGATATCATAAATTTTTGAATAACATGTTTTACGTGGGATGTGTATTGTCCTTTGCATTAATTAGATTTACAAAGGTTGATCACAAAGCCTTTAGACCTCATGTATGGTTTATTTAAATTTATTTGTTGGGTTAGGGCCTGCGTGCCTCTTCGCATCTTACCTCTCCCTCCTAATGTACACCCCACAACTTTTGATTGTGATTTCTTATTTTTATAATGTAATGAGTGTAGATTAGGAGTGATGTTTTACTTTTTGTAAATAAAAAGCTACAAGAGAAGACAAGCCTAAGGCGTCTGAGGCCCATGGAGGAGGCCATCGGTTGTCCCACGGAGGATCCATAGAGAAGAGGCCCAATGAAGCCCATGATGGAGAGCCCAACAAGACGAAGAGGATTTACAAGGCCCATTGCATGTAATGGGTTATAAAATCTTGTAATAGCGTAGGCTACCCTTAGATTGACCATGGATCCACTACGGGCTCAACGGGTCGCATAGGTTTGGGCTTGTGATCATCCTATAGGGGCGTGATAGGTTTTATTTTGCATGCGATGCATTTTATATGCTTTAAGTATTCTATATGCTTCATGTATGTTTACATTTATGCTTAGAATATTCCTACAATTACGCATGCAAAACACTTATTATTTGATGAGGTCTCATTCTATTAAAACTCTCACTTGGTTGGACCAAGTTTAAAATATTAGACCCCTATAAATGGATTAGAGCATACATTGTTCGTCCATGCCTTCCATCCATAACAAAGCGAGGAAGCTAATTTCACCTAATTGTGTGGTCTCATGAGTCGTGGCACATCTTTTAGACTGAAATTAAGCTGCACGGTTGTTGTGAACGAAGCGAATACACTCCTGTTTCCCTGTCTCACGAGGCATGGGGGCGAGAGAGTGCTATGATTCGGTTAATGGGTTGGGTCTAACGCCGAGTAACGTGATTCGCTTGGAGTCCTCGAGATCACGTGAAAAGGCGATGCAAAACAACTTGGGGATGTCGTTCGACGAGAATGGTATGGAATACCTCCCACAAGGTTATTTTCCATGCGAATCGTGAAAGCGGGGTATGAAGAATTTCGCTTGTGAACCCCAAGCCCACTAGGAATCCGTTTCCCAAACCCCGTTTGAGAGTGATGGGCTTTCGCAGAAATAGTGGGAGAGGTTAAGTACTAACGACTGAGTCATGTATAAGTCATGTATGTCTTAAGAGAAATATGATAGAAGATCATAAGAATGTTAGGGTAATATAAGTTAGGGATAATTACATTTATACCCCCTCACCTATTGTTCATTTACACAAACCACCCCTGCCTTTTGAAAATTACAGAAACCACCCCTAGCAGCATTTAAAACCCCAAAATACCCCTATTGACTTGGTCAAACTTTAATATAAATTTTGAAGGACAAAAATGCCCTTAGGGGTGTTTCTGTAATTACTAAAAGGTAGAGGGGTGTTAATGTAATGTTTTATGAGGATGAGTAATATGACCCCATATATTTTTTTATTATTTATATCAAATTTAAATTTAAATTTAAATTATTTTATCAACTCTTTTTAGTTGAATCTCTATAAAAAATTATAATTTTTAATAATTGAAATATTAAATTGTTCAATTAATATATATTTATAAAGTTAGCTACTAGGCTATACATTTAAATTATAATTATCACACTTGGATAAATTATTTTAGATTCTTAAAATTAAAAAAATATTTATCCTCTATTTTTATTTATAACTAAAATTAATAAATTATATCAAATTTAAATTTAAGTTTAAATCATTTTATAACTTTTTTTTATTGAATCTTTACATAAATTACACCTTTTTAATAATTGAAATATTAAATATTCAATTAATATATTACAGAAAGTTAGTTACTAGGCTATATATTTAAATTATAATTATCACACTTTTATAAATTATTTTAAATTCTTAAAATTAAAAGATTATTTATCCATTATGCTTATTTGTATTTAAATTTTACTATAATTAATAAATTATACATATATGTATATATATATATATATTTATACATATATAAAAATATATATTTATACATATATGATATATATCTATATTTTTGTACATACATATTTAGATAGCGGATGAAGGTGGAGGAGGGCGACAACGAAGGCGGGTGAAAACGGAAGAGGGGTCGGGCACAGGCAGGGTGGCGGGGGTGAGGGATAATTTTAAAAAAAATTAATAATTTAAAATATCTTTTTAATAAGTAAATTATTTATTTTACTAATTCTGATATGATTTATATAAAATTCATAAATTATTGTGAATTACAATATATTAATTTTAATAAAATTTAGTTATAAATAAAAATAGAGGATAAATATATTTTCAATTTTAATAATTTCAAATAATTTATTCAAGTATGATAATTTTTTAATTCAAACTTATAATCTAGTAACTAATTTTATAAATATATATTAATTGAATAATTTAATATTTCAATTATTAAAAAATATAATTTTATATAGATTCAATTAAAAAAAGTTAATAAAATAATTTAAATTTAAATTTAAATTTGATATAAATAATTAAAAAAATATATATGGATCATATTACTCATCGTCATAAAACATTACATTAACACCCCCTCTACCTTTTAGTAATTACAGAAACACCCCTAAGGGCATTTTGTCCTTCAAAATTTATATTAAAGTTTGACCAAGTCAATAGGGGTATTTTTGGATTTTAATGGCTGACAGGGATGGTTTGTGTAATTTTTCAAAAGGCAGGGGTGGTTTGTGTAAATGGACAATAGGTGAAGGGGTGTAAATGTAATTATCCCTATAAGTTATACCTGTTGCATGAATAGTGACTATTTATAGATTTCTCTATAGTTCCTTAAAGTTCCAATTTGATCCTTAAAAGTTTTAATATATCTAAATTATATAATTTATCTTCTAGTCGATTTGATATTTTTAATTATCACCAATTAATTAATTAAGCTTCGTATAATTTATTCATTTATCTCAAATTAACTCAAATAAATTTTTTATAAGTAATTCTCAAACAAGAAATATACAAAAAAAATAGATCGTATGTGTGATAACAAATTAATTTATCAAAGATGATAAGTAATATTTAATATAATAAATTCATACATATTAGGGATTAAGATGCTCCAGGACGAGGTCGTAGAAACCTTTAATTAATAAAACGAATTCACAGCTTATCTAAAGATCATAGATATCTGTGGGGAGGTCCTAGTACGACCTTCATAAAATATACCCTTAATTCACATCACATTCAAAGTAAGCGTATTCATAATCTCTCAATACAATAAAATATATATAAGTCTTTCTCTCTCTATATATAAGATTTTTATTTAAATAAATATATAAATAAATATTTCCGATCAACGTATTATTCCAGCTCATATGTTGAACGAAATACTGGTCAGTTTCTCTTCTCTCCGGTTAGTTTTCTAGGAATAATTGCTATTGTCAATTGTCAAACGATCAAAAATTGTTAAATTGCTTATTCTGTGGGCCTCTACACTTGATCCACTGCATCTTCTTCCTTTGAAGAATTTTCTTGAAATTTCACTAATTGGGCTGCGAGTGTTTCTATGTTTTTGCATTACTCTTTTGGGCCTTAATAGTGGCCCAATTTAGAATAGGCCCATATGATGAGTAAATACGCGCACATATCCGTTTCATACTTGAGCTCATTCCGTACGGAGTTATTGAACAAAATTCTGCATCTGAAGGCCCAACCCCAAGGGATGAGACGGATGCGACTTCACTATTTGTCTTTTTATATAAAACTACAACGTATCACGTGTGGTGCACGTGTAGAAACATATTAAGTTCATAAATTTATTTATATCTATATAATTGAAACATTAGTATATACAATTATATTTTCAAAAAACAGATAATACTTATTTTAAAACCATGTAATTCTAATTATTTGTAACTCATTTCTAATTAACTTGATACTATTAAATAGAAAACCTAATCCTTAAAATTGAAATTTTTAATTTTATATGTACTGATTATTATATCTGATGATCTTGTATTGAAATAAATTAGTGCGAAATTAAAATATAATATATAAAATTCAATATTAAAAATAAAATTAATTGGCCATAATGACTTATTTCTAGATTTTTTTTTAATAATAACTTCCAATTTAATAGAATTGATCATGTTTAATTTGTACCTTTTTTCTGGTGATTTTCTATGTCTTTAATTTGTTTATTTTTATTATATTAATTCCTATGTATGGTATTTTTTTATTATTATATCTTGATGTTTTTTATTTTCAAATTATTGATGTGAAATAATTTTAAATTAATTATTTATTAACTATTGTTAATCAAATTATAATCTAATTAGATACCCGTACTATCAGTATATGTATCGCATGGTCTTATAACTAATTGGTATTATCTATTTTTTATTCAATAATATATTATGTTTTTGCAAACTTAGAGGGTGTCTGGCTAAACTTATCTGAAACATCTTATAAGATGATTTAAGAGCTTAAAAATGTTGAATTCTATTTAGAAATAAGTTCTTAAAGTATTTGGATAAATAAGAAGCCAAAGCTTATAAGATGTAAGAGTGTTTTGTATAATTTTATATTGTAAAGAACGATGAGCTTACTTTTTCTTTTTCAAGAGCTTATAAAATCATGAACATCTTATTTTAAGATCTTATAAGGTCTATAATAAAGACAAATTACCGAGCTATTTTATAGAACTTATAAGCTCTTAAACATATTATAATATGTTTTAAAGAGCTTAAAAGCTCAACGAAATACCCACGTAATCTTTTATGTGCATATATGATTATCTAATACTAAAAAATCAAATAATAAGAGATTTTCTGAATAATTGAATTTTTATGGACAATGTCAATTTAATAAAAAGAATAGTGCTTTTATTTGTCGATATGTTTTCAATCAAATAATAAGAGATTTTTGAATAATTGAATTTTCATATGCAATTCCAATTTTATAAAACATAGTGCTTTTATTTGTCAATATATTTTTATTTTATACTTATTTACTTTTGTTAACCTTAGCTTATTTTGTATAAATTTATTCTAAAGAAAATCATATTTCTCTTTTGTTAGCATACAAATAAAATTTAATCTACGACTAATATGTTGGTATATAGTTATCTCTAAAGTCATACTTTTAATTGTTATCAATGTTTATTCATATTTATAGAGTTTTACCAATTTGAATAATATTAATTGTACACATTATATTTTCTTTTTGGTATTCTTTTATTGATATCTTTTATATGCTAATTTTCTATTATTTCTAAATATTTTAAATTTATTGATATGCTAATTGTCTATTACTTTTAAGACGAAATAATCCGAATTGAATAAAATAAAAAGGAAGTTATCAGAAGACAAAGTTCTAATAAAAATGAAAACTATTTAGTAGTTCTAATTCCTTTCAACTATTTACATATATTTGTCATTATCTAAGTAGTTTAGAGGTATTAGGACTATTAAATTATTTTTTTAATAGAACTTTTTCTTTTATAATTAATTCTGATTAATTATTAAAAAATTACTTAAATAAGGATATAGGTGCCTTTTCACATTAGGGAACAAATACTTCGAAGATTCACACTTTTATAGATAGAGGGTGTTTGGCTAAGTTTATAAGTTCCTCAAAACATCTTATAAGATGTTTGGGAGCTTATAAGCTCCAAAAATTTATTTGGCAAAATATTTGTTAAAGAGCTTATAAGATCTCAAAATAAGATGTTTTGGATCTTATAAGCTCTTTCAAAAAAAGTTAACATTTCTAATTTTTTTCAAAACATCTTATAAGTTCTATAAGATTAATATATTATATGACAAAAATACCCTCATTCACCCACACACACACTCTACATACACACATACACACACACACTCTCTCTCTCTCTCCACACACACATTCTCTCTCTCTCTCACACACACAAATACATTCTCTCTCTAGGATTTTAAAATTTTATTGTTATTAATTTTTTTCCAATTAAAAAATAGATAATGCTTCATTATTAAATAATAAATTATTATAACTAAATAAAAATAAGATTGCTATGATATTATATTTACTGATAAAATATAAATTCAAGACGTTATAAGTTATACAATTAGAAATAGTCATTGCATCAAGAGAAAAAACATATATATTCATATTAATATTCGACTAGCATGAATGTACATATATATTATTTTTATTCAAACTTTAGGTCATAATCCGCCATTTTTTGATTCTAATAGTATCATGTCCTTTTTGATCATTTTACCAATAAAAAGACATTATTATGCCAAACACCCTAACATCTTATAAGATGTGAAAACATCTTATAAATTTTAACATCTTATTTTACCCAAACACTTCAGGAGCTTATTTTTAAAATAAACTACATCATCTTATAAGCTCCTAAAACATCTTATAAGATATAGGAGCTTATAAGATGTTTTAAAAAAGTTTAGCCAAACACCCTCATAGTATAGATATAGATTAGTTGTCTTAAAAGTGCTTACATGTGGTTGTCTAATAATAAAGTCATCGAAAACTTCCCTCATCTTCCCTGGTGTAGCCTTCTCAAAGTGAGAATTCCTCCAAAGGTACGTTTCTTTTCCTGGCTTCTTAATCACTGTTGTTTGCCTAATGCATGCTTTCTGTACCAGCATGGAGGATTCCTACGCCCATGCAGTTTGTGTAAAATAGAGCCAGAGAATATAGCACATACCTTTATCCATTGCAGATATTTCTCTTCATTGTGTTCTACCTGAAATCAAGTTGTTGGAAACTTGGAACATACTAATATCCTCATAATCTTGCACTCCTTGAGATCTAACGCTTATAGGCAAGTCTTACTCCTAAATACATTATGGTTGATATGGAATGCACGTAACTCGGCCATATTTGGGAATGCTCTCATTGATAATTTTCACATTTGGAAACCTGCTTTACAAATGACGAACAACTTCTCTATATCGAAAGATAAACAAGGTAACTGGTGTTTGATGTGCTGTGTAAATGGACTCCACCACCACAAACATGGCTGAAGTTAAATATTGATGGTTCATCACTTGGCAATCCATGGCCGACAAGCTGGAGGAATTATTCGAGATGCGGATGGAAAATTCGTTTTAGCTTCTTCTGAATACATTTGAATAAGCACAAACACCACAGCTGAATGTTGGGCTCTCTGAACAGGTTTATACACTGCATTTAAATACAACGTTCAAAAACTTATAATGGAAACAGATTCCAAAACCATGCTTTATCTGCTTCGAAGGGAGGCCCAGCTTCCAATGGTTTTGGTGCCTTTGTTGAAGGATATCAGGGTCCTCATATCTAAGTTCGATGCGTTGAAGGCAACTTTTTGCTACCGAGAGGGAAATCAAGTGGCTGATCGCCTGCCCGTGCTGCTTCATCTTTGCAATCCCCCTTGCAGATCTTTTTGTCACCACCAGAATTGATCTCAACTTTGGTGCCTTCTGATATGAGCTTTTCTTGTATAAGACCTACATCGTCACCTTGTATTATGAACTTTGAGCTGCAGTAATAAAATCCTCTCGTTTTATGTTAAAAAAACACACTCTATATGTGTGCATAATTTAATTTTTTATTATTTTAATTTAATTATATAAAAGAATAAAAGAAAATAACTAATTGATTAGACTGATATTTCTTGAACATTTTCTTTAAAATTTTATATGTACCAAATATTATTGATGTGCATAAAAATAAGTTTACCCAAATAGGTCTAAACGGTTCACAAGAAAGAAAGAAATAGCACAAGCTCAAAGGAATGCAAGGCACAAAGCGCCCCCAAGAAGCCGAGTCCGGGTAGAACCCCTCAAGGAATTCGGCAAATGGCGCACCCAGAAAATAAATTAGTTAAAAGAAGCCCGATCTACCCAAATTCAAGGAGGCTCAAATCGAAGAGGGTCTCACAGGTCCATTAGAAGGCTTAGAGACTTCAAACCCCCAATCAAAGTCAAAGCCCATATCACGTGGGGTTTATGGATAGCCCAGGTGGCATCCATGTAGGATCTCTGGAGGCACATCTCACAAAATTAGATAACGACAAGCAACCTTCTCGAAGACACATGGCGCCCCCAGCTAGAAGTTCCCTATAAACCTTAGAAGTTTGGTCTCCTGCAGGGAGAAGGAGTCTCCTCAACCACCTTGCCGAAAGTCTTTGTGGGATCCCCCAATTGCCCTTCAAGAATCGTGAGTTCCACCAAGAGATAACCCTCCCCTAAATTCGAGAAGGATCCCCTAACCGCTTGGGACCTCCACAAAATCCGCGGGGGCCTTCAGCCTTATCTAACCAACTTCAGGCCTATAAATAGAGAGGTCCCCCTACTGGAGAGGGCATGCTTAGACCCCTCAGACCTTCAACCTTGTACCTACATACAACAATTTTCACTTTTCATGCTCTCTAGTTGAAAGAAACATTGTACTTTTATATTTAGACCTTTTCTTTATATCAACCTCTTATTTGTACACACAAAACGAAGAATAGCACTCCCATTTTCACTCTCATAATTCTTAGCATTTCATTTTATTATTTTGCACCATAACTGGATTTAGCACCATACTTTTTGCTCGCATCAGTTATCTTTAGAAAAATTGACAAAAATGAACATTTTGTTTAAGAACAAATATGTTTGAGGGTGTTTTAATCAATGTATATTTTGTTAATTAAATGTGGTTACTTTAATCCCCTCACACTTAATAAACTCGTCATCGTTGTACGCGGTCCCACGATCATATAAAAGAGAACTATAGTGTGAGATGAAGAGAAAAAAGAAATTTGTGAAGGAATGAGAAAGAAAAAAAATCGTAAAAAGGAAGAAACGTGGTGTGAGATGAGAGAAATGTGGAGTAGTGGATTGAGAGGAAACAACATGAAATTACTATTCTTACCAATAATTGTTTTAAGGAAAGAAATGAACTAAAGTAAATATGAGTATCAAAAGTTGGTACGCCAAAAAGTTTTATTTTATAGTATTATAGATATAGATACTTTCATAAATTATATTAACTATTTTCAATAAACCACGCTTTTAATGTGTATTAAAATAACACATAATTTAAAACTTATAGCATAATAAAGTGCGAAACATGCAAATAACGTCAATTTTTTAAAACTTTTTAACATTATTTGATATGCCAAAAATAGCTTGGCCTAGAGCAAAACTAAATAAACGAAGGCCCAATTGAAGGTCGATAGGCACCATGTCCACAAGGGATGACAAACGCCCCTAGCTAGCAAAAGTTCATGAAGAGGGAAGCCCGAGTGCATAAGCACCCAGCCCAAGGAGGATCAAGGCCAAGCCCCCTCAGATGCCAGGGAGGCAATGCTCATCTAGGTGGTAAAAGAGGGCACGATACAACCTTCTATATTGAGTCTGAGAAGGTGGGGCCAAGCCCTTCACAACGCTCAACCCGAGAAAATAAGGAAAAGACCTGCTCAAAGCTTATCCAAGCTCGCTATTATACACTCACGATAGATCCTCCCTAAAGATCCCCTCTCAACTACATGCGGATATTCAGAAGACATATCCCCCCCGAATTACGGGAAGGCATATCCGCTCGGACACTTAGGAGGCATATCTCCTCAGATTTTGAGAATACCTACCTCTACGAGATTGTGGGAGACAAGACCCTTCACCTACTGAGGCACTTCCTCTATAAATAGTAGCCCCCTTAGCTGGCAGAGGGTAACAAAGTTTTCATCAGCATAAGCTCACAACTGACTACAATAAGCATCTTCTTATTTGACTCATATATTCTTTCAATTTTCGTTATTACCTCATTATTATTATTAAGTCATATTATTCCATAATTGTTTATTGATTTGAGAGTCGGAATACCAAGGTATTTTTTGCAGGTCCCCTCTTCCGACTTGCAGGAATCGAGGCCTTAATTGCTCAAGCCCAAAGTTCTTTTTGAAAACGAGCTATTTCAGTTCATGGGCGCATCATCTCCTCTACAAATCCATAAAACGAAGTGTCTACCCCATTTAGGGGCACATCATTGTTAGAATAAGTGATCAGAAAGTCAATTTGCTTGGCTGTTTTGGGGAACCATTCTTCAATCTTTATCAAAGTACTTATTATATTTATGAATAGAGTAAGTCTTCATCTTAGGCTTAAGTGTTTGTTGTGCTTACTATTCACATTGAACGGAGTTTCAATGTCACATCAATGTCACAACAAATGCCCACAAAAACCAAATGGTTAAACTCGTGGAGTTGGGTTGCGTATAGGTTGGTGGCCATCAAACCAACTTTTGAGGGTCGATCTGAAATGTTCCAAGTCGAGGACCTCGAGAGTGGGTATCGAGTGTCCTATAGACACTTGCACTAAGTATTGTATTCACTGGTGAGTGCCGAGTTTCATCGGTGCCAGGAGTAGATCGTCCATGAAATTTTAGTTGATTAGTTGGGAAGGTAGTCGATTGACTGAACTAACTTGTGGGCATTGTCATATGAAGCCTTAAAGGTTTGGTCGGTATGACTACAATTCCTTGTTCCGATAGAACCGGTACCGGGTTAGTCCTCAAACTTGAGGAATCATGGCAGTCACATGTATACAAAGATTGTATCTTGGATCTGGCGAGCAGTGACTGTATCATGAGGTATGGTCATTATAAGCCTTGTCTAGTACACTCAGAGCATGTAGCAAGGATGGTGAATTCCAAGAAAGAATATGTTCTCTATCAGTATTGTGACAGCGTGATCCCCTACACGCTTTGAGATGGTTTAGACTCTGAAATTCTATGACCATAGCGATTGATTTAGTGGGAAGGAATTCCCTACGTCAACCAATGGAATAAATTCATCTCGAGTATGAAGCATATATGCCTAGTCAAGGATGAGAACCGACGCCTAATTCCATGCCTTACACTATGGTCGGGAGACGGTTGACAGTAGGACTGTATTCGTATGGAACTCGGAGCCTAAATGTGCACGCCACTATTCACCTAGTCTCTAGTGCTATGGAATGTAGCTAGACGACCACTCATGGTAACAGGTTATAGGTTAATCGAAAATAATTATCATTGGTCACAAGCCCAAGTCTAGTTGAGGGTGAACCTAAAGTGTCACACAAAAATCAATGGAAAGTTATTAAATTAATTCTTGGAGCGCATAAATAATTCGATCTTTATGTGGAGTTATCCATTGGATGGATGATCCAAAATTTAGTTAATTAGATTAATTAAATTTTGGATTTGACCTTTAAATTAGTTGGATTAATTTCAAAGAGGCTTGGGATAATTAATTAGTGGATTGAATTCATTCATTAATTACTAGGCGGGCTTGTCTAATTAGTGGATTGGATTCATTAATTAGAAATGGGCTAAGAATAATTAGTTGGACTAATTATATTTGTTTGGGCTTAATTAATTCAGTGGATTGGTAGATTAGAAACCTCTGGTAAAATGCCCTCCCGTCACCCAGCGGATAAAGTACATTACATAGTCTAGGGATTGGCGACTTACCCATTCAGTGACTTTAGCACAGGACGTTCTGGATTGGGTAGGGTCAATTCAATAATAGATGTCTGTTGGCATTCCACCCATTCTTCTCCTTTCAGGGCCTATCCGGAAGAGAATCTAGTACTTCTTGGTTGTGAATATCTAAACTGGTTGTTCGCAGTTCAAGAATTCTTTTTTGGGTAGTTCATACCATCCATACATAGTGTTTTGATCTATGATTTCAATTGTTCCATGTTTCAGCAGTAACATATTGTTCCATGGAGCTATAATTAATTAAGTGGATTGGATTCATTTAATTAAGTGCATTTTGGGCTTGTGAATATTTAATTGGATTAAACATTCACTTGGGTTTTCTTTGTTGGGTATTTTATTTAATTAGATTAAACAATAAGCCCAATTGAATTAGCAATTGGGCTCAATTTAATTTGTTGGACATTCGTGCAACAATGAACTCCTTTAAACCGATTTGACGCTGGAGCACTTTTATCTTGGCCTGGTCGAGGTCTTGATGAATCTTACTAACCAATCTATGGTGTTTGATTGAACAAAAAGAGAAATAAGGTTTCATGCATGTGCCACAATGCCTAATACTCCACATAATCGTACGAAACACCTAGTGTTTTCATTCTCTACTATTAACCGATACTTGACTCAATTCTAACTACATTTCCACTTAGGCTCTAATAATCACAATATAAAGTCACACTTCGATTATATGACTAGGACCCAATTCTAACTACGTACAGGTCAATAATAAAATCAGCTCAGTCATGAAGATGACCTTGGGCCGGAGAATCCCAGTACAAATGCTGAACTATGTAGAAAAGGGGACTTGCAAAAAAGGCATTAGCACTCCGATGCTCAAGTTAGTAATTTGTTGGAAGAAAAAAAAATAAATTAAAAGCACAACGAGAATGAAGAATATGATCGCGTTAGGTGTAACATGAAACGAGTGTGCAGTGTGTAGGCCTTAGAATACGTTACCCATTTTAAGGGTAAAAACCCTGTATTTATAGACAAAAGAGTCCTCTTAGGCTGAGGAGTCTACTATGGCAAGGACTCTAGAAGCGGTCGAGAGAGGAATCCTTAACCTCCGGGAAACAGGCGGATAGATCCCCCACAAATGCGGATTGTGCTTGCAAATAAGGACGCTGAACTCCACATTGCGCCTCTCTCAAAATTCAGGTATCAATCTGTGTTGGCTGGTGACTTGGACATCTGCAGCCTTGCTGGCAGACATCGTGGTGTTCAGGCCTGGATGCTCTCCTCCTTGAGTTGGGTTAGCCTAGATGAGGCTAGCCACGCTCCTTGGCCTCACTCCTCTTCGGGACTGAATGGAGGCGTGGGCCCCCCTTCTTACGCTTATAGCCCTTTCATCCTTCTGGACCTATTGCTTATGCATTGGGCCATCCAGATCCTGGGCGGCGAGGTTATGAGTTTGACAATCTTGGGTCATCCACTTCTTTCTAGGGCCGAGCTTATTAGGCCTGTGCCAGGCCTGTTCGATTTTATCCCTATCACTTTTAATATCATTGTTGTATTTAATATTTTATTACCTTTTTTATATGTCATGTACGTATTATATACAAATATAACATACTATACTTTTATAAAATAAAATAACAGTATGGAATGACTACGAAAATATGCACATGATATTTGGGTAATGGGTGCACAAAACTCCAGAGTATCGAATTTTAATCGGTTAATTGTCTGAAAATAAAAAAGCTTGTTTAAGCCAATTTGAGGCACAAAGATGTGCCTCTATAATCATTCAAAGGGACGCCGTTGTGCCTTTGCAAATCAGAGGTCGTTCAAAACAGCCTCTATTTTGAACTATAACATTTTGTTTCAGTTAATTTATCATAATTTTGGTTTTAAATTAATAAATTTTAAATTTTTCAATATACTATTTTAATCATTTATTATATTAAGAAAAAGTAGAGATTAAAAAATTTAATTTAAAATACAATAAAATATTAAAATAAATCAAATAAAACTAAACTAAAAATTAAGTTCATCATTATAAACTAAAATATAAGAAAATCAAACATTAAATAGTAATTTTTTGGTTTGGTTAATTTATGGGTTGAATTCATTTGCCCCCTTATACTACTATGCAGGTGGTACCAAAAGCCCTCTCTTCTATTTGAAATCTTCAAAACACTCTTTTAATTTTGAAATCTTAATCTAAATGGACAAAAATATCCCATACCTTAATAAAGAAATAAATGCACTTTATCCCCTTTTATAATCTATGAGCTCGTTTGGTTTGTGTGATACAATTAGGCATGACGGGATTGGGCGAGATTGAAAATGGAATGATAACTAATCCTATTTTCCATTATATGTTGTTCGATTTTAGGTATTGTATTTGTGACATCCCATGTGATAATATATATGGTATTTTATTGAAGGTTAAAATATAACTAAATGTAAAAAGACTATTAATGAAACGCAATGTGGATAGTCCGGGGAGAGGGCGCGTGCGGAAGTGCGAAGTATTAAAACATAAACGTAGCGTAAACATGCATAAAATAATGGAATTAAAGAACCGATCAAAGGGTGTTCGCTTGAATCTCCCGGACGTTCGATGTATCTCATGAATAAAGGAAAATAAGCATGCTCGATTTCATGGAGGCCATAGGGTTGGAACAAAAAATGCTACAAACGTTAATTACCCATTGTAGACTTCTTCATTCGACTACACGCGTTGTTCCACATTTTTACCACCGAGATCCTAACGTAGGAATCCGTTAAATCGTCCACGCAATTCATTAGATCTTGATTTCCTCGTACTAGCAACAGATCAAGAGGAAAAGGAGAAACAATCGACCAAACGCTATTAGTTAATGTGATCGATTGTTCGAGCGTTCCCTTGTGTCAAAGAAAAACGAGTGGTGAGAGAGAGATGGAGAGGGGCGGCCGGTGGTGTGTGTGAGAGAGAGAGAGAGATGAGAGAGTTGTAGAGATTAGTGTGTGTGTGTGTGTGTGTGCGCTTGCGCTTGCGCTTGAGTATTTATAAGGAAGTGTTTTTTTCCTAATCCTAAAAATGACCGTTCCAAACGAATCAAAACATCATCGTTTTTCTGGTAAAACGGTGCCGTTTTGTTTGGTCTAGAATGGTCATAGGAACGATCGGCTACAAATGACCATTCTAAAAAGAGCTCAAACGTAATTCCGTTTGGCATCTTCTGAAAAATAGGTTGGAAAAACTTAAAACTTGGAACGTTTATTTAAAATTGACCGTTCCCAAAAGAGTTCCAATAGAATTTCATTTGGCGCCTTCTGAAAAATAGGTGGGGTACAACGGTGTTGTTTCTTTAGCTTTGGAACGGTCATAGGAACGATCGGCTAAAAAATGGCTGTTCCAAAATGTTAATATATAGGTGGCACTTAGTAGATTTTTGCTCACTCTTCAACTCCATTACTCTCTCTCTCTCTCTCTCTCTCTCTCTCTCTCTCTCTCTCTCTCTCTCTCTCTCTCTCTCTCTCTCAGACCCTGCTGTTCCCGCCTCCGCTTGCTCCTGCCATTTCCATCGTCCCCCTCGTGCCTCTCTCTCTCTGATTCCCTCTCTTCCTGCCTTTGTCGCCGCCTGCTCCCACTGTTCCTGCCAGCTCCGCCTCCGTCTACATTTAAAATCGCTCCCCTAAACATTAGTATTATTGTGGACATTGTGATTTTTTTGAATATTGAGGATTTTTTTTTCAAATTGCATATTGTGGATTTTTGTGATTTTTTTAGCAAATTTTCTTTTTTTTTTTTTTTTTTGCAATTTTCTAATTTTTCTGTATTTAAAAATGCATTTTGTATTAAAAAAGTTTTCTGAAATATTAATTTTTTTTATAATTTTCTGAAATATTAAATTTTTCCTTAAAATAAAATTATTTTCTGAAATTTCAGAATATTTCTGAAAATTTCAGAAATATTCAGAAATATTAAATATTTTTATGATATTATGAAATATTACAATTTTGTGAAATTTTCAGAAATATTCTTGTTTGATAATGATATCCTCCAGAGTATTTTGTATTAAATTTTCAGAAATGCATTTTGTATTGAAAAAAATTCTAAAATACTAAAAAAAATTCTGAAAATAATTTTCTGAACTATTAAAAATTTCCAAAATATTTTCTAAAATTTCAGAACATTTCTGAAAATTTTCAGAAATATTATTGTTTTTATATTCTAAAATATTACAATTTTATGAAATTTTCAGAAATATTCTGAAAATTTTCTAAAATATTGAAATTTTCTAAAATTTTCATAAATGCATTTTTATTTACAATTTTCTGATACTTTCTGCAATTTTCTTTTTTTTATATGAATTTCTGATCGTTGTGTTAATTAGTGTTGATATGAAATATTTAAAATCCATTTGGATATGAATTGTTGGGTTAATTAGTATTGATATAGTAATTGATTAATTGTATATTTAATTGCTGGTTAATTGTTCATGAAATAGTGTAGAATTCATTGTCTATATTTCTGAAAATTTTAATTTTTGAAAATAATAATTTTCCTTAATTTTTGAAAATTTTATGTTATTTTCTGCAAATTTTGGGAATCTGCGGATTTTGGGAATTCATTATGCAAATTTTGGGAATTTAAAAGTAATTTTTCTTACTGTAATTTTGGGAATTTTATGTAAAGTTTTGACAATTTTATGTAATTTTAATTATGTACTTTTTCATTTTATGTAAATTTTAGATTATTTTAGAATCGAATGGTCCGACTGGTGACAATGATGATCGTCATGATGAGTATGATGAAGTTGATGTAGGCCACCGGCTTGGACTGCCGGCCCGTCACAATCTAGAGCCTCGAGTCAGCCCATCACAGCCTCCTACAGAACCCTATGACCCAGACGATGACGATATGGACTATGCTGATGAGTGGGGCGGGGTGTAAATTAGGATTTTTTTTATATATTTGTAATCGTACAATTTTTCTATTAATATAATATTTTTCTGTAATTACCTATTTTTTAATGTTAATTGCATTCCATTATTCAATATTTATTTAATTAATTAAATTAAAATAAAATTATTAATTTTACTAATTAATTATAATTATAAAATTATTATTTCAAAATTAAAAATAATAATAATAAATATATGATTTAGAAACACCAGTTTGAACAATTTGTGAATATGTTTAAACAAAATCAATGTTGTCCAAATTTTAATGACTAAATATCGTTCGAACCGTTCTAAAATAAATTCTACAATCGTTCAAAACATGTATTCCAAACAAATGACACAACCATTCCAAAGTATATTCCAATGGAAGGTTCAAATTTGGTTCCAATGCCAATTCCAAAACATATCACTTAGAGATACAAGAACCATGCAAGAATATATTTCTAAAGGAGTTGGAACATGCGTCTTTCTTACATTCAAATTTATGTACATAGTGTTACAATGACTGTTTCAAAACATGTAAAAGAAATCGTTCCAAATAGAGAAAAAAAATGTTCCAAAAAGAGAATTTATATTTTTAGATAGTCAAACGTATTTAGTAACGATTTATGAACAAGTGGTACAAAATCAATTACAAATTAGGAACGGTCACCGTCCATCCGTTCCAAATAATTTGGAAGACCGTCTATTACGACGGAAGGGCTCTCGTTCCATGGTCATTCCAAATGTCGGTCCAACAGTGTTCAACTACTAATTTCTCGTTCCAAAAAAATAAATGTTCATAAACCCGCTCCAAATCCCGTATTTTTTTTTTTATAGTGGTTGAAACTTTTAAGTTGCTAGTTAACTTCGTTAAACTAGTTTAATTGAAATTTTAATGTTCATAGTTAGCTTAGTTGAAACTTTAAAAAGTTCAAAGTTAGCTTAGTTAATCCAGTTTAGTTGAAATTTTAAATTTCATAGTTAACTTAGTTAAATTAGTTTACTTGAAACTTTTAAGTTGATAGTTAACTTAATTAAATTGAAACTTTGAAGTTGATAGTCAACTTAGTTAAATTAGTTTAATTGAAACTTTCAAGTTTATAATTAGCTTAGTTAAATTAGTTTAATTAAGACTTTAAACTTCATAATTAACTTAGTTAAATTAGTTTACTTGAAACTTTAATGTTCATAGTTAGCTTAGTTCAATTGAAACTTTAAAGTTCATAATTAGCTTAGTTTAGTTGAATCCTTAAAGTTTTACTAATATACCAAACTAATATACTATAGTTAATTAACGGTATATTAGTTTGGTTAAATCTATAGTATATTAGTTTTATAGTTATTATACCAAACTATATTAGTGTTAAAGTTAATATACCAAACTGTATTAGTTCTAAAAATTTATCAATATACCAAACTAATATACTATAGTCATTAACGTTATATTAGTGTGGTTAAATCTTTAAAATTTTACAAATGCCAAACTTAGTTGAATTAGTCTAGTTAATTAGTTTAAAAATAAAAAAAGATAATTTAATTAAATTAATTAATTATATAATCCTAATACACAATCATCAACAACAACGCTCATCCACCTCACCAACACAATCATCTCATTCACCTCATCAACACAAACATTCCATTATATAAACTAAACAATATACCAAATAATCCACTACACAATACATCAGATCATATATACCAAACATACACAATATATTCATCCACCATTACACTATATACCAAATAATATATACACCCTTACATAAACTAAAATAGGAACTTTTAACACCATTACATTACCAAAATAGAGACTATTAGACCATTATATAAATATGAAATTTCAAAAATAAGACAATAAAATAGAGACTTTTTACACCATTGCATCACCAAAACAGAGACTTTTACACCATTATAAAAATCTAAAATTTCAGAAATAAGACATCAAAATAGAGTCTTTTTAAACACCATTACATAAACCATTAAAATAAATAAACATTTAACTTTTACAACAAATCAACATCTACAACATGCAACATCAAAATAAACCATTTTTGACCAAACAACAAACATACCTGAAAATAAATGCTTTCACTCATATCTTTTAAAGAAAGGAAAAAAATACAATTTTTTTTATTAACACTTCTACCAAGAAAAATAAAAAAAATAGCTTTTAGAAAAATACCTAGAAGAGAAAGGATGAGGCAATCGCTCAGCGATAGCGGGCGACAACGATTGAAGGCGTGGGGTGACGGTCGGCTGCGCATGGTCTCGAATGGCAAGAGAAGAGTGATGGTGGGTAAGAGTGGTCGGGAGAAAATGAGAGAAAATCTGCAAAACGCGGCCGGGGGAGGGGGGGCTCGGGGTTAAAGTCTGAGTGAAAAAATGAGAGGAAAATGAAAAAAAATATATTTTTTATATATATTTGGTTTAAGTTATATATTTTCTTATTTATCTCTTATTTATATATTTTCTTCTAAGTTTATCTTTAATTATATTCCTTTATTTATTTTTTATATTTTCTCAAAATATATTTAAATGAGAAACATTGTGACAAAATACATTATGATAAATAAGTAATCATCATCTCTAAAAAATTAAATGAGGCACATTGTGTTCAACAAAAGTGCTTAATTATCATCATCATTCGTTTCATAATCTTTAAAATTATCTTTTTCTTCATCATCATAGCAAATTCTTCGTTATCAGCTATACCGTTTAGTGCCACCTGCATCAATAAAAAATCTTTTCTAGATGCATCATACGTGTGTGCACCTACTTGCCACAACTGTACCAACTCCTTAATCAAAAACTGCAAATATACATCAGTTAGTCAATTGGGATTAGCAGGACGAGCATGGTTTAAATTTTTCATGCGTTTTCATTGAAACTATGAAAACGTTTCCTTTTTCGATGTCATGGAAAAAAAAATACATGGTAGTTTCGAAATTATCTAGTTTCATTCGAAACACTTCATTTTAAATAATTTCTCTTCGAAATCTTTGAGTTTTACCTAAGAAACTTTTTATTTTTCCAAATTTTTCAGCAAAATATTTGTTTCATACTTTTAGCTACAAATATTTAAATTCTTGTGTTATACATAACTATTTCATTTAATGATAATAAATTTAATAGTAAGCTAAATTAGTAATGTTATATGTATAAGTATCAACGTAATATAGATATTTTATAACACATAGTTAAACATAAATATTATATTATTATTTAGTTTCAATAGCAACTACATCAAGTAATAACTCCAAATACATAATTATACTACATAAAAATAATGTTAATTGGCTAAATGATACAAAATTAAACTACATGTATTTGAATTAAAAAAAGAAAGGTAATATTTTAAATTTTTTCTATGACTATTATGTATGTTTCTTTAATTTTACGATTTCTCTATATAGCATTTTTGAAATATTTTTGAAAAGTTTCTAATATTTATAAACTCAAAATATTTTTTGGAAACGAAACTTTAATCCATGAGGACGAGGAATAATTAACGACAAAAACATACACTTAGATTTCATACACATTCCTTGAGAAAAATTGTAAGGTGTAATGATAACTGACCAACAAGAATATGATTTGTCATATTGTCCATGAGGGGCAAAGCCATCAGCGCAAAGGTCAAGACGAACATTCTGGAGTTATGAAGCAAAATCTAGATGTGTCGCATTAAAATGTTTCCAAGCCTCCGTATCAGATGGATGACACATAACTCTGCGGTAGTTTGTATTCAGCTTTAATGTTTACTAGCCTCATCACCGCAGATAACTAAGAGTGACTCTCGCTCCCACTATACAATGGCTGATAACTGAGAGTGACTCTCACTCCCACTAACATGTGTCGGTTCATTGAATCTATCCCCATAATTATGATATCCATTATGAATATATGATGGAGGAAATATTGGACCAGTTGCATTAAACACCATTCTCTGATCCCAATTGAATTCATAGTTATTCCAATGTTTTGTCTGATCTGACAAGGTATTTTCCGACATTATATGACCATATTCTTGCTCACCATGAGATGTCCAATTGTACTCATTTTCTACAAAGCCTTTTCTAAGGAGGTCGAATGTCACCACCTCTGTGGATTTGTATTTACCATTCTTATATTATTATATGGGCAATGAATTTTCTCTTTATCCATAAAATCGCACATAAAAGATTAAAATTTCAATAGAGTAAAAAAAATGAGTTGTAAGAATAGGTGAAAAGGGATAAGAAAACACGAATGAAGAAGGGTGTAAGTATTCTTTTATTAAAATTTTGCAACAAATTTTGCCACGAAATTTGCCACGGACCTCACATCCATGGGAAAAGTACCAATTCGTAAATAATGCATTACAGATGTGTCGTACCAGGTTGCAACAGATCACACGTCCATGGCAAACTCCATGGAAAATATAAAGTCTCAATACTGAATGTCTCCAACTACCTTGTACGGATTGCAAGGATCCAACGTCCATTGCAAAAATCGTGGCAAATGTAACGTCTAAAAAATGAATGCCTCCAACTACCTTGTACGATTGTAATGGATCAAACGTCCATTGAAAAAGTTAATGCAAATTTATCGGCACCTTTGCCACGAATTTTGCGCCCGAGGAAAAATCCGTTACAACACTCAACTCTTTAATTTACAATAGAAAATATATAATGAAATTCGTGGCAAAATTATTTGCTATATTATTTTAAAAATTATGTAACTTGAAAGTCGTTGCAAAAGCTGTTGCAAAAAAATTATTTAAATTACAACGACTTCTTTCCGATGGAAAATCCGGTGCAAATTATTAGCAACACATATAATTTTAAAATCCTTTGGAAAAGGTGAAACGGATTTTAATTGCTGCAAAAACTATTGCAAATTAGCAACGGATGTGTTCCGTGGCAACGTTTGCCGCGAGCCCGTAAATCGCCGGACCAAAAGTAAGAACGACCTTATCTAGTGGGGCCAAAAGTGCAATTTTGCCAATATTTAATAAAGGGGTTATCACCATTTTCACAATCATTTAGAAGTGGTTAGCCAGATCGGGATGGTTGATCATTGTCGCTGGAGTTATTGTAAGAATTCCCAGCTGAAAACAAGTATGACCATTTTTGGCTATGGAGAAACTTTGAAGAAGAAGAACTTTCTTGAAGGGAACAATCTGTCTGATACAGTGGAAAAGACCCCCTATGTAACGAGCTCTAATTAGCTCAACTACTAACAACAGATTAACCGCCCCTGTCAACCAATTAACTGCTTAATCTAAATAAAAGTGCTAGTCCAACAAAGCTAAAAAATAGAAAATACAACTCACGCTTTTAAGCTACAGCATAAGGCGTATTTAATGTACAGAGGACAAAAAACCGTCAAAGCGTTTCTTCCTATATTCTTTCACCCTCTCCTCAAGTCGGACTTGGTTGCAAATCCACCAATCCGAACTTGGAGATCAATGCGAGGAATGGAAGACCTGCTAATGTTTTCGTAAACACGTCTGCTAGCTGTGACTTGGAAGCTACATGTGTTGGTGCCACAAAGCCTTCTTTATACTTGTCTCGGACTAAATGACAGTATATCTCCAAATGTTTTGTCCTTTCATGGAAAACAGGATTAGCTACAATATTTAATGCAGCCTGATTGTCGCAAAAAAAAAAAAAAAGAAAAAGAAAATGGTATAGGAGTTGGTACAACGACACACAAATCTTGTAACAAATTATACACCCAAATCAGTTCACAAGTAGTTGATGCCATACTCCGGTACTCCACCTCAGCTGTGGAACGGGATACCGTTTGCTGCGTCTTGGTTTTCCATGACACCAAGGCTGATCCAAAAAAGATGCAGAAGCCCGTTAGAGATCTCCTCATGTCCACACAAGACGCCCAATCCGTATCGCTTTAAGCTGTCAGCCCTTGTGAATTGTTCGAAGGCAAAAAGATTCATTTTCTGGTTGTTCCTTTGAGGTACCTAAGGAGGTGCAATGCTGCGTTCCAATATTGTTGACATGGTGTCTACATGAACTGACCTAATTGTTGTGCAGCATGACATATATCCGGCCGTGTGAAACCTAAATACAAAATTCTCCCAATCAGCCTTCAATACAATTCTGGATGAGGAAGAACATTACCTGCTTCAGTGGTGAACTTAATTCCTGTGGGTAGCGGCGTGGTTGTTGTGTGTGCTTTGGTTACTCCGGCATCTAACAATAAGTCATTGATGTATTTGGACTGAGTGACAACCATCCTTTATTGCTTCTAGCGATTTCCAACCCGAGGAAGTATTTCGCCACTCCGAGGTCTTTGACAGTGAATTGAACATCAAAGTACGCTTTCAGCCTTTGTATGTCCTCTTCAGAATTTCCAGTGATCAAAATGTCATCAACATAGACGAATAACACAAACAAACCTGCGGATGTGCCTTTTTGTGAAAAGACAATGGTCATGTTTAGACTGTTGGAACCCAAATGCTGCCACCTTCGTTGTAAATTCTGCATTCCATTGTCTGGATGCTTGTTTCAACCCGTAGAACAACCTTTTGAGCTTACAAACGTGTCCTTTGGGAACTTCAATCCTCCGGAGGTTGCATATAAATTTCTTCCTTGAGATGGCCGTTGAGAAAGGCATTATTCACATCAATGTGATGCAAATGCCAGTTTAAGGAGGCCACAACCGCAAGCAACACTTTATTGTCACAGCTTTCGCCACTGGTGAAAAGCTGTCAACATAGTCAATTCCCTCAACCTGGTTGTATCCCTTGGCAACCACTCTTGCCTTATGTTTGTTAATGGAGCCATCAGCGTTCAACTTGAGTTTGAAGATCCATCTGCAACTTATCGCTTTCTTCCCCTGCGGCAGTGGAACTACTTCCTATGTATTGTTGTTTTCTAGTGATCCAAGCTCATTCTGCATTATTGTTCTCCAATTCTCATGGACACAGACTTGTTTGTAACTTTGTGGTTCCTGCACGTTAGTCAACGAGGCCGAGAAACAAGTATGGACAGGAGATAAAGTTGTAACAGACAAAATATGATGTGTTGTGTCTGAAAAAGTGCAGTAGAAATCTTGCATCCAACTTGGCTTGCTGGTAATACGTGTGGATCTCCTAAGGTTCTCTATGTTTTGTGAAGGCGTAACAACATCAGTGTTAAAGTTTTCAGATATATCAACATTGCTCTCACAAGGTTCAGACCCATTTTCTTCATCATCTACTACATTAGGTATGGGGCATGTCACTGGGTCTAACTGTCTAACCACATAAGGAAACACTTCCTCATGAAAAATCACATCATGGGACACAAGTATTGTGTTGTTTCTTAAGTAAAAAACTCAATATCCTTTGTGTCCTGCAGCATAACCTAGGAACATCCCCTTGACTGCCCTAGCTTCAAACTTTCCTTTATGTGGCTGTGTATTTGTGGCAAAACAAAGTGTGCCAAAGACTCTTAAGTGTTCATACGTGGGGGCTTTCTTATGGAGGAGCTCAAAATGAGTCTTCCAATTTAGAGTTGGAGTAAGTAACCTGTTTATGATGTGTGTGGCTGTAAGAAGGGCTTCGGACCAAAACATACTAGGTATGTTGGACTGGAACATCAAGGCCCTCGTTATTTGTAACAAATGTTTATGCTTTCTTTCGACAACACCCTTTTGCTGTGATGTGTATATACATGTTCGTTGGTGAATGATTCCCTTTTCTTTCATAAAGTCTTGGCTTTCTTGCTAAGAAATTATGTCCCATTGTCACTCCTAAAGACTTTGATCTTCTTATCAAATTGGGTGATCACCATTTTTTGAAATTGCTTTAAGATAGACAAACTTTGGGACTTATACTTCATCAGATACGCCCAGGTAGTTCTACTGTAATCATCCACCAAAGTGAGCATATAAGTGTAATTTGACACGGAATGCTGATTATAAGGGCCCCGCACATCTATATGAACTAAATCAAATATACTGTCTGTTTTTGATTTGCTAACAGGAAAATTCAATCTTTGTTGCTTTGCTAGCAGACATACTTCACACAGATTTAACGATGTTTTATTGTCTTTCAGAAAAGCCAAATGACTAAGTACAGTAGAAGATGTGTGGCCTAATCGTCTATGCCACAAATGTACATCAGTGGAACTAGCTATGAGTCCTATATCCTGGCTATGCTGCAACATGTATCTAATAGTGTCTTGTTTAAAGGAATGTTCATTCAGTATGTAAAGTCTTCCTATTAGCTTGCCTACTCCCACAATCCTGTTAGTCATGTGGTCCTGCAATAGACAATGAGATGGAGAGAATTTGAACTTGAAAGAGTTATGTTGGCACAATTTACTGACAGAGAGTAAATTAAATTGAAGTGTAGGTACATATAACACATCTCTCAGTCTAACATCATTAGGCAACAAAACATCTCCCATTGTTTTAACAGTCTGTTTTGATCCATCCGCCAGGTGTATATAAGAGTCAAGTTTATTTCGTTTAGACTGAATGAACAGGTTTATATCATTGCACATGTGGGAGGTGGCTCCACTATCAATAATCCAAGATTTTGAATGCATAAGAATGGTATGACCAGATGTATTGCCCGCATAATCGTTATATTCTTCAAAGGTATCCTCTTCATCAGATGCACTTGTATTGCTTCTGCTCAGCAACCTCCTCATTTATGTTCTTATATACTCTGTTATTGCTTCATCATCTAGTGCATTCTGCACTGATTCTTGATCAGTTATCTGACTGCTTGTGGTGCTTAGTGCCCTGCTTGCATTTACAGATCCTTTCTTTCGTTGATCAACGAGAGTTTTGTACCACTCTGGGTACCCATTGATTTCAAAACAATGCTCCTTTAAATGCCCAGTTTTCCTACAATGGGTATAATATTTCCCCTTTTTATCTTGTGCAATTTTTTTCTTCCACAGATTGCTAGCATTTCCACCTTGAGGCCCTCTTGTCTGCATCACCAGATCTTGTGAAGCATGCCCATAAGTTGTGCTCACATTTCTTTGCCTCTCTGCTTGGAGCACCAGTGCATAGGCCTTAGACACATCAAGGAGTGGCTCTGTCATCAGTATTTGGTTCCTTATTCCATCAAAATGATAATCTAATCCCATCAAAAACTGCATAAGATGGTCCCTTTGGTATAACTTGGCAATCTCCCTTGAAGCTCCACAGCTACAAGATGGCATCGCAACCAGACATCCCAACTCGTCCCACAATTTCTTGAGTTTGCTGAGATAGGCAGAGACCATGAGGTTTCCTTGCACGGCGAAAACTATTTCTCTTTGAAACTGGTACACTAGAGGCCCAGTGTTTACTCCATATCCTGCCTCTAGTTCGAGCCAGAGGTCCCTTGCAATTTCAATGTACAGAAATGACTCCACGATCTCTTTTGAGATTGAATTTAGAATCCACAAGATGACCATTCCGTTAGCTCGTTCCCATTGTTCAAATCCTTCGTCTGATTCGTCGGGTTTGGGCTGTTTGCCGTTAATAAAACCTAATTTCATTTTCGCCCTTAGGGCGAATTTGATGGAACAACTCCAAGGAAGGAAGTTCGTGCCATTTAACAGATTTGACACCAGAATAGTGCCCGGATTATCTGCGGCTTGGATCTTCAAATGTTCTGGGTCCGTCTCCACTTTCTTGCATTTCTCTTTTTGTTTTGGATCATTCGCCATGGTCAGATCTTGAACGCTTCTTACAATTATTTGTCAGAAGGGTTTTGAGCGGAAAGAAGAAAGAAGAAAAAAAAAGTAGCAGAGACCATTAATAACTGGCTATGATACCATGTAAGAATTCCCAGCTGAAAACAAGTATGGCCATTTTTGGCTATGTAGAAACTTTGAAGAAGAAGAACTTTCTTGAAGGAAATAATCTGTCTGATACAGTGGAGAAGACCCCCTATTTAACGAGCTCTAATTAGCTCAACTGCTAACAACAGATTAACCGCCCCACTCAACCAATTAACTGCTTAATCTAAATAAAAACGCTAGTCCAACAAAGCTGAAAAATAGAAAATACAACTCACGCTTTTAAGCTACAGCATAAGGCGTATTTAATGTACAGAGGACAAAAAAACATCAAAGCGTTTCTTCCTATATTCTTTCAGTTATCTTATAATTCACTCACATCTTCCAACGTCATATCAAATGGCATCTTTAGCATTTACATATGTTCATTTGTGCGCTTGATTTCATGAAGCAACTTGTGCATTGACTCTAATCCACCATGTTCCGACGCTGGTTGAGAGTTTTAGTGTTAGTCAAGGTAAGAGAAGTGGATAACCTCGCCTCCGAGCCCATAACCCAAATTTCTGCCTTTCTTTACTCCTCCAATTGCCTTCAAACATAACTGTTGATCATTAACTGAAGTGCTAGACGATGACTCAGGCATACATTGAGAAGTAATGTTCTAATCATCATTCAACTTTTGAAAATTTTCAACATTATAGAAAAATATAATTAGCAAACAACTTGAAGATGATTTAAACTATTTACGTAGCTTGTAATTTTAAATAATATAAATTTACCACTTCATCCTCAGCTCTCCGGCTATCCCAACATGGGAAGGGGGTAGAGTAGGGGATGAAAAGGGTGTCTCTTGGGCTATAGGAGAAGGGGGAATTTGTGATGCGGTAGATGATGGTGCAACCCTATGAACCCTACCTCCCCTAAATGCTCTGCGTACCATATCTACATGAACATAGTAATAAAAAAGATAACTTAGTTAAATTAATTTAGTTGAATCATTTACGTTTAGACTTAACCAAGTTAAATTAGTTTAGTTGAAACTTTTAAGTTGATTGTTAAATAAGTCAAATTAGTTTAGTTGAAACTTTTAAGTTGATAGTGAACTAAGTTAAATTAGTTTAATTGAAAATTTTAAATTGATAGTCAACTTATTTAAATTAGTTTAGTTGAAACTTTTAAGTTTGAGTTAACTAAGTTGAATTAATTTAGTTCACTACAAAAAAAAGTAAGATTTTGCGCGGATAAAATGACTGGCTCAAAAACCGTTCCTCATTGTAACAATCATTGGAACTATTGAGAAACGGAATCAGGTCAGTAATGTCACACTGATCTTATGTTCCATCCTTTGTTTTTGGAACGGCCAGACCGTTCCCAAAATCGTTCCAATTCTTGTGTTACAAGTTATGTTCGTACGACCATGCCAAAAGCAGAATGGTAAAATGTTGTAGCACAATTTGGAATGCTTTTACAACCATTGGAATGGCCCTCCAATCGCAGATGCATACCATTCCAAAATGCAGTCCAAAGTCCGTTGAAATATGGACAATTGGAAAAATTGTTCCAAAATAAGGTAAAATTTAAGACAGTTTAAGTACTTATAAATACTTGTATTAAAATACTCGTTCCTAAATATGGTATTTGTGAAAAATATCGTCCCAAGCACCATTTCAAAGTAAGTAATAATTTGGCAGGGCTTTAATAGACATAAAATGTTGTATTACAGTACCCGTTCTAACTACGTTACAACGGCTAAATTTTATTTCAAATTGAAGTTTCCAAAAAGTACTCTAACAGAAGTTCATTTTGCGCCTTCTGAAAAATAGAATGGGAAAATTAAAACTTGAAATTTTTTTTATGTTATAAAATCATTCCTAATTATATTTTTAAATAACCATTCCTAACTCTATACAACTGTTCCAAATGTTACTCGAAACCGTTCGAAAATGTGTATAAAAATGTCTAGTGTACGTTCCGATTATGATATCCCAACATCTGCTAGCCAAATTAATTCCACACTTAAACACATATAAGATTCTGTCTATTAAAATATATCTAACGGTCTGATTTAAAATCACATGGCCTCATTGAAGGTTGCACCATTTTGAATCTCGCTTATTACGAACCAGAGACGATATCTCAATATCCATGTACCATAAATGTCTAAAACTTCATCAAATCTAGTCTTTTGTCTATTTAATCATATCTAAGGGTCTGATCAAAATTTTAATGTCTGATTAAGCGATGCAGTACAACAATATAAGGTGTTAGTTACATCTGTGTAATACTAACAAATTTGAATATACAACTATACTTCATATAATGAACATATATCAATCTCATGATTATGTTTTCAATTTTCTTAATCCACACATTGTATACTTTTCTTCGCTCATTAATGTGTCGGTACGGATTTTTCTTATTTTTTTTATTTTCTTGAAAAATAAATAATTATTTAGAACTCACATAAGAATGATTTTGTAATACGGATCTTTATACATCGTTGTTTTTCTAATAAAACGATGTTGTTTTATTTGTTATGGAACGACTGTGAGAACAATTTCACTAATAAATGACCGTGTCAAAAAGTTAATGAAAATGACCGTTCCAAACGAAGCAAAACTTGTTGCTTTTTTGGTAAATGGTGCCCTTTTCTAAGGTTTGGAACGGTCATAGGAATGGTCGGCTAAAAAATGATCGTTCCAAAAAGAGTTCCAAGAAAATTTCATTTGGTGCATTTTGAAAAATAGGTGGAAAAATTTAAACTTGGAACGGTTATTTCAAATTGACCGTTCCAAAAAATGTTCCAAGAGAATTTCACTTGGTGCCTTTCTTAAAAATAAGTGGGGTAAAATGGTGCCGTTTGTTAGCTTTAGAACGGTCATAGGAACGATCGCTAAAAAATGGTCATTCCAAAAAGTTAATATAAAAATAGCACTTAACAGATTTTTGCTCACTTTTCAACTCTCTCTCTCTCTCTCCCCCTCTCTCTCTCCCTCAGATTCCCAATGTTCCCACCTCCGCCGCCGCCTGCTCCCGCTATCCCCTTGTTCTTCTCTCTCTCAGATTTCCCTCTATTCCCGCCTTTCCCACTACCTGCTCCTGCCATTCCTGCCTGCTCCGCCTCCCTCTACATCTAAAGCCCCCCAAACGTTCGTATTATTGTGGATATTGTGATTTTTCTGATTATTGTGGATATTGTGATTTTTGTTAATATTTGGATATTGGGAATTTTGTGAATATTATGGATATTTTTTTAAAATGCATATTGTGGACACATACAGGCATTTATTTTAAAAAATGCATATTGTGGATTTTTGTGATTCTTTTTGGCGAATTTTCTGATTTTTGTTTCAATTTTTTAATTTTTTTTGTATTTAAAATATTAAAATTTTCTGAAATTAAAAAATTAAAATATTTTCTGAAATTTCAAAATATTTCTGAAACTTTTCAGAAATATTATTTTTTTTATATTCTAAAATATTACAATTTTCTGAAAATTTCATAAATATTCTAAAATATTTTCTGAAATATTGAAATTTTCATGAATGCATTTTTTTGTTGCAATTTTCTGATATTTTTCTTCAATTTTTATTTTTTTTTTCTTATGAATTTTTTTATCGTTGTGTTAATTAGTGTTGATATGAAATATTTAAAATGCATTTGGATATGAATTGCTGGGCTAATTAGTGTGGATATAGTAATTGGTTAATGGTATGTTTAATTGTTGATGAAATTAGTGTAGAATTCAATGTCTAAATTTATAAAAATTTTAATTTCTGAAAATAATTTTTTTTTAATTTTTTTGGAATTTTAGTGTAATTTTCTGCAAATTTTGGTAATTTGGGGATTTTTGAAAATTATTTATGCAAATTTTGGGAATTTGGAAATAATTTCCCTTGTTGTAATTTTGGGAATTTTATGTAAATTCCTGAAAATTTTATGTGACTTTAATTCTCACTTTTTCGGAATTTTATGTAAATTTTAGATTATTTTAGGATTGAATGGTCTGGCTGGAGAAAATAATGGTCAACAATGATGAGTATGATGAAGTTGATGCAGGTCATTGCTTGGATTGCCACCCCATCACAGTCCAGCGTCTCGAGTCGGCCCATCACAACCTCTGACAGACCCCCGTGAGCCAGACGATAATGACATGGACCATGCTGATGAAGGGGGCGGGGTGTAGATTAGGATTTTTTTTATATATTTGTAATCGTACAATTTTTATATTAATATAACATTTTTTTGTAATTATCTATTTTTTTAATATTAATTACATTCCTTTATTCAATATTTATTTAAATAATAAAATTAAAACAAATTAAATAATTTTACTAATTAATTATAATTATAAAATTATTATTTCAAAATTAAAAAAATAATAATAAATATATAATTTAGGAACAGACTTTTGAACTGTTTGTGAATGTGTTTAAACAAAATAAATATTGTTCCAAATTTAATGACTAAATATCGTGGGGACCATTTTAAAATAAATCCTACAACTGTTCCAAACATGTATTCCAAACAAATGACAACCATTCCAAAGTATATTCTAATGGAAAGTTCAAATTGTGTTCTGATATCCGTTCCAAAATATATCACTCGGACATACGTGAACCCTGCAAAAATATATTTATGAAGGAGTGACAACATGCGTCATTCTTACATTCGAATTTATGTATATAGTATTACAATGACCGTTCCAAATAGAAAAAAATGTTCCCAAAAAAGGATTTACATTTTTAGATAGTAAAATGTATTTATGAACGGTATGAACAAGTGGTACAAAATCTGCTACAAATTAAAAACAGTCACCGCCCATCCATTCCAAATAATTAGGAACATCGTCTACTACGACGGATGGGCTCTTGTTCCATCGTCGTTCCAAGTGTCGGTCCAACAGTGTTCAACTAATAATTTCTCGTTCCAAAAAAAAAAAATTAAAAAACGTTCCTACACCCGCTCCAAATCCTGCATTTTTTTGTTTTTTTTTTTTTTTTTTTTTTTTTTTTTTGTAGGGGTTGAAACTTTTAAGTTGATAGTTATTATAGTTAGCTTAGTTAAAACTTTAAAAAGTTCATAGTTAGCATAGTTAAATTAGTTTAGTTGAAACTTTAAATTTCATAGTTAACTTATTTAAATTAGTTTAGTTGAAACTTTTAAGTTGATAGTTAACTTAGTTAAATTGAAGCTTTTAAGTTGATAGTTAACTAAGTTAAGTTAGTTTAATTGAAACTTTAAAATTCATAGTTAGCTTAGTTAAATTAATTTAGTTGAAACCTTAGAGTTCATAGTTAACTCAGTTAAATTAGTTTACTTGAAACTTTCAAGTTCATAGTTAGCTTAGTCTAATTGAAACTATAAAGTTCATAGTTAGCTTAATTTAATTGAAACTTTAAAGTTCAAAGTTAGTTTAGTTTAGTTGAATCTTTAAAGTTTTACAAATATACCAAACTAATATACTATAGTTAATTAACGGTATATTAGTGTGGTTAAATCTATAGTATATTAGTTTTATAGTTTATTATAGCAAACTATATTAGTGTTCTAAAGTTTTACCAATATACCAAATTAATATACTATAGTCATTAACGTTATATTAATGTGGTTAAATCTTTAAAGTTTTACTAATGCCAAACTTAGTTAAATTAGTTTAAAGATAAAAAAAAGGTAACTTACTTAAATTAGTTAATGGTAGAATCCTAATATACAATCATCAACGATAACACTCATCCACCTCACCCACACAATCATCCCATTCACCTTACCAACACAATCATTCCATTATAAAAACTAAACAATATACCAAGTAATCTACCACACAATATCACTACAAGAAAATATATTTTAGATAATAAAATAATTGTAACGAATCGTCAACTTGTCACAAAAACTAGATATCTGGTACCAAAATGGAAAAATTGTTACAATAAAATCGATTTTTCGTGACAATCGTAATGATTCGTTATATAAATGGAATGTCCTTACAAAAGATATTTATTTGTAACAAAAGAAAAAAAATCGTTACGTAAAGTAAAACATGTCAGTATAAAAGTAATTGTGACAAAACTATTATTTTTCTTGTAATGATATTTGAGTTGTCACAATAAGTTGAATTGGTAACAAAAAAGTTTGTTACAAGAAATTTAAAAAAATTAGAAAAACAAAATTTGTTTTGGCGGTAAGACAAGGCGTCATTTTTCTTTTCTCTATTTTTTATATTTTATAAATAATATAAATAATTATAATTTAATTTCTTTTAGTTTTAAACTAGGGGTGGCATACGAGTCGAGCCGGCTCGCGAGGCTCGATTTCGAGCTCGGAAATTATAATTTATTTTTAAAATTTTTATATGTATAACTTAATATCAATACTTAATCAATTTTATACTCAAAATTGACTATATATTATAATTATTAATAAATATTACACAAATTTATTTTGAATAATAATAAATTATGGTACTTTTATTATACACTTAATCTTTATACAAAAATAAATTTAATCAACAACTTATTAATGATAATTAATCTAAAATTAATGATAATAATAATGATGGTTGAACAATTTTAATTAATTTTATATACTATTATATATATATATTATATACTATTATAATAATTTATCACAATATAATTTTGTTAAAAATTAGGGTTAATTACATTTAGACCCCCTCTAAAAATGCATAATTACACTTTCCCCCAAAGAAGTTTTGAAATTACATTTACACCCCCTCTAAAAATTCTTTGTTTACACCTGACCTCCGTTCGTTAAATTTGGGCGGAAAATGTTCATTTCAACAAAAATAATTACATAAATTTTAATTTTACCTCTCATTTAACATTCTCGTGCAATAATTTTGTACTTATAAGCAAAACATATAATAATATTGGCTTCACTCCATACATATACGTTACACTTATCCTCTTATAAGTACAAAAATATACATGAGATTGTTAAATGATGGGAAAAATTAAAAATTTGTGTAATTATTTTTGTTGACGTGAATATTTTTTGTCCAAACTCTAATAGATGGGGGTCAGGTGTAAACAGAGAATTCTCGGAGGGGATGTAAGTGTAATTTCAAAAAATTTTTGGGGGAAAGTGTAATTATACATTCTCAGAGGGGGTGTAAGTGTAATTAACCCTAAAAATTATACCAATATGTACCTTTTGTATTTGTCTTTCTCTCTCCTTCTTTCTCACTCATTTCTTCCCCCACTTTCATCGACATAAACTCACCAAGATAATATATACCAAACATATACAATAATTCATCCACCATTTAGATATATATACCAAACAATATAACACCCTTACATTAACCAAAATAGAGACTTTTACACCATTATATAAATCTGAAATTTCAAAAATAAGACAACAAAATAGAAACTTTTTACACCATTACAGCACCAAAACAGCCTTTTACACTATTATATAAATATGAAATTTCAAAAATAAGAGAACAAAATAAAGACTTTTGAACACCATTACATAAACCATTACAACAAATAAACCTTTAACATCTACAACATATAACATCAAAATAAATCATTTTTAACAAAACAACAAACGTGCCTGAAAATAGATGCTTTCACTCATATCTTTTAACGAAAGAAAAATAAATTCAACATTTTTTATTAACCCATATACCAAGAAAAATACAAAAAAAAAAAAAGCTATAAGAAAAATACCTACAAGAGAAAGGATGAGGCAGTCGGTGGGCATCAACGAGCGACAACGGTCGAAGGCGGGCGGCGATGATTGGTCAGGGTCAGTTGAAAGGCTAGAGAAGAGTGGTGGTGGGTGAGAGAAGAGGGGGAGAGCGGCTGTCGGACGGTCTCGGATGGCGAGAGAAGAGTGGTAGCGGGTGAGAGAGAAGTGGTGGTGGGTGAGAATGGTAGAGAGAAAATGGAAGAGAAATGAGAAAAATTCTACCAAAAGGAGGGGGAGAGAGTGAGAGAGGGAAACATGAGAGTTAAAAAATGAGAGGGAAATTAAAAATATATATATTTCTATATATTTAATTTAAGTAATATATTTTCTTTTTTATCTCTTATTTATATATTTTCTTTTTAAGTTTATCTTTAATTATATTACTTCATTCATTTTTTATATTTTCTCAAAATATATTTAAATGAGAAGCATTGTAACAAAATACATTATATCAATAGGTAATCATCATCTGCAAAAATTAAATAAGGCACATTGTGTTCAATCAATAATCATCATCATCTTGTCCAAGTGCTTCATATCATCATCATTCGTTTCATAATCTTCAAAATTGTCTTCTTCTTCTTCTTCATAACATATTTTTCGTTATCAGCTATACTGTTTAGTGTCGCCCTCATCATGTAAATTTTTTTCTAGATGCATCATACATGTGTGCACCTACTGGCAATTGTACCAACTCCTCAATCAAAGGCTGCAAGTATAGATTAATAAGTCGCTTGGGATTACTGGGACGAGGATAATCAACGACAAAAAAATATACTCAGATTTCATACACATCCCTTGAGGAAGGTTGTATGGTGTAATGATAACTGACCAACATGAATATGATTTGTCATATTGCCCATTAGGGGAAAAACCATCTGCACAAAGGCCAAGACGAACATTCTGGTGTTCTGAAGCGAAATCTGGATGTGTCTCACTAAAATATTTTCAAGCCTCCTCATCAGATGGATGACACATAACTCTGTGGTACTTTTTATTCAACTTTAATGTTTACTAGCCTCGCTATCCGCAGATAATTGAGATTAACTCTCAGTCCCACTAACATGTATCGGTTCATTGAATCAGTCCCCGTACTTATGATGTCCATTATCAATATATGATGGAGGAAATACAGGACCAATTGCAAAAACACCATTCTCTGATCCCAATTCAATTGTTCAAAGTAATTCCGATGTGTTGTCTGATCTGGCAAGGTATCTTCGGACATTATATGTTCTATTCTGGCTCACCATGGATATCCAATTGTAGTAATTTTCTACAAAGCCTTTTCTAAGGAGGTTGAATGTCACCTCCTCTATGGATTTGCATTTACCATTCTTATATTACTACACGGACAACGAATTTTCTCTTTGTCCATAAAATCCCACATAGAAGATTAAAATTTCAATAGAGTAAAAGAAATTAGTAGTAAGAATAGGTGAAAAATGGATAAAAAAAACACGAATGAACAAGGATGTTAGTATTCTTTTATTAAATTTTCGCAATGAATTTTTGCTACAGAATTTGCCACAAACCTCACATCTGTGGCAAAAGTACCATTTCATAAATAATGCATAACAAATGTGTCGTACGAATTGCAATGGATCACACATCCATGGAAAAATCCATGGAAAATGTAAAGTCTCAATATCGAATTTCTCCAACTACCTTGTACGACTGCAACTCATCAAACGTCCACTGCAAAAGATACTGCAGATTTATCGCACTTTGCTACGGATTTGCATCCGAGGAAAAAATCCGCTGCAACACATAACTCTTTAATTTGCAATGGAAAATATATAAAGAAGTTTGTGGCAAAATTATTTGCTCTATTATTTTAAAAATTATGTAACTTGAAGGTCGTTGCAAAAGCCGTTGCAAAAAAATTCTTTAAACTACGATGACTTCTTTTCGATGCAACATCTGTTGCAAATCATTAGCAATGTATATAATTTAAAAATCCGTTGCAAACAGTGAAATGGATATTTATTGCTGCAAAAACCATTGCAAATTAGCAACGAATGTCTTCTGTGACAACGTTTACTACGACTTTTGCAACAACTTGGAATGAAAGTGGGCAACCCTAAAGTTGATTGATTTTTGCAATGGCTTTTTGCCATGATAATGCAAATATTTTAAAATTCATTGCGAAATTATGACAAACTTCATGGCAAGAATTCTGTGGCGATAAGTCTGGTTTTTTTTTTTTTTTTTGTAGTGGATGAATATATGTATTATATTTATTTTATGTGTTAATAATGTATGTTGTGTCGATTATTAATTTGGGCATGGTTCAAATGTTGAATTATTCAATAAATGTTCCTTGAAATTTTTTTTAATTGGTTCAAAAATAAAAACGAAAAAAAAGTTGATTTTGGTGGAAAACAAACGCTACTGCTCACAGACGGCAACATCCTGGGCGCCTGTGATCATGCGCGGGGTGCGGAAAAACTTGGGGCAATGCTCCACATGGGTTTCAAACCCGAGCTGCAAGGGTGGAGGATGGAGTCCTCTAGCACTCCAGCATTAGGCAGTTTCGTTACAAAGAGTGTGTTTTCTATCCTTTTTTTTTTTTCAGAAACTATTTATGTTTTTCTTTTTATGGAATTTTAATTTGATTAAAATGTGTTCCATAGTTCAAATTAAATGTTTGGGAATATTTGTTTCCTTGTACAACTTAATTAGGTTGCATTTAATTTGATTAATAATTATTTTGTATGTTGAAAAATAAGATTTTTGATGAAAAATAGATTACAATTAAATTGTCAAAATAATTTCCATATGTAGATTTTGATTTATTTGGAATGTCCAAATATTTTTTTTTTTTTTTTGGGTAAGTCTTTGATATTTTCAGATTTATAGATGTTTTTAATATGATTGAATGCATGATTTGGAAATATTTGACTTTCCATTCAATGAAAAATTATTTCCCTGTTTAACTAAAATTACTTTGGAATGTCCAAAATTCAAATTTTTATTAAATTAATTTTTAGCAAATTATTTAATATGATTAAACTGATTTTTTTCAAAATTTGGATTTTTAATTGAGTATACGATACCTGTAGAATTAAAATTCCTACTTGAAATGTCCAAGTCATTTTCATCCTAGATTTTAAAATTTTAAATGTTAATTTTAATTCTAAAATTAAAATATCTTTTGATTATTAATTTCAATTCCATATAATGGAACATGTGTGTGTGTGTGTGGTGCATAGAATAAATATATATGATATTAGATATCTATTACATATTTAGTATATACTTTTATGATGCATATTTTTTATATTTGAATTTATTTATGTGATAAATAAATTGAGAAAGGATGTCACAAAAGCCCAAGTCTGTTGTGTATGGTTTTATTTTCTATTGGGTATTGAGACCTGCGTATCTCTTTATTTAGAACTCTCTTTCGATTTTAGCCTTGAAATAATAAAGTTTTCTTCCTTCCGAATTATGTCCCCTCCACTTGTTGATTGGAGTTTCTTTCTATTAAATTGTAATGAGTGTGGAATAGGGTGAGGTATTATTTTATTGTAAAATAATTGTAAGGAGGCCAAAATCCATGGTGATGGAGTTCAAAGCATTTCATACTGACGAAATACATGACGGAGAGCCTAGTAATGAAGAGACTACAACGCCCATTAATTGTAATGGGTTATTAAACTTGTAATAGTGTAGGCCTTGGCCTAAAAGGACCATTGATCCACTGCAGGCGTAGTGGATTGCATAGGATAGGATTGTAATCATCCACAGGGGTGTGCTAGATTCATTTGCATGTGATGCGATGTGATGCTTATTATTTGCTTGCAAATATATTTGATATATATATATATATATATATATAAATAAGCAAGCAAAAACACCTAAATTTGTGATGAGGTCCTAAAATCATAAAAATGAACTCTCACTTGGAGAAGAGAACTCCAAATTGGGCCCATGGATGGATAAAGTGAAATTGAATTTGACAGTCCATGTTAGAATAGGTGACTAGAAAGCAAATTGGTTGGCGGTTTTGGAAATCATTCATCAATCTTTATTAAAATAAAATTGATGTGATGAATTGAGTGAGCCTGCTAGCTTGCAAGTCCTCTCTGGGAAGGAAAGACTGTAAAGCTTCTTTGTCGGATAAAGTGGGCTTGCCAATAATCTATTGGATTGAATCTAATTAGACATCTATAGGTCACTGAATACACAAAATCAGAAGGGGGTTCACAAGTCTAATAACCTTGGGTAGGTTCGAGGTATTAGAACTAGAGTGGTGGACCAAAGCTGGTTACAAAATTATAAACCTTTCGATTGGAGCGAAGGGACCTGTATTTAGTGGGAATTCTTGGATATCTAAATGAGAATGGAATTCTCGCTTAGTGGAATTCTTCCTAGAGGGCCATATTTGAATGGCCTCTAATAAGGGAGAAATTGAACCTTGTTGGATATGGTTCGGTCGGTATTTCATTAAATTACCTTGACCATCTAGAAATGGACTTGAAAACTTGCCAAGTTCTAAGACATGATGCTTTCTTGAAGTTATGGTCTGGGCACCATATTAGACATGGTTTGGCAAACCTGTGTCCTACAAAGTTCTTGAGCATGTGGGAATGGTCCCTGCATACGTCAATGGACGTGGGAGACAAACTAAACCCAGGGCTTTGGTTGGTGTAGGTGAATTGCAGGATAATGCAAACATCATTTATAATCGGATCTTTCCACTGACTATATTCTAGTTCTTCGAGGGTCGACCAGAATACCTTTGTTATTTGATAGATACAGGTTTCTGAGCCTAACTGCTCAATCAGATTATAATCCAAAAGACATAAGGAGAAGCGATGTTCAGCATTGGAATAGGATCAATGACTTGGAGCCATGGGATCCGTCATGATGTCAAACTAGGTTTGAAATTTTTATTGCCACTGGAATATTCGTTTTGACGAGCTCACGTATAACTCGTTCAATGACGAGCAGTTGTGTTCCGAGTGGTTAATGTGTAGCGTTTTATTCATTTGGAATTAATTTAAGATGTTAGAAAACACTGAAACACGAGAATTGTCCACGCAATTCTCCATGAAGATAATTAGATTCCTACATAGAAGGTTAAGCTATTCAAGACTCAGTTTTGGTAGACTTATGAGAAAGCTTAGATGTTTAGACATCTGCTATGTCTTTGTTGTGAAAAGAGAGACAGGTCTGATATTGTTTATGCTTAGGGCATAACAACGGATATCAGGTGACTACCAAGGGCCCAGTAGATAGCAATTGATAGGACACTTTAATACCTGAATAAGGATTAAAGAGTTGTTCTTAATGCACAGTTATGGAGAGTTGATTATGGAAGGCTACAACGATACTTGCTTCTAGAATCATGTGAATAATGTTTGGTCTCAATACTTACATATGTTTGGACTTAGTGTGGTTGCTTGGTAAGGCTCCAAGCAGGATAAACCTTTTGCGACATGAAAGTTAAATACATGGTGACTTTGGAAGTAGTTATGGAAAGTAGTTCAGATGAAAAAATGGCATCCAATGGATGGATGTGGTGCCTAGCATGGCCGCATCAGTAGTTGCCCTAGAGGTTAACAACTAGGGCTATGACAAAGCTTTTGGCCCCAAGATCTCATCACAAGATCCATGAAAAAATTCTTAGACTACCACCATCTACAGGAAGCGATTGTTGGAAGACATGACATACAATTGAACCATGTTGCTTTGGAAGAAGAATATAGACGACCCACAAGATCGAGCCTATATCATAGCTAACTCATACTTATAATGGTCTGAGTGACATGGGTAATTGGCTTTAAGGCCAAGTGGGAGATTATTAGAATAGGTGACAGAAACCCAATTGGTTTGGTAGTTCTGGAAAGCATTCATTGATCTTTATTAAAAGTAATCTTGACATGATGATTCAGTGCGTATTAATCTATAATATTAGTGTTTGTTGTACTCATTGCTCACTTTAAACGGTAATTTAACATCACATTAAATGCCTACAAACCGAATGGCTAGATTCATGGAGTTGGGTTGCTCATAGAATAGTGGCTATCAAACCAACTTCTAGGAGTCGGTCTGAGATGTTCCAATTGAGGATCTCAAGACCGGGCATCGAAATGATCCTATAGAGACTTGCACTAAGTATTGTATTTACTGGGTGAGTGGAGTTTCATCGGTTATAGACATGATTTGCCTATGCAATTTTAGTGGCTTGGTTGGAAAGGTAGTCAATTAGCTGAACTGACTCGGGGGAATCGTCATAAAGTGAAGACATGGTCATCATAAGTGTTGTCCAGTACATTTGGAATATGTAGTGAGGACAGTGGATTCCAAGACAAGATCTGTCCCCTGTCAGTATTGTGGCAACAAGTTCTCCTATGTACTCTGAGATGGTTTAGATTCTCAAAGTCTTTGGCTAAAGCGATTGATTGATTAGGGATCGGTTCCCTAGATCAGATCAATAGAGTAAACACATGTTGTGTAAGAAGCATAGTCGCCTACTCAAAGATGGGAACCAATACCCAATTCCATGCCCTAGATTAACGCTGGGAGATGGTTGACGGAAGTACCATACCTGTATGGAACTTGTAGCCTAAATGCCCACACCAACATTCACTTAGTCTCTATTTCAATGGATCGTTGTTAGACGGCCACCCATGGTGAGGGGCTTTTCTGATTATTTAGTTAATCATAAATAATTAATTAAGTTTAAATTTAATTAATTGTGTGGGATACAAGACCACGTCTAGCTAAGGATGAACCTAAAAAATCACATACAAATCATTGTGGAAGTGGGTGGAATTAATTTATAATTAATTCCGAAAGAAACAAATTAATTTTAATTGGATTAAATTAATTCATGGAGAAAATAAATGATTGGATCATTTATTTGGGATAATCCATTGGATGGATGGCCTGCGAATTTAATTAATTAAATTAATTATATTTTGAGCTTAGCCTTTTAAATTAATTGAATTAATTTAAAATAGGCTTGAGCTAATTAATTAATGAATTGTATTCATTAATTAGTTAGTAGATGGGCTTGTCTAATTAGATTGAATTCATTAAATAGTGGAGATGGACTTAAATTAATTAGTTGGACTAATTAATTATTGATCTTGATTAATAAATTTGAATTTATTAATTAGTTATATCTGGGCTTGTGTATATTTAATAGATTACATATTTATATGGATTTTCTATTGGATATTTATGTAATTGGATTAAAGAAATTCAATAGATTAAGTAATAGGTTTGAGTTAATTTATCGGACAAATTAAAACAAGTCCGGTCCAAATATTAATGCCCTAGCTGCCACTTGGAGTATGTGTGTGAGTGGGACTCCTTGATACACTTAGCCACCTATTTCAGTTGCACAAGGAATGAGATTTATTTTGGGGTGATCATATATCCAAACTTGAATGAGATACTGGTGATGTCTAAAACCAACTATATCCTCTCCATGGATACATGTATACACACTTTGTGGGATATAGGTGTGTCTCCCTCCACTAAGAGATTCTCCAAAGAAAAGAAAAAACTAAGTAGATTTGTTTTGAGGTGCTCGGTCTTCTCGTCTCTCGTCTCTAGTCCATCTCTTCTTCTCCATGAGTGTTTTTAATGTTCTTCTTGAATTAGATTCAAGTTGAGAACAAAGAAAAATTCGGATACACTAATTAATAGTGTAGTACGGAATTCGTTTCTTCCACCAATTTAGCCCTTTCTAGCAAGAGGGTTAGATCCATCTTCTCGGTGTGGTATGGACCAACTTTAGAGGGGTTCTACACTTGAACCCTTTAAGTAAACGCATCCAAAAAAATAAGAGTCAATGCAAGTAGCCGAATAGAAAACAAGAAAAGATATTTTTCTGGTTACTTTTCTTTTCTGTTCGTATTTATTTTCATTTGCTAGCTTTATTATACGCATATTTATTTATACTTTATGCATCTTATTAAGTACCAAGCATCTGGGATGATAAAAGGGTACACCCCTTTGATCCAATTTTGTTCCGTTTATTATTTTAAATTACCATTTTTTATGCTTCTGCCGTGTTCCCGAGCCGATCCACAACCTTTCAATCTATGCCCACCATCCACAATGACATAATATGTGACGCTACTACCTTCCATTTCCGTACGAGTCATGGCACGTTTGAAAGTAGTGGAAAGATGTACCATCATTATAAACAAATGAATATTTTCAATGTTTCCCTGTCTGACGAGTCGTGGAGACAGTTGAAGAAAATTCTTGATAGATGGGTTTGGAGACTCCAAATTAAAATATTAGTCTCATAATGGATTGAACCAAATGAGTTTGATTATCCAAGCCTTCCATTCGTAGTGGCGTAGTATGCGGCGCTACCACCTTCCATTTTGTGGTTCACGAGTTGTGGCGCGTTTGTGAGTAGTGGAAAGCTATACTATTCCTATGAACGATGAATTTGTTTCACTATTTCCCTTTCTCACGAGTCGTGAGGGGCGATCGTTTGAAATAATTATTTGGTTGATGGGGTTCTGTGAAAAGTGAAGAAAAAATTTTTGGGGATCTCACGGAGTTGAGAATGGTAAAAGTTACCTCTCACAAACAGAAATATATGGCTTTTTCCCCAAAAATCCTCTCGTTTGTCCTCTGAACAAATATCATAAACATTGACAATATTATGGTAAAGTTTAGTGATGGCTATATTTTGATTCAGACCAAGTTATGATGAGATCGTTAGTTTATATTATGTTGCTCTTACAGTAAAATTTATATTTTTGCCATTTCTATGTTCTTCCATTGTTTAGATATGTGGTCTGTGTTTACACTTAGAATGCAAATGCACTAATAATGACTGAAGTGGCCAAAAAAAAGCAAGGCCATTGTTTGTTGCTAGTTTTGACTGGTAATTTGGATTAATATTATAACTTCATTCTAAATATATCCCCAAACTTCAGGTTTGTACTTCTTTAAGCACATTCATTTGTATGTAAAAGAGATATGCTGATCTGAAGAATAACAGAACCACCAATGACACCTTCAGTTTCGACTAGATGCTCACTGAAAAGGTGTGTTCATCGGCTATTATGAGTTTTTAAATGAGAAAATGATACTAGTAATATTATAGTTTAGCATTATAACAAATGTACTGTTTTTTTGGAACTTCTTTCTTAAACATTTTATTATAAGTCATGTTTCTCTCATATGGTTAGTGAAGTATTGTTGTGGAATTTTAATTGATGAAAGCTGATTTTGATACAAATTGCCCTTATCTTGTTGCTGGGCCACCTTAGCCTCATGTACTAAATGTCATCCTTTCAATTTATTTCCTTGTTTCCATGTTCCTTATGCATAGGAAAATACTGCAGTATATTTGTTGTATGCACATGCTCGGATCTTACCTATTGTCTATATAAACTATTCCTGTTTGGAGCCTAAACTGTTGGTTTTAAATGGTTAAACGTGAAAATCCGTCATCTTTATTGTATTTTCTTCTTATTCGTAGCCTTCATAAAAATTACATTTCATATTGACTCTTTAAAAAGAAAATACACAAATATGCTTGTATATAGTTTGTATTAAACCCCATACACACAAATATGCTTGTACATAGTTTGTGTACCAAACTATTGATTTGAGATAATTTTTTTAGTTTTTGATACTTAGATAGGATTAGCTTGATGAGATATGTGAGGAAATATTAGGCATAGAGTTCCTTATCTTTTGCATTGCTAGATTGATTCTATTTTATGCTATTTTCTTACTTACAAGTCATAAGTGCTAGTTTTATGAATAACTGCAATTATATTTCATATTTATCTAGCTCACAACTAACTAGAGAGCTGCTAAAACGGGGTTTCTATTGGTTGAAGCTGCTGTAAATTTTAAAAGTGCACAAGGGTAAGTGTTTCATAGAGTTATACAAGAATTCAAAACAATGTGCAAATTATTTTAGATCTGATTGATGCTTTGATTCTCCAACTTGACTAAATATGCTTGACTGGTGCATTGATTCTCCAACTTAACTGATTGATACATCTTATGAATATTTTATTATATAAGTATGAATATCATAATTGCTTCTCCATTTCACAGACTGATACAATAGGCTCAATATGTTGAACGGAGGTTGCAAAGTGCTGGCAGTAGTGTTTTTGCCTCTATCATGCTGAACAGAAACACAAATGCTGCTCCGTTCGACGACAATGTTGCCTCTTTCAGTATGACAAAGACAAGACCATATTAACGGAATTGCTGCAGGAAAATTATTTTTCTGAAGGAGAAACATAGAATTTCTGTAGCAGAAAATCGAATTTCTACAGATATTTTGCAGAAATTTTTTGCTGCAGAATTTTTCGATTAGGCTTCAGAAAATTCTGCAATATTGAATTTTCTGCTGCAGAATTGAATATTTTTGCAGAATTCTACAGCAGAAAATTGATGCAGAATGGCAGAATATTTCTACAATACATAATTGAATATGAAAATTTCTGCAGAATGGCAGAAATTTCTACAGTATTCTGCAGAAATTTTCTGCTGCAGAATTGAGTATTTCTGCAGCAGTAAATTCTACAGTAGAAACTTCCCGTAGCGCATCGCCGAAGGTACCTATTTTCCTGCTATATTTAGCCGACAAAGGCAAGCGTCCCTGAATCCTTGGTTTAATATTATTCAACTATCTAAAATTAATGTAATTCCTTTTCTCAATATTTGAATGAATATGAAATAGTAGCGGTATAGAGGAGAAGACTTTGAAATGGATAAAAGTTGGATTGGTGTAGCTGATTGTCTATCCGGTGAATATGTACACGGGGTTGGAAAGTTCATAGAATTTGCATTATTTGGGAAGGAATATGGTTCTAGAATTTGTTATCCCTATTGTAAATGTCGAAATCGCTTTAGCAAGACCCGTGAAGATGTGATGTTACATTGCCTTAGGGATGGATTTGAACATACATATACTAACTGAACTTGTCATGGTGAAATATACGTTCCATTACAGACGAGTGAAGATAATGAATTCCCCACCAATGATCATGGGGATGACATGGCTAGCATGTTACGAGATGCAATGAGAATTCCAAATGAAGATCATATGAACAATGATCATCATCTTAATGGAGCTGATGCAGAAACAAAGAGGTTTTTAGATTATTGTGAGATGCCGAGAGTGACTTGTTCCCAGGATGTAAAAAGCAAACAATTAAGCTTTATTTCTCGATTATTGCAGCTAAAATTTCTTTGCCGTTGGTCTAACCACTCGGTGAACTTGTTACTTGAATTGTTGAGAGAAACATTTCCTGACAATGTGGATTTGCCCTGCAAATTATTATGAAGCCATTAAGATAACAACTGAATTGGGCTTCACTTGTGAGGTCATTGATGTTTGTCCCAACAATTGCATGTTGTTTAGAGGTGAAGATGCAAAATCAGAAACATGTGACATTTGTGGTGAAGGTAGATACAAGAGTGAAGCTAAAAAAGTGGCAATAAAGCGCATGAAATATTTTTGCTTAAAACAATTTCACTTATGAGATGACATGCAGAGGAACGTATAGAGGATAGAGTACTCCGGCATCCAGCAGATAGCAAAGCATGGAAAGAATTTGATAAGAAAAATCCCAATTTTTGCTTGTGATGTCCGTAATGTTAGACTTGGTCTAGCCACAGATAGGTTCAATCCATATGGAATGATGAATGTGAGTTATAGCATATGGCCAGTTGTTCTTATGACATACAATCTACCTCCTTGGCTTTGCATAAAGCAACCTTCGTTCATATTATTTGTGGTCACTGACGATCCGAAGGGACCGGGAAATAAAATAGATGTGTTTCTGCAACCTCTAGTTGATGAGCTAAAGGAGTTGTGGCATAAAGGAGTGCCGACTTATGATGCTTCCTGTGGTGAAATGTTCCAATTGCATGCTGGACTACTGTGGACTTTTAGTGATTTTCCGAGTTATAGTAACATACCAGGTTGTCCTAAAAAGGTGTTTATGCTTGTCCTAATTATGGTAAAGATACACGCTCCGAATCTCTAAAAAATGGTCATAAGTTTTGTTATTGTGGTCATCGTTGTTTCTTACCTTTAGGACATCGACTACGTAGGGATAGAGTATCATTTGATGGGATGATGGAATTGAGTCCCAAGCCACTGCCACTCTCAGAGATTGAGTTACTACAACAGTTGGAGAATGTACATACGGAATACAAGAATGAAGATTTGAAGAGGAGATTGGGGACAGAAGGTGACAATCGTAAAGGAAAAAAGAGAAAGGTTGATGGAAGTGCAGAAACCTTTAGGAAGAAAAGAAGTATATTGTTTGAGTTGCCATATTGGTCGGGGAATCTTGTTCGTCACAACCTCGATGTCATGCATATTAAAAAAACGCGTGTGAAAATGTACTCTTTACCTTGTTGGGTGTTAAAGGTAAGACAAAAAACAATATCAATGCGAGGAAGAATCTCCAAGTTATGAACATTCGGAGTTCTTTACGCCTAATTGCACGACTTGTTGGAGGGTATTATTTGCCTACCGCATCATTCACCATGAGTACCATTGAAAAGAAAATGTTTTGTAGTGTGCTAAAGAGTTTAAGGCCTCCTGATGGATATGGTTCCAAGATCTCCCGTTGTGTACAATTAGAGAAACTTACCATATGGGGTCTAAAGAGTCATGAAAATCATATTCTCATGCAAAAACTCTTTCCAATTGCTGCACAAAAAAGCATTATTGAAGAATGTAGTTGATGTTTTAATAGACTTAAACAACTTTTTTAGGGTATTATGCTCTAAGGTGAATTCTAAACTTGATTTGGAGAAAACTCAAGATCGAATTGTGCTCACTCTTTTCCATTTGGAGAAAATTTTCCCACCATCCTTCTTTGACATAATGGAGCATTTACATGTACATTTGGCAGAAGAGGCATTGCTAGCGGGTCCTGTTCAATTTCGATGGATGTATCCTATTGAGAGGTATCACAATCGTCATCTTTTTAATTTTATATGTCGTGAATTAGAACGCGTGAACTATCTTTTTAAAAGATCTCATATTATTCCTCCAACTGTTAATGTATCTATCTACACTTAAGAGGTATGTGCGCAATCAAGCACGTCCTAAAGGTTCAATTGATCGAGGTTATTTGATGGAAGAATGCATGAACCTCTGTTCTAGATACCTTAATGATATGGAAACTAAGGAAAACCGACCACCTCGCAACTACGATGGAGATAATAACATGGGTCCGGGATTACATGGAGGAACAAGGTTTATCGTTGATAAAGATACATTGCTTAAGATTCATCGTTATGTGCTATCAAATATCGATGTAGTTGCACCATATCATGAGTAAGTGAAGTATGAGAAATGTACTTTGATGATTGTTTTCATTTCGTAATAAAATTACAGTAGTTATTTCACAAACATGCATAATACATTATGCAACAATTAGAAGGGAAAAGCCACGAGCAACACCGAGAGAAATCCAAAATATCCACAGTCAAACTTTTGTTGTGTGGTTTAGATCTTATGTAAGTATATTTAGTGTTCATGTGTAGTAATAAATTAAATTAATTCATATAAATTATGATGTTCTACTTCATGACAAATATAGGTTCAAAATTTGAGAAGAACAACTGAGTCAGATGTTTCGATTGAATTAATTGCTCTAGCTGATGGCCCTATTCCACATGCAAAGAGATACAGTTCATGCATTGTCGGAGGATGTCGATATCGTGTGAAAAGTAAAGATATCGATAAGAAAACTCAATGTAGTGGGGTGGTCGTTAATGCCAATACACTGAGCTTTGCTAGTGCCAAAGATTTGAATCCTCGCATTAGAATTGTGTCTTATTATGGAGTTCTAAAAGATATTTTTGAAATTCATTATTCAAAAGATACTCAATTTTTTATGTTTGAATGTGACTGGGTTGACAACGAAAAGGGGCTTAAACAAGATGAGTTCAAGTTTACGCTTGTGAACTTCAATCATTTGATGTACACTAAGAATTACCTACTGATGAGCCTTTTGTGTTAGCAAGTCAAGCTCAACAGGTCTGGTACATTCGTGGCCCGTCTGAGGCAAACTAGAGTGTGGTTATAACAATGGCAATGAGAGATAATTATGATGTCAACTCAACGATTGAAGCTGAGCCACATAGTAGGCTGCAATTGGATGATAACATTCCTACTCGGAATGAGGATGTATGTTGGGTGAGGGAAGGGGTAGAAGGATTGTTTGTTGATGAGACAATGACAACGGTTAAAAATTGTGAAGTGGGAAATGATATTGAATTAGAAGATGATGTTTGATATGATTTAGTTAGTTTGTAATGACAATTATCTTGTTTAATGTATATATTATTTTGTTGATTACTTCCATGAACACTTACTCTCTTTTAATACTTGGTTATACAATCTTAGTTGCAATGCTATTAATATATACTTCAGCTAAATTGAAATTTTTTTGTTACTCCTTTACAGGTATGGGTAAGAAAAAGAAGAGCACGCATGGGAAAACAATGTTGGAGATCATGGAGACGAAGAAGAAAAAAGATAACTCCAAGAAAAAGGGTTGAATCAGAGGAGTTCATAGATTCTTCCATTCCTGCCTTTCCGAGTAGATCACAAACTCGCACAATGGGAGAAATCATCGCAACGAAAGGGAAAAAGTCTGAGCATCAGGTGCCTCACTCTCCAAGCAGACCTCATACGTGTTCTTAGCAATAATTGCACTCCTCTCCAAGTAGGCCCAAGGCATGTCTGACCAGCAGTTGTACTCTTCTCCAAGTAGGCCACAAATACGTTCTCAGCAACAGTTGCACTCCTCTCCATGTAGGCCTGAGGCACGTTCTCAGTAGCAGTTGTACTATTCTCCAAGCAGGCCTCATACGCGTTCTCAGCAACAGCTACACTCCTCTCCAACAACAGTAAATGAAATGCCATTAGAACTAAATAGCTCTACAGGTATAAGTACCACAGGTATCATTTACGGCATTAAGAATAACATGCACTTTTTGTTGACATTTTTATTAATGTCTTTTATTTTATTGTTCTTTTGGTAGTACCTGCTGATTGTAATGAAAAGGGGTTGATGATTGTTAAGAAAAGAAGAGGTTGTGCTCAATTTTCGAGAGGATGGGACACGTGAAAGAAATTAGAAGTTACATTGGACAGGAATCAAAAAGTGATCGGGCCTGATGTAAATCACTACAAATGGCAATTGGATGTATGGCTCGTATAGGTGTCAAATTACCATTGAACTATATGGAGTTCCACCATATTCCATAATGTTTGAGAGACATGGCTTGGGAGGAGCTGGAGGTTGGACTATTATTCTCGTTCATATTCACTTTTCATACTTTTATGTATTTAATACTTGCACTATCTATTTTTACGCTAATTGTTAAAACATTCTATTTTAGCATAATACCACTTTACCTCCCGAAGCAAAGAGTGTAGTCTTGGCAGATCTCAAGTTAATATGTAGAAGGTGGAAGCATGAGATTAAAGTAAAGTACTTCTTGCCACACATTGATGACCTGAAGTTGTTGTCACAGTCGCCAACTGAGTGTGTAGAACAAGATCAATGGAAGGAATTGGTGATATATTTGACAAATGAGGATGTGCAGGTAAATTTACGTCACATGTACCATTTTACCTAAGAATGTAAAGAGATATTATAAGTCACTGCAATTCATGCATTATTTGACAGAAAATTGCTAGGAAGAATGCGGTAAATGTTTCCAAGAAGCAATGTCTTTATAAAACTGGGAGGACTTCATTTGCAGTTATGGAACAAGAGGTATGGTTTCCTTCTACTTGACTCCTTATTCTTTTACGAGTGTTTTAAATTTAAATTTATAATAATTTATACCCTTCATTTTTCTACAATGGTTTGTTAGATGATGATGAAAGGTATGGACCAAGCATCCTTGATGTTTGGCTGGAGTCTCGCTCTCGTGGGAAAGACATTGAGGATGATGACACGTTGGACTTACATGTAAGTTTGTTCTCTTTACCTACATGGTTGGAGTGTTATTGATATTGTGTTTGATATAAATGAGTGTTGTTGGATGGTTTTGTGTTGTTGAAATTCAATGAGTGTTGTTGGATGGTGTTTTCGTGTGGTTTGATTTGAAGAGTGTTGTTGGGTTCGAATAGTATTGTTGGATGGTGTTTTTGTGTTGGTTGATTTCAAGGAGTGTTGTTGGATTGTATTTTCGTGTTGTTTGATTTGAAGCGTGTTTATTTTTTGTTGCATCTATGCTGGAAACTTTATTGTTTTTCTGTGCAGAAATAGTGTTTTTTGCAGCAGAAATTTTGTTTTTTCGCAAAAAAAATTTTGTTTTTTTGCAGCAGAAAAATAGAGAAAAACCTCTGTTTTCCTGCTGCAGAAAAAGAAATACAATGTTCTATTTTTCTGCAGCAAAAATTATTTTCTCTGTTTTTCTGTAGCAGAAAAATGCAGAAAAATCTGTTTTTCTGCTGCATTAAAACATAACATTGTTTTAACACTTTTAGAAATTCTGTGTGGTCCTTATTATTTGAATGATGTTACACTTCTTTCCAGACACATTTCACTCGGGAGCTATCCAAGAAGCCTGAGTTAGAAAGGGACAAGGAATTTAAGGAACAATTTTCAAGAATGCAATGGGAGAGGGGAAATACAAAAAACTGACAAGAAGAACAGGGAAGCGAACAATTGAAAATGTGATTTCATCCATTAGCTTGGTACAAGAAAAAGAAGAACCGAAAATGCTTAAGGATGAACTGAATGAGGAAAGAGAGAAAATGAAACAAATGAAAGATGAATTCAATCAGGAAAAAGAGCATATAAGGATAAAAAATGAGAAGCTAACTTCATTAAGCCAGAAGTTGGAAATGCTCATAGGTCAACTCCCCACAGTGTCTTCTATGTTAACTCAAGTAACTAAATGTTAGTTTATACATATGTATATATATGTATATAAAATCTTGATGATTCTATCACAATTAATTCATGGGTTCCGGATGCATCACACTTGCAACGATCGAGTTCGAGTGGATTGAGATATGCAACGACCGAAGTATTCTATTTATTTGCTAGTTTTTTTTTTTTCAACTCTCTTTAATGCTTTGATTATGATACTTGATTTAATGCAGGTGGTTGGTGAAAGATCGAAAAAAAGGAAAACTCATTGCTGATTATACTAAGGGTTTGAATGTATGTATATTACATTGAAAGTGTTTTTGAGGAATGAATGTGTAAGCCTCAGTATTAATGTACTAAAGATGATCAAATTATTATTGAATCTTTTAAATGCAAATTAGGGCGAAGGTTCATTTATTTTGTCATTAGATATCCAAAAAAATTGTTGTTGAAAGAGTTGTGGTTGGTATAATTGGCCAAGAGGGGGTTCTACCTGGATTTGTGAGGGTATATATTGGGAAGCCTCACATTACTAATGAGAAGTTGCAACGGCCTAGTAAAGATGTTACCACCATTGGAGATGTTGTTAACCAATGTGTCTATTGGGAGTTTGTCAATGTAAGAAGTTACTTATGCATGTCTTTCGTTTCCCCTTCAACTTTATATACTTTTCTTTGTACTTTTGATTTATTTCAATTTTGTGGTTAAAATATTTCAGGTCATAGAGATTTGAACAAGCCGAGGAGTTACTTTTTTTTGTCAAATTCATGTATTGGCCAACAATGGGTTCTAGTATATATGCAACTTTAACTTTTTTGGCTAATGACTGTGTAATTTGAACATGTTGGAATAAGGAGATTGTACTTTTTGTCCCAACTTATTAGATATGTAATATGTGCTATGCAGGTACAAATATTAGTTCTATATCATCTGCAAGTTATTTTTTTAGATATATTGATAATTTAATAATAGTTTCAATTATTAATATAATTAAGATTATCAAAAATTAAAATAATAGATATTGTAAACAACATCAGGATACCTTTTATAAAAATGCATTTTCAAGTCTTAGTTTTTTGCTACATCAAAATCGTCGTAGTAAAAGTTAATGCAACATTTTATTGTTACAGTTAGAGGTCCATAGCAAAAGATGATGATTTTGGTTGAAATTTTTGTTACGACTTTGTTGTTGTAACGAAAGATACTATACTCGTAGCAAATGCCAGGTAATGGCTACGACTCGACAACTGTAACAAAAGGTCGTTATTTTTGCTATTATATTTGTTACGAAAATGATATCGTAACAAAAGCACTTTTTTCGTAGCAAAAAGGTAATTGCTACGAATATTGTCCGTAGCAAAGCATTTTCTACGCCCGTATAGACTACGGTAGAATTCGTAGCAAATCCGTAGCAAAAACATTTTTGCTACGAATTTCGGCATTTCGCTACGATTACTGCATTGTAGCCAGAAGTCTTTTTCTTGTAGTGACTAAACATGATTATCTGCTTAATTCTCTATGAAGAGCTTGTGTAAGGTTTTCCTATATCCTTGGTATCTATTGAGATAGATCTCGAAAGATCCAAGAAAAGACCAAATTTCGAACAAAGTCTTGATGCCCTAATGTCATTAAGAGGCATCATGAGACATACGCCAGTGATGGTCAGTGCGCTAGACTGTCTATGACATCCTTTAGTTCTTCAGAAGAACTAAGGATTTGGTGAGTAGATAGTGATAGAGGATTGATATTGGAAAGAATATAGAGATACTCATTTCAATATCATGGTTGAGCGTAATTTATTTAAAATTGGTTATGTTGTTCATCTGAATTAAAGAGTTGTCACTTAGAAAGGGTTCTAAATGGGATACAAAAACGTCTTTGCGATATAAGTCGAATTCATTGCAGTTTTTGAAACTACAACAAAGTCTACATTCGAAGGTTGGATGTGGCACCTAGCACTGCGAAGCCAGTGGTCATATGCTGATAACAACTGGGCTATTGCGCAAGCATGAAAGGTGAGACCTCATCATAAACCCAAACACACAAATGTGAACGGATCTCATTACATTGAATACAAAGAACAAAGTGGATTTGCTAACCTACCCCATTGGATTGCCCATATGCTATATCTTGAGAAGATGGGCTTAGTCGACAGGGGTAATTGACTTTAGGTCAAGTTGAAGATTGCTGGAATAGGTGACTGGCAAGCTATGAGTCAGCCCAATGTTATCTAAGGTATACGACAGTCTTATTCAATGTAGTGTTAATGCAATGAATAAAGTACAATTCGTTTGGCTAGTCTTTGCCGTGTTAACTTATCTCTTTATATGCATGTCTCGGACAAAGCCCACAGACCGTTCGTAACTAATGAAGTTGGGTCAGGCATATGATGGTGATCATGAAACTAAGTTTCTAAGGTTGGTCTGGAATGTTCCAAGTTAAGAAACCCAAGACTGCGAGACTCAACATCGAGGGTTGTATTAAGACTTGCACTAGGTTGTATTAAAATGATGGGTGACACATTTCATTAATGACAGACGTGTGACACTATACATTATTAATGGGTAGTTGACAAAGAGTTGTCAAACCGACTGAATTAACTCGCGAGTTATTATATGGATGCCCAAATAGCATGATCGGTATGACTGAAACTCCTCGACTTCGATAGTACAGGATTTAGTCCTAAGAATTGAAGACCCATAGTAGCCTCATGCATTGGAAACTGTATCTGGGTTTTGACAAAGGGTGACGTGTTCTGACGTAGTCACTATAAGCCTTGTTCCAATACAGTAGAAACACGTATAATAGCTAGTGAGTTCCAGATAGGATCCATCGTCTATCATGAGATGATAGTGATCTCCTATGTATTTTTAGACATCTTAAGCTCTGGAAAGTGATGGTCCATATCCATCGATCAAATAGGAAAAGGGGTTTCTATGTTGATTGAGTGACACTTATTAGAGTTGATACAGCTGTCTAGTCTGGGATGGGATATCTAACTTCATGCCCTAGAGTAAAAGACCATGGGATAGCTAATGGAAGGACCGTACTTTTATGTATTCGAGAGCCTATAGGGTGACATCATATTCACCTTTTTGTAGGAATACTTCTTACTACTCCGGCACTGCAACACCAAGTCTGCACTCTGTAGTGCGGGGGGCGGTGGGGTGATGATAACTCCTCAAATATTTTTTTTCTCAAGCCCAAAGCTATGGAGGTGGGCCCCCAATAGATAGCTTAGCCAACTCCACCCTGTTGGCCTATGAACAAGGTATCAAGTCCATAGTCCATCTGCTTTACTTACTTGGCAAGCCCAAAAACGAGCCCAATCAACAGGGTGACCCAGCGGACAACAAGGCTGGCACGTCACAGTTAGCATTTTTTTATATAATAAGACACATCATATCAAAATCTCTAACAAACTCCTCCAAGATGGTGGAAACCAACCTGCTCGCAGTAGGTAAAGCAGAACCCGCAGAAATTAGGCTGACTGGCAATACTTGTTAAAACAGCTATAACTTCCTCAAGATAAGTCTAAATCGCAATCTATTTTTTTGTTCGTTATCTAACTCACGCAGCTTCCCTGGCAGTGTATCACAAACTACAACCACTTCCGAAATTCACTCTTCATCGGTCTATAAATAGAGGTCATTATGCAGCCATAACGGTAGCAAGTATCCTATACTATCATACTCTTTCCGCTCTCAATTTTCAGCTATCTTTCAACATATTTTTGTTCTCCACGACTTTTATCACTTTGTCATCATATTTTAACTTTATTCTCAATATATTTCAAGTTTCTCAATTTTTTATCTCTTAAATCAGTTTATGAGTTAAGCATCGGATCGCTAACCCCTATTTTGCAGGTTAGTCATCCTTTGATCTTAAGATTTCACTGAAGATTCTTTGATCCTTGTGGACTCAGGTATGAATCATCGATCATAATGAGGACATTGAGATTTATCCTCCACCTTTGGATTTTGAAGACAATAGAACCCACTTCAACATCCTCCAAAATCCAACCTCGACCCGTGCTTGAGACCTTTATAATTGTCCATACTGAAGATAATGAGAAATTCAGAGACCAATGGCAATCTATGGGTGAGGCTATTAAACAGATAGCGTGAAAGATAGATTTTCTGGTAAAACATAATAAGATGTTTGAAGATGAAATGCCAAATAGGTAAAGTACTTTCTATTAGACAACCCGATATGCTTCTATTGGACCCAAAATGACCCCTAGGGAACACTAAAAGTCATTAGCTTAAGAAGTAGGGAGGTGGTAAGGAAAGAGAGTGAGGAGGGACAAGATGAAAAGCATGGGGATTAAAGAATTGAAAAAATCAGTCCAAGAGCACCATAGATTTGCTAAACTATCACAAAACCCATGTTACAATTGTTTTCCTCATTTTAAATTTCTCTCAGCATGTTGCTGGCCATAAATAAGCAACACTCAAATAAGCGTCAATAACCAATATATTAGGCCGAAAGCTAGCTAGAATACTTCTTCCCCAATCCAAAAAGAAAGGAACAAGACTTATATTTGTAAATGTAAGGGACTAAGGTGAAAAGAACAACAAAAAAGTTCAAATTCTGGTCGATTTTCGATGAAAAAATAGTCTAAATGACGAATTTAAGACAAAATTTAAACACATTTTACGAATACTAAATGAGAAAATAAAAATTAGGGATTAAAATAAATGCACCACATTTAAATGGACCAACTAATTGTATATACCCTAGTTTTAATTTGGATTTGGATTAATCATTGGCCAAGACATATAAAAAAGGAGATATTTTTATGCCATTAAACCTTAAGAAAAGTGGACTTCGTAAACTAAAATCTTGAGAGGATAACCCAATAATCTATTTGGGAATTTGGATTAGAAAATCCAATAAAAGTAGCTCCCTATAAGCTAGTGATTTGATCCAAATGGAAGTGACAAACTTAATACCCAAAATCAAATGATGAAACGAATGGGAAGGGCAGCGACATTGTGACAGCTTTTCCTTTTTCAAAAGTTACACTATTGAAGCAACCAACTTTTGGACATCCTTCTGTTTTGACGAAACATTGCAACGTGGCTCTTTCGGGGTTGTATCAAAGTTTTCATCTCTTTGTCACCATTATATGTTGAAAACATGTGATCATATCTTTAAAAAATTAAGAGATAATTACATTTAAACCCCTAATTTATAGTGTATTATAAAATTATTCTTATCTTTTGCATAATTATAAAACTACCCTTAAAAGTAAAAAGATAGGAGTAGTTTGTATAATAATTGATACATTGGGGGGTGTGTAAAGTGTGATTTTCTAAAAAATAGGGATGGTTTGTATAAATGATGCTTACATTTCGAGCGGATATATATATAATTATTTAAAAAATATGGATAATTTGTAAAAATAAACCATAATTAGGAGTGTAAATGTAATTATCCCTAAAATTAATTGTCATAAACTTAATCCTCCACAACTTTGTATTTTCACACCCAATTTGATGCTTTGGTGCTGGTCATGATCATCACAATTATGTGTCAACTTTTATTTATTTGTTTTCGTACATGCATGATTTATGTTTTGACTCCTCGATTTCTGTCCTTAAAAATAAGATCTGGATTTTAGCATATATATGGCATAATGCAAGCAAGTGAATTGCATGATAATTGCACTATGCTTTACTAAATACATTAAACTCTTTGAGGGATGTTCTTAATGATTAAGCTTATGATTTTAATGAATACATCTTGTGTCACTAGAAATAAAATTATTATTGACTATATTTTAAATGATTATAGCTAAAAATTGTGGTAAATAAACTTATATTGACTATAGTTAAATTAAATTGATTGCAAAAAACTAGTTTTTCTACCGTGAAAAACTTTTTTGGCCACAATTAAAAGCCAAGGAAAATGTTTTGGCCACCTTCGCGAAAACTATAGTAAACAATCGATGTGTGCCCGCCGTGGTCAATGATCACTATATGCTACGGCTATTTATTAACAACCATGACAATTAGTCATGATTAAATGTTGTATTTCTTGTAGTGTGCAAAGTTGGTTAATTGTGTAGATTAGATCGAAACCCCAAATGTTAGATTTAATTACACAATACGTTATGTTATTTTACAAATTACAACTACATTCCCTGAGGAATGTCATGTAAGTTTCGCTTAAGGGGTACGTTTTTGTAAGTTTTTGGGCCTTGAGGACGTATTGGTGTAAATTAGAAATTGCAACATCAAGAGGTGTGCGGATATTTCTTTTTTTTTTTTTTTTCAAAAGAGTGGGTGTTTGGGGTAAAATATTTTTTTTTAGTCCCGTTAAACAAGGTCAGACTCATTTTTGGTACCATTATTTATCTAAGTATAGGTTTTGGTCCGCATTAAAACCCAAATTCAGGCTTATTTGGTCCCAATAAGTCATGTGCACATGACTTATTAACTCCGTTTATGTTCATTAGAAAATTCTAGTAATTATCGGGATCAGATAAGCGCAAAATTCAGGCTTATTTGGTCCCATAAGTCATGTGCAGAGCATGAATGAATGACTTATTGGGGACTAAATAAGCCTGAATTTGGGTTTTAAGGGGGACCAAAACCTACACTTGGATAAAATAATGGTACCAAAATGAGTTTCGCCCAAATTAAACGGGACTTAAAAATATTTTATCACTGGAGTATTTGTATAATTAGAAACTAATTAGTCCTTTAGGGATTGTTCAATGCAATTTACTCATGACAATTTATAATTTGTGTATACAATATTGTTAGGAAGTTAAAAGAGCATTTGATTGAGGATTTGGATTTGAGAAGAATGAATTGGAAAAATGATTAATCACTCAAATTTTTTAAAAAATAAAAATTGAAAATCATTAGTATTCAATCAAACTAATTCAGAATTGAATTAAAAGATTTTGAAACTCTTTAAATTTAAAATTATTCAAGAGAAAAACTCAGTTTTGTTATTAAAGAATATGAAATCCATTTATGAATTCGTTGGATTCAAATAAAATTTTGTAATATTAGAATATTAAAGAATTGGCGAGAGCAATTCCTTTTTATTTTCTTAATTTTATGATCGTTGCAGAATGAAATAAATGCTGCAAGTTGCAGTTATCATATGATTAGAAAGACATCATTCTTATATATTTGCGTCGTAAATTTACAGTCGAAATAATTAAAAATTTAATTCTAGAATAACATTGACCTCTGCATGAATTTCAGATTATAAGGGTCTAAATTTCAAGTGGTTGCTTGACCTAAGTAGGAATATAATTCATTAGAAGATAATTGGCGGTTGAATGCATGATTTACGGGCTATAAAGCAAAAAATATTTTGCAAAGAAAACTCTGATGTTTCTCGATATCCTCAAAAATCTACTTTGATGCCTGATATTGGCACGTGCCCCACATCAGTTGTAGATGAGAAATTTGCACAGGATGCAAGTTGTAAACTCATATATTTAAATCAAAATCTCATATTAGGGTGTAAATGGGTAGGATCAGGCCATAGATCATTTTAAAAATTCATACTCAGATCCAATGAATATAATTATATTCAAATTCATATCAGATCCAGACCCAATAAAAATATATAGATTGGTCTGGGTATGGTCTCTACTCATCAAGACCATGGGTTATGTACCCAATTTGGACCCAAAAAAATATTTCTATTTTTACTATTTAATTGGATTATTATTTATCAATCTATCTAAATTCAAGTAAACAAATTTAGAAAAGCTTAAGACATTCATAAAAATATTTTATCATGTAATTCTAACCATGTATATTTTTTAATAATAATAATTGAATAATTAGTTTTAATAAATATATTAATTATGCTAGGTATATTTTTCAAGTTCTTGATAGGCAATAATGTTTGATTGAAGTTATAAATTGAAGCTCAAAACTTTATATAATATTAAATTTGATTGCTATTAAATATGTAAATTTAGTATTTCATTAGATTTTTTTATAATAAAATGATATATTCTTTAAAAAGCCTCTATCGAAAAAGAGGTTATTTGTGAATTGATTTAAGTAATGTTGAATTATTTTGATAATTCTATGTAAAAAAATTAAAAAATTAAAAAATTAAAAGTGTATTGATAAATCTAATGTATATAGTAAAAGATATAGTAAATTTTTGCTAATTCAAAACCCAACTTTATATTTTTTATAACCATTTATTATAATCATCAAATATAAATAATTAATCTATTTCGCCTTACTTTGGTGATTTTGATTTAAATAAATTTGTGTTGAATATGTATCTAATATACTTTATCGTTTTTCTTTAATCTAAAATTTATTTAGCCTTTTTTTAAATTATCTCGTCTTAAATAAAACTATCAAATATTATCCAACAATATTAAAAAGAAAAAAAAAAGAGAAAAAAATTATTGGGTCTAGACCTACCCGGACCCAAACACTGGTCCAAAGCAATAGCATTGGGTCTAGAGACCATTGGGTTTTGAGGGAGTTGAATGGGGTATAGGTAGTATTTAATAGTATGGGTCTCTATTGGGCATGGTCTAGGTAGGGTAAGACCCTACCCATTGATATCCCTACCTCATATACTTAACAAAGTTTTTTTCAAACATAAACCCGTGAAGTTCCGTTTAATAGAGGACACGAAATGTGTAGCATCCCGCATCATTTAGCGTTATCTTTGATAAGGAAGTCATGTGTCCATCTAAAACCCTTATTTAGGAGACTGGTGATGTTAGTATGTGTTCCACATTGACTACATACATGCAGAAGAAGTTGCCTATCATGTAATTATTTAGCTTCAAGACCATCTTCCTATTAAAAAGCCGTTATAGAATATAATTATGAGACTCGTGGAGTCAGAATAGACAATATCTTAAATCACATAACACCAATCAAATCGAACATCACATCAATATATACGGAAACAAACAATCTTCGAATAATATGTGAATCTAAATTCAAATATCTTTGTAGGTACTAGGAACAAAACTTTTCTAAAATACGCATTACCCTAGCATCCGTTTATTTGTTGGGAATAGACTATGATATTCAAAATAAGAATTGCAAGGAAATTGATTGCTAGAAATCATAAGTCCATTACAAATATATTTAATACCATAATAACATAAAAATAGTGTGAAATATATTTATATTCGCAGATATTCAAGGAAAAGTAAAACTAAATACCATTTGTAATATCAAGATGTAAGATTCCTGATTTTCCTAATGCATATTTCCAATTTTTGAAATTTTATTTCTTCTCGATTTTAAATTTTTATCTAACCAAGACAAAAAAGTATGATAGCCGACTATTAAATTCCCCAAAAAATATGCCTGTCAAACAATCTGAAATTAAATTCCAGTATATATCCGACATGGATGCATGCTATATAAAAATGTCATCAAGATAGATGCATGAGTCACAATTTCTATAATCACTAAATGTTGGCTGGCCTGCTTTAACCTTTCTCTTAATTCTACTAAATAAATGAATATATTAATACTTTCTTAATTAGCTTTAATTAATTCATGCCATAGTGCAAGATGATGTGAACGGTACTTTGAAGAAATGGGCCACTTCATTGGAAATTCTTATTATTATTTATTAAAAGTATTAAATCAATAGTACATACTGCTCCAATGATTGGGAAGAGAAACCGTCAACTTTGTGTTTGTCTTCTAGTAAGATTTTCCAGTGTGGAATACTTCTCATTTTTGGTGCCTTTGCTGTTTGGTTTCCCTCTCCGTTAAACCAATTTTTCTTGCTAATTAATTCATCTATTATTAGATCCATATATACATTTTTAGAGTATCCATTTCTATGTCAGCAGTACTATAATAATAAATAATATTAGCAACGGAATATAATTAATTGATAGTTACAAAAATATATAATTAAGTGAAAATAATTTTGATTTTGAGAGAATGTAAATTTCATAAATGTAAACATAATGTACAAACTAGCAGTGAGTGAGGGTGTGGGACAAACCCCACAAGGCCCTTTACCTGACCGCAAACAAAGGAGCAAAGACATCTAGCCAATATATCAAGTCTACACAATCCTGCACAATCTATAGAGAACCGATGCTTGGAGGCTCGGTTGCAAATTTTCACTAAGTATCCTGAGTTGGATCTGTTCGATCAGTAGTGCTACCTTCTTTGGGGAAGATATGGTATTCTGAAAGTGCTGTTGATTTCTTTCCATCCAGACACGATACACAAATGATGTCAAGCATGCTATGTTGGCCAGTTTTAAGTAATTGGCACCTCGCATATCTATGAGCCCAAGAAACCGCAAGCTTCCACAGACGGGAGGGCCAACGAAAACCACAACATTATGCTGGAGGATTATCAAGCACCAACAGGAAAACTTGCATTCAAAGAAAAGATGAGTTGTGGGTTCAACCTCCTGCATATCACAAATGATTCAAACAGGGTCAGGAATATGAAGCCAAGGCTTGTCTGCAGTAGACAGGTTGCCCAAGATCGCTAGCCAGAGTATGAACTAGTTTCGCACTATTTGAAATGGAGCCCAGAACAAAAAGAACCAAGGTGCCCGAGCAACATGAGGCCAGAAGAGTGAGTATGTTGAAGCAGTGTTGAATTGACTAGAGGGGATCTTCCATGAGATGTCGCCTTCCTCATCAATAGGGGGAATGCATGTACTATAACCTACATAATTGGGTGAAGGCCAAGACCAGGAGCCATCATGAATAACAACAGAGATCCTAGAGTCTATGAGGAGTCCGATATGAGAGGCAGCCCGAGGGAATAAGTCAACAAGAGGACCTAAGGGGTGCCATGGATCAACCAATAACACAACATTTCCCCTATCCCAATCCTGAATTAGATCATAGTCAAGATAGATTACCTGAGTCTGAGGAGCTTCTTCCGGCTCCATGAACCAAATGCCCCTCTCGCAGCCCAAATGGATGTGCCCTGCAGCCTGAATCGCTTAACCCTTGCACTGAAACAGACTGAGCGTTCACTGCAATCTCCCAAAGGTTCTTGGCTAAGAGAGCCTGGTTTGTAGCAAGTTGTACTATTGATCCCCAACCTTCCTTGATCCTTAGGTTGACACACTTGGTTCGAAGAGACCTTGGCATAGCTTAAACCTGAAGGGTCGTGCCATAAGAATTTTCTTAGCCTTGATACGATGGTGTTGATGATTCTCTTTGGCAAATTAAATGTCGATGACCAGTATACATGCATTGCACTCAACATCGATTTTAATGAGCTAAGTGCGAGCAGCAAACGAAAGCCCATAAGAGCTTCACCCTGCAAACTACGTATCTAATTGAGAAATAGAGGCTGGCAGTCAGCAATAATAAGTAGTGAGGCCACAAGTGGTAGAACCAAAATATCGCACAGCAAGCAACAAACTCTTGAAGTTAAGAATACTCTATAAGGCCTGCTTGCAAGGTAAGAGCAGGTTTAGAGAGGATGAGTTAGCTCTTTCCTTGATTGGCCTGGAGGCCAGATAGTTGAGCAAAGTCTTCTAAAACTTCTTTGAAGACGATGATTGATTAAACATTTACTTTATAGAATATCAATTCATCAGCAAATGAGCGCATTGTGAGTTGTAGTTCTTGGCACCGATAATGATAAGAGAAGCTCGCATCTTGCAGTATACAGGCCTGAGTTAGTAAGTGGAGCACCTCCATTATAAGCACAAACAGGTAGAGGGACAGGGGGTCCCCTTGCCGTAACCCGCGAGCCCCAAAGAAAAAGCCATGAGTATCCCTATTCAAACTAACATCGTAACTTGCAACGGTAACATATTCAATGATCCATGGCCTAAAAGTGTTAGGAAAGTTATAAAGCTTAGGAGATGTATGCACGAAATCCCAACTGACAAAGTCAAATGCCTTCCTTAAATCAACTTCCAGGGCGCACCTAGGATGGAGGTGCAACTAATTGTAACCAACGAAAAGCTCCGGGCCATGGGAACATTGTCAATGATTCGTCTTCTAGACACAAAGACATTCTAGTTGCACCCTATCATTTGGATCAAGCAACCATTTGAGTCTACTAACCAAGAGCTTGGTAATGCACTTGTAAAGTGCATTACAACATGCTATATGGCGATAGTCAGACACCCCTATTGGCAACTTCACGTTTGGGACCAAAGCTAAGAGTGTTGCATTAAGTTGTTTGAGTAGCCTACTATAAGCAAAGAACTCCTAGATTATAGTTCTCACCTCCTTGCTGATCACAAGCCAAGAAACCTTAAAGAATCCAGAAGAAAAGCCATTCGGTCCCGGGCCTTTATCCTCCGCCATGGAGAAGATACCATCCCTACTTCAGTATCCATGGCTAGGTCAACCAAGTGCCGAGCTCCCTATGGTGAGACCCAGTGCTTGAGACAGGGAATTAAATAATCCAGTTTGATTTCTGACGCCTGCTCTACTCTCCCAAAAGCCTTCATAATAATGGACAAATTCCTGAGTAACTTTAGAGGGCTCAGTTAACATTTGGCTATATTCATCATTGATCTGGTACACTCTATGGCACACATCTCCTCCCTTTGGCTAGGTGATTTTAGCTCGTTGCCTTAATATACTTCTCTTTTGATGACCTCTATATAGATCATCATGCAACAACATTCAAGCTCTGGGAGTAGAGAAGTAGTTGTTGAGCTTGCTCAATGAAGTCGGCAGTCAGTTTAGCATTTTTCAGAAATATCCCCTTTGGAGGTCCTCATCTTTCAGAACACTTGCTTAAGACACTTAAGCTTTTTTTTGAACACTGCAAACATTTTTTCTACCTACAATAGAGTGCTGCTACACCCTCTCCACCTCGACTAGAAAACCCAGACGCCAATTGTGAAAAAATTATCAAACCTAAAAAAAAGAATGAGGCCTAACCTACATAAGAGGTGAGATGTCTGAAGTCTTGGGGCTAGTGCAAAGGTAATATTAATCAGTCCACCTGGCCAGCCAAGATTTATTGGCCAGAACCTTGTCTAAGTGCTTCCAAAGGCTTCTCACACCTTGACTGCAATTGTGCAAAGAGTGTAGGCCCCCTGTAGTGGCAATGTAGTGAGATCAGCTTCAAGGAGGCACTACTGAAATTCAGCAATGGGCTGACTCTGTTCAAAGGAGGAGCCATTGATTTCACTATGATCTAGCACCTCGTTAAAGTCCCAAAAAACAAGCCAAAGCTTCTCCTGGAATCCATTAGAAATCTGTGAAAGGCAGTTCCAGAGCTCCCTCCTCATAACTAGGTCGTTATCTCCATAGACAACAAATATCAAAAACCTGATGTGTGAACGACGAATGTGCACATTGTAATGAATAATTCTGGCAATGAGACACTAATACCTCCACCTCTAGCTCTGATTTATCCCACATCAACCAGATACAATTACTAGGACGTGAGTGATCAACAAACAAACTAAAAGATTGATGATCAACACGGTTCGGCCCCTTGGCATTCCAAACTCTAGCTGAATCATGGAGGACCTGTTAGTGGGCTACTTGATTTAGGGCCCGATTGTTCAAACTCCGCACCATCCTCCTGTAGGAGATGAAAATAGTTTAAGCGCACCTGGTCCCTCCCACTTGAATCTACTCATTGAGGCCGACGGAGGTGGAGGCCAGTTCCCCCGTTCTATCGCTTCTCCTTAGGTACAATTTGTCTGGGTCAGCTACAGTTGCCCGTTTCGAAATAGGTGGAGCACTATCATGTACAATTACCTTTCCTTCTTTCTTGCCAACTCAGTCTCCAGTGCACTATACTTGTCACTTGTCACTTGCCATATTGGCACGTTGGTTAATCGTAGTTGACTTAGGTTTTGCAATACAAACATTAATAGGTTTAACCAACTTATCTGCCCATTTTAGTTTCGAGCACTATTTGGAATCATAACCCAAGGATTACAGTAAGTACACTTGCTAGGAATACACTCATATTCAATATCAATTTTATAGGGGATTTCCTTGTCACTAGCCTGAGAAGGCATGAAAACGATGATGTGTTTAGCAACGTAGATCTATAATGGAGCATAAAACAAACCTCGAACATCCAATCGCAGACAATCCCTTTGTTGCCACATCGTGATAGAGGGGTTTGCCCATAACACTTGCTATCATACTCAAACCTTCATCCGTCCAGAATTCAAACTGGTAGATGTCATAGTTTTATCGAAATGGGAACCTCTGTATATACGTTCATGCCACCTAAGAGCCATAACTGGCTCCGACCTATGCAGGACAATCGGCTGACCTTAGAACAACCAAGGCTCGGCCCTCCTTCAATCAATTCTTCCATCGTAGCATGAGTTTTAAATTGGAAGATGAGAAAGTTGTTTATGAAGTGACTTTTGTAAGAGACAGTCAGGAGGATCACGTACATTCATTTAGGTGGTGGAAGTATGGACGCTTGCACAAGAATGACCCTACGGTCATTGCATGCCAGCATTGAGACTCTTCCTCCACTATGTCAAGGGTACGAACAACTACCTCCTTATTTTGGACGATCGGGGGGATAAATCGCAATGTTCTCTGTGAGGAGTGGTGAAACCTGTTGGCAAACTTATCAGTAATTTCAAGACCCGACATCGGCTGTAGTGGCACTTTGCCAACATAAAGCTAAGGGTGACGCGTCTGGCCTCCCAGCACAGATGCATTAAAACATTGCAAGATATTAACTTAAGGGGAGCGGGAGGGAATGCCCGTGCATGGCAATTCAGAGACCTTGGGAGAGTTACAATTTACATCAAGAGCAAAAACAGGGCCAGAAGGCTAGTGTTGATCAGGAGTGCATGAAGGAGGAACCCTAAAGATGGGGCTAAGGTTTGCCCCAGCAAGTTAGAAACAAGAAGGCCTCGGCGCACATTAGGCAGAACCCTAAAGTGGGTTGCAACACGATTTGCCACCGACCTTCATGGGATCATCCCTAATGAACTGCCAACCTTAGGGGCTGAGAATGGCAAAGAAGTTTGTGCCACGAAGTCCATTTCAGCCCTCACTCAACCAATCTTTGCCTCCCATCACCTTTGTATGTTCGCCAAGGCCTGTAATGAGTCTTCATCCCCATGATCTAACACCTTCGCCGCCAGATGAGCGAGGTAAGCAAAGTCAAACAAGAAAGCAAACGCCTCATACTCCGCAGCACTATCTCTTCGGGGGTCCTCCTTCCAATCGCTCCATCCACTGGAGTTCCATCTTCCGTGGTGTTGTCAGTGCTGACCTCCCCTTTCACCAGCCCTCTGCCACCTACAACGCCGCTAGGGTTTAATATGGGATGTGCATGAGTTAGTGTGTGCAGTGAGAGAGAGAGAGAGAGAGAGAGAGAGAGAGTTTGGGTGGGTCATGACTAGTTTGGCGCCACAGTATATGTGCAAATTAATTTATCTTGTGACCATAATATATAATCAATCATGACAACACTTGTGCATAAATTTGTTATTATAAAAAATTTAGTACCACGTTTGTAGAGACACTAAAATAACTATTGATCTTTTCGAGAATTTTGTAAGTATTACATTAAATTTTTAAATATTATATTTTCCTATATAGTGTAGGATTATAGTCCCATGTTTATTAAATGAAGAATTGACTTATGAATTTAACATATTGTATTAGAACTTTTTGCACATGGACTATTTACTTGGACAAATTCATTGTTGTTCTGACTACTCTTTCCTTTTACTCTACTTATATTTTAATATATTTTTTACTATTAAATTGTCAGTGATCACGCCGGTAAAACAAGTCACATATCTAGAGGTTTAACTAGCTTATGTTATAGTAAGTACAAAAGTTTTTGCTAGTATATTTATACATAGTTATTCTATTGATGGTTTTACCCTTATGGAGAATATGGCAAATACAATTTGAATATGTATGTTGTTCTATTCAAGTGTAGGTGGCCTGATCATATCAAATAAGTGGAAGATTCGCCTAAAGTATCAATTGGTTGATGTAAACTAGAAACATTTGTACCAAAAAATAAAAAAATGAATCAATTATCCTAGAACAACAAGCAATCCAGGTGTACTATGTTCAATATCCTGATTTAAGAATTGATACTTGATTGGATGGCTATATGTAGATTAAAAGCTAGACGAATTGTTGAGTGAAGGTGGACTGGTGCAGCACTTCAGAAGGATGAGGTCAAATTTGTTTCGTTGGTTACTACAGAAACTAAAGTTCAACTTTAGATGATGTAAACGGTATAGATATTTTTTGTTAATTTAGATACCACTATGCAGGTTAGAGTTGATATCGAAAGAATTTTCTAATGATGAATATGAAGAAGATAGTTATGAAACAAATGATAATGATGATCATTAGGATTAATTTATACACTATGTGTCCCATTTATCTTTTTTCCATTATGATGATGAAAATTATTAAATATATCTTTATCTATTTAAAAAACAATTATTTTGATAATATAAACAAATAAATTAAGTAATATAAATATTGATTGTATAAAATGAAATATGTAATAATGAGATAAATTATCTTTTTAAAAAATTAGAATAAAATTATTAATTTAAAAGATAAAATAATTTTATAAAAATTATAATAATAAATAATATTAATTGGAAGAAAAAATTAAATTAATTTTTTTAATTTTAACTAAAAAATAAACACCACATTTCCCTCCCCATTGTCCCTCTCTTTCTAATTTATTTTTCATTTTTTCTCTCTCTTTTCCCTCTCATCTTTTCGATCCATCCGCTACACATCTGATGATAGATATAAGGACTTGGCAGAGCCTGCATATTTCATCCATGTTTTTGATGTTGAACATGGGTACGAGAAGGAAGAAGAAATAAATATCGTCTAACGACGGATAAATTTGATAGGACGTTGGAAGATGTTAGTGCATTAGAAGATAACTCCAATGACGATGATCCATCATCTCAATACGACCAATCACCTTTAAATGATTGTGAAAATGATGATGAGCTTCCATTACTAAATTTGAATATTGAAAGTTAACATTTTTATTTGGTCGACATGTATTGAATTATCTTTTATATATTTACCTTTTGAATAAATGTTTTATTATGTTTAAACTTTATAGATTTTTAGGGGCAAATTAAATGTGATTTTAATTTTATACATTAAATATCAAAATTTTGAAATAAAAGTTATTATAAAATGTATATTATAAATTTTATTGCAAAAATTTTATAATAAAAATTTGCAACGGGTTTTAGAAAAAAAAAATTGTTGCAAATGTCGTTGCAAAAATTTCAAATGGATTATCGTTGTCAATGAAATAAAATTTTGCTGCAAACTTTGATGGAAATATTATAACAAAGGTCGTTGCAAATATATTGCAAAATTCATTGCAAAAGTTAATGCCCGTTGCAAAATTTGCTTAAAGACAAAGTTTTATCAACGTAATTTGAGACGAACTATTGCCAGACAATTATCCGTGGAAAAATTTGCCGCAGACGAGAAAGCCGTTCCAACTATAGCAATAATACCTTTGGCAACAGAAAATATTTCATTGCAAATTTTCATGGCAAAACTGTTTTGCCACGGGTTTAAAATCCGTTACTATGACACAATTTTTTTGTAATGTTGTATATAAGTTATGTTTCGTGTCTTGAAATCGATCATTTTACAAGTTATATATTTAAGTTTTATATACCATTTAAGTCTTTAATGTTATTTTGTGGCTTTAAAGTTTCTAATAGGGTTTAATGCAAAAAAAGAAAAACTTGTATTTTGCAAAAAGTTTCCTTGTGATATATATATAAATAGTTTTAAACCCTCCTTGTGTTAAATAAAATTCCGTGCACTCCACTTTCCATCATCTAATGTTTGGGTAAACGGACATGCTTTTATTTGCCATTTACTTTCTTCATCTGTAGTGATCATTTGACTTTTGTTAGATAAAAGATCAAAATCATCGTGGATGTGATGAGGATCACTGCAACATCTCATATTCCCTTGAGAAAGTTTATGACCTCCAGGCAATGTTTTTAAACCCGGATCAGACCGGTCGGTTCAATCGGTCTGATCGAGAACCGGATCTGTGTCAAGTCCGGATAAGGGTACAGGAATCGGAGAGGTCAAACCCGGAATGGATCGGTCAAACTATGGAAAAACCAGTAAAAACTGGCCAAAAAATTGGAACCACCTACCCGATTTCGATTTTAAGAAAAATAGAAGAAAAAAGAACATGCAGCGGTGGCTTCTTCAACAATGGAAGGAACAAAACACGATTTTTCTTCAATGGCGACACACTCGGTGGAAATCATTTGAAGTTTTGAATCCAATAAAAATGCCGCACTCAATGGCGAGCACTCTATGGAAATATCAGTTCTCTTCAATGGCGACAATAAAGCAATTTCTTTTCTATCCATGTCTCTCGATTGTTTCTAATGTTGGTTTGAAATGAGGAAGAAGAAGAGAAAGAGACGTTGTAATAAAAGAAGAGAGAGGACCCTGCATATATGGGAACTTGAACCTAGCTATTTCCTAATTTGATTCCTTTATTGTTGTTTCCTAATTTGACTCCTTTAATGTTCTTATTCCTTTTGATTCTTTTGTTATTAATTTTAATAATTATTAATAATTGTTAAATTTTTCTATTTTAAATTTTAATTTCTATTACTTTTTTATAGTTAAATTTTTAACCAAGTTGGTTGTTATTTTATAATAGAGTTGAATTTTTAATTTATCTATTCTATAAATTATGAAAATAAATTATAATATTTTATATATCATTGTTATTAACTGTATTCATTTTATAAATTTTTGAATTTATATATGTATGCTTTTTATTAAATATTGTTGTTGTTATTGAATGGAATTTATTTTGAAGTTTTTGAAAGTTTCTTATTTGGATACAATTTTTTAAATTAATCAATTAATATATAAGGAATTGATATGCTACACATATGTACATGTATATAGTATGATCTGAGTCAATCGGTTTTTTCAATTCGGTCCAACCTATTGGACCAGTGACCTAGTGACTTATCCGGTTTGACCGCCGGTCTGATATTCAAAACATTGCCGCCAAGTTTATATATACTACCATTGATGTAAATAAGTAGCACCAAAATTATAACAACAACGAATTCACACAAGTATTCTTGTTGAAAAAATGATTAATTGCTACAATCAGTGATAGATCGATGTCGTTTCTTGAATTTCTGAAATCTTTAAGGGTAAAATGCATTTAACCCCCGTGTCCTATTGAAATAGCTAAAAAACCCTTGTGTTTCAAAATAGGCTACCCCCCCCCCCCCCCCATGTTTTGTAAAACAAATAAAAAAACACCCCTTTCATTAGTAATTAACGATAGGTACATTACACGCGTTGCTTCATACGATTTGAGGTATTTTTTAGTTGCTATTGGCATTAATTTTGGGCAGTTTTTACTAAAATGGCCTCATGGTTTATGTATTTATTTGACTTGGGCATCTTTCACTTGTTTTGAGTCATCTTTTTGCATTTTCATCTATCTAAAAAACTAAATTTTTATTTAAACTATATGTACTTAAAAATGTGAAAAAATTATGCAAAAGTTTTAAGTTTTACAATTTAAATTTAAATATTCAATTAAAACCACAGTACAGAGATTAATATAGTAAATTCATTTTTCAAATTTAAATATCTTAATGGATATAAATGTTAATAGTTAAACAAATTATATATTAATAACGAGGTTGACTTATTATTTAGTTAAAAATATATAAATAAATTATCTTTATTTACAATAAATAATATTTAATTCTAAATTACTTTTATATGTATTGAATTAAAATTTGAAACTTTTTTTAATTAAATTTATATATATTTAGCAAAAATATTTTATTTTTAATTTGTTTAAATTTTAGTTTTTAAAATTTAAAATTTATAAATTAAAATAAAAACATAGTAATAAAGCTAGGCAATGACGGCAAATGTTGTCGCCCAGATTGAGGGCGACTGCCGCCCAAATCTGTGTTGTTCTGGGTGACGACGACGTCACCCAGATCTGCGTTGGGCAACCACTATCACCCAGAACAGCACAGATCTGCCATTGCCCAGATTCACCATGTCGTCGCCTATTTTTTATGAGGGTCGGCAGGTGGGGTGGAGGGCGAGGGTTCGATGGCGAGGGGTGGCGACTGTGGTAGGGACTATTGTATTGAGGGGGCAGCAGCGGGAGGAGGGTTAACTAATTCAATTTAATTTTTTAAATACTAATATTATTTTTTATAAGATATATTTAAAATTACTTAAATTTATATAATTGATTTTTTTAAAAAATTTAAGATCCAATGGTCAAGATTAATTGATTAGATCCAACGGCTCTAGTATATTCAATAAAGATCCAACGTTCATCAAAATAAAGAATAATATATAATAAGTAAGGCCACAATGGTCAGTTTGTGAAAAATTTAATGATGTTAGTCACAATAAAAAAAATGCAGGATTTGTAACGGCTTGATTGGAACGGCCATATGGTCGTTCCAATATCCACGGCCATTGTAACTATTTTTGAACGGAATCGTTTGCTGACATCACGGTTTTGGCTTAAACAATTTCGCGTGCTGTGAATATATATCGTTCCAAAATATAGATGAATTGTCATCCCAAATATGTAATATTCAAAGAACGTTACAAAAAATGGTACAAACGTTTTGACCCTTCAAAGATTGTTACGGTTTTTGTAACGGCCATGTTCCCCCTGTAACGGCCAAGGAAAAAGCAGCACGTCCATTCCAAAAGATGTACAGAAAACCATTTAAAATTATAACTATAAAAAACCTGTCTTGTAGCCATTCCAATTTCAACGGTTGTGTATGAAAGCCATTGTTTGTTACAATGACCGTTCCAATAATGGATGAGTGTCACGGCTATATTTCAACGGCTATTTTGTCGCCCCAAAGGTCGTTCCAAAATCCGGTCCATAATATCTTATACATATATATGTGTATGTTGCATGTTATTTCCATTTCATTTTATTTATTCTAGTCTTGATTAACCACACACACTCTCAATCTATGTCGGCCACAATTCGTGGATATACAGTTGATTAGGTAATATTGCGTCATTTGGAACAGCTACCGTGTATCTCTTAAGTTGGTTGACCAGGTAAAAACTTGAATCCTTCTTGTTAAATAAAATGTTATTTAATTATTATAGTTTTGTTATTTTTATAGGTTGAAATATAATTTATGTATTTGTATGCATATATGTAATGATCATCATGTTAAGGTAATTGAGAAGATGGATGTATGAGAAAAACCTCCTGAATAAGGCGGGTCTTACGCCGGAGTTTGAGGATAGTGTTAAAACTTTCATAGAATGGGCTAAGTGTTAGTTTAGACATATGCACGGAGAAAAGATTAGGTGCCCTGTTCGAAGTGCAAAAATGGAAGGTTCAAAGCACTTGACAAGGTCAATTTTGACTTATTTAGGATAAGGTTTATGCCGGAATATTATAATTGGACTTCGCAAGGCGAGAGAGGGTGCAGGAGTACTTTGATATTGTGACCGCCCCTCCAGTGCAGGAGGAGCAAACCCAAGCTACTCAGGAGGAGAGTATTTCGCATCGGGTGATGAACAACAAATTGATTGCGCGCAAAGGATGGTCTATGATGCAGCTGGCCCGACTTATTTTTCTTCTTACCACGAGGGTGTGCCTGATGATGGTACGCGGTCCTGTCCTACTGATGTCAACCTAGTTCATGGTACGGGGGTGGGCCGTATGATTATGTGTCAGGGTTGTCAGACCATTTTCTCAATGTAGTGCAGGCTGTCGACCAGCCATTCTAGAGCAGTTAGACCCAATCTCAGTTGGCAACGGTTGCTAGTTTGGTGAATATCAAAGTTGAGGGCAATTTTTTTCGAGTGAACATATGATTAATTATGTCAATGGTCTGATTATATAATGCCCCGCGATCACACTTTCCCCCCTCTCCCCCGATCACTACAGTACAAAACAATTAATAAGAGACTTGGGTTTACTTATTGAGAAGACTGATTCATGTAAAAATAGTTGCACTCTGTACTGAAATGACGATATTGATCTGGAGTACTGCAAGTTTTATGGAGATGCTAAGTATAAGCTGACCAGGCAGCGAGACCCCTGTCGCCAGAAGTCCCTGTATGTTGTTCTTATGTACATGTTGCTCACTCCTCAACGCAGAGGTTGTATGCTTCGACAATGACTGTGAAGCACATGAAGTGGCATGCCAACACATCAGACGGAGGCGGGCTCCATGTGTCATCCGTCCGATGCAGAGGCTTAGAAGCATTTCGACTAGATATATCCGGAATTTGCACTAAAGCCCCGTAATGTTAGGTTGGGACTATACACAGAGGGGTTTGCACTGCACGAACAGTATAGTCGTATGTAATCATGTTGGCCGGTTATACTTACACCATATAATCTCCCACCGATGATGTTCATGAAGTCTGAGTATATGTTCCCGACGATGGTGATCCCTGCCTGTCTAATCCGAGGCATCTGATCGATGTTTACTTGATGTTGTTGATCGATGAGTTATTGTAATTGTGGCATGTGGGTGTCCGGACGCATGACAACGCCACCAACCAAGTCTTCATGATGCGCGCAACGTTGATGTTGACCGTGAACGACCTACCTGCTTATCCAATGACATCTAGACAGAGTGTCGCTGGTATTATGGGATGTCCAGTTTGTATAAAGGACACACGGGCATTTCATCTGCAGTACAGTGGGAAAGCGTGCTACTTTGACTACCACAAACAGTTCTTCCCCAAAGACCACCCATACCGCAGGAACAAGAAAGCATTTACTAAAAATCGAGCGAAAAGGAAGGTTGCACGTTCGAGGCTTACTAGAGAGTAGATTAGTGATTGGGTAGCAACTCCTGTAGTTGAAGAACCATTGACACTCCCACCAGTTTACCGTACCGACCACAAGTGGACAAAGAAAAGCATCTTTTGGGATCTCCCATACTAGGCAACGCATCTGATACGGCACAACCTTGATGTCATGCACATTGAGAAAAATGTGTTTGATAACATATTCAACACCGTGATTACATAAAGGGGAAGACGAAGGACAATCTGAATGCATGGAACGACTTGAAAATCATATATAGTCGGCCGGAGCTTGAGGTGGATGAACAATAACCAAACGCTATACCTAAAGCGATGTATACCCTAACGAATGAGCAGAAGAGGAGGACATGTTATTAGATTTGTTGTCTGAGGTTTCCTTATGGTTATGCATCTAAATCTCCCATTGCGTCGAGTTGACGGAGTTGAAGATGCACGACATAAAGAGCCACGACTGTCACGTATTCATGCAGAAGTTGATCTTAGTTGCCTTCCGTGAGACACTCCTGAGCATGTGTGGAGTGCATTAATGGAGGTCTGTTTGCTTTTCCAGCTCATATGCTAGACCAAGCTTGATGTCACCAAATTATAGGAGTTGGAAGACCGTGTATCCGTCATCATGTGCAACCTTGAGTTAATATTTCCTCCAACTTTCTTCGACTCAATGGAGCACATCATTGTTCACCTTCCATACGAGGCTCGTGTTGGAGGGCCAGTACAATACATGCGGATGTACCCATTTGAGAGGTAAGCCCCCTCGTACAATTTCCTATAGTCTATTTTGTTACACTTTTACTATCATCCGTGTGTTGATAAATATTCGTACGATTACATTCCTTCACGGTTTGAAGAAGAAGGTGAAGAACAAAGCACAAGTCGAGGCGTCCATTGTGGAGGCATACATTCACTACAAAAAAATACGGGAATTGAAACGGATTTATATGACCGTTCCAAATACCGTTCCTATTTTGTTGTGGAACGGGAAACCGCTGCTGACATCACTTTTGCATTAATAAGAGTCAGAACGTGTAGGAACGGCCTGACCATTCCTATTTTTGTGCAACATATGTGTGCCAATATGTAAACCCATTACCGTTCCCAAAAAAGACCGTATATATTATGGTATTCCATTTGAAACTCATCTATGGAAATTGGAACAGTTATTTGACCAAGAAACCTGACCATTCCTAGACATGTTCCCAAACTCAAGTCTATTTGGATCGCTTGCTCGACTGTTCCAACATGTAGTGCTAAATGAGACCCTTTTACGCCATGAGCGAACAATGTAATGCAATGACCATTCCAAATTTTGGGTATTTAGAAAATCCAGGGTTGTTACAAAAACCGTTCCCAAATGTGCTATTATTTGGAACGAGCCCTTTTACATAAACGATTATGTGTGCCGAAGCCCGGTCCAAATATGCACAAACGGCTATATTATAACGGTAACTTTACCTTATTATGTCCGTTCCCCAGACCGTTCCTAATATTAGAGCAACGGCTATATTTCAACGGCTAGTTTAGTGTGCCAAATAATATTCCATTGCCCATTCCAATATTTATCTATATATATGTCCCCCTTTATTTTAATTGTTCTTATTATTACTCTCTAATTCATTTGTTTTAACTCCCCCTCTTGATTCTTTATACGTAAAATCGAAAATATCAACTATCTGCGCGAATTTTGCATTGATCTTGAAAGGTGTTTTGCTCATGTAAGAAGTTGAAATTCTTTAATGGTTAATTATATATATATATACATAATTTGTTCTGGCAATTTAATTACTGTTGTGAATTTCTTGTGTACGTAGGACCAATCATGTTAAAACAGTTGAGGAGATGGATGTATGATCGAGACGGTTGGGTGTGACACCGGAGTTTGAGGATGGTGTTACAACATTTCTAGAATAGGCCCAGTCTCAGCGTGCATATATGGACGGGGAGAAAATTAGTTGCCCCGGTGTCAGACGGAGGAAGGATCCATGTGTCATCCGTCCGATACAGATGCCTGGAAGCATTTTGACCGGACGTATCCTGATTTTGCAGCTGAGCCCCGTAATCTTAGACTTGGGTTTATGCACGGATAGGTTTGCACTGCACGGTCAGTATGGTAAAACATACTCATGTTGGCCCGTGATACTTACACCGTACAATCTTCCACCGAAAATGTCCATGAAGTCTAAGTATATGTTCCTAACGATGGTGATTCCTGGCCCATCGAATCCCAAACGTCTTATCGATTTCTACTTGGAGCCGTTGATCGAGGAGTTGTAGAATTTATGGCATGTGGGTGTATGTACGCAGGACACTGCGACAAACCAGGCATTCATGAATGCGGACCGCATTGATGTGGACAGTAAACGACCTTCCCGCTTATGGGATAGCGTCTGGATGGAGTACCCCGGTGTTATGGGTGTCCAGTTTGTATGGAGAACACACGGGCATTCTATTAAGAGCACAGTCAGAAGGCATGCTATTTTGACTGCCACAGGCAGTTCCTCCCACCGGATCATCCGTATCGCAGAAACAAGAAAGCATTCACTAAAAATCGAATGGAGAGGAAGGTTGCATGTCGAGGCTGACTGGAGAACAGATCCGAACCCATGTCAATGCGTTTATGTTGCAGCCGAACAACCGTTGAGTGAATCGGAAGGCTACGGTGTCGACCATAAGTGGACGAAGAAAAATATCTTTTGGTAGCTTGAATACTGGGGGGTGCATCTAATACGACACAATCTAGTGTCATGCACATTGAGAAGAATGTGTTCGATAATATATTCAATACTGTGATGGACATCAAGGGAAAAATGAAGGACAATTTAAATACACGGAAGTCAAGATCATATGTAATCGGCTGAAGCTTGAGGTGGACGAAAGGAGACCGAACGTGATGCCCAAAGCGGTATATACACTGACGAAGGATCAAAAGAAGAAGATATATGAGTGGATTCATTGTCTTAGGTTTCCTGATGGGTATGCCTCTAACTTGTTCCGTTGCGTTGACATGAAGGAGTTAAGGATGCACGGCATGAAGAGCCATGATTGTCATGTATTCATACAGAAGTTGATTCCGGTTGCCTTCCGTGAAATGCTTCCAGATCACGTGTGGGGGGCCTTGACGGAAGTGAGCCTTCTATTCCAGAGCCTATGGTCAACAACACTAGATGTGACCAAGGTAAAAGAATTGGAAGACACAGTAGCCGTCATCTTGTGCAACGTCAAGAAAATATTTCCTCCTTCTTTTTTCGACTCAATGGAGCACCTAATTGTTCACCTTCCATATGAGGCACGCGTTGGGGGGCCCGTGCAATACAGGTGGATGTACCCATTTGAGAGGTAATTAACTACGTACACGAGAAAATTTACTGTTAAATATATTAGTTTTAAGTGGCAATTAATTTGCATTTTAATAAATACTCGTACGAATATATAGATTCCGACGCGATTTGAAGAAGAAGGTGAAAAACAAAGCACACGTCGAGTACTTCGAACCGCACATTCTCTGCAAGTGAATCAGACCCGATCAGAACGATGATCTCAAGAGCAACGACGATCGAATAGTACAGTCCATTTTCAATTACCTGAGCCGAGCAAGTGGAGCCTTAAAGAAGAGATGGCTAAGCGGTGAGGAACTTCATGTTATCGAGACATGCGTGTTGTGTAATTGTGAAGTAGTTTCACCGTACTACGAGTAAGTATCTTCTACAAACTTAACTATGTCAAGCCTTCATTTCAATTTCAACATGTATATTTATAATTATCAGTTTTACTAATACAGGTCATTCTTGAATGAACTGTTCGAGCAACACCATTCGGAGGACCCAATAATTGATCAACTAGTGACAACTCAATTCAAGGATTGGTTCAAGCGTCGTGTAAGTGTCACTTACTTATAAATGCGATCTGCTCAATTTCTAATCAATTATTTCAATTGTTATATGATGAATTGCAGGTGAAACCCGAATTGAATTACACAAACGACGAATTGTTGAAGTTGCATTATTGGGGCCCTAGAGCAGAAGTAATTTATGATGAATTGCATGTGAAACCTTAATTGAATCACACAACAATTTATGTAATGTTAGTCAATGTATTTTTCTGTAATTTATGTAAATTCTGAAAATACATGTAAATTTTTCTGTTAAATTTTTCTGTAATTTATGTAAATTCATGTGTAAATTTTGTACTTTTCGTAATTTTGTAAATTGTACTGTAATTTCTGTTGTGTAATTGTTGAATTTTCTGAATTAATTATGTAATTTCTGTAATTTATGATAATTTTGGTAATTTTCTGTAATATAGGAAATTAATTTTGGTAATTTTCTATAATTTACGATAAGTTTGGTAATTTTCTGTAATATAGGATAATTGTGGTAATTTTCTGTATATTTTCTGTAATTTTAAAAATTTCTGAAAATTTCCTATAAAATTTTGAAACTTTTAATTATGTAATTTTAAAAAAAAAAATGTGTCATTTTTATGTGTTTTGGAAAAAATTTTGTAATTTCTGTAAAATTATGTGATTTTTAAATATTTTCTTTAAATTCTTTTGTAATTTTCTGTAATTTTAAAAAATCTGAAAATTTTCTCTAAAAGTCTGAAATTTCTAATTTTGTAGTTTTTATGATTTTTTGAAATTTTTTTGTAATTTCCTATAATTTTTTAGAAAAATAAAAACCTGAAATATCTGTTATTTTTCTAAAATAAAACTAAAATATGTATAATTTTTAAAAAAAAAAATTCAGTCATTTTTTTAAATTTTTCTGTAAAATAAAATCCCGTGCATTCTGAATTTTATGTGATTTTTTGGGAATTCATGTGTAATATTGGTACTAATTATTATAATACAAATCATTATTTTCAAAAGAATTTTGGGATTTAGTATAAGTATATAGGAAAATAGAAAAATTTAGTGCAATTTTAGGGTAAAATTTTCGGATTTAGAATATATTTTAGGAAATATATGTAAAATTTAGTATACATTTTATGAAAAAAATTTGGGATTTAGTATACATTGTAGGGAAAATTTCATAAAATTTTGGGATTTAGTATCCATTTATTAGATTAATTTGGGACTTAGTATAGAATTTTGGGTCTTACTTTGCATTTTCATTTTGAAAATTCAGAAAATTATCATTATTAAAAAATAAATTGATACTTTTCTTTAAAAATTCATACCACTAATATTTTTTTAAAAAACATGTAGATCATGTCTGGTCAGGATTTCCCACATCGAGGAGGTGGACGTGGTCGTGATCGTGGTCGTGGTCGTGGTCGTGGCTGCGTTCGTGGCTCAGCAGCCACACCGGTGTTGCTTCCCAGGGTGGGGAAGCAGTTTCCGACCACCCCACCACCACCACCGCCAGAGCAGGCACCTGCAGCATCAGGGCTGGATCAGCAGCCCGATCCGTCTACTACTGCACCTGTCGAGTAGGCTGTCAGACCATCTATTCCCACACCGGCGGTAGATCTGGCTCGTCATGGGCTGCCCCACCACTCCCCCACCATCAGCACGCTAGTATATCACACTCGCTAACACCAGGTATATATATATATATATACATACATATATATATATATATTTTTAAAATATTTCTGTAATTTAAATTATTATTTTTTATGGCACACTAATTATTATATAATTTCAGGGTTGAGCGGAAGATACACGAGCGCATGTACGCGGTGGTGCGAGGACACTATCCCCACCATTGGGGTTATTTGTACAAGGTACCATCAGAGCACCAGCACTTCTGGTTCGAGAGCCTGAAGGTAACATTAATTTCAGTTAAACGGTATCAATTAAATTTTTATGTTTAATATTTTAATAAAAAAATTTTTACAGATGACGTACTGGTGGGACTGCAACAACGAGTTCATTTTCAAGTTCTTCCACATGTTTGCGGGGAAGTTCCTCCGCAAGAAGTTCGTCCTCGCCAGACAGTCTCTGGTGAAGCCTCTCTGGCTGGCGAACAAAGTCTAGCGGCAGCTCCTGCTGTACTGAGACAGCAAGGAGTTCAAGGAGGAGTGCATCAAGAAAAAGGCCAACCGGTCCGCCAACCCAGCCGCATCCTCTACTGTGTACCGCGGGGATTCTGCCTCCGTCGGGATGCACAAGAGGAAGATGGTAAGAAATTTTATCTTTTTAAAAGTATTCATCATTATTAAATTTAAATTGTAATATGTTTTTACAGGAGACGCAGCTCGGTCGGCTAGTCAAGCAGATGGAGTTATTTTCCAGATGCTACAAGAAGAAGGCCAACGACGGATGGAGCGACCCGAGGGCAGCAGAGGTGGCGGTAAGCTTTGAATTACCTTTTCTAATTTATTTTCTTTTAATTTTTGGAAATAATAATAATAATAATAATAATTTACTATTTTTGCAGAAGACGTTCCAGAAGTTGCTGGAGGATCACCAGTCTCAGGCCATGACCGATCCTGGGGATCGTCCGGCCGAATCCGAGGGCTCTGTGGCGCAGACCAAGCAAGATTCGTGGTTGGCTGCAGTCGAGGGCAAGAACAAGGGCCGAGTATTCGGTCTTGGTTTTGAGGCCACGGCCTTAGCCAAACCTTTACCTCGCCATCACCACCGCCACCGCCAGCGTCGAACTTGGAGGATCGCATGGTCCGACTGGAGGAGATGATGGGTATGATGAAGACCCTGCAGACCAACAACTCCGTTGTCGGCCCATCACGGCCTCCTACAGACCCCCCTCCCCCCTCCAGACGATGACTATATGGACTAGGACGAGGGGGATGGGGTGTAGGTTTAGGATTTTTTTTTTATATTTTTGTAATTAAATTGGATAATATTTTTATTTAATATAATTTTTTTTTCAAATTATGCATTTTTTGGTATTTAAATAATAATTATATAACCAAATTTACAAATATTACTAATAATTTAATATATATTTTAATAATAATTATTATTTATAAATAAATTTAATAATTTGTTTAGTTAGGAACGGTCATTTAAACGGTTATGGAGCGCATAAAAATCGAAGTAACCGTTCCAACATGTTACATGTTTAATGAGTCGACCGTTCCTAGTACAGTATAAAAAAAAATTCCAAATTAGGGGACAGTCGTTCCTAAAACAGTATAAAAATGAATTCCAAATTAGGGCTCGATCGTTCCTAATATTAGTCCAAATTCAATGATTTCGTGGTATGGTTAACGTTCTAAATAGGATACCTAAAACCGGTCCAAAGACGTATTCCAAATAAAGATTACAAATCCGTTCATACGATCCTTAGCGAAGCAGGTCAAAGTGTGTTACAACGACTGTTCCTAAATCCATCCCCAAAGTTATAGTGCACCGTTCCAATTTGTATTCCAGAATCAGTGCTCAAATGTATCTCCAATATATGCGGTCCACTTCAATCCGTGTTCCAACTAGCGTTCCAAATTACAGGATTTACGATCGTTCCAAACATTAACAAAGTGTTCCAAATACACAAATTATATATTTATACACACAAAGGTAAATAGGAACGATTTTCACGTTGTATGCCAACAACAGTTCCAATTTAGGAACGACCAGGGTATGTCTGTTCCTAAATATTAGGAACACCGCTCGTTTCAACGGGTGGCTGCCCGTTCCATAACCGTTCCTAATAGCAGATCAAAAAAATCCAGTGATCTAATTACCGTTCCAAACGAAAAAAAAAACCCCCGTTCCTATGTCCGTTGCAATTCCCGCATTTTTTTGTAGTAATTGTCAAAGAAACAGGCTACTCACGTCCCACTACTTTGAGCCACAAGTTCTATGCAAACGAAGCAAGCCCGGTAGAAATGATTATCTCACCACCAACGATGACGGAATCGAACAGTATATCTTCAACCACACTGGCTGAGCTAGTGGTGCCTCGAAGAAGAGATGGCTCAGTGGTTTAGAACGGCATATAATCGAGATGTATGTGTTGTGCAACTGTGAAGTAGTTACGCCATATTACGAGTAAGTATATATAAATGTAAATTTTGATTGTGATGTACATTTTCACTAATATATATATATATATATTTACAATTAGAGAAGTTTTGAACGAAGTATGCCAGCACCGCCACAATTCGGATGATCCAATTATTGATCAACTTGTATCAACTAATTTCAAGGATTGGTTCAAACATCGTGTAAGTTGATGATTTTTTCGTATTCCGTGATTTAGTTCCAAAGTATTTTTATACGCTAAAGTTGTATGTATACAATCTGCAAGTTTATCCCGAATTGATACACTGATCAGGAGCTCCTGAAGTGTTATTATTAGGGTTCGGGCGCTGAGGTGACGACATTCCTGTGTTACTTTATGAATGGTCTCAACTTGCACACGGAACGTGACAACATCGGCAAGTCAGTGATGAATTGTGGGGTGTGTGAAAGCTCATCATATACAGATACGGAGAATGACTTATGTGGGATACTCGAAGTAATAAATCAGTTGGAGTACCCAGTAATCCCAAACTTGCATATCGTTATGTTCAAGTGTCGTTAGGTCGATCTGGTAAGAGACATAAATGTACACCCTCGTTATCACCCCGTTGAAGTTAATTTCGGAAAGTTGTAAAAAAAACATGGACCATTCATACAAGCACAACAAGCAGTAAAGTTTACTACAGAGCACCCAAGCATGAAAAGAGACAAAGCAGATTCGATGGTTGTTTCCAAAATCAAGTCTCAGAGAGTAGTTGATGATTCTTGGTGGACCGATATCGCATATCAGCTAGAAGAAGTCATACCTGACCCTGAAGTTGCTATCGACAATTAGACGTATGACCTGCATGATTCCATGGTATATAATTTTTTGTTAATCTTTCTGTGGCACAACAACAGGGAGCAGGAACATCCCGAATGCCCTAAGGTACATGGATATTTAAGAAGACGAGGATGACGAAGATAGCTTCAAGGACTACGAGATCATGAAGATGACATTCCACCTTACTAGTGTTTTTTAAGTGTGTAATATTTTGTGAATAAGTGTTTATTTATTTTTAAATAAAAATTAAGATCTGGAAAGGCTGGCATTAAAGATAGTTGTTCTAACTTCCAACGGCTATTCTAAATAGTTAAATATTTGAAAGTTCTTTTGGCGCCACCTCAAAATGTGTAGGAAAATTGAAATTTGGAATGACCCATTTACACTGGCCATTCCTAAAACCGGTCCAATTAATTCGTTTGGCGGAAAATTTCAAAAATTTGGGGGAGTCCAAATTTAAAACAGTAACAGTCGTTCCAAGTGTGGTACCTAAAGCCGTTCCAAAATCTAAAATACATGACCGTGTAAAAAACCATTACAATAAGTGGTCAAATTTGAATACTTATGGTTCCAGATACGATATCTCAATATCCGTGTACTTGATTCATACTACTTAAATGCATATAAGACTCTGTCCATTTGATAGAATCAGATAAGTCCGATTTAAAATCACATAGCCTGATTGAATGATGCACCATGTTGAAAGACTACTCTTTGGTTCCGGATACAATATCTCAACATCCATGTAGCAAATCAGTCCAAAACTTCATTAAATGTATTTTTTTGTCATTTTGATTATATCTACAGTCCGGTCTAAATTTTGATAGTTTGATTAAGCGATGTAGTACAACAATATGTAATGATAGTTTGATCAATGTAATACTAACAATAATGAATATATAAATTTATTTAATATTGTAACCATATATCAATCTCATTCCAAAATGTATTATGTTTGCAATTGTGTTAATACACACATTATACGCTTTTATTTAACATTAACGTGTCCAGTATGATTTTTTATTAAGTTTTAATTATTTTTCTGAAAAGCAATTTTTTTATTTTAATGGCTTTTGGAATGATTTTTTAAATACAAGACAAATACGACATCGTTTTGGTTTAGAAAAATATCATATTACTATTTGTGTAATACCCTTTGTAACGGCTTTATACACGGATAATCAATAAAGTCTGTGTCCACATGTTTTGTAACTTTATTGGTAACCACTGTGTGCACGGATATTCTTTTGTTTCTCCCTTCGGAACGACTATATGAACGGACAACATATAGGCATATGTTCCTACGATATCATCTTGCATCAAAATATTATTGTTCTGCGACGAAAACGATGTCGTTCTTACATATTGTAATGGCCTTACACATGACTTTTTAAGCCAACAGTTATTCCAAATTTTGTTATATAAACGATACTTAGGCAGAAAATCTTTCCCTCTCTCACTGTCACTCTCTTCGTCTCCTCTCTCTCTCTCAAAAAATCAGACGCCACCACTACTCACCACCGCCCCACCTCTCTCGCCATGGTCACCAAATCCCTCTCTCTCTCTCTCTCTCTCTCTCTCTCTCTCTCTCTCCACCGCAACCAACACCTCTCGCTGTCGCCAGCCACCGCCTCTCTCTATCTCACCACCAGCCGCCACCACCACCTCTCTCTCTCTAAGCACCAGTCACCCCACCATCACTGTCGCCAGCCACCACTGAGTTCCCCCACCACGACTGAGGTGCACCACCACTGTCGCCGCCAGTATCTCCCACCAATGACATATTATTTTGCTAAAATGGTTGGGGTAATTTTGTTGATTATGTATGTGTAAATTGCTGTAAATATTGTATGGATGATGTTAAAATTATGGCTAATTTTGCTAATTTTGTAAATTCTATATTTTTTTTAAATTTTGTTGCACTGTTATTTTTGCTAATTTTGGTTATTTCTATATGGATTAGTTTGTGTAAATCTTTTTGAATAAATTGGAATTAATTGAAAATTTTCTGAAATTTATTGGAATTTTCTAAAATTAATTGGAATTTACAGAATTAATTTTAAATTAATTGGAGTTTTTTTAATTTTTTTTGGAATTAACTGGAATTTTTTAAATTAACTAGAATTTTTCTGAAATTAATTAGAATTTACAGAATTAATTGAAATTTTCTGAAATTAATTGTAATTTCTGTTATTTTTGTAAATATGTATTATGTAAATTCTGTATTTTTTTAATCTTTGTAAATTTATGGAATTTTCTACAATTTTATTGGAATTTTTTGAATTTTAGGGAATTTTAAGTAATATTATGAGAATTTTTAGTAAATATATAGAATTTCTGTAAATTTTATAATTTCTGTGAATTATGGATTTTTCTATAATTATATTGAAATTTTCTATATTTTATAAAATTTTCTATTAATTTATGGAATTTTATTGAAAATAGTGAACTTGTTGGGGTAGTTTATAATAATAGGAACTCATTTGTCAAGTGAAATTTTCATTTTAGGATAATGTATAAAATAAGAAAATTAGGACAATTAAAAAAATACGAAAATTATTTGGAGTTAGTACACTTTTTAGGAAAATTATTGGGTTTCAATAATATACTTTAAGACAATATATAATTTCACCGTGTAATATAATGAATATAATTTTATACATAATATATACAATTAATAGTTTTTAATGTTATAATTTTTTAATGTATATATAGATTCCATTACGATTAGTCGTCCGGCCCTTCAGGACGTGGTCGTGGCCAGCCCATTCCTGCTCTCGTCGTTGATGTGGAAGTACTCCCACCACCACCACCGGAGCCTCTAGTGCCGCAGACCTCGCCAGTACATCTGGCCACACCTGGGTCATCGGCCGCAGGGTCCGTCAGTTCACAGGCCCTCCCTCGCCAGTGGGATGCACCACCACGACCAGCGCCTCCAGTGCCACCACTATCTTCACGTCACTACATCAGCCTCCGCAAAGCGAGGGCAATGATTAAGTTATTTTAATTTGAATTTATCTAATTTTAATATTTTATTATTTTTTCAAGTTGGATTGAAATTTTCACAGTGCGATCAATGCTACGGTACGCACCCACTATCCTCATCCCTATGGATCCATAAAATAGATTCCGCATAAGCACCAACTCTTTTGGTATGACAATATTAAGATTTATCATGATATTTAGTTGTTACATTTTCAAATGTGAAAAATTGATTATTTAATCGATTACTTACATTTTTTTTTACTATGTGAATCTACAGCTTACTTACTGGTGGGACTGTGATGACGAGTCGATGTTCAAGTGGTAGGCCGCTTGCTTCCTGCGGAAGCGGTTCTTGGATGCCCGGGCTCAGTTTTCCCGACGTTGTGGCTGGCCAATCAGATTTGGCACTAGCTGCTGGAGTATTAGGCGAGCCCCAGACTTCCGGACCCAGTCGGCAAAGAATAAGACCAATTGGCAGCCAATCCGACCGCAGCAGCGATCGCCTATCGCGGTGGGTCGTCGTCTGTTGGCCCCCACAAGCAGAAGATGGTAAGTATCTTTAAGTCGTTTCAATTTTTTTAATGTATTTATTAGATTTTAAAATTTGTCTCTGACAGTAGGCACAACTGGATCGCCCATCAAGCAGATGGAGGTGTTTTCTGAAGTTTACAAGAGGAAGGAGGACCGGCAAGGCGGCCCAAGAATCGAGCAGGCGGCGGTAAGTAGCTTTACAGTCGTCATTGTGGTTTTCAATTTATATTACAATTTGATTCGTTTTTCACTAATCAACTATTCCGTTTGCGAGAGGCATTCTAGAGGATGATGGAGGAACAACAAACCCAATCACCAAATGATCAGCAAGATCCTGCATTGTCTTCTCAAGGCTCGGTAGCCATGATCGAGCAACAGTCGTGGATGTCAATAGCAGGCGGCCGGAAGAGGGGTTGTGTATTCGGTCTCAGCTCTGAGGCTTACCACACGACTGTTGGACCATCCCAACCCAGCTCGTCCACTGCTCCACTACTACCGCCACCACAAGAGCAATGTCCATACCTCGATGATCGGGTCACGAGGCTCGAAGAGTGCATAATGCATTAGGCGGCCAACTGGCTTGCACCTCCACTTGCTCCATCGTCCAAGCTATCCATGTGTCACAGCATCCAGCTGATCCCTCAGTGGCTGCGACGAGGTATAAGATGGGGAGCTCGATCCCGATCTAGATTAGGGTCAATTTTTCTCGTTTTTGTTTTAAATTTGTATGTATATTTTAAGTATAATTTTTAAATACGATTTTAATTTTGTTAATTATATTGTTACTTCTCGTTTTTGCTAGATAAATTTTAAAAATTTTCATATTCAACAAATTCAACAATAAATTATAAAAATAAATATTATATTAATTTAAAAATGATTAAATTATTACTAAAAATTTAGATTTGTAATGACTTTTGTAAGGGACGTAAGAATACATTTCATTAGCACACAACTAGGATCAATTCCAAAAGTCATTCCAATCTATGTGGCCCTCCGACACAAAAATCGTTCCAACAACCGTACCTATACAGGTTACAAACGCTAGTAAAGAATCGTTAAAAACATGCTCCAAATGCAGTAATAACAGTTGCTCCAGAGACCGTTGCAACACCATAACAAACATCCACAAATGGTGTCACACTGCTAAAATTTGTCTTAAAATTGATATAACAACATGAGCTACAAACACCATTACAGAAGAAGCATGGGCCTCTACAAAAAGAGTTCATGGAGCCATTCCAATTGTAATATAATATTATCATCGTATGTGTAACAACGGCCAATCAAAATACGTATCCTATATAAATTCAAATTGGTCGTTCCAAAATGAGTTCCAACATCAATTTCTGTATTCGGTCAATTATTTTAAGGTGTTGATAGCCGTAACAAAATCTGGAACAAGTAGGAACGACTTTGCAATGTGTTGTTCCAATTATTTTGTAACTCGTGTTAAATCAACGGACCGTCTTCTGTTACAGAGGCTGTTCCAAATTTTTCTGTTACAAAATTTTTTTGGGCCGTTACAAAAACCGTTGCAATAAATTGTTCTTTTTGTAGAGTGATTTTCAACGGAGAGGGGCGAATGAGCTATATTTAGAAACAGAGAGGGTTTTTGCCTATTTTTAAAACATAGGGGGGGTTTTAGCTGACTTTTTAAAAGCCTGAGTTTTTTTTTTGGGTTAATTACATTTAGACCCCCTCTAAAAATGCATAATTACACTTTCCCCCAAAGAAGTTTTGAAATTACATTTACACCCCCACTAAAAAATTTTTGTTTACACCTGACCTCCATTCATTAAAGTTTGGGCGGAAAATGTTCATTTCAACAAAAATAATTACATAAATTTTCAATTTTACCTCTCATTTAACATTCTCGTGCAATAATTTTGTACTTATAAGGAAAAAATATAATAATATTGGCCTCACTCCATACATATACGTTACACTTATCCTCTTATAAGTACAAAAATATACATGAGAATGTTAAATGATGGGAAAAATTGAAAAATTTGTGTAATTATTTTTGTTGACGTGAACATTTTTTCATCCAAACTCTAACTGATGGGGTCAGGTGTAAACAGAGAATTTTCGGAGGGGGTGTAAGTGTAATTTCAAAATTTTTTTGGGGGAAAATGTAATTATACATTCTCAGAGGGGGTGTAAGTGTAATTAACCCCTTTTTTTTTTTTTTTTGCATTTTAGCCAATTTTTAAAATGGAACTCTTGCGTGTAGGCATTACAGAAACCACTCCTGACAACCAAAATATAGGGGTAGTTTGTGTAATGATGTTGACGTTTTTGGGAGTATAGGTGTAACTTTTCAAAAAGTATGGTTCGTTTGTGTAAATGATGTTGTCGTTTTTTGTGGGTGTATATGTAATTATCCAAAAGTAAGAGTAGTTTGTGTAAGCTAACCATAGGTCATAGAGTATAAATGTAATATCTCTTTCTTTATTCAAACTAACTCCAATTGAATCGAAATAATTAAACAATAAATGTGTTACACTTGTTATGTGATTGATCATTCTTCTTAAATTATACACCGATAAAATAATAAATATGTTATATTTACAATGTAATTCATTTATTTTGACTAGATGCGATCTGAACAAGAATTGCCCTTGGTTTGACTTTATTTTCATGTAGGAAAGACCTAATACAATTTAAAAAACTGAAAGTCGTTCAAAAGTCGGAGCATGAATTAAGTACTTTCATATTTTGGCAAGTCCTTTTATCTCTAGGATAAATGTAATTTACCGCCTTGTGATATAAAAAATAAGTAAAAAAATTTCTGTAAAAAAATAATTAACAAATTACTAATCTTAAAATGAAGCAAATTACCCCCTCTGTATTTTACCTTGATAAGGGGGTTATTTGCTTCATTTCTTAAAATATAGGGTGATAATTTGCTAATTATTTTTTCACAAAAGGATTTTTACTCATTTCTTATATCACATGGGGTAAATTGGATTTACCCCTTTTATCTCCGGATGACATAGGTTTTGCACATAAATTCTTTTATAAAACGGGTGGAGGTTAAATATCGAATAGTAACCTTTCATAATTAGTACAATATCAAAAGGCGTCTATTATATAAGGTGTTTAACACAAGAAGCGTCAACTATTTTAATATTTCCAGACTTGACTAATAATAAAATTGAGGTGTGCGTAATACCATGTCGTTAGGCTAGGTAGCCAGCTAGTTGAAAAAGGGAAAGGAAAATTTATTTTTTTAGTCTATTAAGTATGCTTAATATTAATTTTAGTTGGGTAAATATGCCCAATATTTTTAGCCCTTTAACTTTAAAAATTTATGAAATTTAGTCTAAATTAGGATTTCGTAGGCAAGCTTTCGTTGGGATTTTAAATATTATCTGGAAATTGCCTGCTTGGCAAGTACGTAGTTTGTTTAATTTTTGACAATTTATACACGTGTAAAACCACATGTAATGACACATGACTTAATACTGACTGATTATTATTGAAAATATCAAAATTCCAAAAAAGTAATATAAAATTTTATAATTAAATTGAAAAATTAAAATTACAATTACAATATAGAAATTAGAATACCAAATTCAATTTTCAAAATTAAATATCTATATAACTATAAAATATTAATTAATTATAAAAATTATATTTTATTAATTAATTTGAATAATTATAAATTATATTATTTAGTATAAATAATATTAAATACTTTTTTATATTATTTATAAAATTTTTGAAAAAGGTAAATTCATATGCTTAACTTTTAATATTTTTTTACTTTCTTTTCAAAACATAACTTTTTCTAAATTGTAGGGGGACGACATCCCCGCCCCTACAGAGGAGGGCGCCGGCGACGTCCCCACTCCCACATAGTAGGGCGTAGTGCCACGCGCTCCTCACTGTCGTCGCCCAAAGCTGCTTTAATTTATCTAGGTGACGATGTATCCATCGTCAACACGTCGTCCAACTCATATCCAAAGCCACATAGGATTAAAAACTCTCAGAAACTATCTAGTTGGCATATGCCATGTTATTTTTCCACCCAAAAACCAAAATTTTGGCCACCGAAGGACTATTTCATCAATTTTGATACTTAAAGAATTAAAGAAAAAATAGATATACTTACCATATTAAATTAATATTGGACATGTTTAGCGAATTAAAAAAATAATTCTCCCAAAGGAAAAAATGTATTTTCACACTTTTGGTCCACATTAATTTTAATTTGGCCATTGAGAATAATAATTTTTAGAAAAAAAAAAAAAGGATATCACATTTGATCCAATTTTTTCGAGAAAGGCACATAATTGGCCCTTAACAATTCACTTTGATGCTGAATTTGGAACTTTTGAAAGAAATTGGACCAAACATACAATTTTTTTTAAAAAAAAATATTATCCTTAATTGCAAAATCGAAATTCGATTGGACCAAAAGTCCCATCCCACCATACAAGACTAGGAAAAAAAAAATGCATTTCTCCTAGTTGAAAATTGTGGAAAATATAAATGATAATTTTAGAAAATTTGGAGAAACCAAGTCAAAATGAAGTCGTATATGGCTTCTTCATATCGTTTTTATCATCATCTACTTGTTCTCATTAGCCTAGCAAGTTCAAAACGCATATGTATTATTAATCTACTAATTATATAATTATGTGCGTTAAATAATCAAGATTCCATCGGGCAAATAGTGTTAAATATCTCTGATGAATTGATTAGTGTTTTGTTGAGAGGCGAACATCATAAAAATTATTAATTATTACCTTTCGATAATAACATATATATGATGGTTGGAGGGTTTTTTGTCACTCTTTTGTTCCTAGGCGACGATGGCACCTATCCACAGTTTCATGCAACTCCAAAAACGAATAAAAGGGTTTATCATAGGCTTTATGCCACTAAATATTCCAGTTAAGGAAAATGTTAACACCAACAACTAATGCTAATTAGACTTCTATCCACAACAAAAAAAGCATATATAATTAATGTTCTATTTGTGCTAATTATGCCAAGTAAAATTTAACTATTTTTGTGGATGTATATATCATGTAATATTGAAAGACTTATTTTGGTTTTGTCTTTAGAAGATGCTAATAGCAAAAAAGTCAAAATCAATGCAAGAAATAGTTAAAATAATTATAGATATAGTTTGATTGTTTATGTCTTTTTGGATATGGATGCTAATTAATCCATAGATTACATGTTGATCCTAAGCATGGTATTAGTTGGGAGTAGATATCGATGCTATATATAAATATATATAATTAATTAATGATCGAAGTACATACTTGAAGTGTATACCTAATTTAATTTATTTTATTATATTTATATTTAGTTAAATAAAAGAGAAAGAAGATACAATAAATAAATGATATAAAATTGATAAAAGAAAGTAATTTTAAATATGTGTGTTAATAGAAAATTATTGATAGAACTATTTAATTAAGGTGATGGTTATTTGTGAAAAAAATAAGAGTATTTAAGTGTACTTTTTCATTGATCAAATTTTATCCCAAAATTAATTACTTTTAAAACATTAAATCTAATATATAGTATATATATATATATATATCCTCTTTCATCCTTCAAATTTCTTTGCAATATCCCCTAAAAATTTCTTAAGCGTTGGTTAATAGAATTAGTCATAATTACTTTAAAAGCCAATGAAAGGCGAAGTTTTTTAGAATCAAGTGCTAATTAGCCTGTCATAGTACATTGAATTTTGATCATGCATATCAAGGTTATATATATATATATATATATATATATATATATCAATATACATTCCCATATATAGTTATTTGTCACCATACCATGGAGTGGGGAGAAAAGTAGTACTTTGTCGGAAAACAATGCAATTTTGATCCAGTAATTAAGTATAAGAAGGTTACGACACTTTTTTTATCCAATTAAAATTAAGTTTGAAAATGAAGGATAATAATTTATCAAAAAAAATAGCACATTGAGGACCTTGTAAAATACAAATTTTACCGAAAAATATCATATGCGTGCGTCACGTGGCAGCTACAAATTGGAAGTATTTTCCACCCAAATTAGCCCTTCAGCCACAAATGTCCTTAATATGTCATTCTTTTAAAGTTATTTTCCTTTAATATTGCCTAAATAAATTCCAAATGGACCAAAAATGTCACTATCCATACTTATAGGACCAAAATTACCATTTTTTTCTACTTTGTTGTGATCCTTAGCATATATATAGCTTAATTATAATACACAGGATAACATTTTTCTTCATCTTTAAATAGTACTTAATACTAAATTATATCATGAGAATGACCTTATTACATACTAATATAATCCTTTTAATTACAACCTCCCCACATTTTGTTCTCTCCTTTTTATCCTATAGCAGATGTATCATCATAGCTTTGTCCGAGTACAGCAGCCTGCACAACACATGGATAGAAGAACTTCCATCAGTTCAAAAGATCAACCTCTCTTCCTACATGCTACTACCAACCCTAAGAACAATGGAGCTCATCAGCCACAAACACAAGGCAAAAGCTGCAATCAGCCTCATAGCAACAACTCCTCGGCTAGCCGGTCATCGGATTCTGTCGAGTCCACGGACGGGAAGTGGGCGCAGAAGCTGCTGAAAGCGTGCGCCACCGCCATGTCGGAGAAGGACTCTACCAAGATCCACCACCTCCTATGGATGCTGAATGAGCTTGCTTCCCCTTATGGAGATTCTGATCAGAAGTTGGCAGCTTATTTCTTGCAAGCCCTCTTTTGTAAGGCGACGGATTCCGGCCCTCGCTGTTACAAAACCCTAATATCCGTTGCTGAAAAGAGCCACTCTTTTGATTCTGTCAGGAAGTTGATACTAAAGTTCCAAGAGGTAAGCCCTTGGACAACTTTTGGCCATGTTGCATCTAATGGGGCTTTGTTGGAAGCCTTGGAAGGCGAGCCCAAGCTTCATATAATTGACATAAGCAACACTTTGTGCACCCAATGGCCAACTCTTCTAGAAGCTTTAGCGACGAGAAACGACGAAACCCCGTCTCTAAAGCTAACCGTCGTGGTAACGACGAGCATCGCCAAGTCGGTCATGAAGGAGATAGCCCCAAGAATGGAGAAGTTTGCGAGGTTAATGGGAGTGCCTTTTGAGTTCAAGGTCGTGACCGGGCTACACCGGTTGGGCGAGCTGACGATGGAGAACTTAGGAGTTCAAGAAGACGAAGCTGTAGCAATCAATTGCATCGGAGCACTGAGAAAAGTAGACGTAGAAGAAAGGAGGGGTGTTATTCAAATGTTTCAATCTCTAAAGCCTAAAGTTGTGACAATTGTGGATGAAGAGGCCGATTTCTGCTACTCTAGGGATGACTTTGTCAAGTGCTTTGAGGAATGCCTTAGGTTCTACACCATCTATTTCGACATGTTGGACGAAAGTTTTCCACCTACAAGCAACGAAAAGTTGATGTTGGAAAGGGAGTGTTCAAGAAGCATAGTTAGGGTTTTGGCTTGCGATGATGAAATCGAGTGGGATAGTGAGAGGAGAGAAAGGGGAACCCAGTGGACACAAAGGCTCCGGGAGTCGGGTTTTTCGCCGGTTGGCTATAGCGACGACGTTGTCGATGACGTCAAGGCATTGCTCAAGAGGTACAGGGGTGGATGGTCACTAGTAATACCAGGAGAAGATGATCATTCAGGCATTTATTTAGCATGGAAAGAGGAACCTGTAGTATGGGCTTCAGTGTGGAAACCCTAACTACAAAACTGTGATCAGATTATTATATGTTCTAGTCTAGACATGATGATCAAGAATATAGCATGAGATTTCTTTGTATTTGATTACCATTATATATATATATATATGTATGTTAGTTGTATTTGAATGAATCATTAAGCACTCTGTTGCTTTTTTCTTCATTATTCAAAGTTCTAACAATATTAGAGGAGACTTTTGTGCTTGGGAGTTTTTGTTACTTTTTCTTTGCTTTTTGCCATTCTGCTTGTTTGAAAGCTTTTGCACTTCTCTTCCATTATATATATATTGCTCTTCTACTTAGTGTCACAAAGATTTCCTTCAATTGCTTGCAAGAAATGATTTTAATTTTATGTACTGTAATTAACTACGAATGAATGCTATTAATTAATTAACGTGTTGTCCTTTTATATAATTTTTCTAACTATTTGTATGTGTTAATTACAGATCGAACATATTACGTACTCATGATAATTATCGTAATCTAACTAATGTTTGCTGAATTTTGTTGATATATAATTAAACTAATTTATATTATTTAATTGGTGTAACCTAAATTCACCACAAATTTTTTATAAATTCTGCAAGAGGAAATAGCATTTTTTTGCCCCATATTTTGGAGACAACGTACACTTTTTTTTTTTTTTTTATTAATTAAGGAATTCTCATTAATAGTATGCATAAGTAACAAAAACTTTTGGCTTTTAGTCCTATTATCAAATTCCATTAGATTTTGACTGAAAAGGCACATGGCCTTAACTCTTCGGCCACTTTTAATCATGCGCTTAATGTTAATATATTTTTAATTTCATATTTAAGATATTCTCATTCATGAATGGTCTCATAAGTTATAAAATACCTCAAATTTAGTTCTTTTGTCAAATTCTGTTAGTATTCCAAATAACGACCACATACTTAGTATTTGCCTTTTCCGTCGAAATACTAACGGAATTGACGAAACAACTAAAGTGAAAATTTTGGAATTTAAGGAATCATTAATAAAAATTCCAGAACAATTGAGATGAAAAGATTACTGACCCTAGGATAGAGAACAAAAAATACAATTTTCCATGCTCTCGACTTCATGAAGTTTTAGAACACTACAAAAAAGAAAAAAAAAATTGAGTTTTCACTACACTATAAATGATCACGGTATAACCACGGTCAAATAAAATCAAAGCAAAAATGTAGATTTTTATCACGAGTAATCAATATTCGTCATGGTTTTAGCCATAGCCAAAACACTGGCAATGCTTTTGGTCATGGCTAATATTTTAGCCATACCTGCAGAACCCACGGTCAAGTAACACTTAAGCAAAAACTTAAACTTTTACCACGATTAATATATATTCGCCTGCAATGATTTGGGCATGATCCACACTTGCAAAAACAATGGCTAATGATCGTTGCGAAGTCGTGATTAATTTATATTTATCACGATTTTTTCTTTGGGCTATAGTAACTAACCGTTGCAGCAAATCATATTTTTTCTTTGTACTATAGTAGTTAATCGTAGCAAAAAATCATATTTTTTTCTAGTGGAATAACACCACTTTATATCTGAAATTTTATTTGTGAATTCATCAAGATACTAAGAAGTGTGATCTTCATAATATTATATGTAAATAGAATGCTGATTTCATTTTATAATTAACCCATATATATTGTGTTTCAATTAAACTTGGTATAAAGCAAAATAGGTTAGAGAGGGGGGCAAAGGGTCCCATGAGTTGATAGAAAATTAAAATATGGGTTTGTGGCAAGCAGAAGTACACCAAATGAATCCCACTCTTGTCCTTTTGTCTAGTGAGAATGTGAGATGTATGTGATATGAAGAGCCATTGAAATCTCCCTCTTTTACATCAGCCCCCCACAAACATTAGATAGTGGGAAAATGCTTTTCCAGATTTTGGATGAGACTAGTGCGATTTAATCTTGTTACACTTTTCCCCTTTCTTTGGTTTGTCACTTTGTGTTTAGATTATAATGAATTCATGATGTTTTAATCATGAAATAGGATGTCGTGTGATTGGGGTACACTATGATGACTAAGGAAATGGATCTGGATATTCCAATATGGCCCAAAGTCATCCCAGTAAGCCCATTAATCCGCCGCAGATTAGGGCCTTGCGACCCGACCCGCCCAGCAACCCGGGCTCGGACTCATTTAAGCAACAAGAGATTTGGACCGTTGATAGTGACAATCAAGATGTTGAGATGATTTTCTAGCTACTTGATATAAACTTTAACCTGTTTTAATTACTTTTTGGAGTTAAATTATTATTTTTAAATTGTAGAAATTTTGCTTTAAGATATATAATTAGCTAATCTAAATAACATACTAAAGTATCAAAAGAATAATATTAACTTCATTCAGAGTATTAATATTGTCGGCACATGTCCAATTGGCGAGTCCTTTCAATTTCTCCAATTTTTCTAATTATTTCTTGAATATATTACATTATAAATGTAAAAAGAATTGGAGTTAATTAAATTTATAATGGAAGCAATAAATACAGATGAATCAACAGATGTAAAATTGTAAATTCATACAAAATTTGAAAAAAAAAAAAAAAAACTAATTTAGTACTATACAATACAATGTAAAAAAGAATTGAAGCTTAAAGTAATCAATGTTACAATCCAAAAGTAAACAATTAAAGTATTAATATTGTTTATATACAATCCAAAATTGGCGATTCCTTTCATTTTTTTTTTAATTATTTCATATTCTACAAGATATTTTTAATAATATGTTACCTTATAAATGTAAAAAAAGAATTGGAATTAGTTAAAACTATAATTGAGCAATAAGTACAGATCATTCAATGTAAATTCATAAAAAAAAAATAGTACTATTCATTTATTTAGATCATGTAAGCTACGAAAATTTAATAAAATTTGACCACAAATAGAGTATTTTTATTTTGATATAAATAATAAATTATGTTTTAAATTATATTTATTTTTATTTGAGATAAAAATCAAAATTTATCTATTATTTAATTTGAAAGTATTTCCATAAATATTTTGCACAAATCATAATAAACTAATTAATTATTTTAAAATTGTATATATTTTGCTTTAACATAAATAATTAGTTTTGTACATTATAATTATTTGGATTTGAACTAATTATCTAACATTTAACATATTACTGTTGAGACACAGAATTCAAATTGGTGAGTCCGCTTCAATTTCTCTGATTTTGTTAAATTATAATTGGAGCCTTAAATACCAAAGGTAATGAATTGATGCAAATTCACATAAACTAATTTAACCATCTCATGCTCCATATAAATAAAAATAGTATTATAAATGCAATTTTTCACTATAAAAAAATGCGGGAATTGGAACGGGTATAGACGACCGTTCCAACGATCGCTCCAAATAGGAACGGCAAATGAAACTATTGTGAAACGGGAAACCGTTGATGATGTCACTGTCGTGGCAATTGTAATACAAAGTAATAGGAACGGCACGATCATTCCTATTCTCGTTCCAACATAAGTGAGTCAATTTGTACACCTATTACCGTTCCTAAAAAGAACCTGATATATTTTGGACTTCAATTTGGAACACATGTGTGAAATTGGGAACGGTTAGTTGACCGGGAACACTTACCGTTCCTATATGGGTTCCTAGGGCCATGTCTATTTGGACCGGTCAGCTGACCGTTCCAACATGTAGTCCTACATAAGACCCTTTTACGCCATGGGTAAAAATGTAATGCAATATTCGTTCCAAATTGCGGGTATATAGTAAGTGCAATATTGTTACAATTACCGTTCCCAATCGTGCTCCAATTAGGAACGGTCCTTTGCGTGTGCCTCATACCGTTCCTAATATGCCCAAACGGCTATATTACAACGGTAATATTACCGTTCCTGTCACCCCACCTGCGACCGTTCCTAAAGCTGGAACAACGGCTATATTTAAACGGCTAGTTTTGTGTTCCAAATAATATTCCAATGCCCGTTCCAATATTTTCTATATATATGTCCCCCTTCTTTGCCATTGTTCTTATAATTACTCTCCAACTCATTTTGTTGTAACTCCCCTGCTTGATTCTTTATACGGAAAATCAAACATATCAATTACCGAGCGCGAATTTTGCATTGATATTGATAGGTGTTTTGCTTAGGTAAGTATGCAAAATTCTGTTATTTTTGTATATATATATATATATATATATATAATACTCTCGGCATTTAATTGCGTACTGTTGTAAATTATACGCAGGACCAATCATGTTAAGACAGTTGAGGAAATGGATGTATGATCGAGACATCCTAGGTGTGACGCTGGAGTTTGAGGACAGTGTTACAATATTTTTAGAATGGGCTCAGTCTCAGCGTTCATATATGAACGGGGACAAGATTAAGAGTCCCTGCCGGAAGTGCAAAAACGAACGGTTCAAAACACCAGATGAGGTAAATTTAATTTGTGTATGTAAGGGTTTATGCCAGAATATTACAAATGAACTTCGTATGGAGATGAGAGGGTGCAGAAATACTTTGAAGCATTGACAGTGCCCCTTGTGCAGCAGCAGCAAACGCCACCCGTTCAGGAGGAGGATAGTTCGCATTGGGGTGATGCGGCTCAGATGGATTGGGCGCAAAGGATGGTATTCAATGCCGCCGGGCCGTCATTCTGGTCTTCGTACAACTAGGAGGGACCGACTGATGATGGTACTCGGTATTGTCCATCTGATGTGGGTCCTAGTTCATATTACGATTCGGGGCCCTATGATTATGTGTCTGGCTTATCAGACCGTTTTTTTGATATAGTTCATGTTACGGACCAAGTTTCTACTATTCATATTCTAAGTGATATTATATTATAAATGTAAAAAAAAGTTAATTAAATTATAATTGAAGCCTTCAATACCAAAAGTAATGAATTGATGTAAACTCACATAAACAAATTTAACCATCTCATCGTCTACATAAATGAAAATAGTATTATAAATGCAATATTAATGATTTTAACAATTTGTAGGATCATATAAGTTGGGTTCTTCAACCACAAATAGAGAACTCATATCTTTTATATAAATAATAAATTGTTTTTATTATAATAATTTAACCTTTACTTTATGGAGTAAAACTATTATTTTTAAATTGTAGAAATTTTGCTTTAAGATATATAATTAGCTAATCCAAATAACATACCAAAGTATCAAAATAATAATATTAACTTCATTCAGAGAGTATTAATATTGTTGGACATGTCCAATTGGCGAGTCCTTTCAATTTCTCCAATTTTTCTAATTATTTTTTAAATATATTACATTATAAATGTAAAAGAGAACAAAAACAATAAATAAAATAAAAGAAGTTTTTTACAATTAGTAGGATCAAAATTTACATAAACTAATTTAACCATCTCATCATCCATATAAATGAAAATAGAATTCTAAATGCAATATTAATGATTTTAACAATTTGTAGGATCATATAAGATGGGTTCTTCACCCACAAATAGAGAACTCATATCTTTCATATAAATAATAAATTATTTTTTATATTATAATAATTTTAACTTTTACTTTTTGAGTTAAATTATTATTTTTAAATTGTAGAAATTTGGTTTTAATAATTAGCTAATCCAAATAACATACCAAAGTATCAAAATAATAATAGAGTATTAATATTGTTGGGACGTGTCCAATTTGGCAAGTCATTTCAATTTCTCCAATTTTTCTAATTATTTCCTAAATATATTCCATTGTAAATGTAAAAAGAATTGGAGTTAATTAAAATTATAAAATTCAATCAATAGATGTAAATTTCTAAATTCATAAAAAAAAATTTATAAAAAAAGCTAATTTTCCATTCTTTTTAATTATTTCATATTCTACAAGACATTTTTAATAAATATGTTATAAATGTAAAAAAGAATAAAATAATAATGGAGCAGTAAATACAGAAGAATCATTCAATGTAAATAAAACTTGACCACAAAGAGATTATTTTTAATTTTATATTCATTATATTTTAAAATATATTTATTTGTATTTAAAAAAAATAGAGTATTAATAACATTTACAGTATTCTAACGTGGTATTTTCAATGAATATATTACATTATAAATGTAAAAGAGAACGAAACAATAAATTCACATAAACTAATTTAACCATCTCATCGTTCACATAAATGAAAATAATATTATAAATGCAATATTAATGATTTTAACAATTTGTAGGAACATATAAGTTGGGTTCTTCAACCACAAATAGAGAACTCATATCTTTTATATAAATAATAAATTATTTTTATTATAATAATTTTAACGTTTACGTTTTGGAGTTAAATTATTATCTTTAAATTGTAGAAATTTTGCTTTAAGATATATAATTAACTAATCCAAATAACATACCAAATTATCAAAATAATAATATTAACTTCATTCAAAGAGTATTAATATTGTTGGGACATGTCCAATTGACGAGTCCTTTCAATTTCTCCAATTTTTCCAATTATTTCCTAAATATATTACATTATAAATTTAAAAAGAAATATATTACATCATAAATGTAAAAAGAATTGGAGTTAATTAAACCATAATGGAAGTAATAAATACAAAAGAATCAATAGATGTCAAATTGTAAATTCATAAAAAATTAAAAAAAAAAATCTATTTTTTAATTATTTCATATTCTACAAGACATTTTTAATAAATATGTTACAATATAAATGTAAAAAAAGAATTGGATAGTTAAAACAGTAATGGAGCAATAAATACAGAAGAATCATTCAAATTTAATAAAATTTGACCACAGAGATTATTTTTATATTTATATACATAAGAAATTATGTTTTAAATTATATTTATTTGTATTTGAGAAAAATGATAGAGTATTAATAACATTTACTAGTATTCTACGTGGTATGTTTAATGAATATATTACATTATAAATATAAAAGAGAATGAAACAGTAAACAAAATAAAATAATTTTTTTACAATTAGTAGGATCAAAATTCACATAAACTAATTTAACCATCTCATCATCCATATAAATGAAAATAGAATTATAAATGCAATATTAATCATTTTAACAATTTGTAGGATCATGTAAGTTGGGTTCTTCAACCACAAATAGAGAACTCATATCTTTCATATAAATAATAAATTATTTTTCATATTATAATAATTTTAACCTTTACTTTTTTGGAGTTAAATTATTATTTTTAAATTGTAGAAATTTTTCTTTAATAATTAGCTAATCCAAATAACATACCAAAGTATCAAAATAAAAATAGAGTATTAATATTGTTGGGAAATGTCAAATTTGGCAATCCTTTCAACTTCTCCAATTCTAATTATTTCCTAAATATATTACATTATAAATATAAAGAGAATTGGAGTTAATTAAAATTCTAAAATACAATCAATAGATGTAAATTTGTAAATTCATTAAAAAAATTTAAAAAAAAAAGAAGCTAATTTTCCATTTTTTAAATTATTTCATATTCTACAGACATTTTTAATAAATATGTTATAACTGTAAAAAAGAGTAAAAATATAATGGAGCAATAAATACAGAAGAATCATTCAATGTAAATAAAACTTAACCATAATGAGATTATTTTTTATTTTTATATTCATTATGTTTTAAATTATATTTATTTGTATTTGAAAAAAAATTAGTGTATTAATAATATTTACAGTATTCTAACATGTTATTTTCAATGAATATATTGCATTATAAATGTAAAAGAGAACGAAACAATAAATAAAATAAAAGAATTTTTTTAAATTAGTAGGATCAAAATTCACATAAACTAATTTAACCATCTCATCGTTCATATAAATGAAAATAGTATTATAAATGCAATATTAATGATTTTAACAATTTGTAGGAACATATAAGTTGGGTTCTTCAACCCCAAATAGAGAACTCATATCTTTTATATAAATAATAAATTATTTTTATTATAATAATTTTAACGTTTACGTTTTGGAGTTAAATTATTATCTTTAAATTGTAAAAATTTTGCTTTAAGATATATAATTAGCTAATCCAAATAACATACCAAATTATCAAAATAATAATATTAACTTCATTCAAAGAGTATTAATATTGTTGGGACATGTCCAATTGACGAGTCCTTTAAATTTCTCCAATTTTTCCAATTATTTCCTAAATATATTACATTATAAATTTAAAAAGAAATATATTACATCATAAATGTAAAAAGAATTGGAGTTAATTAAACCATAATGGAAGTAATAAATACAAAAGAATCAATAGATGTCAAATTGTAAATTCATAAAAAATTAAAAAAAAACATTTTTCTATTTTTTTATTTATTTCATATTCTACAAGACATTTTTAATAAATATGTTACAATATAAATGTAAAAAAGAATTGGGTAGTTAAAACAGTAATGGAGCAATAAATACAGAAGAATCATTCAAATTTAATAAAATTTGACCACAGAGATTATTTTTATATTTATATACATAAGAAATTATGTTTTAAATTATATTTATTTGTATTTGAGAAAAAAATTAGAGTATTAATAACATTTACTAGTATTCTAAGTGGTATTTTTAATGAATATATTACATTATAAATATAAAAGGAATTGGAGTTAATTAAAATTATAAAATACAATCAATAGATGTAAAATTGTAAATTCATAAAAACATAATTTAGAAAAAAAGCTAATTTTCCATTTTTTTAATTACTCCATATTCTACAAGACATTTATAATAAATATGTTATAAATGTAAAAAAGAATATAACTATAATGGAGCAATAAATACAGAAGAATCATTCAATGTAAATAAAACTTGACCATAAAGAGATTATTTTTATTTTTATATTCATTATGTTCTAAATTATATTTATTTTTATTTGAAAAAAATTTTAGAATATTAACAACATTTATAGTATTCTAACGTGTTATTTTCAATGAATATATTACATTATAGATGTAAAAGAAAACGAAACAATAAATAAAATAAAAGAATTTTTATACAATTAGTAGGATCAGAATTCACATAAACTAATTTAACCACCTCATCGTCCATAAAAGTGAAAAAAGTATTATAAATGCAATATTAATAATTTTAACAATTTATTGGAACATATAAGTTGGGTTCTTCAACCACAAATAGAGAACTCATAACTTTTATATAAATAATAAATTATTTTTATTATAATAATTTTAACCTTTACGTTTTGAAGTTAAATTATTATCTTTAAATTGTAGAAATTTTTCTTTAAGATACATAATTAGCTAATCCAAATAACATACCAAAGTATATATTTAAATATTATAGGAGAACATATTACCGAACTAAATAAAAAAATAGATAAAATATCGACAACAGAAAATTAGTTCTAAAAATACAATAATTAGTGGAGTAAATAAAGAAATTATAGCAAAATCATCAATCCAACCACCTCCTGACATTGAAGTTTTCCATTTAAAACCCTTAGGAGAATTAGAGAAATTATTAGATAAAAAATTTAGGGACTCAAAATTAAATACCTTAAGTGATGATATCACAACTAAAAATAGTAAAAAAATTTGCCAGAAGGAATAAATAAAATAGAGAAATATGCTAGGAAGCCTATGCAAACAAAATTTTATTATCCTAGGCCCACACCTCAAGACATACTATATGAGGAACAAGAGATTTATGACCAGCATAGCTATAATGGAAAACAAATTTATGAATGGAATATTAATGGATATACAGAAAGACAAATCTACAATACTATTCATAGAATGATGATGTATAGTATTGTCTGTAAAGGAAATAATAATACAGATAAGGCTATTGCTAAAATGATTATAGCAGGTTTTACGGGCCAATTAAAAGGTTGGTGGGATAATTATCTTAGCCCGATGGACAAAAATGAAATTTTGAGTACAGTCAAGCCAGAAAATATGGAAGAACAAGCAGTTTATACACTTGTCATAAATATAGTAGAACATTTTACAGGAAGATGGTCCGATAATAGTGAAAATATTAGGACCCTAGAGTATTCTACAAAGAGAACATTCTACAAAGATGTCTCCTTACTAGAGTAATGGAACTCCCAAAATTCAATGATGCTCACTGGAAATCTAGATTCATCGATGGACTTCCTCACCTATTCGCTGAAAGAGTTAGGAAAAATCTCAGGAATGGAGGGTTAGCAATAAATTATAATCAATATACTTATGGGAAGTTAATTGAAACTTGCATTCAAGAAGGTTTAAATCTATGCAATGAAATTAGATTAAATAAACAAATCAAAAGACAAAATTTAACAGATAAGAAACAACTAGGAGAATTTTGTGCTCAATTTGGAATATAAATGATGCCGTCAGATAATTCCAATTATTGTTTTCTTAATAAATATTTACCAAATCATAATAAATAAATAAATTGTTTAATAAATTACAAAAAAAATTGCTTTATCATAAATAATTAGTTCTTTAGATAATAATTATTTTTACTTGAAGTAATCTAAATAAAATAATAAATAAAAGATTTTTTTTACAATTAGTAGGATCCTATATCATAATAGAAAATTTTAATGAATAATAAATTATGCTCGATAAATTAAAAGCATAATAGAAATTTTGCTTTACTATTAAATTCAATAATAAATGATATTTTTTACAATTAGTAGGATCCTATAAGCTAAACACAAATAAAAAAATTTAATAAATAATAAATTATGCTCGTATTTGAGATAAATTAAAAGCAGAATAAATAAATTTTAAAATTGTAGAAATTTTGCTTTACTATTAAATTCTTTGAAATTATTGTTTAATAGTACTATAATATTAGTAAATTTTATATTTTGGTATTTGAGAAAAATTTTAACCTCTTGATGTTGAATTACTTTAATATAAATAAATTATTTTTTTAATAAAATTAATGGAATAATAATTTTAAATAAATATTTTAATTTTTTTTTTAATAAAATTATACTACGTAAGCAAAAGCTTAGCGAGGCTTTAAATATATTACAAAAAAATTGTTTTATCATAAATTCTTTGAAATTTTTGTTTAATTTAGTACATATAGTAAATTTTAATATATTACAAAAAAATTGCTTTATCATAAATAATAAGTTCTTTATATATTTTTATTTGAAGTAATCTAAATAAAATAATAAATAAAATATTTTTTTTACAATTAGTAGGATCCTATAAGCTAACCACGAATAGAAAAATTTAATAAATAATAAATTATGCTTGTATTTGAGATAAATTGAAAGCATAATAAATACATTTTAAAATTGTAAAATTTTTTCTTTACTATTAAATTCTTTGAAATTTTTGTTTAATTTAGTACATATAATATTAGTAAATTTTATATTTTGGTATTTGAGGAAAATTTTAACTTCTTGCTGTTGAATTACTTTAATAAATAAATTACATTTTTAATAAATTAAATGGAATAATAATTTTAAATAAATATTTCACCACAATCATAATTTTTTATTTAATAAATAATAAATTATGCTTGATAAATTAAAAGCATAATAGAAATTTTGCTTTACTATTAAATTCTTTAAAATTTTACTTTAATTTAGTACATAAAATATAATAAATAATAAATTATGCTTGTATTTGAGATAAATTAAAAGCATAATAAATAAATTTTAAAATTGTAGAAATTTTGCCTTACTATTAAATTCTTCGAAATTTTTCTTTAATTTAGTTACATATAATATTAGTAAATTTAATATTTTGGTATTTGAGAAAAATTTTAACCTCTTGATGTTTAAATAGTTTAATAAATAAATTATTTTTTCAATAAATTTAATGGAATGTTCTTTTAAATAAATATTTTACCACAAATCATAATTTATTATTTATTAATTTTGTTCACAAATAACATTAGAAAATTGGCAAACTCCTCCTCATTTACTGGAGTTGAATTATTATTTTTTTAATAAATATTAACCACAATTCATAATAAATAAATTACTTTTTTAATAAATTACAAAAATTGGCTTTATCATAAATAATAGTTCTAAATAAAATAATAAATAACAGATTTATTTTTTACAATTTTAGTAGAATTCTATATGCTAACCACGAATAGAAAAATTTAATAAATAATAAATTATGCTTGATAAATTAAAAGCATAATAAATAAATTTTAAAATTGTTGAAATTTTGCCTTACTATTAAATTCTTTGAAATTTTTCTTTAATTTAGTACATATAATATTAGTAAATTTAATATTTTGGTATTTGAGAAAAATTTTAACCTCTTGAAGTTGAAATACTTTAATAAATAAAATATTTTTTTAATAAATTTAATGGAATATTAATTTTAAATAAATATTTTACCACAAATCATAATTTATAATTTTTACCAGTAATCTAAAACAAATAATAATAAACGATTTTATTTTACAATTAGTAGGATCGCCTATATGCCACGAATAGAAAATTTTAATAAAGAATAAATTATGCTTGATAAATTAAAAGCATAATAGAAATTTTGCTTTACTATTAAATTCTTTAAAATTTTACTTTAATTTAGTACATAAAATATAATAAATAATTAATTATGCTTGTATTTGAGATGAATTAAAAGCATAATAAATAAATTTTAAAATTGTAGAAATTTTGCCTTACTATTAAATTCTTCGAAATTTTTCTTTAATTTAGCACATACAATATTAGTAAATTTAATATTTTGGTATTTGAGAAAAATTTTAACCTCTTGATGTTTAAATAGTTTAATAAATAAATTATTTTCTCAATAAATTTAATGGAATGTTCATTTTAAATAAATATTTTACCACAAATCATAATTTATTATTTATTAATTTTGTTCACAAATAACAATTTTCTAACTCCTCCCATTTACTGGAGTTGAATTATTTTTTTAATAAATATTAACCACGCCTTACTATTAAATTCTTTGAAATTTTTCTTTAATTTAGTACATATAATATTAGTAAATTTAATATTTTGGTATTTGATAAAAAATTTAACCTCTTGATGTTGAAATATTTTAATAAATAAATTTATTTTTTTAATAAATTTAATGGAATATTAATTTTAAATAAATATTTTACCACAAATCATAATTTATTATTTATTAATTTTGTTCACAAATAACATTTAGAAAATAGGCAAAAACAATAAATTTTAAAATTGTAGAAATTTTGCCTTACTATTAAATTCTTTGAAATTTTTCTTTAATTTAGTACATATAATATTAGTAAATTTAATATTATGGTATTTTAACCTCTTGATGTTGAAATACTTTAATAAATAAATTATTTTTTTAATAATTTTAACGGAATATTGATTTTAAATAAATATTTTACCACAAATCATAATTTATTATTTATCAATTTTGTTCACAAATAACATTTAGAAAATTGGCAAACTCCTCATTTACTGGAGTGGAATTATTATTTTTTAATAAATATCTACCACAAATCATAATAAATAAATGATTTTTTTAATAAATTACAAAAATTTGCTTTATCATAAATAATTAGTTCTTTATATGATAATTAATTTTATTTGAAGTTATCTAAATAAAATAATCACGAATAGAAAAATTTAATAAATAATAAATTATGCTTGATAAATTAAAACCATAAAAAATAAATTTTTAAAATTGTAGAAATTTTGCTTTACTATTAAATTCTTTGAAAATTTTCTTTAATTTAATACATACAGTGTAATAAATAATGAATTATGCTTTTGAGATAAATCAAAAGCATAATAAATAAATTTTAAAATTGTAGAAATTTTGCTTTACTATTAAATTTTTTGAAATTTTTGTTTAATTTAGTACATTTAATATTAGTAAATTTAATATTTTGATATTTGAGAAAAAATTTAACATCTTGAATTACTTTAAGAAATAAATTATTTTTTTAATCAATTTAATGGAATAATAATTTTAAATTAATATTTTACCACAAATTGTAATTTTTTATTTATTAATTTTGTTCACAAATAACATTTAGAAAATTGACAAACTCATATTATTTTTTAATAATTATTTACCAAATCATAATAAATAAATAAATTTTTTAATAAGTTACAAAAAATTGCTTTATCATAAATAATTAGTTCTTTATTTGAAGTTATCTAAATAAAATAATAAATAAAAGATTTTTTTTTACAACTAGTAGGATGCTAACCACTAATAGAAAAATTTAATAAATAATAAATTATTCTTCATAAAGTAAAAGCATAATAGAAATTTTGAATAATAAATTATGCTTGTATTTTAGGTAAATTAAAAGCATTAAACTTGTAGAAAGTTTGCTTTACTGTTAAATTCTTTGAAATTTTCGTTTAATTTAGTTTATATAGTAAATTTTAATAAATTATAAAAATTTGCTTTATCATAAATAATTAGTTCTTTATATAGAATAATAAATAGAAGATTTTTTTTTTTTACAATTAGTAGGATCCTATAAGCTATAAATAAATTTTTTAATAAATTACAAAAAAGTTGCTTTATCATAAATAATTAGTTCTTTATATAATAATTATTTTTTCTTTAAGTAATCTAAATAAAAATTAAGTAATCTAACCACGAATAGAAAAATTTAACAAATAATAAATTATGCTTGATAAATTAAAAGCATAATAAATAAATTTTAAAATTGTAGAAATTTTGCCTTACTATTAAATTCTTCAAATTTTTTCTTTAATTTAGTACATATAATATTAGTAAATTTAATATTTTGGTATTTGAAAAAAAATTTAACCTCTTGGTGTTTAAATACTTTAATAAATAAATTATTTTTTAATAAATTAATGGAATATTGATTTTAAATAAATATTTTACCACAAATCATAATTTATTATTTATTAATTTTGTTCACAAATAACATTTAGAAAATTGGCAAACTCCTCCTTGCAGTTGAATTATTATTTTTTAAGTAAATATTTACCACAATTCATAATAAATAAATTATTTTTTTAATAAATTATAAAAATTTGCTTTATCATAAATAATTAGTTCTTTATATAATAATTAATTATTTTTACTTGAAGTTATCTAAATAAAATAATAAATAACAAATTTTTTTTTTACAATTTTAGTAGGATTCTATATGCTAACCACGAATAGAAAAATTTAATAAATAATAAATTATGCTTGATAAATTAAAGCATAATAAATAAATTTTAAAATTGTAGAAATTTTGCCTTACTATTAAATTCTTTGAAATTTTTCTTTAATTTAGTACATATAATATTTACTGGAGTTGAATTATTATTTTTTTAATAAATATCTACCACAAATCAAAATAAATAAATTATTTTTTTAGTTCTTTATATAATAATTATTTTTATTTGATGTTATCTAAATAAAATAATAAATAACAGATTGTTTTTTACAATCACGAATAGAAAATTTTAATAAATAATAAATTATGCTTGATAAATTAAAAGCATAATAAATAAATTTTAAAAATTGTAGAAATTTTGCCTTACTATTAAATTCCTTGAAATTTTTCTTTAATTTAGTACATATGATATTTACTGGAGTGGAATTATTATTTTTTTAATAAATATCTACCACAAATCAAAATAAATAAATTATTCTTTTAGTTCTTTATATAATAATTATTTTTATTTGAAGTTATCTAAATAAAATAATAAATAACAGATTGTTTTTTACCATCACGAATGGAAAATTTTAATAAATAATAAATTTATGCTTGATAAATTAAAATCATAAAAAATAAATTTTAAAACTGTAGAAATTTTGCTTTACTATTAAATTCTTTGAAAATTTTCTTTAATTTAGTACATACAGTATAATAAATAATGATTAAGCATAATAAATAAATTTTAAAATTCTAGAAATTTTGCTTTACTATTAAATTCTTTGAAATTTTTGTTTAATTTAGTACATTTAATATTTTGGTATTTGAGAAAAAATTTAACATCTTGAATTACTTTAAGAAATAAATTATTCTTTTAATCAATTTAATGGAATAATAATTTTAAATTAATATTATACCACAAATGGTAATTTTTTATTTATTAATTTTGTTCACAGATAACATTTAGAAAATTGACAAACTCATTTATTAAAATATTTACCAAATCATAATAAATAAATAAATTTTTTAAAAGTTACAAAAAATTGCTTTATCATAAATAATTAGTTCTTTATATAATAATTCTTCTAACTTTTACAATTAGTAGGATGCTAATCACGAATAGAAATTTTGCTTTACTACTAAATAAATAATAAATTATGCTTGTACTTTAGATAAATTAAAAGCATTAAAATTGTAGAAATTTTGCTTTACTGTTAAATCTTTGAAATTTTGTTTAATTAGTACATATAGTAAATTTTAATAAATTATAAAAATTTGCTTTATCATAAATAATTAGTTCTTTATATAATAATTATTTTTATTTGATGTAATCTTAATAAGATAATAAATAAAAGATTTTTTTTTACAATTAGTAGGATCCTATAAGCTACAAATAAAATTTTTAATAAATTATAAAAAAATTGCTTTATCATAAATAATTAGTTCTTTATATAATAATTATTTTTATTTGTAGTAATCTAAATAAAATAATAAATAAAAGATATTTTTACAATTAGTGGGATCCTATATACTAACCACGAATAGAAAAATTTATATTATGCTTGATAAATTAAAAGCATAATAGAAATTTTAAATTCTTCAAATTTTTTCTTTAATTTAGTACATATAATATTAGTAAATTTAATATTTTGAATTTGAGAAAAATTTAATTACTTTAATAAATAATTTTTTTTAAATAAATTTAATGGAATAATGATTTTAAATAAATATTTTACCACAAATCATAATTTTTTATTTATTAATTTTACATTTAGAAAATTGGCAAACTACACCTCATTTACTGGAGTTGAATTATTATATTTTTTAATAAATATAAATAATAATAAATATTTTTTTAATAAATTACAAAAATTTAGTTTCTCATAAATAATTAGTTCTTTATATAATAATTATTTTTATTTGAAGTTATCTAAATAAAATAATAAATAACAGATTTTTTTTTACAATTTTAGAAAAAAAAAAAGAATAAAACAACTAATTTATCAATCAATATAAAATTTAAAAAATTTAAAAAAAAATACTTATCTTATCACAAAAAAATGGTACGACGATATCATTAAGAACTTTGTAACAACTATTTGTAAGTAAAAATTTGTTTCTCTTTTATAATAGTACAGACAATTTTCACGCTTTAAAATATATTATAAATAAGAGTATACAAATATGAAAATATAGGAGTACATATCTATTTACAAATATAATATATAACAATAACACTTTATATATTAAAATAACAATATGAAATAGACTATACTATCAGTGTATATAAAACAAATAAATAGTTTAAAGCATGAAACATACATGGAGAGAGAACAAGTGAAGCAAGAAGAGTCATGGAGCATACTTTAATAATTCAAATTCAAAGTAAGATGTAAGGTAGACATACCATGAAGCAAGAAGAGTCATGGAGCATACTTTAATAATTCAAATTCAAAGTAAGATGTAAGGTAGACATACCATGAAGCTTTCGAATCATTAAAGAGCCTCCGTGCAGAAAATTTTCCTATTGCACAAAACTTACCTTATAAACCTCACATTCCTGTTCCTTAGAAACATTCTCAATGTACACTACAAAATAAATTAACATGTACGGTTTCACCGAACCAATAGATGATCATCAATACAAAAACTGATTGCAGGAAAATAAAATATTCAGCACATAGAAAAATATGTCAAATATGATAATAATATTTAGCACATAGAAAAATATGTCAACAATTCGTCTTTAAACAGAAGATGAAATAATCGATCGAAACTAATAAGATAATTTTGATTAACCTTGATATATATAAGAGCAGAGAAAGAGCATTTACGGAAGTGCCACGTTCCCACCAAGAACTGTTGTCTGAGCTTTTGGTGTGATATTTTAAAGCCATCAACTGAATAGTTAATCCAGTCAGATATGATAAGTTAAAAATGGGAAATGGGACATGACAGTAATTTTCGCTCTTTCAATTACTATAGCAGCAATTATTCATTCAACAAATACGACAGAACGAACCTCTATCTAAGACCTTACAGCGTCACCAAAAGATTGAGCGCAAAAAGATTCAATATCTCTTCTGTTGCTTTAACTATTACTATTGTTATTAGCTTTTACGAGGTGGAAACCTCAAATAAAACAAGCTATAACATCTTTATCCTGCCTATTTCATTTAGTTACATGTCTTTAAACTTAACCTTCATTGTTGTTCAAAGAAAGGAATTTAGTGTGCAATGATAGATATTAAGACTATTGATAAAGTTCGTTCAAGTTTTTAATAGGGTACATAATTAATTACAAATCGAGGCATACATCTTAGTCAAGAATCACAGCCGTATGATAAGCATCTAAGAATGAGCTCAAGCAAGCACTCTCGGAATTTCGGGGCACATGGACCTGACAAAAAGGATTCACATAGCAGAGTAGAAGCTATAGTTTCCCATTGCAGACCATATTTGTAAAATGAGTTCCAGTTTTTTCACTCATAGATGCAAATAAAAAGAAACTGGAGTTAACAATTGCAACAACTTATGTCCACGTGTAAAAAATATTAGTAAAATGCTCAAATTTACCAAAATGTCTTGACAGAGCATGAATAATAGGGATATATTTGTTGTTAGTAAATAGCTTAAGTTAAGGACATTTGGAAAGAGATAGAATCATTAGATGGTATTGATTTTAAGTAATATAATATGATATGATTAACGTAAGGTAACAAACAAAAGTATATATAGTAAGTAACAAATACAAAAAGCAATAAGTAGAATTTAATAAATATGAAAACTAGTTATACCAACCTCAAACTAAGAGATGCAAGAAATTTTTAATGCTACTAATACTTTTACATAGATATAGATATATCTATTTAAAATAACACAAATATAAGCATATGAAGGGCCTCCAATAAACCCAATGGAATATTTCTTACATCCAACAAGCCCAAATCCAATCTTTTCTATGTATCATGTACGCATATATAAATATGAAATGAGTACATATCTTATACAAATATAATATATAACAATAACACTTTATAAATTAAAATAACAATATGAAATAGACTATACTTTTACTGTATATAAAAATAATAAATATTTTAAAAATTCTAATACTTTAAAGCATGAAACATGCACAAAAAGAGAACAAGTGAAGCAAGAAGAGACATGGAGAATACTTCTATCGTTCAAATTCTAGAGAACATAACATGAGGTCTTTGAACACTAAGAGAAACTTCGTGAAGAAAATTTTTCATATTGCATACTTAACTTATAAACCTCACATTCTTCTTGTTCCTTAGAAGCATTCTCTATGTAGACTTTAACATCCTACAACAAAAGAAACGGACATGTAGGATTAAAACAGAATCAGGAAAATCAATGACCCTCGGTAAAGATTAGCTTAGCTTATCCAAAGTCATTGTCTTGTTGACAACAACGTAAAGCTCAAGGAGGAATGATATATATTGCATCAAAACAACCCTATATTTGTTGTACTGTAATTAGCGCATTCCATGGCCATATTTTTACACTTGAGTCACACAAAATAAAATACATACTACATATATGGGTTGGCACTTGATCACTTCCGAGAGATTGTATAAATGCATAAAGAGGAAAGTGAAGCCAGAAGTTATGGAGCATACTTTTATCAATCAAATTCGTAGTAAGATGAGAACAAGACATACCATGAAGCCTTCGTATCATTAAAGAACCTCCGTGCAGAAGATTTTCCTATTGCACAAAACTTACCTGATAAATCTCACATTCTTCTTGTTCCTTAGAAGTGTTCTCAATGTAGATTGCAAAAAAAATTAACATGTAGGGTCAAACAGAACCAGGGAGATAGATGATCATTGAAAAAAAAGCTCACTGCAGGAAAATAAAACAGCCGACTGCTGTCTTGTCATATAAATGTGATGTTTATTGACCTCAAAAGCAATACAACAAACAAACAATGTGGGAGATAAAAGCATCTAAATGATAAAACTGGTCAAAATAACATTTAGCATGTAGAAAAACATGTCACCATAATAACAATTCATCTTAAACAAAAGATGAAATAATCGATCGAAACTAATAAGATAATTATAAGATAATTTTGATTACCAACGTATCCAAGCCTTGATACATATAAGAGTAGAAAAGAGCATTTACGGAAGTGTCACCTTTCAAGCATGAGGAGGCATTGAAAGACCTTCATACAAATTGTAAGATAATAGCCTATAAGTTACAAGAAAAGGAATGCCTGTAAAATAATAAATTTTTAAGATACCATTCTTTGAGTGACAAGAAGAGATTCACATATAAGAAGAAAACAAACCTAGAACATAATGAAAGCATTGGACCATATAAACAAAATAACAACTTTATTTTTCACATATTGATATTAAATAAATTCTCCAGATCCTCAAATTTGCATCTCTTCCAAATTTTGTAAGTATCAGAAACTCTTAAAATGAAAGGGATGACAAAACCTTTCAAAATTAAAGGTGATCTCCATGTAAGAATCTCTCATCCGTCTTTTCCAATCAACCGAGGCAACCTTTTGCACCATTTCACGCAAGCAAGTGGCTGGTAATGCCTAACTATAATTTTTATGATCCCTTCTTCCCTATTACATATTGCTTCCTGTAAAAGTTTTGTTTACAGGGTTGTACCTCGAGTTATAAATTTCAGAAGTTTTTCAAAATGTTCCAGCAACACTATAGAGAACTTATAACACTAAGGAAACATGCAGAAGTCTTCAAGAGGTTTTTGTTATGATATTCGAGCATGCACATCATATCATTAAATTCTCTTCAACCAACTATACTCAAATTTACATTTTAGTTTTCTGATAACAATCCCAAGTAAAATATGCAAGAGAACTTATTAATTGCAACACTCCTATAGCTTTTAGGAATTAAATTAAACGTATAGGAATAGTTACTTCAAGTGATATATAGTGCACCTAGATTTTTATAGCATTATTCAATTACATTATCAAACGAGATATTTATAATAGTCCCACCATTGCCCACAATGCTGCTAGTATCTATACAAATTCTACAAAGTACAGATTTCCTTAGTAACATTCATTTCAATTTTTCACATTTATAGAAATTAAGTTGACTAATAAAATCATGGGTATCAAAGGACTGGGACCTAAGAAACTATAATCATATAACAGAACTACAACATCGAACAATCAAGATATCATGAACATGCTAAAAAGTTAAACCTAAGAAACTATAATCATATAACAGAACTACAACATCAAACAATCAAGATATCATGAATGTGCTAAAAAGTTAAAATTATCCCCACAAAAGCTCCAGTATCAAAATATTGAATACATAACAGAACACTAATCATGAATCAATTGGCAGTAGCTTTCAAAAGTTGTTGATGAGAAACTACAATTATGTTTCATAGAGAAATTTATTAACAAATGAAACATTCAACCATATCTTACTCTATAAAGTGGATAACATAACCATTCACTAGTAACAGAAAAGGGGAAGGGGAACAAATGTATACTTCCAACTTGACCAACAACAGTTTTTTGGTAGAAGCCGAAAGACATGAAGATCAGTTTAAAAGAAAGAAAAAGCCATAGCAAAATTTGCTACTTCTTATGATCTACAATATCACAACTGCAACTAAGATGATACATTCAGTAACATAGCTCATTCTTATTGGTTTACCAGGATAAAGACAGACCAGAAATATTGCCTGCAGTAACTCAACTTTAAGAGCATAAGAACGAAAAGAAGGATCATTTTACTGAGAAACAAATTGATATCAGCCGTTAAATGAATCTTAAACCAGATAAAAACACAAACCAATCCTATATAGTTTAATCTCACACCTTAAAGTGTATTTACCCACCTCTGTAGTGATGATTTTGAACAGCTTGAGGTGAAAATTCTGACAGTGGGTGCAGAAAAACTTCACTAAAAGTAGCCGAAAGGTGAGACAGTGATTGCAGCTAAAGATCTTCTGAAATGAAAACAGGAGCATCATAAGTAGACACTCATGGAAGTAAAAACCAATTAACTTTTCATGTTGGGTTCCATGCAAATCAATCTAAGTAAGTTGTAATGAATAATCCAACTCAAAGAAAGTGCTAGAAGTTTTTTAAACTTAAGTGGTGTGTCACAAACAATTGTTTAGAGCAGAAAACAGATCTGCAGAAAAAATATATCAGAATAGCTTTAACAGAATCATCCCATCAGGCCACAAATTAAAGTAGCATCAATAATAATAATTAAATCACATATTGCATGCAGAAATGAGATTGCTTCCACTAAAAAAGCACACCTACAATAGATCAGTCAAAAGTATGAAAGAAAGATTTTATCTCCTCTTCAATTTTCATAAAGAGAACTTACGGCAAAATGGCTTACTCTAACAAAAATATCTCATCCTAGGTTGGAACAAGTTTTTATTCCATAGCGCCATGTCCAAGTCCACCTGTCCCCATCTCCCCATGTAAAAACTTTTCCCTTAGAACAGTTACTGGAACTAGAACACCCAACCATAACTTCAACAACTGCAGCAGTATGCCAAACACCACAGGTTGCTCGCACAGTGCGGAGACCCTTCAGCGATTCCACTTCTCTAGGCTTTGAAATACTTTCCCTACCTCCATGCCCAAGAACTCCAAAAGTTCCATCACCAAAAGTAAATAACTGCCCAGCAGAGGTGACGACAGCAGTATGCCAACGCCCACATGAAATTGAAGAAACATGAATCCCCTCCAGTTGCCCCTTTACTCTTTTCGGCACCCACTGACTCACTTCATTCCCATGCCCTAGGAGACCAAAATGACCATCACCCCAAGTGTACAAATCTCCAGAACGTGTGACAGCAGAGGAATGATATTCACCACACGCAACAAGCTCAATGTTTGTATTGTTGAGTGCATCAATTAGCTTCGGATGCAAGACATCAGCATCTTAACGATGACCAAGTCTAACTCCTGACTCCTCACCCCAAGAGAATATCTCTCCTTGATTGGTCACTGGGGCAGCATGTCGTCCACCACAAGCTATGTTCTGAACATCTAATACAAATGCAGATTCCAATGCCTTGGGCAACAATGCATCCATTTTGATACCTACACTACTTCCAACTCTGTGTGGTAAGCCACCCATAACACCATCGCCAATACCTTCTCCCCAATGAAAACATCCCCCAAGGCATCACCATCATCATGACTGGAACCTTGACTTGATGAGCTTACAGCACTAGAAAGGCTTACTATAAAGGCATCTACTCCTATTCCTTTCATCTGACCATGTAAGCTATCTGAACATCCAGACGCACAGAATGGACAGAACCACTGGCAGAATCTGAAAGGAAAGAAACCCTTGGGAGGCACCGAGTACAATATCACATCTGAAAATGCCTTATCCAGACCATTTTTAGGAGAACTTTCATAAGGGCTATGGAGGCGAAGTTCAGAAGCATCCTGCTGAAGTGATGAATGATTTATTTCAAGTTTAAAAAATTTCAAGATGAATATGAGCTTATACAGAGTTTCAGCCCATTTATCTGAAAGAGAGACATATGGCTATGCATGTGAGTGAGGAAAATTTAAAAGCAATGCACTTCTGCAAGCCATCGCCACTTCCAAATGGGGAGTGAAGTGGAGAACTTCTTCTGTATGTTCTGGGACTATTAGCTCCATATGAAATTCCATCACTTCTTGATTCTGTTCTCCACTTACGCTGATAACTACGTGAAACCATGCCTTAAGACCGCTTGACCACACTTCTACTTCTTCCTTGTCCTTGCGTATCTATAAAAAGAAAATGGATAAAGTTCCACCATCTAAGTGATAAACTGCAGCCAAAGCACCAAACTATGGACAAAATAGTTGCTTCTCAGAAAACTTGGAAATGACAAATGGGAATCTTACCAAATCAAGTGATCTGTCATTGTATATAAGGGAAAACGACTGATATTCTTTCTCAGGTCGTGGGTACCTTTGAAAAATTGGCTAGACAAGGAAAAAAAAACAAAAAAACATAGATTTACATATATTCAGAACATAAAAAAGGTGAAACAAAATACTTAACCAGAAATGTATGTCAGACTTCTTGCACTAAACTCTATGCAAACAAGAGAAAATTTCCTATCCACATACTCATCTATCAACAAAAAATGTAAAGAAAATGTGATACAATTTGTGTGAAGGCACCAAAAATTCACCCAACTTCCCATCCAGAACTCCTGTCTGAGCTTTTGTGAGATATTGTAAATACTTCGACTGAAGAGTTACGCCCAATCAAATATGATAAGTTAAAAATAGGAAATAAGACATAACAGTAATTTTCTTCATCAGTATTTAAATTAATATAGCAGCATTCATTTCAACAAGTACGACAGAAAGAACCACTATGTAAGACCTTGCCGTGTCACCATGGAGGATGTGAATCACTGACAACAAAACCTACTATATTATATAAAGAGGTTCAAGTGTATGAAGACTTCTTCAATTCAAACAAAATTATATTCGTGAAAAGACTAGCATATTATCACTGACAATAAAACCTAGCAAATTGTAGAACGGGGTTCAAGTGTATCATGAATTCTTCAATTTCAACCAAATGCTCATTACATAAGATAAATCTGATACCTAGACATTATTGACTCAGGATTACTGCATTTGCCCAAGCAAAATTTCATTGAAATACGAATAAGTTACAAGAAAAGCAATGAAGATAATAGGTTTTCAAGCCACCATACTTTGAATGACAAGAAGAGACTCACATATAAGAAGTAAACAAACCTAGAACATAATGGAAGTGTTGGACCATATAAACAAAATAAGCACCTTATTTGTCACATATTGATACTAAACAACTACTCCAGATAGATAAACGTACATAATGACAGCAATTAAGCAATAAGAAGTGCTTTACCATTAATGAACCCCGAGTTATAAGGTCTTGGGAATGTGACAATAAATTCTCAAGCATCGCGCGCCAGCCTAAATCAAGAAAAGCATCGATTTAAGAGACTGAGTTACCATGCAACCAAATATTAAAAAACATAAGATGCTAAAGGAAAAACAAGGCTAATCAATATAAAAATGATTGGATACCTTACCCAAAAATTTGAAGCATGTCATTAATCAGCATCATGTCCTGAAAAGATAGTTTTATTAATCTTTTTTTCTCTTTCGCCTTTTTTTTCTATCAAATAGTTTTTTAATATTTTTTTCTCCTTCTCCTTTTTTTCTACCTTTTGCTTTTTAATGATTTTTTTATCCTTCGCTTTTCTTCTATCTTTTCGCAGAGAACTCCGGGGCTCCATAGCAATGCTCCGCGCAACTCTGCATATAAATATATACAAAATGATGAACGAACCCAATTCACTTATCATAACAGTAATGCATAACTTTATGCATATGTGTGATGTTATGCATATATGGCATACTTAATAACTGGGATCCCATGGATGATGTGAATCAGTGACAACAAAGCCCACCATTTTATAGGGGTTCAAGTGTACCATGGCTTCTCATGCCAACAAAATTATATTTGTGACAAGACTAGCATATTAACACCAACAATAAAACCTAGCAAATTGTAGAACAGGGTTCAAGTGTATCATGGCTTCTTCAATTTAAACCAAAGTACATTGGTGAAGAGACTAGACATGTATTTATGTTTATAACTAGAAGAGTAGCTAATGCACGTTAAATGAGATAAACTGATTCCTAGACATTATTGATTCAAGATTAATGCATTTGTCCAAGCAAAATTTAGTTGAAATATGAATAAGTTACAAGAAAAGCAATGCCAGTCAAATAATATATTTTCAAGACACTATTCTTTGAATGACAAGAAGAGATGCACATATAAGAAGAAAACAAACCAAAAACATAATGAAACTGCTGGACCATATAAACAAAACAAACACCTTATTTGTCACATATTGCTATTACATAACTTCTGCAGATAGATCAACCTAAAGATTGATGGGAGTAAAATAATTACATGTGCTTTACCATGAATGAAGCCCGAGTGATAAGCTCTTGGGAAAGTGACAATAATTCTCAAGCAATGCGCGCCAGCCTAAATCAAGAAAAGCATCGATTTAAGAGACTGAGTTACCATGCAACCAAATATTATAAAACCAAAGATGCTAAAGGAAATAGAAGCCTAATCAATACATGAATGATATGATACCTTCCCCAAGAAGTTGAAGCATGTCATCAATCTGCATCATGTCCTGAAAACATAGTTTTTAAATCATTTTTTCTCTTTCGCCTATTTTTTCTATCAAATAGTTTGTTAATATTTTTTGCTCCTCCTTTCTTTCTGTTTTTTGCTTTTTAATAATATTTTTCTCCTTCGCCTTTCTTCCATCTTTTAGCAGAGAACTCCAGGGTACCATAGCGATGCTCTTCGCAACTCTGCATATAAATATACACAAAATGATGAACGAACCTATTTTACTTATCATAAGAATAAAGCATAACTTTATGTGTATATGTAATGGTATGCATATATGGCATACTTAATAATTGGCATCCCATGGAGGATGTGAATCACTGACAATAGAACCTACCATATTATACAAGGATGTTCAAGTGCATCTTAGTTTCTTCAATGCCAACAAAATATATTCGTGAAAAGACTATCACTGACAATAAAACATAGCAAATTGTAGAACGGGGTTCAAGTGTATCATGGCTACTTCAATTTAAACCAAAGTACTTGGGTGAAAAGACTAGACATGTATTTATGCTTATAACTAGAAGAGTAGCTAATGCTTGTTGTAGGAGATAAATCTGATTCCTGGATTTTATTGATTCACAATTACTACATTTACCCATGCAAAATTTCATTGAAATATGAATAAGTCAAAAGAAAAGCAATGCCTGTAAATTAATAAATTTTCATTCTTTCAATGTAAGAAGAGACTTACATATAAGACGAAAAAAAACCTAGAACATAATGAAAGCGTTGGACCATCTAAACAAAATGAGCACCTTATTTGTCACATACTGATACTAAACAACTACTCCAGACAGAGGAACATAAATATTGACAGCTATTAAGCAATTACAAGTGCTTTACCATGAATGGACCCCGAGCGATACGCTCTTGGGAAAGTGACAATAAATTCTCAACCATTGCACGCTAGCCTAAATCAAAAAAAGCATCGATTTTAGAGACTGAGTTACCATGCATCCAAATATTCAAAAACCAAAGATGCTAAAATGATATGATACCTTTCCCAAGAATTTGAAGCATGTCATTATTCTGCGCGATGTCCTGAAGAGATAGTTTTTGAATCACTTTGACTCTTGCGCCTTTTTTTTTTTTTTTCTATCAAGTAGTTTTTTAATTTTTTTTCTCCTTCCCTTTCTTTCTATTTTTTTATTTTCAATAAATTTTTTCTGCTTCGTCGTTCTTCTATCTTTCAGCCGAGAACTCCGGGGTTCCATAGCAATACTCTCCGCAGCTCTGCATATAAATATACACAAGATGATGAACGAACTCAATTCCCTTATCATAACAATAATGCATTACTTTATGCGTAGATGTGATGTTAAGCATATATGACATACTTAATAACTGGGAACCCATAGAGGATGTGAATAACTGGCAATAAAGCCTACCATTTTATACATAGGCGATCAAGTGTATCATGCCTTCTTCAATTCCAACAAAATTATATTTGTCAAAAGACTAGCATATTAACACCAACACTAAAACCTAGCAAATTGTGGAACGGGGTTCAAGTGTATCATGGCTACTTCAATTTAAACCAAAGTACTTTGGTGAAAAGACTAGACATGTATTTATGCTTATAACTAGAAGAGTAGCTAATGCTTGTTGTAGGAGATAAATCTGATTCCTAGATTTTATTGATTCACGATTACTTCATTTACCTATGCAAAATTTCATTGAAATATGAATACGTCAAAAGAAAAGCAATGCCTGTAAATTAATAAATTTTCATTCTTTCAATGTAAGAAGAGACTTACATATAAGAAGAAAAAAAACCCAGAACATAATGAAAGCGTTGGACCATCTAAACAAAATGAGCACCTTATTTGTCACATACTGATACTAAACAACTACTCCAGACAGAGGAACGTAAATATTGACAGCTATTAAGCAATTACAAGTGCTTTACCATGAATGGACCCCGAGCGATACGCTCTTGGGGAAGTGACAATAAATTCTCAACCATTGCCCGCCAGCCTAAATCAAAAAAAGCATCGATTTTAGAGACTGAGTTACCATGCATCCAAATATTCAAAAACCGAAGATGCTAAAGGAAACAGAAGGCTAATCAATATAAAAATGATATGATACCTTTCCCAAGAATTTGAAGCATGTCATTATTCTGCGCCATGTCCTGAATAGATAGTTTTTGAATCATTTTGACTCTTGCGCCATTTTTTTTTTTTCTATCAAGTAGTTTTTTAATTTTTTTTCTCCTTCCCTTTCTTTCTATTTTTTTATTTTCAATAAATTTTTTCTGCTTCGTCTTTCTTCGATCTTTCAGCCGAGAACTCCGGGGTTCCATAACAATACTCTCCGCAGCTCTGCATATAAATATACACAAAATGATGAACGAACCCAATTCCCTTATCATAACAATAATGCATTACTTTATGCGTAGATGTGATGTTAAGCATATATGGCATACTTAATAACTGGGAACCCATGGAGGATGTGAATAACTGGCAATAAAGCCTACCATTTTATACATAGGCGATCAAGTGTATCATGCCTTCTTCAATTCCAACAAAATTATATTTGTCAAAAGACTAGCATATTAACACCAACACTAAAACCTAGCAAATTGTGGAACGGGGTTCAAGTGTATCATGGCTACTTCAATTTAAACCAAAGTACTTTGGTGAAAAGACTAGACATGTATTTATGCTTATAACTAGAAGAGTAGCTAATGCTTGTTGTAGGAGATAAATCTGATTCCTAGATTTTATTGATTCACAATTACTACATTTACCTATGCAAAATTTCATTGAAATATGAATAAGTCAAAAGAAAAGCAATGCCTGTAAATTAATAAATTTTCATTCTTTCAATGTAAGAAGAGACTTACATATAAGAAGAAAAAAACCTAGAACATAATGAAAGCGTTGGACCATCTAAAAAAAATGAGCACCTTATTTGTCACATACTGATACTAAACAACTACTCCAGACAGAGGAACGTAAATATTGACAGCTATTAAGCAATTACAAGTGCTTTACCATGAATGGACCCCGAGCGATACGCTCTTGGGAAAGTGACAACAAATTCTCAACCATTGCGTGCCAGAATAAATCAAAAAAAGCATCGATTTTAGAGACTGAGTTACCATGCATCCAAATATTCAAAAACCAAAGATGCTAAAGGAAACAGAAGGCTAATCAATATAAAAATGATATGATACCTTTCCCAAGAATTTGAAGCATGCCATTATTCTGCGCCATGTCCTGAATAGATAGTTTTTGAATCATTTTGACTCTTTACGCCTTTTTTTTTCAATCAAATAGTTTTTTAATTTTTTCTCTCCTCCTTTCTTTCTATTTTTTTGATTTTCAATAAATTTTTTCTGCTTCATCTTTCTTCTATCTTTCAGCCGAGAACTCCGGGGTTCCATAGCAATACTCTCCGCAGCTCTGCATATAAATATACACAAAATGATGAACGAACTCAATTCCCTTATCATAACAATAATGCATTACTTAATGCGTTAGATGTGATGCTAAGCATATATGGCATACTTAATAACTGGGAACCCATGGAGGATGTGAATCACTGTCACTAAAGCCTACCATTTTATACATAGGCGTTCAAGTGTATCATGGCTTCTTCAATTCCAACAAAATTATATTTGTCAAAAGACTAGCATATTAACACCAACAATAAAACCTAGCAAATTATGGAACGGGATTAAAGTGTACCATGGCTACTTCAATTTAAATCAAAGTACTTTGGTGAAAAGACTAGACATGTATTTATGCTTATATCTAGAAGAGTAGCTAATGCTTGTTGTAGGAGATAAATCTGATTCCTAGATTTTATTGATTCACGATTACTATATTTACCTACGCAAAATTTCATTGAAATATGAATAAGTCAAAAGAAAAGCAATGCCTGTAAATTAATAAATTTTCATTCTTTCAATGTAAGAAGAGACTTACATATAAGAAGAAAAAAAACCTAGAACATAATGAAAGCGTTGGACCATCTAAACAAAATGAGCACCTTATTTGTCACATGCTGATACTAAACAACTACTCCAGACAGAGGAACGTAAATATTTACAGCTATTAAGCAATTACAAGTGCTTTACCATGAATGGAACCCGAGCTATACGCTCTTGGGAAAGTGACAATAAATTCTCAACCATTGTGCGCCAGCCTAAATAAAAAAAAAGCATCGATTTTAGAGACTGAGTTACCGTGCAACCAAATATTCAAAAACCAAAGATGCTAAAGGAAACAGAAGGCTAATCAATATAAAAATAAGATGATACCTTTCCCAAGAATTTGAAGGATGTCATTAATTTGCTCATGTCCTGAAAGATAGTTTTTAATCATTTTGACTCTTCGCCTTTTCTTTTTCTATCAAATAGTTTTTTTAATATTTTTTTCTCCTTCGTCTTTCTTCTATCTTTCAGCCGAGAACTCCGGGGTTCCATAGCAATGCTCTCCGCAGCTCTGCATATAAATATACACAAAATGATGAACGAACCCAATTCCCTTATCATAACAATAATGCATAACTTTATGCGTTAGATGTGATGTTAAGCATATATGGCATACTTAATAACTGGGAACCCATGGAGGATGTGAATCACTGGCATACATAGGGGTTCAAGTGTATCATGGCTTCTTCTTTCCAACAAAATTATATTTGTGAAAAGACTAGCATATTAACACCAACAATAAAACCTAGCAAATTGTAGAACGGGGTTAAAGTGTATCATGGCTACTTCAATTTAAACAAAAGTACTTTGGTGAAAAGACTAGACATGTATATATGCTTATAACTAAAAGAGTAGCTAATGCTTGTTGTAGGACATAAATCTGATTCCTAGACAGAGTAGTCAGTGGCGCACGGTGCACAATGGCTCCAAGGGCTCCTGGAGCCATGGCGCACAGCGCAGCGCGCACTTTCTAAAAGCACAGCGCGAGTATACAAAAATAGACTATGTATTTATATAAGTAGTATGCTCCAATGAAACAATGTAAAAGAAGTTAAACATAAAGATTAAATAACATACTCAATTTTAAAAAAACCTTAATATAATTAAAAACAACTAATGTTAAAGCCTTATAAGAGAAAAAAGATGTGCAAAATCTCAAATAAATCCTAAATAGTAGATCAAAAATAAATTTACATTGTCAAAATTCAAGAAAAATATCTAAAGAAGCAAATTTCAGAATATTAGAAAACAGAAACAAAATTTCAGAAAGTAAATTTCGCTAATATTAAATTTCAAAAACAAAACCTAAGGGGTTGTTTTCTCATGAATGCAGCAGCAGCAACAGTTGGGGGGCTTTTAGAATTCTTAGAGAGTCTGTTGGTCTTCTCTTTTCCTTCAGCCGCCACTTGTGTTTTTCATTAATGCAGCAGCAGCAGGGGGGCTTTTTGAATTCTTAGGGAGTCAACTCCCTAATTTTTTTAATAATTTTTTTTATTTATCGTGGGCAGGCCCGGGCTCACAAAGGCGCGCCTGGGCAACAGCCCAAATGGCGCCCAGGCGCGCGCCATGGCAGCACCTGGACAAAGGGCTGCGCAATTTGTAATTTATGGCGAGAAGGCTGCGCCTTGAGCGCCTCTCGACATGGCGCGCGCAATAGCGCGCCATTGACTACACTGTTCCTAGATTTTATTGATTCACGATTACTACATTTACCCATGCAAAATTTCATTGAAATATGAATAAGTCAAAAGAAAGCAATGCCTGTAAATTAATAAATTTTCATTCTTTGAATGTAAGAAGAGACTTACATATAAGAAGAAAAAAAACCTAGAACATAATGAAAGTGTTGGACCATCTAAACAAAATGAACACCTTATTTGTCACATATTGATACTAAACAACTACTCCAGACAGAGGAACGTAAATATTGACAGCTATTAAGCAATTACAAGTGCTTTACCATGAATGGACCCCGAGCGATACGCTCTTGGGAAAGTGACAATAAATTCTCAACCATTGCGCGCCAGCCTAAATCAAAAAAAGCATCGATTTCAGAGACTGAGTTACAATGCAACCAAATATTCAACAACCAAAGATGCTAAAGGAAACAGAAGGCTAATCAATATAAAAATGATATGATACCTTTCCCAAGAATTTGAAGCATGTCATTAATCTGCGTCATGTACTGAAAAGATAGTTGTTTAATTATTTTTCTCTTTCACCTTTTTTGTCTAGCAAATAGTTTTTTAATACTTTTTTCTCCTTCTCCTTTCTTTATATTTTTTACTTTTCAATAATTTTTTTCTCCTTCGCCTTTCTTCTATCAGAGAGTTTTTTTTTTGCTCTTTCACCTTTTTTTTTTCTATCAAATAGTTTTTTAATATTTTGTTCTCCTTCTCCTTTCTTTATATTTTTTGCTTTTCAATAAATTTTTTCTCCTTCGCCTTTTTCCTATCTTTTAGCCGAGAACTCTGGGGTTCCATAGCAATGCTCTCCGCAGCTCTGCATATAAATATACACAAAATGATGAGCGAACCCGATTTCCTTATCATAACAATAATGCATAACATTATGCGTGTATGTGTTGTTATGCATATATGGTATACTTAATAACTGGGATCCCATGGAGGATGTGAATCACTGGCAATAAAGCGTACCATTTTATACATAGGGGTTCAAGTGTATCATGGCTTCTTCAATTCCAACAAAATTTTATTTGTGAAAAGACTAGCATATTAACACCAACAATAAAACCTAGCAAATTGTAGACCGGGGTTAAAGTGTATCATGGCTACTTCAATTTAAACCAAAGTAGTTTGGTGAAAAGACTAGACATGTATTTAAGTTTATAACTAGAAGAGTAGCTAATGCTTGGTGTAGGAGATAAATCTGATTCCTAAATTTTATTGATTCACGATTACTACATTTACCCATGCAAAATTTCATTGAAATATGAATAAGTCAAAAGAAAAGCAATGCCTGCAAATTAATAAATTTTCATTCTTAGAATGAAAGCAGAGACTTACATATAAGAAGAAAAAAAAAAAAAAACCTAGAAGATAACGAAAGCGTTGGACATTTAAACAAAATAAGCACCTCATTTGTCACATATTGATACTAAACAACTACTCCAGACAAAGCAACATATACATTGATAGCTATTAAGCAATTACAAGTGCTTTACCATGAATGAACCCCGAGTGATAAGCTCTTGGGAAAGTAACAATAAATTCTCAACCATTGTGCGCCAGCCTAAATATATATAAAATAAAAAAAATCGATTTAAGAGTAGCTAATGCTTGTTTTATGAGATACATCTGATTCCTAGACATTATTGATTCAGGATTACTGCATTTGTCCAAGCAAAATTTAGTTCAAGTATGAATTAAGTTACAAGAAAAGCAATGCCAGTCTAATAACAAAATTTCAAGACATTATTCTTTGAATGACAAGAAGAGTCACACATAAGAAGAAAAGAAACTGAGAACATAATGAAACCGCTGGACCATATAAATAAAATAAGCACCTTATTTGTCACATATTAATACTAAAAAACTACTCCAGATAGAGCAACGTAAATATTGACAGCTATTAAGCAATTACAAGTGCTTTACCATGAATGAACCCCGAGTGATAAGCTCTTGGGAAAGTGACAATAAATTCTCAACCATTGCGCACCAGCCTAAATCAAGAAAAGCGTCGATTTAAGAGACTGAGTTACCATTGAACCAAATATTAAAAAACCAAAGATGCTAAGGAAACAGAAGCATAATCAATATAAAAATGATATGATACCTTTACCAAGAATTTGAAGCATGTCATTAATCCTGCAAATTTCTCTTTGGACTCTTTTTCTATCAAATAGTTTTTAATATTTTTCTCCTTCTTTCTTTCTATATTTTGCTTTTTAATGATTTTTTTCTCCTTCGCCTTTCTTATTTCTTTTAGCAGAGAACTCCGGGGTTCCATAGCAATGCTCTTCGCAATTCTGCATATAGATATACACAAAATGATGATCGAACCCAATTCACTTATCATAACAATAATGCATAACTTTATGGCTATATGTAATGTTATGCATATATGGCATATTTAATCACTGGGATCCCATGGATGATGTGAATCACTGACAATAAAACCTACCATATTATACAAAGGGGTTCAAGTGTATCATGGCTTCTTCATTTCCAACAAAATTATATTCGTGAGAAGACTAGCATATTATAACTGACAATAAAACCTAGTAAATTGTAGAACGGGGTTCAAGTGTATCATGGCTTCTTCAATTTAAACCAAAGTACATTGGCGAAGACATGTATTTATTTTTATAACTAGAAGAGTAGCTAATGCTCGTTACATGAGATAAATCTGATACCTAAACATTATTGATTCAGAATTACTGCATTTGCCCAAGCAAATTTTCAGTGAAATATGAATATGTTACAAGAAAAGCAATGCCACTATGATAATAGATTTTCAAGACACCATACTTTGAATGACAAGAAGAGACTCACATATGAGAAGAAAACAAACCTAGAACATAATAAAAGTGTTGGACCATATAAACAAAATAAGCACCTTATTTGTCACATATTGATACTAAACAACTACTCCAGATAGATAAACATACATAATGACAGCAATTAAACAATTACAAATGCTTTATCATGAATGAACCCCTAGTTATAAGGTCTTGGGAAAGTGAATAAATTCTCAAGCATCGTGTGCCAGCCTAAATCAAGAAAAGCATCGATTTACTGAGTTACCATGCAACCAAATATTAAAAAACCAAAGTTGCTAAAGGAAACAGAAGCCTAATCAATATAAAAATGATATGGTACCTTTCCCAAGAATTTGAAGCATGTCATTAATATGCGTCATGTCGGAAAAGATAGTTTTTTAAATATTTTTGCTCTTTAGCCTTTTTTTTTTTCTATCAAATAGTTTTTTAATATTTTTTTCTCCTTCTCCTTTCTTTCTGGTTTTGGCTTTTCAATAATTTTTTTTCTCCTTCGCCTTTCTTCTGTCTTTTAGCAGAGAACTCCGGGGTTCCATAGCAATGCTCTTCGCAACTCTGCATATAAATATACATAAAATGATGAATGATCCCAATTCACTTATCATAATAATAATGCATAACTTTATGCGTATATGTAATGGTATGCATATATGGCATACTTAATAACTGGGATCAAATGGACGATATGACTCACTGACAATAAAACATTCCATATTATACAAAGGGGTTCAAGTGTATCATGGCTTCTTCAATTTACCAAAATTATATTCGTGAAAAGAATAGCATATTATCACTGACAATAAATCCTAGCAAATTGTAGACCAAGGTTAAGGTGTATCATAGCTTCTTCAATTTTAACAAAATTACATCGGGTTTGGCTCAAGATTCCTGCTCAATTTATGAATAGGTATCAGCAACACTAAAATTATGTAATTTATAATGAGCTAAAAAGTTAATTTATAAAATGCTAATTCTTCATTCCCTCTTTATTAGATAGAGAACTTGAAGAAAGAATCTCTGTTCTTTCTACAACATCGAACAATCAAGAAATCATGAATATGCTAAAAAGTTAAAACCATCCCCAGAAACGCTCCAGTATCAAAATATTGAATACATAACATAACACTAATCATGAATTAATTAGCAATAGCTTTCAAAAGTTGCTAACGAGAAACTACAATTATTTCTGAAAGAAATTTATTAACAAATGAAACATTCGACTATATCTTACTCTATAAAGTGGATAACATAACCATACAGTAGTAAGAGAAAAGGGGAAGGGGAACAAATGTATACTTCCAACTCGACCAACAACAGTTTTTTGGTAGAAGCCGGAAGACATGAAGATCAGTTTAAAACAAAGAAAAGCCATGGCAAACTTTGCTAATTCTTATGATCTACAGTACCACAACTGCAACTAAGATGATACATTCAGTAACATAGCTCATTCTTATTGGTTTGCCAGCATAAAGACAGACCAGGAATATTGCTTGTAGTAACTCAACTTTAAGAGCATGAGAATGAAAAGAAGGTTCATTTTATTGAGAAACAAATTGATATCAGCCATTATACGAATCTTAAACCAGATAAAAACACAAACCAATCCTATATGGTCTAATCTCACACCTTAAAGTGTATGACGTAGTGATGATTTTGATTAGCTTGAGATCAACAATCTGACAATGGGCGCAGAAAAACATCACTAAAAGTAGCCGAAAGGCAATTCAGTGATTGCAGCTAAAGATCTTCTGAAATGAAAACAGGAGCATCATAAATAGACACCCATGGAAGTAGAAACCAATTAACTTTTCATGTTGGGTTCCATGAAAATCAATCTAAGTAAGTTGCAATGAATAATCCAACTCAAAGAAGGTGCTGGAAGTTTTTTAAACTTAGTGGTGTGTCAACTGTCACAAACAATTGTTCAGAGCACAAAACAGATCTGCAGAAAAAATATATTAGAATAGCTTTAACAGAATCATCCCATCAGGCCTACAAGTTAAAGTAGCATCAATAATAATAATTAAAACACATATTGCATACGGAAATTAGATCGCTTCCACTAAAAAGCACACCTACAATAGATCAGTGAAAAGTATGAAAGAAAGATATGCAAGAATACCACTAGATTATCTCCTCTTCAATTTTCATAAAGAGAACTTACTGCAAAATGGCTTACTCTAACAAAAATATCTCATCCTAGTAGAAACAAAGGGGAAAAGAAGAGAAAACTTGGGGTCAAATAATTTAGCAGAAGCATGAGCTGGTGTACCTCGTGCAGAGATCTATGAGCTTAAACAAAGTATTCTTGGAATTGAAAAAACAAATAAACAAATGGAAGCACTCGTACAAAATGCAGGTGAAGTTGTAGTTTTCCATAAGTAACGCTAAGACACATGAGCTTTATTCACATCCGATGCCAGAAGTGAATATACTCCACAAAGCACTAAAGGGCCAAGAGATTTCTCTATCTTCTCACAGGAAAAAAGAGATATTATCAAGAAATGAAAACATAATCACAAAAAGAAAAGCATAACACTTTAATCATGGCAAAAAGACACCAAGTTTGAAAAAAAAACAAGCTGACAGATAAAAACAAGTTTCATTAACGTAATCAAGAGAATGATGGATAAGCATGATAAGGTCACAGGTACAGAAACAAGAAGGATAGCCAAGAGGACCCGATTGAACATAAAATAGAAGCATCAGCCAATGTAACTGCCAGTATAAGTGATTTAGTTATAACAGAGAGATGATAAGTAGGAACATGAAATTATCAACCAGATTTTCAGAGTGGAAAGTTTCTCAACCAGAGTTTCAGAGTGAAAAGTAAGACTTACCACACTGTCTATGGATACAATTCATACTTCTGTGTTCAACTACTGAAATTCTTCATAACGGTCACTGAAATCAGTGATCTCTGCAACAGAAATGATGGAACAGTTTGTAAATAAGATTCCAAGCAATTACTAGTTAGTTGTGATCAGAAGATTGAGTTTCAGACTCACCAGTGGGACAAACAAAGGTGAAGTGCATTGGGGAGAATAAGGGAATAACATACTTCTTTCCTATATACTCTGAGGGTTTAACCTGCAGAAAAAGTAACTCTAATCAGTTAAACAACCTGACTTTGGAATCATTTCGAATCCTTTCCTCAAAGTAAAATCCATTTACTCAAGCGCAACCTAACTGAATACTAATTCTTCAATAAACAACTTCAATAAAAAATAGTATAATGTTGTTACTACTCTAGGTTGCTATAGAAGAGCTTGAAGCCTAGATCTCGTTCTATTAGTTACAATAAGAGTAGATATGCTTCAAGTGAGATGATATTTGTATCATAGAAGCTTGAGGTGAAGGACACAAACCCTCGAAGAAGAATGTAAGAAAAGTGAAGTTACACGAAGAAAATTACTTTTTGTTCGACAAAATTACCACACGGAAATTACATCACATCTAGATTTATCAGAGAGAAGACTAGTACATAAAAAATATTTGTCTGTACATTCTAAACAGCATCACTTAAAAACGATCTTAGGTGATGTGAGTCTCTTAAATACAGTGCTTCTCTTAAATTGAATGGAATTTAGCCATTACAAGTGCCTTACCATGACTGAACCCAAGTGATAAGCACTTGAGAAAGTGACAACAAATTCTCCCCCATTTCGCACCAGCCTAAGTGAAGAAAAGCATCTATTTAAGAGATTGAGTTACCATGCAACCAAAGATTTAAATACTAAAGACACAAAGGCAACAAAAAGAGACAGATCGCTAAGAATAATAACTATTGATGGTATCGAATTGTATCTATTGATTTTCAATGGATAAGACTATGTCTAGTAGCATGGTAAGTCCTCAAAGGTACCTAAAAGATTTTGAGTGTACTTATGTTCCATTATTCTACTCACAATGTCATCTCTTTTTCAAGAAAACACCTCGCTGCTAGTGCGTCACTTCAATACCACCCAATCTCCTTGCCCAAATATGGACTTGAATTTAAGAGAAGCACTGTATGTAAGTATTTATGAATATCTTAGATATGAAAATGAAAGTTGGTTTACTAAGCTTCGGAAATACAATGTCATTTTATGAAATTAAACTCAAGCATCGTACATTGCAAAAAGGAAAGAACCCATATAAGTGGTAAAACAATCTATACTTTTGGTACAACAGCTAGAGTTAATTATTCCTAAAAATGCTTTAGCATGCCATAAACTTACCATTTTCAGAAGATAAACATCAAGCAAGATTAGGAAATTGCATAGGCAAACATACTTCCTGCAAGTAAAAAGCATAATATTTGTCAGAGAAAAATAGTTATGGGACCAAAAACTACATCGTTTAGCTGGCTCCATTCCCAAGTTGAAGCTCGAGAACCACAAAAGCAAGTTGGAAGTTGACTAATTCACCGTGAAGTAAGAATATTACTAATAGTTATGGTAATGAACTAACATTTTATCTATAAATAAAGCAGAACTGTTGTCTTTTCCAGGAGAAGGGGAAATAAAGCAAAATAAAAACCAACACCAGAATGTGATCTGTGGACATTGGAATATAAGGAACCTACTATGTATCTAGATCTCTCTCAACTATTACGTATCACTTGAGAATTGACAAGAGAAACAGGAGCGTTGTGTTTTAGACTTGGTACTTTCTATTATCGACGAGTAGAAGTTGAGGAGGTTTCGAAGGAAATCAATGCATTTCCAAGTTAGAATTGCAGTTCCAAGATAATAATGCTACATAAAGATACAACACTATCCACACGTAGAAAATACACAGAAAAATAAAATAAAATTGGAAGAAAAACTCAAATAACTCACAGAAGTTTAAAGTATTAATGTGAGATTTAATTTAATTTTTCATCTTTAATCTAGAATCTGCTTATGATTCATTACAACAAAATCGACGGGATCTTTTTTCTAACTTCCAGTCCTAAAAGTCAAGAATTCACACTTTAAGGTTTCATACCATAAACTACATGTACATTCTTAAATCAAACTCAAGGACCTAAAACAGAATTAAATCCAATATATAGGTGATAATTTGGTGTTAGAAAAAAAAAATGTTTTCCAAAGAAATAGGAAAAATTGTATATAAAACTTCATAACAAAAACAAAGTGAGAAAGATGACATAAGATCCTCACATAGTATATAACATTTACATACGAAAGAAGATGCATAAACTTTATCACGAATAATAATGAGTGTTTTGCATGAAATATATGAAGAGAACCGAGAATACCGATTATCATTCAAGACTGACATATGTAAGAAGATCCAAGAAAATTTTCAAGGCGGATGTGTCCATCAAAGAGAAGGAAATTCTCCCCCTCCCCCCTGCTTTTCTTGGTTTTCTTCCCTCTGTTTTTGGTTGAGAAGTGAACAGAGGAAAAAAGAAATGAAGGTGAGAGGGTGAAAACATGTCAGTGGGGGTTTGATGTGAGATTGGGTAAAATGGTGGGAAGACAACAGTGGTTTTGAGGGTTTTTACCAGCGGGGTTTCTCGTTCTCCGCCGTTCTTCTCTCGCGGGTGCTGCCTTGCACAGGAGCAACCCTCATGCCCCGTCACGTTCCGCCTTGAATCGGCCATCCTCGGCGCACTCCTCGGCCGCGGAAACCCTTCAAATTTTGTAGCTGATTCGTGAGATATGTTGTTGATTTTCTTGCCTCTGTTCTTTTAGTTCAAAAGCAGAATCAGAGTGTGTTTGTGGAGATACAAATCACAAACATTGTTGAAGTGAACAAAAGGGAAGTCACAAACACAGAAGTGAACAAAAGGAAGGGGGGAATCAGAGTGTGTTTGGGAAGAAGACATGATTTTTGAGGGTTTTCAGCAAGTAGGATTTTGTAGGGTTTTGAATTTTGATGCTTGATTCGTGTGGTTGTAACAATTGATTAGGGAAAAGATACTCAAGTGAAAACAAGAAACGTGTTTCTGAAAAAAGCGTGTGTTTCTCAAAAAAGTAATTAAACTAAAAGTCATGTGCTCCCCATGAGCTTTCGTTCTTGAATGCATTATTTCAAATTTGTAACTTTGATAATAATAAGCAGTGTTTAATCAACTGACCGGGCATATCAATCTCGGGTACAACTCTAACTCCGTGCTCCATCCCATATTCCACCACCCTCTTCACGTCCGCCGCCGTGTACTTCATCTCCTCACGGTACGCCCCTTTTGCCGCCAATTCCGGCTCCGACGGCACCACCAGTAGAAAAGAATAGGATTTTGTAATATGCCAATGGAAAATATTCAATTTGTTCATATCGATCGCCCTAATCAGCCGCAGCAAATCCTCAACACCGTAATAGTTCCTGGCGGTATCGAGCATGATTCCCCTGTGCGGAAACAGCGGCCCGTCGGAAATGTACAACCCGCACGCCACCCTCTCCGGCTTTGCATACACCAGCTGCGAGAACATCTCCAGCCCGCGCATTGCGCCCCATGGGGTTTCGGCGTTTAGCACGGCGGCAGCTCCGACGGAGGGGATGGTGAGAGAGTAAGACTCGTCGACGCCGTGGTTCAGCAGGGCGGCGGCGTCGGAGATGATGATGGTGAGTGTGGTGAGCGGAGGCCCTCCCATCAGATTGAGAAGTGGGGTGACGAGGGGACGGTGGTGCTCCGTCGGGATCTGGCGGAGGTAGCAGTGGACGGCGGGGGTTAGGTAGCGGTGTGGGGGACTGGATATAGTGAAGTGGGCTTGGGCCAGACGTTGATGGGATATCCGACAGCTGAGATTTGAGGAGTGGTGTACAACATTGTATTGTAAGTAGAATAAGTGTAGAGATGAAGGGATGAGAAAATGAAGGGTTGGTAGTACTACAAAGTACAACCCATGTTGAGAATGTTATCTCAATTGCAATTATGACTGTTTTAGACCATACGGTATGTGTATTTATATGTTTAGATTAGATTAAGGTTAAATCGAATATGACGTTCTACTGCAAAAAAAAAAAAATAGTAAATCTATATACCAAAAAATGTTTCTCTTAAAAAAAAAACTAAACAAATTATGATTATTGAATAAAATAGTATAAATTCACAATTTGATCAGAAATACCTATTTTTGCATTGTGTATAATCGAACAATGCCTGCAAAATATTTTCATTTTTTGTCTTTAGAACTTTTGATTTAATTTATGTATTTGATTTATATTTTTCAGTTTTACATATTCATGGCAGGTAATATTTATTTCTCAAGCCTCATATTAATCAACTTCTAAAAAATTAGAAAATTAAGTATTATCCAGAATGTATATTTGAGAATTCATAGTGATAGTCAAACCTCAGAGTTATGGAATATACCATTGATGTTGGTTGGTTAGATGATACTTAATACTAATTTTGGCTTCGTTAATTTTGAAACTTATAATATTTATTTAAAGAATATATATTTACCCATGTAATCAGTTAGAATTTTGTAACTATATATTCATTAAAATTCTTTGATCATGCCAATTATTCATAATTAAAGTTACTTAAGTGCATCTTTAATCAAGCACATCGATTCTCTAACTTTGTAAGCTGGTTACCAAGTTCTTTGATTGCTAATTAATCAATTATGAATTAAAGTTAATTTTTGGATCGAGTGTATTAGTTTTCTAACTTGATATGCATGGTCTCATATTTCAATAATTATGCAAATATCTCAATTAATTCTCTCCAATAAGTAATCACCAATTAATTTAACAACTAATCTCTCTTGATATTTGCTTTCTAATCAACAATTTTGCTTAGCGTAAGCTAATTCAGTTAATTATCTACCTTAAAATTATATATACATATATATTATCAAGCATGTTACCTTTAAGTACCTTTTGTACATTCTTACATTTTCATTATAATGTTTCTCTTTGTTTACATCATTTTTATGTTCCAATTTTTCAGAATTTTATCAAATTCAATTTCTACTAAACTTCTCAATTTATTTTCTTTGACTACAAGAAAATAGCTTGATAACTATGAAAAAATTTGATGTTAAAATCAACGTCGAGCTAATTAGCAAGTAAATTTTTTGTTGCTAATTTACACCATTTGATATATAAATTAAACAATTCGTTGCTAAGTTCGAGAGCAAGTAAATTTTTGCTGCTAAGTTTTAGCAAGTAAATTTCTTGTATTATATATTGTAAATTAACAACGTGAATTTTACTTGCTAATTAGTTTGACGCTAATTTTTTTCGTTGCTATTGAACTTTCTTGTAGTGTTTTATAATGTTTCCCTTCTGTAAACAAAATATTTTTTACATATTTAAAAATATTTTTTTATTGTTATGTTGATGTTTACTTTGCATTCTAAATTTTATGCTCTAATTTTATAATTGCGAACAACATTAAGTAAAGAAAAGAATGTAAACCAAAATTCCGCACTTATCCAACCTATTATGTGTATTCATAGCATCGAAGTAAAATAGAATTCTTATTTATTAATAAAAATAAAATTAATTATTGTTTGGCTATCTATTTTTTTAACAAGTGACTCACTCTCTATTAATTTATAGTGCAGAGTGGGTCTCATGCATGATTTATTAGGCTATATTCTCAGAGAATAGGTATTTTATCAATTTCACTACAATAGGATATAAATTTTACCCTACAAATTTTCTTTTAATATGATCAGTCTCAAAGTCACCTATTTGTATTTCAAATTAGGTTGACCAATTATAATTTTGAAAGTGGAGACTTCAATCTGACAATTTCCAAATGACTTCATTGCAACTTCAAGCTTGAATCAACATATGTAATTGAAATAGTTTATTCCATACTAATCTTTTAAATCAAATGGAAGTCAGATTCCTCCCAATTGCTGAAGGAGACAGTTATAAATACACCTCCTACCTCACTAATAGGAAAAAAATGATATTTTGACACCAGTACACGAAAGCAACCTTGCATACGATTATACTAATTCTCACAACATTGCTCATCATAGTTCTTAATTTATTATAATTATTTTATTGTGACAGATTACTAACTTGAGTGCAGAGTGGTAACATATTCTTAAAAGTCCCCGTTCTAAGGCTTACAAAAACCTCAACCCAAGGACCTCGAATTGGACTTGTTTTGGACGGGCTACTTTTTGCTTGCATCAAAACTATTTTACCATATATTTTTAATGCTAATTATAATTAATATTTAATATTATTATTTATAATAATATATTTTATTAGAAAATGGTAAAAGGTTAAAAATAAGAGACTGCGTAACGAGCTTGAGCTCATGAGCGCAGTTCGCAAGCTCGAGCTCGAAACAGTTTACTCGAGTTTAATATCGAGCCTCTAAATTTTGGTTGAGCGTTGTTTACACCCTTAGGTGGACCCAAACCCGCCGCACAACTCCATCTTGGATTCATGATCCTTCCCCGAAATGTTCTGACCCCGCCCCCGCCCGAGTCCCAAATTTGGCCCAATAGGTCAGACCCGCTTGACCCGAGAATCAATTTAAGTACTACAAATTATTGAAAATTTTCAAATCATGTTCACTAAATTACACATCACTAACACATTCTTCATGAGCGCTCTAATATACGGGCTTAGTCAGTGGGTCCGCCGTATTTTCTGCTGAGTTGACGTGGTCCATCCAAACGTCACCTCTTCCTACCATCTCTCTAAGTAGATGATAGCGTCTAAGAATGTGTTTGGATCGGTGGTGAGATCTCTATTTCTTCGCTTGTGCTATGGCCTCGTTGTTACCACAGAAGATAACTACAGGCTCGACAATGCTAGGCACCAACTTCTGAAGCCACTATGTATTCAACTTCCGTGGTGGAATCAGCTATGGTGTCATGCTTGGAACTCTTCCAAGCTACCACTCCACCATTAAGCTTGAATACAAATCCCGATTCAAATTTGGCATCATCATCATCAGACTAGAAGCTAGCATCGCTATAGCCTTCCAGTATAAACTCTCCACTGCCGTAGACCAAGAACATATCTTTAGTCCTCCTCAGGTATTTAAGAATGGTCTTCACCGCAGTCTAATGTGCTTCACCAGCGTAAGCCTGATATTTGCTCGTCATGCTTAAGGCGTAAGGCCTTGTGCACTGTACTGGATACTGGATGTTGCATACGGCAGAAGCATAGGGCGTCCTTCATCCTTTTAAGTTCCTCATCAGTCTTGAAAGAGTGCTTCTTGGGCAACTTAACCCTATGTCTCATAGGAAGGAATCCTCGTCCGGGAACTATCCATCTTGAACCTCTTCAAGACTTTCTCAACATACGAGTTTTTGGTCATTCCTAACATCCTTTCTGATCTGTCTCGTAGCCTTTGCTTCCCATTAAAGGGGCTTGGATCTCTCTCATCATTTGGATTTCCGCATACCACCTATGGACGCCTTGTCTCTTTTGGGGATGGTTTTTCGCTTGCAATCCGCACTTTAAGAGAGATCGAGCTAGGGTGATTTCGACCATCACTTAAGGAAATAGAGAGATCCTTTTTTGCCTTTTAAGGTAGCTACCCTTAGGCTCTACCTTAAATACAATTTAATTAGACAATGGGGAACTAAAAACCCTCTGAAAGAGGAGGCGAGAGCTTATTCGAAGAAGAAGCTCGAAACTGACATCTTGAGGAGTCAAGGAATTCTGGTGCCGTCCTATTCCTATCAAAGAGAGGAATAGGTTAATGCGCTACCTCCATGGATTAGCAAAGCTTGTTCGAAAGATGGATGGTTCCATCTAACATTATTCCCAATGAGCAAGATGTCGTCCACATAAAAGCACTAGGAACATAACTAAGCTCCTACTGACCTTTGTATATATAAGGGTCATAGTCGTTCTTGATGAAATTATAACCCCGTATAACTTCATCAAAATGTATATTCCTACTTTGGGAAGCTTGTTTGAGGCCATAGATGGACCTATGGAGATGACAGATGTTCTGCTCTTCTCCAACAACCGTGAAACCCCTCCGGCTGATCCATATAGATCTCTTCCTCAACATAACCATTAAGAAAGGTCGTTTTCACATTCATCTGCCATATTTCATAATCATACCGTGCAACTATGGCAAGCATAATCCAATGGACTTGGCCATGGCTACCGATGAATAAGTTTCCTCAAAATCAATCCCGAGTCGTTGAGTGTAACCTTTCATCACAAGCCTATCCTTGAAGGTTGTCAGCGCCGTTTCCACGTCCATCTGCCATATTTCATAGTCATACCATGTAGCTATGACAAGCATAATCCAATGGACTTGGCCATGGCTACCGACGAATAAGTTTCCTCAAAATCAACCCAGAGTCATTGAGTGTAACCTTTCGTCACAAGCCTATCCTTGAAGGTTGTCACCACCCATCAGCTCCAAGTTTATGTTTATATAGCTATTTACACCCAACAGGTTTGACACCTTTGGGAGGGTCCACTGACATCCAAACTTGGTTCGAACTCATGGAGTCCATTTCGGATCTCATGGCCTCAAACCACTTTTCTGAATCGATGTCCGATCCGTACTTCTTTGGGTCACTATCCAATTGACTAGTCACGCCTAAGAAGCCATACCTCTCAGGAGGTTGTGGCACTCTTGCTGACCTACAGAGGACTGGAATATTACAGTGAGAAACGGTGGGTGTAGACGATGTCGCCACTAACGATTGAGGTGCCTCACTTGATTCCTTAACAAGCAGCTCATCGCGATGGGTACCGCTGGAAAACCCTTTTCCAGAAAAACTGTGTTCCTCGAGACAGAGGGGTCAAAAAAGTAATATCCTACAGTTTCTTTCGGATAACCCATGAACCTGTAGAAACTAGACCACGATTGTAGTTTGTATCCCACTGGCCTCTTGATGTATTCAGGGCTACCTACCACTTTCAAGTACTTGTAGGAAGCAGGCTTTTCGTGCCATATCTCATATGGCATTTGGGCCACTGTCTATACCTCTATGTTCAACAACTTAGCTGCCATCTCAAGCGCATATCCCCAGAAGGAAAATGGCAATTCGGTAAAACTCATCATGGATCGGACCATGTCTAACAGAGTTCGATTCATTCTTTCAGAGACGTCATTCAACTGAGGTTTTCTGGGAGGTGTCCATTGAGAAATAATACCATTTTTTTTTAGATATTCCAAATTCACCACTTAGATACTCGCCACCTCGGTCTGATCGAAGGACTTTAATTTTGCGATCAGTTTGGTTCTCAAGTTCAAGTCTAAACTCATTGAACCTCACAAAGGCTTCAGACTTGTACCTCATCAGGTAAACAACCATACCGTGAATGATCATCGGTGAAAGTTATGAAGTAGGAGAACCCTCCTCTGGCTTGAGTATTCAATATCCCACAGACGTCTGAATGGATTAAATCCAATAGACCAGTAGCAAACGTGCTTTGTCCAACAAAGGGCTTCTTGGTCATTTTTTCTTTCAAACATGGGCTCACAGGCTGGTAGGCCGTCCAAATTGTCTATTTCTAGACTCTTGGAATCTACCAATCTCTTAATCCTGTCTTGAGAGATGTGACCTAGCCTTGCATGCCACATCTGTGTGTTTCCAGAATTATCTAAATTACGTTTGTTTTGAGCAGTCATAATCCAATCAGACTTTTGCATAATGTAAATGCCATTGTTAAGTTTACCTAGCAGATGAGAAGATCCATATTTCATCAAGTAAAAGTAATTTTTATTAATAAAAAATCAAAACCATTATTGTCTAACAACATATTGAAAATGATATTTTTGATCATGTTAGGTACAAGGTAACAATCCTTTAGTTCTAGCCTAACATGATCAGAACTACTAAGCTAACGGTTCCTACAGCTTCAGAAGTAACGACCTTGCCATCACAAAGCCTTAGGAACACCTCGTCTTTACTTAGCCTTTTGCTTATTTTCAGCACCTGCAAGTCATTGTAGATGTGAGCTCCACAACCGATATCCAATACCCAAAAGGCAGAGTTAGTAATCATGTTAATCTCAATAACAAACATACCTTGTTTGGAATTGGGGCAATCCCTGTATATGCACATATATATACAAATACCTGTATTATGTTGGTGAATATGTATATGTACATCTATATACAATATTAATGTGATTATTGGAATGTGTCTAGGTTCGTCCAAGGGATGTCTAGATATATCTAATCAATCCCCATTAATCTTAAAATTTTACATGGTATGATAAACAATACCAAGTAAATGAGGCTTGATTGGAGTTGATTTGTTCCTTTCTAAAAGGAACAAGTCAACTATCCTCCAACAGGGCCTTAGGGCCGATTTTGTGCTCCAAGGAAGAGCCAAAATTGGCCCCTTCCACTTATGGGAGGAGTTCAACTTTTCCCTTCTCCAAATGTGGATTTGACTTGCTTCTTGGGCCAAAATTTAACGGAGCAAGCCTTATCGTAATCTAATTGTAATAAACCCAGGAATTAAATCCAATTTAATTCAATTAAAAGATCCAAACCCATAATTTCTCTTTAATTGATAAATTCCATCTATCAACTAACCGTGAGTTCGATACAATATCGGCCTATCCATCCAATGGATCATTCCATACATAATCCAATTATTTATCATCTTCCGATATTGACTCCAAGTTAATTCCCTCACCTCCTCGGTGATTTGTATGTGACTCTTTAGGTTCACACTCAGCTAGACTTGGGCTTGTGTCCAACAAAAGCCTGTTACCATGGGTGACCGTCTAGCAACAGTGTATGGCACTTGAGATTATGTGAATGTTGGCATGAACATTTAGGCTCCTGATTTCGAACGGGTACGGTCCTTCCGTCTACCATCTCCCGGCCTTAGTCTAAGGTATAAAATTGGGTGTCGGTGTTAGAATAGGTGACCATGAAGCCAATCTAGTTAAGCTTATGTAACTTATTTATGACATTCGTGGTATAAATAATTAATTCTGAATAAAAAAGATGTTCAGGTATGGCATTTCTTGTTTGATTGTATTCACTTATTGTTCTTTAATTATAATTGTTCAATGCACAAGCAAAGCCTACAGACCGAAAATGTTAATTCAAGAAGCTCGACTGCGCATAGGTTGGTAGTCATAAAACCAACTTCTGTGAATCTGTCTGAAATACTCCATGTCAAGGACATCGAGATTGAGTATTGAGGATCCAGTTGAGACTTGCACTAAATAATTGCAGTCGCATTTCATTCAACTCTGAAATTTTTTAGGATAGCCGTAACAAATTCCCGTTTTCCTATCATAGTGGATTTGACTCAAGCATTTAAATCCAAACTTATTATATCAAGACTGGGCGCGATAGCGTTCCATATCACATCAATAATAGCATTTGCATCAATGAAAAAAGTTGAATCTAGATCAAATAACCGAGATAGCTGCAATTATCTAACCTAGTTTTCTCGTCCCCACAAATAAATCATGCAAAGCACATAATAAATTTGCTTGCTACTCATACCATTCATTCATGAAAATTACGGATCACTGAACTCATGGATAGCAATAGAACAATTAATAACGAATTGAGTTGTCAGATCTATCAATAATAATCATCCCGTTCACAGTAAATCAAGACGAGAAATACTTGGAAAAATCAGATAAATTCAAGACCTCAAAACATAACAATAGGGTTTAACGTTTTCCTTGAATCGGAATAGAAAATTAGCTACTAAACATGTTCATAGCAAGACAAAACATTCTAAACGAAAGCATGAATTCAGAGAAAGAGAGAAAACAACGATGATTGAAAGATGATTTTTCTCTACGTTCTAGTCTCCCTTTTATAATTGAGAGTCCTCTTCCTACGTATCTTCAGAGTCCTCTTTTCGTGCCAACTTCAGAGTCCTCTTTCTGTGCGTGTATCTTTTGTAAAATCAGGAAAGAGGTCTTTTTAAAACTCCTCTTCTCTTCCCGCGCAGACCTGAATGTCGGATAAGGCGTGATCACGCCTTAGTGTTTGTTCAAGTCTGCTCATTCAAAAATCTTCTTCTCTTCCCGCGCAGACTCGGGTGTCGAATAGGGTGTTATCACGCCCTAATGGTTGTTCAAGTCTGCTCATGACTATTTTGTACTTGATCGCTTTTCTGTCTTCATTTGGGGCTTTTTAACTCCTTTTCTTCACAACGGGTCAATCTCGATCCTTCATTCAAAACTGCATAACTCGATTAAAAATGTGAAGGAAATCTTTAAAAACCATTCGAGTTAAGCATGCATATGAGAGATGAAATGCACCCTATCAAATTCCCCCACACCAAAACCATGCTTGTCCTCAAGCATCTCTTGATTCAAAAAGCATGGATTATCCAAGTAGCCATACCCAAATTTCCCTTTATGTTAGTCAAGTGTATCCCTTAATCAACATGTCTTCACAGTTTAAGAAGAGATAGCAATATTGAGAATAAACACTAATGGCATTAATGCAACAAGCACGTATCCCATTGACTTTATCAAACGTAAACGAAACAAGTCTCAACACTCCTCACTAGGATGTCTCTCAAATCACTCAAGAAGTGTTTAAGGAATTTTTGTCACACTCAAATCAAGACATTAGAGTGCCATTGCCATAGGCTTGCTAGTGAATCAAATCTCCACCACTGCAAAATGCTTATCAATGCATAAATCAAAGGGTCTTAACATGGTTGTAACGAGGCTAGGGTCAAGGTGTGTCAAGAGAGGTCAAATTGTGGCTCATGAATTCAAAAGGATGATGTCAACTTAGTTGCTTGTATTCCCAGCTCATCACTTTTTTTTTTTCCACACCCAAGTGTTTGAAGCATGCACACGTTCGAACATGATTTTTTTTTTTCAGTTTCACTCTACTCTTTGAATCTTTTCCGCTTTTTTTTTCTTTTTTCTCATTCATCATCCATCAAAGACTCGTTCATTCATCAAAGTCTTTGATTCTCTCTCTTTTTTCTTTCTTTTTTTTCTTTTCTTTCTCCCTTTTGTTTTTTTTCATTGCATCCCTTTTCATTTTTTTTCTTTCTTGGGTCTAGCAACATGTCTCCCATATGCCCCTTGAACCACTTCTCTAGCTCTTTTTCTCATCAGCTTACAAGCAACCATATTAACATCATCCCCTTGAAAGGGTTCAAAAATCTCTGCAGGCAATAACCAAGAAAAGGATAATCGGCTAAAAATGCGGTTTAACCAAGAAAATAGAGGCCAAGGCTCAAATGAGTTTTCTAAGGGTGAGTTACCGGCAGGCTCTTTTCAAGGTTAATTGGCTATTCCTAAGTGCCCTTATCACTTTCATACACCAATATGCAAAAATGTGGCCTCAAAATGTATTATACAAGCAAGTTCTAGAATGCACACACTAAGTCTGATGCCCTCAATTGAAAGAAATATACAAGCACTATTTGAATGCAAGTGCTTTGGCTCAAAAGCTCACATAAAGGGTTTTAGTGTTGATTCTTCAACGTTGTTCGTCTAATGCAATCAATTGGACATCCTTCACACATAACATTTTTTTTATGCCACTAGAGTTCGTTCTGCCTACTAATCTCAACGTAAACCACAAATTCCTATTGGCTTCAGGGACAACACAAAACAACATGCAAGGAATTTAGTTCAAGTAACAGGACAATCCACACACTTAATTTCAAGATCAACTCATTTCAAGCACAAGTTACGGTGTTCATGACATCTAATCAGTACCAAAACAGCAATTTCACCCAAAAATTTCACTCCACAAAAATCAATTCCCAACACCAATATTAAACAACACCAGCAAACAGAATCACAAGAATTATTAAGCCCATAACCACATTCACCACCATACCAACTCATGCACAAACCTCCCCCACACCAAGTACATACATTATCCCTAATGTATGCACATAGAACCACATATAACAAGGGAATGAAAAGAGAGAGAGAAATAGGGAGCATCCGTGAAATATGTGGTGACGGAAAAGTAGGTTAGGCATGGGTATAGATACCCCCAAAGTAGTCAAGGCCGCGTCAAGCTTGCGGTGCAGCCACGCATTAGAGAGCTCCAGCTGGGTCAGACGGCCTTCGATGGCGTCCGGAGATGGGGCGGCAAGCGGTGGCTGTGAGTGGCGGTTCGGGCGTTCTTCAGGGTCAAGGTCGGTATAGCTCATGCCACTCAGGGCTTCGTGATGATTAAAAATGTGCATTTTGTGCAAAGTCGCCACATCCAACGGCTCCTCCTCGCAAGCCAAATGTAAATCATGATTAGACAAATTCAAGACACCCAAATTTACTGCAGGTGAGTAATTAACGACCCAAGGCAAACATGCTTAGACGAAGTGGGGACAGTTTGAAATTGAGAAGCAAGCCAAGCACCTAGATTCACATGCACCCTATTGATCATGCTCCAAATGAAAAACAATTCAACCTTAGAACATGTACCCACAGTGGCCCGACGTCCAGAGAAATTAAAAGCAAGGAAACATTGCATATATAACCATTCAAATTGGCGTAAGTGACGTGCCTTGGACTGACTAGGGTGATGTACCCAGGAGTCCTTGGACAACTCTCTCCACACAGAGATGGGTTCAAAAACCCCATAATCAACCAAAGCCTCACGGTACTCTTGTGACGCTAAATATTCACCATGCACAAACCCATAGCCAGATTGAAATCATTTATGCTCATTTTAAAATCTCTACCAAGCAATCAAAACAAATAACATTGGGTGCAGTGAGGGTAAAGGGGTCCAGTTTGTTGAAAACGAAAGTAGTATAGAATTCACGAATCAACTCAACAAACACAAGCATACGGATATTAACAAACTCACGCCATTGCATATTAAAGAGCAAAGTATCAAAACTACCACGGATACCCAATGCATCTAACGACGGTAAATGTAGAGACTTACCGGGGCTGAGTGGCTGAGTTTTAATAACAGAGTACCTTTTTTTATGTTCTCTAGAGGTGAAGTAGAGGTGACCTGCGAGGTCCGTCTCGGCCGTGGATGGTATGCCGGCGGTAGAGCTGAATCTGCCCCGTTTTCGGTAGGTGTCGCGGAGGTGTGCGGCCGTGGACGGTCCCGGTGCATCAGAATGTGGGGTCACGGCAGAAGTAGTGGATATCGCCAGCGCATGTGGCGATGGTGGTGCGGTTGGAGGACTCGCGCGGCGGCGACAGTGGTGCAACCAGGGCAGGGGGTGGAGCGCGGCGGCGGCTGGTTCCTCTTCGAGGGGAGGCAATTGCGAAGAAGGTCACGGTGGGGTGCGGATAGCAGCAGCGGCTCTATGGTGGCACGACTCGAAGCCGGCGAATGGAGAAACGACAGTGGATAGCGACGCAGCAGCAGCGGCGGTGCTGTGGTGGCGCGACGCGGACCACATCGGCGAGAGTGGAGCAGCAGCGGTTGTTGTCGGCGGCTTGGCTGTGCGTCAGCGGCGGGACGACAGTGGCGGTGGCAGCGGCGGGGTGGCAGCGGCGGCGGTGGCTGCAATGAAAGTGGGAAATTAGGGCTTGCAAGAGGAAAAGTGGGGAAATTAGGGCTTTCCAAACATATATATATTTTTATATACTGTTTTTTTTTTTAGTTTTGAAATAGGAAGAAAACAAATAAAAAAACTAGAAAGGAAAATTAATAAAAATACAAAGAGGATTCAGATTTGTCCCCTCTTGTAGGCGTGATCACGCCTAAACAGCTCCTCAAGTCTGTGCATCTGGTGGAAAATCGCCGAGCTCGTCGTCTGCTTCAGACAGAAGAGACAGTGGGATAGGGCGTGATCACGCCTTATCTCGCTGTGAGGTCTGTCGGACCAATTAGCATGGTGCTGCAGTTGGTATCGAAGGGGGCGTGACCACGCCCTATATGAACGTCAACTCTGCGGAGGTGAGGAGTAAAATCATATACTAAAAGTTCAAAATAAAGCATATAAAACGCCGGGTTGCCTCCCGACAAGCGCAATTGTTTAACGTTGTCATGCTCGACGGAAGAGCTCATTATCCTTGCTTGGACTGCGGGGGTGACGCCAATGCAATATCCACGGGGTTACCTAAGTCATCACCTCGGAGAAATGGTTTCAAACGATGGCCATTTACCTTGAATATTTTTCCCGTATCCAAACTTTGAATTTCCACTACACCATAAGGAAAAATATTAGATACCTCAAAAAGGACCAATCCAATGTGAACGCAGTTTACCTGGCATTAGTTTCAGCCGATAGTTGTAAAGGAGGACCTTCTGTCCCACGTGAAAGTGTTTTTGCAGGATTTCATTATCATGGAACGCCTTTATCTTCTCCTTATAAATTCGCGTATTTTCATAGGCATCCAAACGCAGTTCCTCTAGCTCTTGCAATTGAAGCCTACGCTCCATCCCGGCCTTGCTCATGTCCAAATTGCACTTTTGCACTGCCCAATATACTTTGTGTTCGATCTCTACCGGTACGTGACATGCCTTTCCAAACACCAATCGATAGGGGGACATCCCTATGGGGGGTTTTATACGCCGTCCTATATGCCCATAAAGCATCATCCAAACGCAAGCTCTAGTCCTTCCTTCCGGGACTCACCGTTTTCTCCAAAATAGACTTCACTTCTCGATTTGACACTTCTGCTTGGCCATTCGTCTGTGGATGATAGGCGGTTGCCACACGATGGTGAACGCCATACTTCTCGAACAAGGCCCCCACAGCTCGATTGCAGAAATGACTCCTTGGTCACTGATCATTGCTCGTGGGACTCCAAACCTGTTAAAGATATGGGTGTTTACAAAACCTATGACAGTAGCAGAATCATCAGTCCAGGTGGCCTTTGCTTCCACGAAACATAATCCACAGCCAAAAGTATGTAAGAAAACCCACAAGACGATGGAAATGGACCCATAAAATCAATACCCCAAACATCAAATATTTCAACAATCAGAATTGGAGTTTGGGGCATCTCATTCCTATGAGACACCGTCCCGTACGTTGGCATCAATCACACTGCTTACAAAAGTCATAAGCATCTTTGAACAAGGTATTCCAATATAACCCACAATCCAATACCTTCCTAGCAGTGCGTTTAGGACCAAAGTGACCCCCGCATGCAAAATTATGACAGAAATTTAAGACAGAGTGATGCTCATCATTAGGTACACAACGCCTTATCACTTGATCCGAACAAAAACACCATAGATAAGGGTCATCCCATACATAATATTTTGCCTCACTCTTGACTTTATCTATCTGAGCTCGACTAAGATCAGGGGGTAATGCATGAGCGACTAAATAGTTGACAATGATAGAGTACCAAGGGACCATACCTTGCACCTTGAATAAATGTTCGTCATGAAAAGTGTCGGAGATGGATAAGTCATCCTCCCCTCTTACCAATTGACTTAGGTGGTCGACAACCGAGTTTTCCGAGCCCTTATGGTCTTTTATGGTCACGTCAAATCCTTGAAGCAACATGATCCACCGGATCAATCGAGGTTTAGATTCCTTCTTGGACAATAAGTACTTGAGCGTTGCATGGTCAGAAAACACCACAATTTTAGAACCAAGTAAATAAGATCGGAATTTATCTAGTGCAAAAACAATAGCTAGAAGCTCTTCTTCCGTCGTGGAGTAGTTGCACTGCGCTGCGTCTAACGTCTTTGAGGCATAGTCAATCATATAATGCCTTTGTCCAAACTGCTACCCTAAAACAGCGCCCACCGCATAATTGCTGGCATCGCACATGACTTCAAATGGTAGGTTCCAATCCGATGGTTGAACGATGGGGGTGCTTGTTAAAGCTCTTTTCAACTCGTCAAATGCCTCTTGACAGTCTCGACCAAAGTCGAATTATGCATCTTTTTACAACAGCCGAGATAGAGGTTGGGTGATCTATGCAAAGTCTTTTATGAATCTTCGATAGAAACCTGAATGTCCAAGAAACGAACGAACTTCCCTAACGCAAGTAGGGTAAGGTAAGTTCACAATCAAGTCAATTTTTGCTTTATCTACCTCAATGCCTCTTGATGATATTACATGCCCTAGAACAATGCCTTGGTCTACCATAAAATGACACTTTTCAAAATTAAGAACCAAGTTAGTTTCTATGCACCTCCGAAGGACCTTTGCAAGGTGAGCCAAACATTCATCAAATGAACCACCATACACAGTAAAGTCATCCATGAATACTTCAATGCATTTCTCAATGTATTCTAAAAAGATACTCATCATACACCTTTGGAACGTACCTGGGGCATTGCACAACCCGAAGGGAATTCGTCTAAATGCGAAGGTACCGAAAGGACATGTGAAGGTTGTCTTTTCTTGATCCTCTTGAGCTATGGCAATTTGATAATATCCTGAAAATCCATCAAGAAAACAAAAGTAAGATTTTCCCGCAAGCCGTTCTAACATTTGGTTAATGAAGGGCAACGGGAAGTGATCCTTGCGTGTTGCTAGATTTAGCTTCCTAAAGTCTATGCACATACGCCACCCATTTTGCACTCTCATTGGCACCAACTCATCATTTTGATTTTTTACCACCGTCATACCTGTTTTCTTTGGCACCACGTGCACCGGATTCACCCTAACACTATCAGAGATAGGGAATATTATACCTGCATCCAAAAGCTTTAGGATTTCTTTCATTACCACTTCTTTTAGTGTTGGATTGAGTCTCCTCTGTGGCTGTCGTGATGGTTTGGTATTGTCTTCCAAGTGGATTCGGTGCATGCATATTACCGGGCTTATACCCCTGATGTCGGCTAACGTCCATCCAATCGCGGTTCGATGTTCTCGGAGAAGAGTCACCAACCTCTCTTTGTGTTTTTTCCGGCAATTGATTGGATATGACGGCAGGCAAGGTTTCTCCGTCTCCCAAGTAGATGTACTTCAAGTGTTTCGGCAAGGGTTTCAGCTCTAGCTTGGGTGCCTGCAATACAGAAGGAAGTAACTTAGTGTACGTGGAAGAAATGCTCGATTCATTAGAGGGTGAAGGGTTCAATACTTCACTAAGTGACTCAACAAAGTCATCATCATCTTCACCTTCATCCAATTCCATGATTAAGTCTAGTTCAGTACCAACATTCTCTTCATCAAACACATCGCGTACCACTGAATCGATCATATCAACATGACAGAGCGCATGCAATTCATTTGGGTATTTCATAGCATCAAAGATATTAAATTTTACAATTTTCCCCATCAAATTCGACAGATAAAGTGCCATCATCTACATCAATCTTTGTTTTTGTAGTTTTCATGAACGGTCGCCCCAACAAGATAGATGCAGAGTTATTAAGCCCCTCAGCCCCCATTTTCAAGATGTAAAAATCTACCAAAAATAGTAATTCATTCACTTTCACTAACACATCCTCAACAATACCAATGGGACGCACATAAGAACGATCAGCCAACTGAATTATCACATTCATTTCTTGCAGAGTGCTCAAGTTTAAAGCTTGGTAAAGAGAATACGATATGACATTAATGGATGCTCCTAAATCAAGCATAGCACGCTCGATTTGTCTACTACCGATCGTGCAAGGGAGTGTGAACATACATGGATCCTTGCATTTTTCCAGTAACTTACGATTGATAACATCTGAAATATTCTTACCGAAAATCACCCTCTCCTTGTCTTTCAACTTTCTCTTATTAGTGCACAGTTCCTTCAAAAATTTGGCATACTTCGGGATTTGTTTGATTGCATCCAACAGTGGTATGTTGATCTCTACCTTTTAAGGTGTCCAAAATTGTCTTCTCATGCTCTTCTTCCTTTGATTTGGACAACCTGTAGGGAAAAGGAAGGGGACAAAGATTAGATGACGAGGGTGTGATTAAATCAGATTTTACCTGTTGGCTCTCTCCTCCGGTGTCTTCACTCGTCTCCTCATCTCTATTAGCTTTCTTTGATGCTGGTTCAATTGGTTCAAGCTCTTTACCACTCCGAAGTGTTATCGCACTAAAATTCGCCTTGGGATTTGTCTCTGTTTGTGAGGAGAGCTTCCCGGACGCTTGAGCTTCCAACCTACTGACCGATGTCGCTAACTGTATAAACCTGGTTCCCCAAGTGTTGAAAATCGGCCTCTGTTTTTTCTTGAAACTGTTGAGTAGAAATAGCTAGGGATTTGACGATATCCTCTAAACTCATGCTGGAATTCGACGCTTGAGGTGGGGCTTGTGTAGGTGCAGGCGGAAGTCGGTTGAAGAATTATGGTTGTTGCCTCGATTGCTGCTCATGACTCCTATAGCTGAAGTTTGGATGGTCTTTCCACCCCGGGTTGTAGAAATTGGAGTAAGGATCATATTTCCGTTGGGGTTTTCTGGAAAATCCCCCTACGGTATTCACTTCTGGCAACGCTCCTTGTTGCAACGATGGGCATGCTTTGGTCGGATGTCCATGCCCCGAGCATATCCCACAAACCATTGCCCCTTGAACCTTTCCTACAGCCATTTGTTGTACAAGAACAATTAGTTCAGAGAGTTTTCCTGCTAATTCGATGGTGCTTACCTCATTAACCTTGGGGACTCCTCCCCCCCCCCCCGTGTGGTAGCCAAACTGCCTATACGTTTCTGCCATGGTAGAGATTAAACGACGTGCCTCGTCTGGGGTCTTGTCAACTAAGGCTCCACCGCTTGCGGCATCCACCATCCCCCTATCATTTCCAGAAAGCCCTTCGTAAAAGTATTGAATAAGGAGTGGTTCGGTAATCTGGTGGTTGGGGTAACTCGCAACAAGTTCCTTGAATCTCTCCCAATATTCATACAAGGATTCACCATTTAACTGTCTAATTCCGCAAATTTCCTTCCGAATATGAGTGGCTTTAGACGCGGGAAAGAATTTCTACAAGAACTGTGATAGCATGTCTGCCCATGTCTGAATGGATGCTGATGGAAGATAGTATAGCCAATCTTTAGCCTTGTCCTTCAGCGAGAACGGAAAAGCTCTCAGTCTCACTTGTTCAGCCGTTACTCCTTGGGGTTTCATTCCTGAGCATACCACATGGAATTCTTTCAAGTGCTTGTGCGGGTCTTCTCCTGCAAGACCATGAAAAGAAGGAAGCAAGTGGATTAGTCTGGATTTTAACTCAAAATCAGCATCATCATCATGAAATGGAATGCACAAAGGTTGTTGATCAGGATTTGGTGCATTAATCTACTTTATAGTTCTCCGGTTATTAACCGCCATCTCGATCTCAGGTTAGTCAAAAGTAGATTCTCCTCCAACAATTGAATCCGTGTCGAGTCTCGCCCGAGTCCTCTTTTGATTGGTCTCTTTCCTCAGTCGACGTGTTGTCTTCTCGATTTTTGGGTTGAACTGTAATTCACCTGTTTGAGAAGAATGCGACATAAAAAGCAAAGAGATCAACAAATTAGGATGAGCACAACAAGATCAAGAAAATTAAAATAATTTCCCGGCAACGGCGCCAAAATTTGATTGGTTATCGAAGCCGTCAAATATAAATACTGATTATAAACTGTAGTAGTCGTGGAACCAGGTCGAGTCCCTAGGGAATTATTGATTGATTTCTCGATCTAATAGTAGTAACAAAAAGGGGGGGTATGAATAGAGTACAAAATATGAATGAACTAAATTAGCAAAAGCAAGAGTAAGTAACTGAGATGAGATTATAGTTGAAAAGTCCAATTCAAGGGGTTCGTCTCACCAATCGTTATGTTTATCATAGATCACTAAGGGTTAATTCCATAACCAAGCATTCAACTCTGAAATTTATTAGGATAGTTGTAACAAATTCCCGTTTTCCTATCGTAGTGGATTTGACTCAAGCATCTAAATCCAAACTTATTATATCAAGACTGGGCACGATAGCGTTCCATATCACATCAATAATAGCATTTGCATCAATGAAAACAGTTGAATCTAGATCAAATAACCGAGATAACTGCAATTATCTAACCTAATTTCTCGTACCCACAAATAAATCATGCAAAGCACATAATAAATTTGCTTGCTGTTCATACCACTCATTCATGACAATTACGGATCACTGAACTGATGGATAGCAATAGAACAATTAATATCGAATCGAGTTGTCAGATCTATCAATAATAATCATCCCGTTCACAGTAAATCAAGATGAGAAATACTTGGCGAAATTAGATAAATTCAAGACCTCAAAACATAACAATAGGGTTTAACGTTTCTCTTGAATTAGAATAGAAAATTAGCTACTAAACATGTTCATAGCAAGACAAAACATTCTAAACGAAAGTATGAATTCAGAGAAGGAGAGAAAACAATGATGATCGAAAGATGATTTTTCTTTGCGTTCTAGTCTCCCTTTTATAATTGAGAGTCGTCTTCCTACGCAACTTCAGAGTCCTCTTTTCGTGCCAACTTCAGAGTCCTCTTTCTGTGCGTGTATCTTTTGTAAAATCAGGAAAGAGGTCTTTTCAAAACTCCTCTTCTCTTCCCGCGCAGACCTGAATGTTGGATAAGGTGTGATCACGCCTTAGTGGTTGTTCAAGTCTGCTCATTCAAAACTCTTCTTCTCTTCCGCGCAGACTCGGGTGTCGGATAGGGCGTGATCACGCCCTAATGGTTGTTCAAGTCTGCTCATGACTGTTTTGTACTTGATCGCTTTTCTGTCTTCATTTGGGGCTTTTTAACTCATTTTCTTCACAACGGGTCAATCTCGATCTTTTATTCAAACTGCATAACTCGATTAAAAATGTGAAGGAAATCTTTAAAAAACCATTCGAGTTAAGCATGCATATGAGAGATGAAATGCACCCTATCATCCCTCTTATCCCCCTTCGGATCCCTCCCGAGATGGTACCTTTTCGTACACCTCCTTAGATAGGGTGTCCCCTGGCCTGATGGCAACATTTCAGCGAATGATCACGACTGTCATCCGAGAGCATATAGCGACTGCCAACCCTACTCCCTTAATAGTGGCGACCTCTAGGCCTCAAGAGGCCCCCCTAGCGGTAGAAGGATCAGCGGAAGGTGAGGGAGTCCTCTCCGTGCGAATGCTCCCCGCACCTCCGGAGGAGGAGGTTGTTCCTGCTCCCCCAGTATGGGCGGAAGTTCCTCCCCACTAGGAGGCTCAACTCGAATCTTCACATAAGAGCCTGCAAGACGTTCAACGTAGAGTGATAGAAATCCCTTTGGAGACACAAGGCGGCATTCCATTCAGCGAAGGAGTCATGGCCGATGATCTTCTTCCTGACTGCAAGATTCCAGCCATCGCGGAATATGATGGCACTACTGATCCTCAGGAGCACTTGTCCCGGTTTGAGAACGCCGCTTTGCTCCACCGACACACCAATGTGATTAAGTGCAGGGTGTTAGTAACTACCTTCGCTAGAACGGCCCAGCAATGGTTCAACCAATTGCCAGCCGGATCGGTGAGAAGCTTCCAGGAGTTCCGTTCGCTATTTTTGCACCAGTTTGCTAGTAGCTGAAAGCACTGCAAGGCCCATCTGAGCCTCTTTACTGTCCGATAGAAGGACTTCGAATCCTTGAGGAAATATCTACACCGATTCAACACTGCAGCCCTGGAGGTTCCCGCAGCTACGCAGGACATCAAGGCTAGTGCCTTTTCTCAAGGGCTCTTGGACGGGGACTTCTTCAAGTCCTTGGCTAAGAAACCGATCCCCGATTTTTTGTAGTCTCTTGGCCAGAGCTGCCAAGTACATAAACATGGATGAGACCTAGGCCTCCAAGAAACAAGGACAAGGTGAGAAAAACAATGAGGCCTGCAAATACGGTTCCACCAAGAAGCCCCAGGCGGACAGGGCGAACAAGAAAGCCCCGTTTCAAAGGGGACCGCCTATCTACACTCCTCTTAATGCCCCTATCACTCAGGCGCTCATGGCCATGGAAGGAAAAGGGTTATTAATGCGGCCTGGGGGGGGGGGGAGGGGGGCAGGGAAGGGCCCACACGACCCAAGTCTGACAAATTCTGCCGTTTCCATAATGAATATGGTCATACCACGAAGGAATGATTTAAAGTATGAAATCAAGTGGCTAGTCCACAATGTTAGAATAGGTGACCAGAAAGCCAATAGGTTTGGCAATTTATAACCTATTCGACAACTTGATGTAGATGTAATATTATTATGTGATGAATAAGATGAGTGTTAGTCATCAATGGTACCTTCTTTGTTGCGCTCATCTTACATTTGTTAAAATGATGTTTAACTTATATCCGTCCCCTGTCAGTATGTGACAGAGGTATCTCCAATGCACTCGGAGACACGTTCATGCTGCTTGAAGCTGTGGCCATAGTGGTTGGTCGAACAGGGAATGGTTTTCTGTGACGATGCAATGAAGCATACGTGGTCTCGAGTATTAAGCATAGATGCCTAGTGAAGGATGGGAACCGACGCCCAATTCCATACGCTAGACTAAGGCCGGGAGACGGTAGACGGAAGGATCGTACCCCTACGAAATCGGCGCCTAAATGTTCACGCCAATTCACCTAGTCTCTAGTGCCATGGTCCGTTGCTAGACGGCCACCCATGGTAACGGGCCCTTGTGGGACACGGGCCCAAGTCTAGCTGAGGGTGAACCAAAAAGATCACACACAAATCATTGAGGAGGTTGAGAGATCGACTTGGAGTCAATCTCGAAGGATAAATAAGTAATTGGATTACTTAAGGGAAAGTCCATTGGATGGACGGGCCGATATTGTATCGGGCTTTCATTTAATCGGTAAATTGGATTTTCGATTAAATATGGAAAGTTGAGACGTTGGATCTTTTAATTGGATTAAAAGATCAACGAGAATACTTTAAATGGACATTAAATTGGATTTAATGTTGGGTTCATCGTAATTGGATTACGATAAAACCCGGTCCGTTAAATTTACTCGAGAGGAGAAATAATTCCTATTTTGGAATAGGAAGAAGTTGGACTTCTTCCCTTAATTAAACGTGGCCGACATGCTCCCTTGGAGGAAGCAAAATCAGCCATGTTTCATGCTAGGTGGTATGTTGACTTTCTCTTTTGGAAAGAGACAAATCAACTCCAATCAAGCTCTTCCCTTTTGGTATGATTTGATCATACCATAAATTTTGGTAGGCTTGATTGAAGAATTGATGGTGATTGATTGGAATGAATCTAGACATCCTTGGATGAACCTAGACACATTTCAATAATCACATTAATTATGTATATATATTAGAATATACAACAGCAAGCATAAGTGATTCATTATTCATCTTTTTCTAGGAAAAAGAGAAGACAAAAATCCCTCTCCTCTCTCTCAACTCTCGGCCTCTCTCCCTCTCTCACACTTGTGTTCTTCACTTGATTTTAAATCAAGAAGAAGAACAAAGTAAGTTTAAAAGAGCACTAATTCATAGTGTTCTTCTCTTAAACCGATTCTTTCTTAAACCCGTTCTTTTCTAGCAAGAAGAATGTGTGTTTCTTCCGGTGTGGTGTGGATCACCTTTGGAGAATCCATACGTTTGGATTTCGTGAGCATTCCGGAGAAGGAACAACGCTAGTAGCCGGGAGCATACGCTAAACAATCAAAGGTAACGGTTTTACTACGCTTTGATTGATTTAATATACATCTATGCCCTATGTGTTTAAATATATGTTTCCAATATTTACACATTCTACATCGAACGCCCGGTTGAGCACCCAAGGGTACACCCCTTGGGATTCGTTTATTTAAATTAGATTTAAATTTACGCATCACTTTTCTCGCTGCCGCTCGTGCTCCCGGACGGATCCGCTTGTCCTTCAAGTGGTATCAAAGCCCGATTCGATGTAAGGGACATAGATCTATGTGTTTGTCATGATCTACTTGCTTTTAAATGGCTTTATTGGCATGTTAGATTGTATAAATATATGAGTAATATGATAATTCAATTGTTTGGATTTAATGGACTTTTGGCATGATTTATTTTGTTAGATTGGATCTAAAATTTCATGCTTATTTTCAAAATAATATTACTGTTATTGTGCTAAAACAGTTTTGAGAAACAAAAAAAAAAAAAAATGGTTCGGACGGCAGCGGCCGCGGGCAGGCGGGTGCATGCGTGCGCGCGCGCTGTGCGCTGCCGGCTGAGGCCAGCACGCGGCACAGAGCGCGCACGCACTGCCCTGTGCGCGCAGCCGGTCGGTCGGCACAACGACTAGGCCGTTTTGTGCCGTTTTTTCGATTTTTTTCGGAAAATTTGATTTTCTGTATTTTCTGCACAATATTCTGAAAATATGTTAATTTTGCATTTTTTATTTTGGAATAATTGAATTATTCCTTGAATTAAATTTGCTTAATTAGTTTGGCATTAATACATGCATTGAATGCATTGTTTAAAATATCAATTAAATTTGAAATTTGAATTTTGCATATTATTTGTATGTTTATGCTGTTGTGATGTTGGACATCACTTGGGTATTTGGAATATCCATTGGTTATTTTATGCATGATTATTTGGATGCATGATTATTTGGAATAATTGTGTTATGTGAGTTGATGGAATCAACATGGGATGATCACAAGAGCCCTAGACCTTATGTATGGATGAATATATGATCATTTATTTTCTGTTGGGTGGGGCCTGCTTATTTTTGGGACTATCATCTCCCGTATTTTCAGCCTCATGATGTTAAGGCTTGTTTTCTTTATTACCAATGTATTACTTTCAGTTGTAATGAGAGTAGATAAGATTGATGAGGTTTTAATTTTAACATGCAATTGGAGTCGGAGACCCCAAGGAGGAGCATCAAGGCGTGAAACAAGAAGCACTCCAAGGCCCATTGGAATGACAATGGGTATATTATTATTGTAATAATTTAGGACCACCCTAGACAGACCATAGACTCACTGCGGGCTCAGTGGGTCGCATAGGTATCATCCTAACAGGGGTATGCTATGTTTTATGCATGCGGCGTATTTATTTATCGCTTTAAATATTGGATATTTATGCATGCTAAAACACCATAATGTGATGAAGTCTCGGTCACACTCAAACTCTCATTTGGTTGGATCAAATTAAATATTAGGCCCAGAACGGACTTGGATCAAAATGGTATTTTGATCTGTTCGAGCCTTCCATCCACAGCAATGTGGTGAGGAAACTGCCACTACCCAAGTGTGGTCTCACGAGTCGTGGCACACTTGGACTAGGGGAAAGCTGCACCATTGTTGTGAACAAAAAGACTGCGCTCGCTGTTTCCCTGTCTCACGAGTCGTGGGGGGCGACAGTTTGAGGCATGATTTGGTTGATGGGTCGGGCCCAACATTGAGTAAGATGATTCACTTGGAGTCCTCAAAACCATGCGAATAGGTGAGGCAAAATATTTTGGGAATCTCATTGGATGAGAATGATATTGGATATCTCCCACGAGGTCTTCTTCATGTGAATCGTAAAAGCGGGGCATGGAGATTAGGCTTGTGGATCCCAAGCCCACTAGAAAATGGTTTCCCGAAACTCCGCTTGAGAGTGGCGGACTTTCGTATAAATAGTTGGAGGGTTAAAGACTAAAAGACCAAGTCTTCAACTTGAACAATAATATTACCATCATCTGCTAATTTCTACTTTACATTTTCATTAATGTAGATATGTCTAAGAACCCATTAACCATGATTCTCGAGACTAACAAATTCAACGGAACGAACTACTCGGACTGGCTGAGAAACCTGAGGATTATCCTCGGTTTCGAGAACCAAGGCTACATCTTGGACAAGCCGCCACCGAGCGACTTACCGGAGGGGTCCACGCCTGAAGAACATTTGACGTTCGAGAAATGGCATGAGGACAACCGGAAAGTACGCAGTATCATACTGCCTTCGATGTCTAACGACATCCAGAAGCAGTATGAGAGGCTGGACAACGTCTCCGCCATAATGCTCCGCACGAACGAGGTTTATGCGGTTCCGGATAGGCATTAGATATGCCACCACAAAAGCATTCTTTGGCACAAAGCTTGCTGAAGGAGCGTCTGTACAAAGTCATGGGGTCAAGATGCTCTCCCTAGTGGAGAAACTCGAGGACCTTAAAGCTGGGCTTAACAATGACACGTACATTGACGTGATCCTCTAGTCGCTTCCTCTATCCTATGACCCGTTTGTTGTAAACTACAATATGAACGGACTTGAGAAGTCTATTCATGAGTTGATCAACATGCTAGTCCAATACGAGGTAACGACCCACAAGTCGGTGCCGGCGGTATTGATAGGAAAGGCTTCAACCTCCAAGGCGAATGGCAAGAGGGCCGGATGCTGGAAGAGGAAGAAGGCAAAGGGAAGACGGTTGCGGCCCCTGCTCGCGCTCCGGGCGTCCCTGTTGCTCCGGTTGGATCGAGCAAAGGGAAAGGGAAGGCCCGTGGTTCTCAGCGGTCCAAGGCACATGATGTCTGCATGTATTGCCAAGGGAAAGGGCATTGGAAGAGGGAGTGCCCACAACTTCTCTCCAACCCAGGTATGTTTGTGGTTGAAGTAAATAGATTACTAATTCTGCTTCATGGGTATTGGATACCGGGTGTGGTGCTCACATCTGCAATGATTTGCAGGCACTGCAGAGAAGCAGAAGGCTAACCAAGGATGAGATGATCCTGAGGCTAGGCGATGGCAAGGCCGTTGCTGCGGAGGCCGTAGGATCACTAGAGTTAGCCATTAGTAGTCATGTTAGGATTGTACTGAACGACTATTTCTATGTACCTAACATGATTAAAAACATTGTTTCCATCCCGGTCCTTGATAAGAAGGGATATGAATTTACCATCAATAAAAACAGTTTTTTCATTATCAAAGATGGTATTTCTCATCTGCTTGGTACATTGGTCAACGGTCTGTACATACTTCAATAGTCTAATTAGATTATGACTGTAGAACACAAACGAAAACGTGATGATCATAATAACGCACAGATATGGCATGCGAGGTTAGGTCATATCTCTAAAGATAGGATAAGAAGGTTGGTGGACTCAAAAAGTCTAGAAATAGACGATTTAGACAACCTACCGACCTGCGAATCCTGTCTAAAGGGAAAGATGACCAAGAAACCCTTTGTTGGACAAAGTACGCTAGCCAGTGGTCTGTTGGATTTGATCCATACAGATGTCTGTGATCCACTAAACACTTAGGTTAGAGGTGGGTACTCGTACTTTATAACCTTTACCGATGATTACTCACGGTATGGTTATGTTTACCTGATGAGGTACAAGTCTGAAGCCTTTGGAAGGTCCAAGGAATACAGACTTGAAGTAGAGAACCAAACTGGTCGAAAGATCAAAGCCCTTCGGTCGGACCGAGGTGGAGAGTATTTGAGTGGTGAGTTTACTGATTATCTAAAAGAGAATGGGATTCTCTCTCAGTGGACCCCTCCTGGAACACCGCAGCTTAATGGTGTGTCTGAAAGGAGAAATTGGACCTTGTTGGACATGGTCCGATCCATGATGAGTTTTACCGAACTCCCCCTTTCCTTCTGGGGATACGCTCTTGAGACGGCGGCCAAAGTTTTGAACTTGGCGCCATCTAAAAAAGGTATCCCAGACGCCATGTGAGATATGGCATGGCAAGCCTGCCTCCTACAAATACTTGAAAGTGTGGGGTTGCCCCGCATATGTCAAGAGATTAGTGGGAGATAAACTGGACTCAAGGTCTAGTTTATGCAGGTTCATCGGCTATCTAAAAGAAACTGCGGGTATTATTTCTATGATCCCTCTGAGCAAAAGGTTTTTGTCTCGCGAAACGCAGTGTTCTTAGAAAAAGGTTTTCCATCGGATAGTCGACGCGATGAGGTACTCTTTGAGGAATCAAGTGAGGTATCCCATGAGGCGGCAGTGACATCTGAGCCAGTGGTTCCCACTGATATTGTTCCAGTCCTCCGTAGGTCGGCCAAAGTATCCCATGCGCCTAATAGGTATGGATTTCTGGGTCTGATCGGTCAGTTGGATAATGATCCAAAGACATGCGGAGAAGCGATGTCGGACATCGATTCGGACAAGTGGCTTGAGGCCATGAAATCCGAGATGGACTCGATGGATACAAAGAAGGTTTGGACCCTAGTAGATCCACCCAAAGGGGTTAAACCCGTAGGGTGTAAATGGGTCTACAAACGTAAGCTTGGAGCTGAGGGGGAGGTTACAACCTTCAAAGCCAGGCTTGTGGCGAAAGGTTACACTCAGCGAACCGGGGTCGATTTTGAGGAAACCTACTCGCCCATAGCAATGGCCAAGTCCATTCGGATACTGCTTGCCATAGCAGCATGGTATGATTATGAAATATGGCAGATGGACGTGAAAACGACCTTCCTCAACGGTTTCGTAGAGGAAGAGATCTATATGGATCAGCCGAAAGGTTTCACAACTGTTGGAGAAGAGCAGAAGGTCTGCCGTCTCCAAAGGTCCATCTATGGCCTCAAACAAGCTTCCCGAAGCTGGAACATACGTTTTGATGAAGTCGTACGGGGATATGATTTCATCAAGAACGAGTCCGATCCTTGTGTATACAAGAAGATCAGTGGGAGCTCAGTTACGTTCCTGGTGCTTTACGTGGATGACATCTTGCTCATTGGGAATGATGCTAAGATGTTAGGTACCACTAAAGCTTGGTTGTCCACGCAATTCTCCATGAAGGATATGGGCGAGGCATCCTACATCCTTGGCATCAAGATCTACAGGGATAGATCTAGAAGGATGTTAGGAATGGCCCAGTCCTCGTATATTGAGAAAGTCTTGAAGAGATTCAAGATGGAGAACTCAAAACGAGGATTCCTTCCTATGAGGCATGGAATTAAGTTATCCAATAAGCAGTCTCCTAAACCTGATGAGGAGCTTAAAAGGATGTTGGACATCCCTTATGCTTCAGCCGTAGGCAACATACAGTATGCTGTTCAGTGCACTAGACCTGATATGGCTTTCGCTTTGAGCGTAACTAGTCGATATCAGTCGTGTGCCGGGGAGGCACACTGGAGTGCAGTCAGGACTATCCTGAAGTACCTGAAAAAGGACTAAGGACATGTTCTTGATCTACGGCGGTGGAGAGTTAATACTGGAAGGCTATAGCGACGCTAGCTTCCAGTCGGATGACGATGATGCCAAGTCCCAGTCTGGTTATGTGTTCAGATTTAATGGTGGCGTGGTTGCTTGGAAAAGTTCCAAGCAGTCTACCACGGTGGACTCCACCATAGAGTCTGAATACATAGCAGTTTCGGAAGCTGCTAAGGAGTGGTTTGGTTGATGAGCTACATCCAAGGGTTGGATGTAGTACCTAGCATTGCTAAGCCTGTAATTATCTTTTATGATAACAACGGGGCGATAACGCTAGCAAAGGAACCGAGATCTCATCACGATCCAAGCATATTTTTAGACGCTACCATCTGCTTAGAGAGATGAATAGCACGAGTGACGTTCGGTTGGACCGAGTCAGCTCCGCAGAAAACATAGCAGATCCACTTGCTAAGCCCATGTCGCAAGTTGCCCACACTCACCATCTGAATAAGAGGTTCGAGGTCAATGGGTGATTGGCTTTAGGTCAAGTGGGAGATTGTTAGAATAGGTGACCAGAAAGCCAATAGGTTTGGCAATTTATAACCTATTCGACAACTTGATGTAGATGTAATATTATTATGTGATGAATAAGATGAGTGTTCGTCACCAATGGTACCTTCTTTGTTGCGCTCATCTTACATTTGTTAAAACAGTGTTTAACTTATATCGCAACAAAGCCCACAGACCATAGATAACAACTCGTGCAGTTAGGCCACGCATTAGATGGTGGTCATGAAACCAACTAATTAAGAGTTGAGTCTGAAACGTTCCAAGTCGAGGACCTCGAAACAGAGCATCGAGAGTCCTATTGAGACTTGCGTCAAGAGTCGTGTTCATTGGAATGAGTACCGTGTTTCATCGGCGACAGGCGTGGGATGCCTACACGATCTTGATGGGTTAGTCGACTGGGGTTGAGCCGACTGGACTGACTCGCGGGGATCATCATATGGAAGCCTTAGAGGCTTGGTCGGTATGATTGGTTTTCCCCGGTTCCGATAGTACGGGAGTAATCCTCAGACTTGAGGGATCATGGCAGTCGCGTGCACATGATGGTTGTTCTTGGATCTGGCGAGAGGTAATCATTCTGTAAGATGATTATCATAAGCCTTGTCCAGTGGAGTCGGAATGTGTAGCGAGGACGGTGGATTCCAAGAAGAGGATCTGTCCCCTGTCAGTATGTGACAGAGGTATCTCCTATGCACTCGGAGACACTTTCATGCTGTTTGAAGCTGTGGCCACAGTGGTTGCTCGAACAGGGAATGGTTTCCTGTGTCGACGCAATGAAGCATACATGGTCTCGAGTATTAAGCATAGATGCCTAGTGAAGGATGGGAACCGACGCCCAATTCCACACCCTAGACTAAGGCTGGGAGACGGTAGACGGAAGGATCGTACCTCTACGAAATCGGCGCCTAAATGTCCACGCCAATTTACCTAGTCTCTAGTGCCATGGACCGTTGCTAGACGGCCACCCATGGTAACGGGCCCTTATGGGACACGGGCCCAAGTCTAGCTGAGGGTGAACCTAAAGGGTCACACACAAATCACCGAGGAGGTTGAGAGATCGACTTGGAGTCAATCTCGAAGGATAATAGTAATTGGATTACTTAAGGGAAAGTCCATTGGATGGACGGGCCGATATTGTATCGGGCTTTCATTTAATCGGTAAATTGGATTTTCGATTAAATATGGAAAGTTGAGATGTTGGATCTTTTAATTGGATTAAAAGACCAACGAGAATAATTTAAATGGACATTAAATTGGATTTAATATTGGGTTCATCGTAATTGGATTACGATAAAACCCGGTCCGTTAAATTTACTCGAGAGGAGAAATAATTCCTGTTTTGGAATAGGAAGAAGTTGGACTTCTTCCCTTAATTAAACGTGGCCGACATGCTCCCTTGGAGGAAGCAAAATCAGCCACGTTTCATGCTAGGTGGTATGTTGACTTTCTCTTTTGGAAAGAGACAAATCAACTCCAATCAAGCTCTTCCCTTTTGGTATGATTTGATCATACCATAAATTTTGGTAGGCTTGATTGAAGAATTGATGGTGATTGATTGGAATGAATCTAGACATCCTTGGATGAACCTAGACACATTTCAATAATCACATTAATTATGTATATATATTAGAATATACAACAGCAAGCATAAGTGATTCATTTATTCATCTTTTTCTAGGAAAAAGAGAAGACAAAAATCCCTCTCCTCTCTCTCAACTCTCGGCCTCTCTTCCTCTCTCACACTTGTGTTCTTCACTTGATTTTGAATCAAGAAGAAGAACAAAGTAAGTTTAAAAGAGCACTAATTCATAGTGTTCTTCTCTTAAACCGATTCCTTCTTAAACCCGTTCTTTTCTAGCAAGAAGAACGTGTGTTTCTTCCGGTGTGGTGTGGATCACCTTTGGAGAATCCATACGTTTGGATTTCGTGAGCATTCCAGAGAAGGAACAACGCTAGTAGCCGGGAGCATACGCTAAACAATCAAAGGTAACGGTTTTACTACGCTTTGATTGATTTAGTATACATCTATGCCCTACGTGTTTAAATATATGTTTCCAATATTTACACATTCTACATCGAACGCCCGGTTGAGCACCCTAGGGTACACCCCTTGGGATTCGTTTATTTAAATTAGATTTAAATTTACGCATCAATGGAGACCAACAACAATCCCAGAAATGTTATATGGAGGATATTCAAAAAGGTCAAAAATGGGGGGCCACGAAGTTACCCCTTGAGGAGGTACGCAAGAGACAGGGCAGAGATCCCTCTCGGGAAAAGGAAGTAGAAGAGCCCAGGGCTCCAGCCGAGGGAGCCCCCTTGGACGGGGATAGTCACGTTAAGGTCCAACCCACTGAAAAGCTATTAACCATCAAGCTTTGTCCGGAAAGCCCAGGCAGACCGCTCGCATAGGGTCCCAGCTACAAGGACCCCTCAAGGAAGTCTGATACAATGCATACAACAAAACCTGGATGTGTTTGCTTGGTCTCCTCGCGACCTAGAAGGAATAAGTCCCGAAATTATCATGCACAATCTCAACATCGATTCCTCCATAAGGCTTGTCAAACAGAAAAAGAGACACTTCGGCCCGAAAAAGGACTAGATTATTCAAGCGGAGGTAGAAAAGCTAATGAAGGCTGGCCATATCTAGGAAATTCAATTCCCGAAATGGTTGTCAAACGTAGTCCTCATCCCAAAACCAGGAGGAAATTGGAGAATGTGCGTTGATTTTCGGGATCTTAATAAGGCTTGCCCGAAAGATTGCTATCCACTCCCGCGAGTTGACCAGCTAGTGGATTCCATCTCAGGGTGTGAACTCCTAAGCATGATGGATGCCTCACACGGGTACCATCAGATCATGTAAGCTTCTGAAGACCACAAAAAAGTCACCTTTATCACCTCGGCAGGAACCTTTTGTTACGTAGCTATGCCTCTTGGGCTCAAAAGACAAGATATTCGTCCTCAACCAGGAAGGAACATTGAAGTGTACGTAGATGATATGGTCGTTAAGAGCAAGAAAGCAAAGAACCATGTCTCAGACTTGAAAGAAACCTTTGACGTCCTTCGTAAGTACCACCTAAAGCTCAACCTCCCTAAATGCGCCTTCGAGGTGCGGGGCGGACGCTTCCTAAGCTTCATGGTGACGCAAAGAGGGATAAAGTCAATCCCCTCAAGATCAAGGTGATTTTAGATATGAAAGCTCCCACTATTGTTAATGAAGTACAACGCCTCACGGGGAGGATAGCCACGCTTAGCCAATTTATAGCTAAGTCCGCCGAGAGGAGCCTGCCTTTTTTCAAAGCTCAGGCTTTGGTGGATTTTATGTCAGAGAGCGTCGCTCCCCCATCTCGCGAGGAGATGTGGCTATTACATGTAGATGGATCCTCCATAGCACAAGGGAGTGGGGCGGGAGTGGTTCTAACCTCTCCTGAAGGAGTGCACTTAGAATTCGCAATCAAATTCGGGTTTAATGCCTCTAATAATGAGGCGGAATACAAAGCCCTTGCTCTGGGCATGAGGATGCATGGGAAGCTGGGACCAGACGTCTGACAATCTACTCCGTTCCCAGCTCATCATTAAACAAACGGGAGGAATATACGAAGCCAAGGAGGAAAGTATGAAGCAATATCTCCAGAGAATTGAAGAGTTGAAGTCAAAATTCGAGGACTTCCGGATTATTCAAATTCTAAGGGAAGAAAACAACAAGGCTGACTACTTGTCTAGGTTGGCTAGCACTACGGAAGATTTTTGGACTCGACAGATTACAATACAACATTATCAAAACTCGGATCCTCCCTAGAGGTCCAGACTATCCTCCCTGGGGGGACTAGAGGCAGCCAGTCCTAAATTAGTTGAAAGAAGGCAACTTGCCCTCTGATAAATAGGAGGTCGCCCACCTGAAAAAGCGGGCAGTTCAGTTCCTCCTCATGGGAAGCACACTCTACAAAAAGTCGTTCACTCATCCCTTGTTGAAATGCGTATCTCAAGAGGAGGGGATCCACGTCCTTAAGGAGATCCATGGTGGATGCTGCGGGTCCCATATAGGGTTACTGGCTCTAGCTAATAAGGCCCTCAAAGCTGGATACTTCTGGCCCACAATAAGGCAAGATGCCAAGACATTGGTAAGGCATTGTGAGAAGTGTCAAAGGCATGCCTCCCTACTACACCAGCCAACCAAGCTACTAACTACTATGCTGGCCCCTTAACCCTTTGCCCAGCGGGGATGGACATCGTGGGACCTTTCCCCCTAGCTCCCGGAAAACGGAAGTTTCTTCTAATAGCCATTCACTACTACACCAAGTGGGCTTCCTCGAGAAATTCCTGTGAAAGAACATCATTTGCCGCTTCGGGCTTCCTCGAGAAATTATTTCAGACAATGGAAAGACAATTCCAGGGGACTAAAATCTGAGAATGGTGCAAGGGCTTACGAATTAAACAAAGGTTCACCTCCATCGCACATTGATTGGGGGAAATTATACATCTTATTCCTATATTTTCACCCTCATTTTATCTCGATATAATGCTTGTTCTTGGGTATATTTGTGGTTTTTAGGAACTTTTGTGGGCAAAAAGGGCAAGTGCAAGACAAGAGTCCAAACATAGAGAGAAGAGTCAAAAATCCTGCAGAAATGACTACAAGTTAGCCCGTGACCCACGGGCTATCAAAAATCCGGTTTCAGAAGCGCAGGAAGCATAACCCGTGACCCACGGGTTATCAGACATTCGCTGGGCGGAAATTGGCAGACGAGTTGACCTACAAAAATCGAGAATTCTGATTATAGGTCAACCAAAAAGGAGTCCTATTTCCCTTGTAATCCACCTTAGAGTCTTGGTTAGAATAGGACTAGAAAAGAAAAAGAGTTTCTATGCTAAATAGAGTCCTATTCCTCTCCTTCCTCAACTAGGATTGTCCCTCTATATAAAGAAGGAGGGAGGAGAAGACTCCAGACTTGTTTTTCCAGCAATTTTCTGCATCTTTGTGTTTTTGCTAGAATTAGGATGAACTAATTTTCTTTTTGTGCTAAGGCTTATGGAAAGCCTAATTGATACTATGTGTTAAATATTTTTCTGGATTAATCCACCGTTATTTTCGCATATCCATGAGTTATTGTGTTTATTGCTATTATTTAAGAGCTTGATCACCTCTTAGATTTGCTTAATTATGTTAATGAACCGAGAGGGAATTTAGCATAGTGGAAAGGATAATTCATGGTATGGATTGAATGATGTGTAGACATACACAGGCATGATCTATCTGGTTCCATAGGTTTTTCATGACTCTTAATGCGTTATTATCACGAGTCTTGGAAGAGGAGAGATCCCCTAATTCCTTGGTAGTAATAGGTTCGATATAGCTCGAGAGAGTATATTGGATTAAATTAGGAAAAACCTCAGTATGCGAAGATAATTATTTGTGTGATTGATCCGTTAATATTAAATGCATTGCGTTGATTAGGTGGACCTATAGCCGTGGCACTCCTTCCTAAATCTGCGTTTTTCCTCACCATAATTGCTTGCTAAAAGTTGATTTTATTGTTTTTAGTAGACTCCTAAATCATCCAAACTCTTCGGTTGTCCAAATAATTAGGAATAGTCATAGTTGTGGTAATTGTTTTCGTTAAATCCTCGTGGGATCGACATTCTTTATACTACTTGATAGCTAGTACACTTGCTAGTATATATTTTTGCAATCACACATCCTCAAGCTAATGGCCAAGTAGAGGTCACTAATCGTACCCTCCTGCAAGGGATTAAGAGGAGGCTCGAGAAAGAAGGGGGGTAACTGGGCTGAGGAACTCACAAATGTCCTATGGGCCTATCGAACCTCTCGTAGAAACCCTACGGGCGAAAGCCATTTTCCTTTGTATATGGAACAGAGGCAGTAAAACATGTCGAGGTGGGGCATACCCTCCTATTGAATAGTATGATACAATGAAGACAACAATAATAACTTGCTCAAGGATTTAATAGAGGAATTGCGCGAGCGAACATTCCTCCGCATGCAACGATACAAAAGTCTAATGCTTAACGCAGATGATAAACAAGTAAGACCTCGCGAGTTACAAGTGGGAGATCTCGTACTCCAAAAAGTGGAGGCCTTGAAACCAGTGGGAAAGCTTGATCCCACCTGGGAAGGACCTATAAAGTTAGGGGGATATTAGGCAACGGAGCCTATAAACTGGAAGATGGGAAGGGATGTCCTTTGCCCTAACCCTGGAATATCCACAACTTGCAAAAATTCTTTGCATAAGACTTGCCCTCTAAGGCAAGGCACTTCTCAAACAAAAGGGCATATGACTACCCTCCTGGCGGGAACTCCCTCATGGCGTACCCTGCGCATTCCCATAAAGTCAATACCCGCCTCCTTAGGAGGCGTCCTGGCAAAATAAAGCCTTTCTAGCTAAGGCCCTACAATTAGGCAGGAAGCATCCTCATCAACTAACAAGGGAAAAATTGCCTCATCAAGAGATATTTCGCACACTCACTTCCTGCCCATAACAGGAAAATACTTATAAGCCCTGTCTCCCAAACAGGCAGCCTCAGAATTTCAAGCCCTGTTCCATAGTAGGCATCTTCAAATTCTAAGAAAGCCTTGTTCTCTCTCAGGCATTCTCTAACAAAATAAAGCCCTGCATTGAGCAGGCACAACATTCTCCAAAAAGGTAAGCCCTGTTTCCAAACAGGCCCTATCCACCGATAAGCCTTGTTCACACACATGCATATCTGGCATTTCTCTTTGAAAATGCAAGGCATTCACCCCTCCCAACAGGTATTCCTAGAATTATATCCTGCTAACCACTACCATGCATTTGCAGGATCAAACTGGTATAGAACCTCAGCAGAAATATAATAAGCATACGGTGGGTCTTGAACCCAACACATAAAATAGGGCGGCCAGCCCTCGACAGCAATAACACACGGAATATGCAAACAAAAGCAGAAAACTGACATTGAAATCCTCCTGGCCAAACCGGCCCTAAGGGGGTGCAATATCATCCAAAGCAAGAAAAAGAAAGAAAGCAAGTAAAAATTATTTCATCCCCAACACAGGGGGTAAGCAGCCAAAAGCAAATTATTTTCAAGAGGGGGGGGGGGCAAATCATTCATCTTTCCACACAGGCGGGGTCTTGTCAGTTTCTTCCATGGGGCCGGGCTCTGCAGAGGGAGGATCAACTTCCGTCGGACCCAAAGGGGGGGCTAATGTGGCCTCAGAAGGCTCTTCCTTGAGGTCCTCCACCTCCGCACCTTCCTGCCGAGGACCCCTGACCTCCTCCATCATGGTGTCCAGCAGGTGGTCCAAATCACATTCTGCAAGGAATTTTCCTACCATATTATTTAATAATCTATAGACTCTGGATAATACAGAGGTCAGCATGGTAATCCTATTACCTGGCTCGGTTGAGGGAAGAGGTGTGAAAGGGTCCGGGGCATTCTTCAGGGCAACATCAAAATCCAAGAATGTGGGTTCCGTCCTTGCTAGAGGATAACCATTAGCCACGAACTGCTCCCGCCAGACCTAGAATCCATAACGCAGGAACGGCCCAGCAATATCGGCCACTTCCTTCTAAAAGTCATCAGACTTTTTACAAGCTTCGAGGCAGCTCTCCCAGTAGGTGGCCAGGTAGTTCTGCCCCTCTTTGGAATTTGGGAACTCTCAACAGGCCCGATCCGCTGTCGGCGCCAAGGCATCCGCTTGATCCTTTGACAAGGCTTGGCAGTCCTGGTGAAGTTTTTTCCTTTCCCTCTCAGCCTCATGGAACTTCTCCCAAGTCTCCTTCCTCGTTCCCTTCAGCTTGGTCACCTCCACAGCCATCCTCTCCAGGCGCTCCTCTAGCTTCTTCCTCTACTCGCCCACGAGGGAAGGAGGGGGAATCTCCCAAGGATGACTCAGTAGTCCCCCAATCGAAGTGGCCACCTGCAATAAATGATTCAACATCAGCTTCGAAACGGGCTTAGGAAATTTTTTTAACAAAAACTACGAAGTATACAACCTTCGAGGCATGCCATGACAAGGTCTTGGCCATATCCTTTTGAGAGTAGGAGTCCATGGATCGCTTGTCTGCCTGGAGCACCATCCCTTCTAGGAGCTATGAAAAGAGTCTTGATTCCCCTTCTTGCTCCATTAGGATGGACTGATGGGCGTAGACTTCCTAGTCCGGGACGAATCATTGGCGATGGGGAGATGAACCCCCTGATGGAGGTGTTGGAGGAGGGGGCCCTGTATTAGAGCGAGTAGCTTCCCTTTGGAAGCCTCTCGAAGAAGGCGGGCTGGAGGAGGCCCCTTTGGTCATCTTGGAAGTACCTCTCGGCGGAGGAGGGGCAACTTGTTTCCCCCTGGCCTCGCTAGGGGTCCCCTTAGGGGTCCGAGTGATGGAGGGCGTCCCTGCAGGGCTGCCCTGGGCGTTGTCCCGCAAACGCTTCCCAAACATGATGGCCTCTGTCACAAAAGAAAATCAACAAGTTAAATACAACCCATGTCAATTCAAACAAAAGTCGCAAGAAATTAAAGGAGTACCCAAGGGTTCCTCTAGAGGGACCTCCTTAGGACTCAGCCCAAACCAGGAGAGGAGCCTCTCATCAATCATGTTCCGAATGGCATAGGGGGTGTCAATTCAAATCGGTCAAGGTAGAAGAAAATGCGGTAGGACGTTCCTTTATCAAAAAAAAGGGGACGACAGGAGGATCCATAATCCACAAGCACGGAAAGGACCAAGGCTTGAGGGGTGGACATAAACAAAGGTCCCCTTCCAACGCTTAGGAGCACTAGGGGCCGGCAAAAAACTAACACCTTGACAAGGGAAGAAGTGGAGCCCCTGGTTCAGAGCTCTTCAAACGAAAAAAAAAAAAGTAGTCCGCGGTGATTGGCAGATCATTTGGCTCAAGATCATGGCAAAACTTACTAAACAACTAAAGGAATTGGGACTCAACTGATTCAAAGGGACTGGATACAAATTAGACACATCATGGTACAAGATGGGCAAAGGAATTCTAAGGCTTGCTCGTAACTGGGCCAAGAAAAAACCTAAACAACCTCTAGGAGGGCGTTCGCGCACATCCGTGGAAGAAGAGTACAAATACCAAACCCTAAGGGGATGCCGGACTCCTCCTTCAGAGCGGCCACATTGGGAGAGGAGGCGTACTTTCCTACCTCAGCCAAGCCCATTTCCCTTCCCTCCTCCTCAAGTTCTGATATTATAGTTGGGGAAGAGCCTTCCGCCTTGTCTCCTATCAGGCTCTCCCGATCAGAACCCGCAACTCCCCCCTCTTATTCCTCTCACTTTCCCTCACGTCCCTCCTCCGGCTCATCCAACAGACGTTTAATAGGTTGCACAAGTTGCCTAAGGCTCCACCTCAGGCTACCGCTGGCGGCTGCAGGGCCCTGGCCCACGCCCCCCAGAGATGGCTTCGAGGGGATCATCACCTACATACCGCACCGAGTCATCAGAAGGGGTAGATGAGGAGGACATGATCAAGTCACTGGGAAAGAAAATGATAAAAGAAGACATAGAAAGAAAAGATGAACTTACAGGTTTATGAAGGCTTTGAGTTTCTCTCCTTCGAATGGCGTGGGGAAGGAAAGAAGAAGGTGAAAAGAGGCCCTTATGGGCGCGGTTACGGGGGTGAAGAGGGAAGGATGCGGTTACCTGGGCGAACGTGCGTGTAACCACCCCTCATTGGGCGGTTGCAAGACAGACGTGGGCAGTTATCAAAAATTGCCCCCCTTCCCTGAGCGCGTGGAGTCACGCGCGCACCCCAAGGCACTTGAGCGCCAAAAAATATCAAATCATCCCTAGCCATCATTACTGGGCTATGGCTAGGACCTCGAAGCTTGCGAAGCCTGACAACCCTCTCTTAATGGCGAAGGAGGCTTAATTCTCCCAAGGAGGAAAGACTGACTCCCCTATTGACAGGGAAGGCCTTGTTCTAGGAAGACAGAAGGCCAAAGAAGTCCTAGTAGCCTCGCCCTTGGAGGAGGGAGTTCCCCTTGTGGGCCTCCAAGAAGACTCCTACTCTCAGGGGGAGTAAGAGACATTCCTCCTCCAGAGTGGGGGGGACTGATTGGTATGCATACAATAGTCGGCCCATATGCGCGGCCCAAGAGTTAATAGGACCCATCTCCGAGAGTTGAGCCCAGAAGAAAACGACCTACCCACTTGGAGAATCGGACACCAAACCCATCCGAAGAAGCAGGCCAGGCCCTCCTCAAAGGAGGGAGCAAGGCCCACACAGAGGGAAGGGGCCCAGTATGAAAGGACTCGCCAGGGGAGCCCACCTATAGCCCAGAAGGAAGAAGACCATAGAAGAAGACCATCTAGGCCCAGGAAAGAAGGCATACGAGGGAAGGACTCTCGGTGGAAAATACAAGACTTGGTCAAAACCAAGATAGGGATCATCCGAATATTCCTCCACCCATCTAGGGCGGATCTCGCAACCAACTCCTCATTTTTAGGAGGTCGAAATGGGTAGGACTCTAGGGAGGCCCCAGCCAATCCCCGAGGAGTCCTACCCCCCTAGAATCCTCTACCTCCAGGAATTCTCCCTATAAATACCAGTCCCATCGGTTGGACGAGTAACGTCTCTCTATATTCTAAATACTCAAAATTCTCCTAAAGTTGTTCTTGTCACACTTTTATGCTTCTAATTCTCGCTAAATTCTTCTTGCGTTCAAGCTTATTTATTCCAAAATTGTTTGCTAACTTGAGCGTCAGAGTGCTAACATTTTTATTTGCAGGTTCCCTGTCCAAGCTTGCAAAAGCCAGGCTCACTCCATTCAAGTCCAAGAAGACAACTTTTATTGGGCTATTTTTGCTCACATCACATATCATATCATAACAAATATAGAATATTACATATTAAATATATTATAGATTTTCATATTTTACAATCTATATATATGTTTGATATGATATTTTAAAATTGTATTGATAATTTATTTTTGGGATAATTACACTTCCCTCACTTGAGGTTTGGTGTAATTGCATGCAAAGTCCCTGTGGTTTGAAAAATTACACCTAGTACCCCTGGTTATAAAAGATGCCAAACCCCCTTAACAAAAGTAATTAATTTATCTTTCTACCCATAATATGTTGCTAAAAAGAACATGAAAATTTGAAAGACTGAAAAGACAAAATTGGCGCCCTATATGTGTAGAATTGAGACGCTTTAGACGAAGAAGACAAAATTGCAGGGAATATTTTTTGCTATTATTAAAATATCACAAGGGATGTAAATACTATATTTATCTTATATAGTGATATGTTTTCACAATTAAGTTATCAAAAAATGTCTTCTAAATATTTAGTTAAATTACATAATACAGTGTATATATATATATATATAGAGTTTATAGTGTATAAATATGTTTGAATAAAAAAATAGTGTATATATATGTTAAGAGTTAAATTTATTTCGACCGATTTAATTTATTTATTAATTAAAAATTATTTAGTATAATAATAATCTAAATATATTAAATATATTACACTATTTACTCTTATGATTTAATTTAATTATAAGAACAAACTCAAATCCATAAGTGTGTGAAATGTATAAGAGTAGTTGATAAAAAATATATTTATTTGACTTGCAATAAGTCAATCAAGGGCAAAAATAAATTTTCATTCAATTTTTCTGCTGAAGTAAGCAAATTTTATAATTTTTATTAATTGAATGGTCTATCTGTTGGATGTAAATAAAAATAAGGGTACTAGGTATAATTTCCCAAACCACAGGGAGTTTATGTGTAATTACACCAAATCTCAAGGGAGGGGAGTGTAATTATCCCTTTATTTTTTCTAAAACAAATTCAATATGTATAACAACACAAGCAAAAATTATGTAAAAAATATATCAATTGCAAATTTATAGAGTTTATACAAATTCTATATTAATAAAATAAAATAATAAATTAGGTAGTATTTATTTTAAATAAATATTTTGATAATAATTCAAATTATATTTTAATGAAACTATTGTAATAGACATATTTTAGGGATGCATAATTAGTTTTTTTTTTTTTTTTGATAACGTTTTTTCCTCATTACTCAACATAGAGTTTTTTAAGTTAACATGTAGAAAATATTAATTTATCAAAAATAAAACTCAATAAATTGTTATAAGTTTATAATTATATTCACATTCACGATCAAATCGTATTTAATGTATATGAATTTTAAATATGTATAACATTAATATTTCATATAATTAACAATTGATGTATATCATTTTTTTTCTCATTGACGTATCTAATTTATTCTAACATGAAATGATTGAAATGTCCAGTCAATTTGAAGTTGAATGGAATCAGATCTACATTTAAGTTATTACATTTCTTTTTATCCGTTTATACTTTATTATTAAGGGAGAGCATCTATTTATTGTTTTCTTTTTGTCTGTTAATTTATATATATTTTAAATATTTAATTTAATTAGTATATTTATTTATTAACTTCCCACCCTCCCACTCTTCTCAACCTCCAAACTACTTTTTTAATCTCCCAAAAGCATCTAGTCTTCTCAACTTCTACTATTTTTAACTTCTTATAAATTTTTTTAATTTAACATTTTTTTTCTTCTTCAAATAAATATATTTTTCAAAATAAAAATTAAATTTTAAATTTTTTTATTTGATTATGCACAATCATTTGATTGTGCCACGCACGCACAGAAGACAGAATCGTATTTTTTTTACGAGCAACAAGACAATTTAAGACAGACAAAGTAATATTTAAGGATCAAATTTAAAACAACTTTTTCCCAACTTGTGGGCCCGTTGGGATTAGAACCCACCTTGTTGTACCAGGTCGGCCTGACTATTATCGGGCTTACCAACGGTCAAATAAATAGGCGATTTTGGGGTAGTCAGACCAAATATCAAGCCTAATTCGCTCTCAAGTAAATAGGGTCTTAATAACGTATTTTTTGTTGTTTGGAAACTCTATATCACAATTTTTTTTTAAATAATTTCATTCTCATTTAGAATTATTTTTCTGTAAATATTAATAAATTTTAATTTTTTTTTAATGTAAAATCATTTGAAATTTTTTATTTTCAAATTCTTCCACTAGATTCAAATTTATTGATCCGAAATTCCGAACACGATATTAAAGAATTTGCCTAAGAACTGAACTATATGAAAAGGAGAAAATAATGGGAAACAAACAAGAAACAAGCCCAACCAATTTTAGATCCAATCAAGTATCAACCCTGTTGAGAGGCCCATTAGGGTTTTTAGATTCGGATTTTCGCGCAAGTATAAAAAGCTCCACGGAAATTGTCAGAGGCTCAAAGTTAGGGTTTGGAATTCGCCCTCTTCTTCCACAGCAATCAGCTCCCCCGAACCCCATCTGCCAGAATGGTACTAAATCTCTCTCTCTGTGCGTGTGCGTGTGCGTGTGCGTGTGCGAGGGAATCTCTGCATATGTTTCTAATTTGATCCATGTTCTGTGTGTTTTGCTTCTAATGAACCAAGAGTTTGTGCTATCTACTTCCTATGCTTGTTTAATTACTTTTTTATATTCCTCTGTGGGAAAATAATCATTTTATGTATGAGCTATGCAAATGCAGGTCAGCTTTGCAGTCTATATGTGTTTTGTTCTAATTTCGCATGAATTTCTTGCCTGTCACTTCTGTGGGTTCTTTTATTTGTCGATTTCGTTCTGAAAAGTAAATTTATGTTGTTAAATCTCCGTGTTTGGTGCGTGTTCTGGCCTGCAATGTTTGTGGCTTCTGTATGTTTGATTTGTCTTTGTTGTGAGTATATTTTGGCAGAATTCTTTGTGCTGAGAACATGGAGGAAATTAGTCGAAAGATCTTATTTTCGTTCTGTATCTGTCATTGCTTGTGTATGGTTTCTGTTTTGTATGCTGAATACTTGAAGCGGTCTTCATTTCCTGTATTTTGGTGTGTTGTTCGACATAAAGATTTAAGTATGGTGTTAAGCAATACAAACTTGTGATTGAAGCCCTAATTTCAGCCATCTGAGCTTGTTATAAGCTTTTTTGTCATTGCAATCAAACAGTATTGAGTTCTTTCTAGAGTGGCAAATGATGTTATTGTTAGTTTTCACCTTTTCTACTGAATGGTGTACCAGTAATTGCCTATTGCGTAATTTTTTCCTTGCAAGTTTAGATTTAACGCATTTTGTCTGCTTGTGTTATCAAATCTGCAGCCGAAGCAGATTCATGAGATAAAGGACTTCCTTCTGACGGCAAGAAGGAAGGATGCACGCTCTGTGAAGATCAAGAGGAGCAAGGATGTAGTGAAGTTCAAGGTTAGGTGCTCTAAGTACCTGCACACTCTCTGTGTCTTTGATCCTGAGAAGGCTGACAAATTGAAGCAGTCTCTTCCACCAGGTCAGTTGACTTCCGATTTAACTTATTTTGCTTGGTGATTTTCATTTAGGTATGCATACTAGAATAAGAAAGAACTTGGAGACAGTGAAATCTTTAATGCACGCAGCATTTCTATTTTACAAAAATGTTCGATTCTTAATTTTTTCTTATCAATGGATGCAAGTGTTTTGATCCTTTACCCACTGCAAATTTATGTATGTCTTGAGATCTTACAGTATTGGAATTTCATTGAGGTTTCTGGCTTTCTGAAAACTGAAATACAGACAAGAAATGTATAGATAATTGTCTGTTCAAGGAAGATACTGTTAGGACAATGAGGCTTGACTTGTTTAAGCAAAGATTTTGTACATACGACAGTTATGTATTAAATGAATTGAAAATCCATTCGCTTGAGTGCTGTATGGGTTGATGCTTGTGTCTGCATTATATTATCTGAAGTTTTGATGTAGAGAACTCTGGTTACTCACAATGTTTCACTTTGTTACCAGGTTTGAGTGTGCAAGACCTGTGAGCTTCCATTGGCATCACTTTGTTCGGTTTGGAAGACTGTCCTAAATGGGGAAATTTATTGTAGTAAAACCAGTTTCATAGCTTTGGTGATTAAAGGCCTTTTGTTCTTCGGTTTACCATTTTGAATGTTTGCTATGTTGGATATATACAATTTTGCTTGAATCTTTCAGGTTTAAGATAGCACTTCCAATAGTTTGACTCTGAAATTATATAGCTGAAGATTTCCTTGTCACCTTCCATTACTATGGTAATATAGTAGATTGAAGGCCTTCCACCATTGCAAGCTAGAAAACCGGAATTGGGTGACCAAACAAGTAGGGCTATTGGGATTTTCCATGTGGGCTATTGGAGACAGCATTAATGAGTTACAACTATAAGACAGCATGTGAAGGATCTTCTAATTCATATGGGCAGTTTGAATGGAATTTTTTGTTTAAACTTAAAATTCACTACATTAGAATGTTATGTCGAAATTACGATAAAACTAAAAAATGAATTAAATTAAACTATTATATCAAATGGATTTGATTTTGATATTGATATGATTTCTCATTATTTTGATAAATTATTGTTTTCATTGAAAAAAGAAAATATTAGTACTAAAAATCATAGTCGCACTTTTTATTTATTTTTTAATTTTACAAGTAAAAATAGTTTATATTATATAACTTGAATGAAATTGCAGCAATACGAGCATTTTTTATTGATCTCAATACAAAATAAGTGGTTTATTTATAGGTTCTAAAATTATAATTAAAAGTCTTATCATAATGTTGGGAGATGAATTACAAGAGTTAATAATTTATGAAGGAATGTAAAAAGTACGAAAGATGAAAATGAATATTCTGAATTCATAACACTCCCCTTGGATGTTAAATTTAGTGAAGGGAAAAGAGTATATTATTTCTTAATATACGATTATATACTGTCTCATTAAAATTTTTATTAGGAAAACCTAGTGGAAAAAATCATGGTAAAAAAGAAAAAGAGTGCAGTTCGTATGGACTTCCCTTATTAAAATATCAGTCGAGATTTTCGGACGATGAATGTCAATATTATGGATTAGCTTCTCAAATATTGTTGTAGTAAGTGCCTTGGTGAACAAATATGTTAGGTTGTCACTTAAATGGACTTGTTGAACATCAATATCACCGTTCTTTAGTAGATCACGAGCGAAGAAGAATTTTGAAGAAATATGTTTTGTTCTATCCCATTTGATGTATCTTTCTTTCAATTAAGTAATACATTTCGTATTATCTTCATATAAGATCGCCAAAATAATCTTTCTAAATGGTAATCCATAAGTCCTTCGGATGTGTTGAATCATGGATCTCAATCAAACACATTCTCGACTTGCCTCATGTATTGCTACAATTTCTGCATGATTAGATGAGATGGCTATTATTGTTTTGGGAAAAATGCAATTACCCTCCTTGTGATATGCAAAATGTGCAAAAACCCCCCTGAGAAAAAATAAATAGCAATTTACCCCCTGTATTTCAAAAAATGGAGCAAAAAATTCCCTAAAAATGGAGCAAAAAACCCCCCTGTGCATTTTGGATAACACAAGGGAGTAAATTGCTAGTTATTTTTTCACAGGGGGTAATTGCTTTTTTTGGTTAACACAGGGGGGCAAATTGTATTTAACCCTTATTGTTTTTTTCATAAAGCAACCACGAAATTGTTGTACCACCACAAATAAACAAATAGCCAGTTTGCGTTCGACCATTATGAGGATCAGACAAATAGCCAACATCTGCATAACCAATTAGATCGGATTGGGTATTTTTGAGTTATTAACCCAATATCCATCGTACCCCTAAGATAGTGAAGTATATGCTTAATTCCATTCCAATGCATTCGCGTGGGTGAAGAACTATATCTTGCTAATAAATCAACAACAAATGTTATATCATGTCGTATATGGTTAGCAAGATACATTAGTGCTCCAATTACACTAAGGTATGGTACTTTAGGACCAAGTAGTTTTTCATCACCTTCTCGATGTCTAAAAGGGTCCTTTTCTACATCTGATGATCTTACTACCATTGTGGTGCTCAATGAATATGATTTGTCCATATATTATGTGTTTAACACCGTTGCAATATAAGCTTCTTGATGCACAAGGATTCTATTCTTTAAATGTTCAACTTGCAATTCAAGAACATATTTTGTTCTTCCCAAATTCTTTCTTTAAGCAATTTATATCCTTTGAAAACTTTTCTGGAGTTCGAATAATGTATAAATTATCAACATAAACTACAATAATAACAAAAACATTTTCAGATCTTCTCATGAAAATACGTTGACAAATGGAATCATTTTTATATCTTTCTTTCAACAGTTCACTGAGACGATTATATCACATTCGTCCAGATTGCTTCAACCCATACCGGGATTTATTTAATTTAATAGAATTACGTTCTCAAGAACCTAAATTGTATGCTTCGGTCAAATGAAATGTTGGAATAGGTGATAAAAGTCAATTGGATTGGCGGTTTTGGGTACTATTTAACAGTCTTTATTAAAGTTTTTTTTTTGACTTGATGGATATAGTAAGTATTCATTCGTGGCTCTATGTGTTTGTTGCGCCTTTAACGTCACAACAAATTCCCATGGACCAATTGGATAACCCATATAGTTAAGTTGCACATTGGATGACAACTATTGAACCAACTTCTGAGGTTAGTCTGAAGCGTTCCAAATCGAGAATCTTAAGACAGGGCATCGATAGTCCTATAGAGACTTGCACTAAGTATTGCATTCATTAGATGAGTGTCGTGTTTCATTGGCGATCGATGTTCTCAGTTTTAGTGGGTTTGTTCGATCGGTGTTGTCAAGCTGACTAAATTGACTCGTAGGGAGTCATCATATGAAAGCTTTGAAGGCTTGGTCGATATGATTGGAACTCCCCGGCTTCGATAGTATAAGATTAGTCCTCAGACTTGAGGAACCATGGCAGTCACATGCATATGATGGTTGTATCTTGGATCTGGCAAGAAATATCCGTATCTGGGATGCGTTCATTATAAGCCTGATCCAGAACAGTCAGAGTATGCAATGAGGACAGTGGATTCCAAGATAGGATATGTCACCTATCAGTATATGATAGTCAAGTCTCCTATGCGCTCTGAAACGGTTTAAACTCTTTGAGTCTGTGGCCACAATGATTGGTCAAGTAGGGAATGATTCCCTATGTCGATCAATAGAGCAAATGCGTCTCAAGTTGTTAAGAATAGCTGTCTAGTCAAGAATGGGAACCGACGCCTAATTTCTTGCCCTAAACATATACCGGGAGATGGCTGATGGAAGGACCGTATTCGTATGGACTCAAGAGCTTAAATGTTCACACCAACATTCACCTAGTCTCTAGTGCCATGGACCGTTGGACGGCTACCCATGGTGATGGGTGTTTTCTGATTAATGGTTAGTTGAAAAATAGTTAATTAAATTGGATCTAATTGACTATTTGTGTTGAACATAGACCCAAGTTTAGCTGAGGGTGGACCTAAAGAGTCACACACAAATCACTATGAAATTGGTAGAATTAATTCTAGAATAAACGAATTGATTTAATTTGATCAAATTAATTCAAGGAGAAAATAAATAATTGGATTATTTATCGAGAAACCCATTTGATGGATAGTCTAAGAATGAATTAATTGGATTAGTTAATTCCTAGGCTTAGAACCTTTAAATTAGTTGGGTTAATTTATTGAGTTTGGCTTAATTAAATGATTAGATCAGTTAATTAGAGTTTGAAGTTATGTTTATTTAATAAACTGTTGGGCTTCAATTGGATTGATATTAATTGAATTAATATATGCCTTATGGACTTTTGTTTGAACTTGATTTAATTTGATTAAGGGGATAATTACATTTACACCCCATAACCTATGGTCTATTTACACAAACAACCCCTGCCTTTTAGATAACTACACATACACCAATTAAAAATGTCAATATTATTTACACAAACTACCCATACTTTTTAGAAAATTACACTTACACCCCCAAAAATGTCAACATTATTACACAAACTACTCCTGCTTTTTGGCTGTCAGGGGTGGTTTCTGAAACTATGCAAAAGGTAGGGGTGGTTTGTGTAAACAGACTATATGTTAGGGGCTATAAATGTTATTATTCTTTGATTAAATAAAGGTCCAAGACCAGTAATCCAAGTCTATGGAAAATGGCAAGCTGTACTAAGTTAAGGAGGATTCAAACTCCTCCACAAGTGAGCATATGTGGCCAGCCATGATGCTACAAATCGGGTGGTTTATTTGTGCCATCATGGTTGGTAGTTATGCAGGATAATGTGTTAGTGTGTGTAAGTTATCTTGGAGGTAACTTGTAGTTTGAATTTTGAATTCTACTACACAAAACAACACATACAAGACTTAACAATACACTTGCAAATCTTTTCCAGAAAAATATTCAGCCAAACACTAAAAATCTCTGGAAATTTCCTTCTTGTGTCTTCATACTTTTTGGAAAGGATTGAACCAAAAACATTCCAAAAGCGCTAGTCAATAGTGTTCATTTGGAGTTGTTTGGTTCTTCTTTATTGCTCTACAACTATCTAGCAATGGTATAGAGATCTTTTCCGTTGTGTGGTGTGGACGCATTTAGAGGAATTCTCTGTTAAATTCTCAAAGTGAACGGAGAGGAAGAACGTGAAGGGAACAAAACCAGTACCGGTTCCACGTTTGTGAAACAGAAGGTAAAATTCTATTTACATTTGATGTAACCTTTTGTTTATATCCATAGTCACATGTCCAACATGTTATCTTCTTCATTTAATGCTCTTGATATACACGAAACGTCCGTGAAATTCAAAGGAAAAACCCTTTGAACCCATCTTTAAATTTTGTATTTTTACGCTTCCGTTGCGTTCCTGAGCCGTACCCAATTCTTTCATGAAATCCTTCAGGGAGTTTCACATAGATATCATTATCAAGTGATACATATAAATAGGATGTAAAGACATCCATTAGACACAAATCTAGTCTTTCTTTTACTCCTAGACTAATTAAGTACGAGAGTAGTTGCATCCACAACAAGAGCGTAAGTCTTTTCATAGTCAATACCGGGTCTTTGCGAAAACTCTTGAGCAATAAGTCTTTCTTTATATCTGAAAATTTCACCTTGCTCATTTCGTTTTCATACAAATATCCATTTATATCCCACTGGTTTTACATCTTCAGGTGTATGGACTATAGGTCCAAAAACCTTTCGTTGTGCAAGCGAGTTTAATTTTATCTCAATTGTATCTTTCCATTTTGACCAATCATTTCTTTATCTTCATTCCTGAACAGACTTTGGTTCATGATCCTCATTATCATTTATTACATTGAGCGCTACATTATATGCAAAAATATCATCGACGATGACTTCATTTGGCTTCCAACATATTCCATTCAGGACATAATTTGTAGAGATCTCTTCATTTTCATGAATTTCAAGTACCTAAGTTTCTTCTGGAACTAACATATTAATTGTGCCTAGAGACTACTTTGGAGTTGTATCCTCGATTTTTCCATCTTGATTCATAACTCCTTTTCTTTTTCGAGATTTTTATCTTTTGAACCGATAGGACTACCTCGCTTAAGGCGTGATTTATGCTCATTTTCAACATTAGTTTGTTCAAAAGGGACATCAATTTTTATCGGAGCATTAGCGGCTGAAACATGAGATTTAGTTACTCATTTTGGTCAGTAAATGGATGTGGTAGTTGATTAGCTAAGTTTTGTAAATGAATTATCTTTTGAACTTCCAATTCACTTTGATTAGTACAAGGATCAAGATGAGATAATGATAATTCATTCCAACTAATTTGCTTTTCTAGATGCTTACTCTCTCTCCCTAATGTTGACAAAACTGATTCATCAAAATGACAATCAGCGAATCAAGCCGTATATAAGTCTCCTGTCAATGGTTCAAGATACTTTACTATGGACGAAGACTTAAATCCAACATAAATTCCCAACCTCCATTGAGGACCCATCTTAGTGCGTGTGGTAGAGCAAGAACATATCCGCGCACCCAAAAACTCTTAGATAGGTTCCTGATCAAAAACCAATTGTAAGGGAGAGGATTTGTGATAACTTGTTGGCCTAATGCGAATTACTGTTGCTGCTTGCAAAATAGCATGTCCCCAATAAGAAATGAAAAGCTTTGATCTCATAAGCAATGGTCTTGTAGTAAGTTGCAGACACTTAATGAATGATTCTACAAGACCATTCTGTATATGAACATGTTCTACAGGATGTTCAACACCAATCCCAATAGACATACAATAGTCATTCAAAGTCTGAGAAGTGAATTCTCCGGCATTATCAATGCGTATTTTCTTAATTGGATAATAAAGAAAATGTGTTTGTAATCGAATTAATTGAGCAAGCAATCTCGCGAACGCCAGGTTGCGAGATGATAACAAAGACAGATGTGACCATCTAGTTGATGCATCAATAACAACCATGAAATATCGAAATGGTCCACATGGCGGGTGGATTGGTCCACAAATATCGCTTGTATACGTTCCAAAAATGTGAGAATTCATTCTGTACTTTTGCTGGTGATGGTCAAATAATTAACTTTCATTGAGAACAAGCAGCACATGAGAAATCACTGGATTGAAGAATCTGCTGGCTCTTCAATGTATGTCCACATGAATTTTTAATTATTTTTCGCATCATAATTGATCCTGGATGCATGGCGCCCAATCGGTCATGCCAAACAACAAACTTATTACAATTCATAAACTTTTGGTTTATGATTGCATGAGTTTCAATTATACTAATATATGTGTAGTGCAAACTAGAAGAAAATATCGGTAATTTTCCAATATGCATTTCTTCCCTAAGATCACAGTTGTGATATAGAGATACTCAATATTCTCTTCATTTGTTGTCTCAATATGATATCCATTTCGACGGATATCCTTAAAGCCAAATTATTTTTTGAGACTTGGTGTAATAAAGTGCATCATCAATAAAAAAATGTGTTCTACCAGCTAACAATACATTAGCTCTTCCAGAGCCCTTAATTAACTTTGCACTACTAGATATATATAGTACTAGCATTGGCTTCTTCCATTACTAAATAAGAGAAGTACTTTTTATCTTTAAGTATTATGTGAGTTGTACAATGAGGCACATATCAACAAAAACAATTTTTTGTCATTGAGATTCGTAAGGTCTTGATCCATTCTATATAAAAGAAATGGACATATAATAAGTTAAAGGAAAAACTTCATTTAAAATTGCTGGTTTGTCAAAATTTTCTTTCACCATTCTAAAGTTGGTTTGGTCCATATGAGAAACAGTAGAAAAGCCCGAGGCCCAAATATGAATCCACTGACATCACTCATATTCTAACAGTATTGTGCATCTAAAATCAATCGGAGCATTAGACTTGACTCCACCATACATCGACTCTTTTGTGTGTGTGCATGTATATCCATATTTTGGAGGTTTGACCTTTGAAACATCAAAACTCAACAAAATATTGAACACCAAAAGCCAAACTATGAAAACAACATAAACACTAGTATTTGAAGGATGTTAGTTATACTCTAGAGGAATTTGCATTGTCTCACGTTATATCAATATTGTCAACTATATTCATTAGTCATAATTTCAACTCTTTTTTTTTTCCACTCTCAAGACCATTTTAGCTAGAAGAAAAGAATACTAACAATAAAAACTTAACCATCATAACAATTTCATAAACAATGATAGCCTAGTCATCATCATGACAATAAAGTTATTTCATTATTAGAATGATAATTCCTATCATAAATAATCAAATTATTGATATTTAAAGTATGTAAAAAAAGACTACACATTTAAGACCGTAAATAATATTAAGAAAAGAAACATACACAATAATAGCTAAAGCATATTACATCATTAACTAGGCCAGACAAGTTTCTGTGACCTCAAGTTGGCCAGATGGATCCCAATATATGTACCATGATATCAAATAAACAAACAATTTTAAATAAATAAATGAAAAGGCTTCAAGCTTGTTAAAATTAAGCCATTATCTCAAATCACTTTAGGTGATGAGAAAATCAATAGTTATATTTTTATCATCGCTTCGGATATGATAATGCAAATAATTGGTATCAAATATTTCACCTAGTACTGGAGGTAGTTTAACTCATTATTTACTTCAGGAAGCAATGAAATTTTATAGAACACATCCACTTCAAGGATGAAAATCACGAATTATATGCCTAATTCTAGAGGCAATATCAATTATGATAAATATCTTGTTTATATACGTCCACTTTTGGGGACAATAAAATATATAAAATATGACTGTTCATCTGAATTATTAAATAAACAAGAATAAAAAGAACTATGACATTGTAGAAGTATACAAATAAGGAATACGACTTATACCTGGATCGACCGTAACCTCTTGCTAATAACGTGTTATAAAACTTGTATAAAATTGCAGCGATATGAGAATTAGAATAGATAGGAAAGAAGAGAGTATTCTTATCATTTCTCATTGATCTGAATACAAAAGAAGTCACCTATTTATAGGCTCCAAGATTACAACCAAAAGTCTCATCATGATGATGGGAGATGAATTACAAGAGTTAACAATTTATGAGAGAATGTAAATAGTATGGAAGATGAAGATGAACACTCACAAACTTTAAATGCATAACAATTTATACATAATTGAATTTTTTTGATTAGATATGGTTCAGTTAGACTTTAATACGTATTGAATTTTTAATTTTTTTTCAGTTAGACTAATTTACCAAATTGTGAATTCTCCCACATGCACCCTCTTCAATACACCAAAACCCTCCCCGCACCCACCCATCAGCACCTACTGCCACACCATTTCTATCCATACCCAGATTCATACTAGCTGGGTTGTGTTTAATAACTATCACACTATTTCCATTAGTTTGGCGTTGACCAAATTTTCTTAATCAGGTAGATATCTCAAAATAAGTCAACTGGTATAAAGCTGGTGACTAATAGGTTGAAATCAAGAGGTCAAGAAACATTTATCTTCCAAAATCAAGTCTACATAGGCTACATCATAACAATGTGCATAAGTGCTAATGAAATTATTACAACATAAAAATGTCCATTCTTAATCATCAAGGCATAAAATGAGAACCATAATATTTGGTATATGCCATCATCACAATAATTTCAAAACTACAAAACTAACTGTATACGACTGCTGCATTCACATCCATCTTGTCTATAAAGACAAGGTTACAAACATCGATAAACTGATTATTAACATTCAGAAACTGAATATAATAGAATAGTTTTTACAAAGTTCGTTAAAATATCACACTACATTATGAAGACACAGAACTAGAGTTCATGTGACGGAGTGTTAGAGAAACTCACAATTCAGAACAACAACAACGCAAGCCAGGTTGGGATGGATTCATAATCAAAGATCACATGTATTACTTATCCCTCCCCTGAATGGATTCATCTTCAAGAGATTGTCCTTTAGTTTCGACTATAAAGTAGTATGCTGAAGCAGTTGCCAACAAGAAAATGCCACTAGAGCCCGCATAAACTGGAGCTATGCTGAATTACTCCACCATTTCAAGGAAGAAGAGACCGACCAAGAAGTTTAACACCTGAATTCACCACAAAAATCATGCTTTGACAATAGATTGGAATGCAATTTACATATTTGTGTTGTGAGACTTCTATGATTTTATTACCATGTCTCAATATTTTATCCCAAGATGTAGTCTAAAACATCCACGAAATGCCTACTGCATTCTTACCATTTGCAAGGCCTAAGGTTAGAGAGTTCTATGTGAAACACAGCGAAGCGGTGCATTACATAGCCAAGTGAGAAACTCGCTACCTTATTCTCATTTCTCTATATTTTTCATTTTTGCCAAATTTGCCAAAAAACTACGAAAGAAAAGGGTTCGGTTTCTTTTGTTAGAAAATGAGAGGCAGATAAAATTATACTCAGTTTTGCTTTTGCTTTTGGCTATATGTTGACATCTAGAGAGGAAGAGAAGCTTTCTCAAAAACTTTAAATTCAAAGGTCTGATGCACAGGAAATCAAGTTCTCATTTCCCTTCATTGTCTTTCTGCTTTGAGCCTCTGACTAGAACTTATTCTACCACAGAGATAATTCACAATGAAAATGAACAAAAGTTCTATGTGAAACACCCCGAAGCGGTGCATTATGTAGCCAAGTGAGAAATTCGCTACCTTATTCTTATTTCTCTAATTTTTTTATTTTTTCCAATTTTGTCCAAAAACTATGGAAGAAAAGGGTTCGATTTCTTTTGTTAGAAAATGAGAGGCAGATAAAATCATATCATAAAAATTTCGTTTTTGCTTTTAGCTATATGTTGAAATCTAGATAGGAAGAGAAGCTTTCTCAGAAACTTCAAATTCAAAGGTCTGAGGCATAGGAAATCAAGTTCTCATTTCCCTTCATCGTCTTTCTGCTTCGATCCTCTGACTAGAACTTATTCTACCACATAACCGATCCACAATGAAAATGGACAAAAGTAGAACCGGAATGGGAGGTCTCAGCATATAGTTTCCATTTTATTAGTGGATAGAGATGTTTATTTTGTAAAACTTACCCAGCCTAAATCTTAACTAAAACTTTTGGTACAAAACGAAATACCGAATTGTGGTACTACGAAATTAAAATACTACTTTGATATTAAAATAAAAGTAATAAGACCATATACTTTACATTGATGGGCCATAGTAAGAAACCTTTTTCTAAGTGATCATAGAAATACGATGAATATATCTAAAGAAAAACATGGACATTACAGTAAAAAATAAGCTATCAAAAAGAAATTAACAAGGACAATCAATGAAGAATTATTTTAAAGCCAATATAAATACATGTATGTGTATGATATATGTGTGCATAAATATATGCATTAAGAATATAAAAGAACCAAATGTGCAATGTTTAACATAGAAAAATAAAATAATATAAATATTATTGAAAGTACGTAAGATTAAACTGAAATTGTATTTTCAATAAAATTGTATAATTTGTTTTTATACCTTAAGAATACAAAAGATCCCTCAATTAAGAATTTGTGAAAAGATTATCTTAATAATGAAAAATAATTGTATTTTATGTGTTTAATAAAAGCATAAGTGGCCCAAAAGTTTCCAATAGCTACAAATGGATGAAATTATTAGATCCGTTAGGTAAGTTACCAAAATCCTGTCCTTTTGGAAGACCACTAAACTAAGACTTTTTTTTTTTCTAAAAAATCGCGGGGGTGGAAATGGACCGAGGGGCAGGAAGAATGGGGCCGTGACAACTTGGTGGCCTATGATGAAAAGGTGGTGGCTAGTGAAGTGATGATTGGAGAGGTAGATGAAGAAAAGCAAAAATGAAGCTAGAGCAGATTTGTGGGAGCTTCTACTAGGAATCTAGACTTTGGCTTGGTTGATGGTTGGATGATATGGAGATATTTAAAGTCTAGTATACCATAAAGTATCGATAATGTCAAAGAAATCCAATAAAAAATTAATTTGGCATTAAAATGAAAGTGAAACGGAATATTGCAAACTTTTAAATACTGAAACCGAATACCAAACTGAATTTTCATTTTAGCATTTAGTTTGTACCAAAATCTTGGTATCGGTTTGGCTAGTTTAGCAAAGTGTCAATAGATGTCAAGAAACTAGAGCTATTGAATAGGATTCTTGTTATTAATTTGGAAGGAATCAGGCTTCAGTACACATACCCAATGAATAGAGAAACTGAAGCCTAAGATTTTCCCTCGTACTGCTAAGCTCTGGTATTATAAGTCTGATAACTATTCCAACTCCTATAGAAAAAGTAAATATGGACCTATAAACAACCATCACATTAGATGAAAGCTTTCATGAACAAAGCAAGAAAATTTTGTTCCAAATACATCATTCCCAACAATTCAAAAAATCAGGGGTAAGAGAAAATTTATCAAAGTAATGTACTTCGAAATATTTAAAATCACGCAATTTCTGAGATTTCAAAGAACAAAAGGAAGATATTGATGGCTAAAAAAACGACCAATAATTTGGAGACTTCAGAGTAATAAGTTGTAAGTCAGGAAATAATAAAGTGAAGACACGAGCGATAGACAAACGTTGTAATTTTTTGTTCGCAACGAGGTGGATCCGACTCGGACTAGAGTGAATAGGAGGATAGGCATCCGAAATATCCAACATCTCCAAATCGGTAATAGGAGGCCATCTCCACTGGCCATCATGCAAAACCATATCCAATCGGGCGCCAATCGAAACCCCAACAATAGATGGCCCTCTTGGCAACCTATGGATAAGAACTTCTCGAGGATGCCATGGATAAAGCCAAACTTTGAAGTGCTGCGATGTGCCCACCTCAAACCGGATTGTTAGAATAGGTGACCAGAAAGCCAACTTGATTGGCGATTTTGTGAACTATTCGTCAATCTTTATAAATACAATATTATCCTGATGAATAGAGTAAGTATTCATCACTGGCATTGTGTTCGTTGTGCTTACTACTAGTGTTGAAGGACGTTTCAATGTCACAACAAATGTCTCCTATGCGCTCTGAGATGGTTTAGACTCTAAAAGTCTATGGCCATAGCAATTGATTGAGTAGGAAAGGATTTTCTACGTCGATCAATAGAGTAAACGCATCTCGGGTATGAAGCATAGTTTCCTAGTCAAGGATGGAAATCGACGCCAATTCTATACCCTAGACTAAGGATGGGAGATGGTCAAGAATAGGACCGTACCCGTATAGAACTGGGAGCCTAAATGTTCACGCCATTATTCACATAGTCTCTAGTGTCATGGACCGTTACTAGACGGCCACCCATGGTAACGGGCTATTCCCGATTATTGGTTCATCAAAAATTATTGTGTTGGACACAAGCCCAAGTTTAGCTGAGGATGAACCTAAAGAGTTACACACAAATCACTGGAGAGTGATGGAATTAATTTGGAATTAATTCCGAAAGAGGTGAATTAGTTTAATTGAATTATATTAATTCTTGGAGAGCATAAATGATTGGATCATTTATGCGGAATTATCCATTGGATGGATAATCCAAAATTTAGTTAATTAGATTAATTGAATTTTGGATTTGACCTTTTCAATTAATGTGACTAATTAAAAAGAGGCTTGGGTTAATTAATTAGTGAATTGGATTCACTAATAAATTAGTGGATGAGCTTGTCTAATTAATGGATTGGATTCATTAATTAGTAGAGATGGGCTAGAAATAATTAATTGGATTAATTATTGTATTGGACCTAATTAATTAAGTGGATTGGATTCATTTAATTAATTAAGTGCACTGGGCTAGTGAATTATTTAATTGGATTAAATATTCACTTGGGAATTAAAAGTGTTGGATATTTTATTTAATTAGATTAAATAAATAAGTCCAACAAATTTAATAATTGGGCTCTAATTAATTTGTAGGACAAATTAAATGAGAGAGAGCTTGACGTTTCTTCTAGAGAGAGAGCCAAAATCATCTACATACAATGAATGTAGGATTGTCCACATTCAATGTATGTAATTGTGGAGAGGTTATGGAAGATTGGAGAGATATGTGGAAGTTGCCTTATGGCTTAGAAGACTATGTCTTCCTTTCATATCTCACACAATTATTCCATCTCTCATACAACACACATGCTTGGCCGATTTTCTCTCTTCTCTCTAGGAATTTGCAGCCATCTCTCTATTCCCTTATCCTACCTTGTGTTCTTCTTGGTTTAGAACCAAGTGAAGAACAAAGGAAGATTGAAACGAGCTAATCGATAGTGTGGTTTCGATTTTCTCTTCTATGGATTCATTCCTTGCTAGCACGAGGATGAATCTCACGATTCCTGTGTGGTGTGGACGACTTTAGAGGGTCTCTACGTTGAGGCATCGCGTGGATCAACATCGGGAAGGGATCAATGCATGTAGCCGATTGGAGTAGAAAATTGAGAAAGGTATTTTACGTTTATGTTCTCGTTTTTCTTCTTTTATTCCATAACCATGAACACTTATTTATGTATATATATATATATGTGTGTGTGTGTGTTTATATCACACGTGTATACACCGATAGTCCTGGAACATTCAAGGGCATTGCACGTTTTTATATCCACCGCATTCCTGGGCCTATCCGCTTTCCTTCACGGATGTCGTTGAGGAGGAACTAATGCATTCTAACCATCTTCTGCCAACTCCACGAGACTAGGTGAATGTTAGGCGTGAACATTTAGGCTCCCGATTTTGCACGAGTACGGTCCTTCTGTCTACTGTCTCCAAGCCTTAGTCTAAGGCATGAAATTAGGCGTCGGTTCCTATCCTGGACCAGGCAGCTATGCTTACTACTCAAGACCATGTTTGCTTCATTGTCTCAACACAGGGAACCTTTTCCTACGCGATCAACCACTGTGGCCACAGTTTCAAGCAGCATAAACGTGTCTCCGAGTGCATAGGAGATACCTCTATCACATACGGACAGGAGACGGATCCTCTTCTTGAAACCTACCATCCTCGCTACACCTTTTGACTGCACTGAACAGAGCTTATAATGAACATGTCCGTGATAAGATCACCTCTCGCCAGATCCAAGATACAGACATTGTGTGCACGTGATTGCTGTGGTTCCTCAAGTCCGAGGACTACTCCTGTACTATCATAAACCGGGAAACTCCAATCATACCGACCAAGCCTTCAAGTTTCCTACATGACGATTCCTCACAAGTAAGCTCAATCGGCTCGACCCCAGTCGTCCAACCTACTAAGATCGTATAGACATACAACGTTTGTCGTCGATGAAACACTGCACTCATCCAATGAATATGATACAAAGCACAAGTCTCAATAGGATGTTCCTTGTCTCAAGGTCCTTAACTTGGAACGTTTCAGACCCAACCTTTTATCAGTGGTTTCATAACCACCATCCAATGCGTGACCCAACTGCATGAGTTATCTATGTGGTTTGTGGGGTTTATTGTGATATATATGAATAGAAATAAATATACTGGAATGAGCACAACAAAGATAATGCCATTGGTAACAGATACTCATTTTTCATTACATAATATTACATTACAATGAGTTGTCAAATAGATTACCTAAAACCCAATCTAATTGGCTTTCTGTCACCTATTCTAATATTTATGTGATGTGATACTGGATATCACATAGATATATTGCATATCAGTTATGAACATGATTACTTGGTATAATTGTATAATGATGTTGATTGGATCGGGATCGGATGATCACTAAAGCCTTAGGCCTTGTGTATAGAATGTATGTTTTATATTATTTTTGGATGGGGCCTGCGTGCCTCTTGCTTTGGGACTTTTATCTCACGTTTTTACCCCTTGTGTTGTTAAGGCTTGCTTTTCCTCATTTTCATGTATTTTTATTTCCTATGTAATGAGAGTGTTGTTCTGACTTACACTTTCTAGCAACACTTTCTACTTCATAGAAGTGTTGATCTAGTCCCACTCTCTTGAGTTTCTAGCAAGGTTCAAAAAGACACAAGTTGTTATTTTGTGTGGACTTGCTACAGAGAGTATGACTTTGCTCTTATGTGAACAAAGTAAGAAATCATTGCTGGAGGAGAGCTTTTAAAGCTAGGATACTCCACTACTTTCAAAGAGGTATTTATCCTTTGACTTACATCAACTAGTTGGTGTACAAGTGCACGAATAGCCCGATTGACATGGAATATGATCCCATTTATTATTTTATTTAGGGATAATTACACTTCCCTCTCTTGAGGTTTTGTATAATTACACTTAGACCCCCTGTAGTTTGAAAAATTATACCTAGTATCCCTGATTATAAGAGATGTCAAGACCTCTTAATAAAAGTAATCAATTTACCTTTCTACCCATAATAAGTGGCTAAACTTTTTTAAAACTAAACCATGAAAAATTGAAAGATTAAAGGAAAAGATTGCCCTATATGTATAGAAATGAACAGATCCCTTACTTTTGGCGCCATTATTATTATTATCTCCTCTTCTCTTTTGCATGACCACTCGCCTACCCCCAAAATCCACCAACAAATCGAGCGAGATTTATCATACGGAAGTTTTTTTGCTATTATAAAAATATCTCAAGAGATGTAAATACTACATTTATGTTATCACAATGAGATATTTGTTATGATTGAATTATTAGAATATATGTCTTCTAGAATATTTAGTTAAGTTACATAATTTAGTATATATATAGTTTTATAGTGTATATATATATATTAATAGCTAAATTTATTTTTACTGATGTAATCTATTTATTAATTCATAATTATTAATATAATAAACTTTAAATGGTAAAACTAGCAATTTATTAAATATATTACACTGTTTATGCTTAGGATTTAGTATAATTATAAGTAAAAACTCACATATATAAGTATTTGAAATGTATAAGGGTAGTTTGGTCAAAAAAATATTTACCTCACCTGCAATAAGTCAACCAAGGGCAAAAATTATTTTCATTCAACTTTTATTTTATGTCAGCAAATTCTATCAATTATATAATTGAAGGATCTATTTATTAGATGAAAATAAAAGTAAGGGTAATAGGTGTAATTTCCCAGACCACAGGGGGTCTAGGTGTAATTACACCAAACATCAGGGGTGGGAGTGTAATTATCCCTTCTGTATATCGCTTTCATTGCTCATTTAACATCCCAGGCTTGTACTGATTCCTTCATACACCACTTAAGCTTATTGGTAATTGCTTTAGAAGCAATTTTGTACACCACATTACACAAACTAGCAGGCCTAAATTTTGACATAGTTTCAAGCACTTATGTTTTTGGAATAAGCACAATATGCGTATAGTTTAGCTCCGAAACCAACAATAATTATTCAAAAGATTCAAAATGTATGTAGAGATGTCAGAACCAGTCACAACAATATTTATGAAAACAGATCAGAGGAAAACAGTCCGGACTTGGGGATGTAAGGTAAGATATAGAAAAAATAGAGGAGCGGACCTCATGCAATGTAAAAGGTTGAATAAGACCAGTGGCAAAACCAAAAACTTAGCTTAGCCCGGTCAAAATTTACTAGTTTGGTAAATAAAAATATTAATTCATAAAAAAATTTAAATTACTAATAATCATTGAAATTAAGTAAATACAATAATATAAGTACAAGTAATTGTTATTATTGTTATTCTGACAACAAGGGGCGGTTGAAATTTACAAGTAATAAATTTTGTTGTCTCTTAAAAACAAATTTATCTATTATTTTAAAATTAAACTTACAATTACATAATCATAAATTTGAAAAAAATCATAATCAGATTTTATATCTAAGTTTGTTTATTTTTCTTGAGAGACTTGAATAAACAGTTACCAAATAAAATAATGAACAACTAATTTAAAAATTAAAATAATTAACATTAAAATTTCGGCATAAACAATAAATTTCTTCCGATCAATTCGCACATTCCTTTGGGTGCTCTCTGGACAAGAATCGAGAAATAATCTACAGAAACTAATATTTATTTTATCTAATAAATAAAAAAGTTACAAACTATCAAAATAAACAAGTTGGTTGAAAATTGAAATACATAAATTGAAAGTCAATAATAGAAAACATAAAAGTAAAAGGACTTTTGGGAATAATTACAACCTGGTGTAGAGAAAATCACAAGATAGCAAATTTTTCTTCTTGATTAAGTGAGACCCATGTGGTTCTAACTAGTTAAGAGAGACTAAAAATAGGGATGTTGAACAAATTATTTCTAAATAACTTAATTTGATTTATAATAGGCAAGACAAGTTCAGGCCTAGGGCTTCATAGGCTAATAGCCCTATGACGGAGCCAAGCCCTGTCGGCTGCTAAGGCTCGACGGGGTCTGGCTCTGCCCCTGAATAAGACGTTCATTGAGTAACTCGTGTATGCACTGATGAGAGCACATTCTCTATCTTACTATTTGATGAGGTGCCGGTGAAAACAATCCCTGAAAATAACAACTGACAATATGTCCAATATCTTGTTGCCACTTCCTCCAAACCCCATCATTATCATGAAGACAATGTATAGTATTCTACTTCTTTCTACTCAACGCCCTCGCATGACAAAACCACGTGCTGTGATCCCTTTCCTGGAGCCCTCCACCTTAGCCCACTGTTTTCATCGAATTCTGTTGAAGTCCTTAAGTTCACTCTGTAATGCCCCATTGAGTTGTTTAGACGCTGGAGAGAAATTCATTTATATTTAGTCTCGCAATTTGGTCTTCCAACACTTTAATATGCTTATCAATAGTTCCATAAGTGTGCTTACTCCACGACATCAAACCTAAGTGATATGATTGCAATTGTTGTAGTGAACCATCAATAACCACCTTTCCAATGCCCATCATCCAAGCATCCCGAACAATTCTTGCACAATCACCCGACTTCACCTAAAACGCTTCAAACCTGAATGGTCTATGTAGTTCCTGACTAAGAAAATTCATACCCCTTCTGTTTGAATAAGCAGGGGACAATGATTAGAGTAATTTTGTGGGATGTGTTCAACTTGAGCCGTTGAATGCATTGCACACCATCTCTCATCCCCAAAGGCACGGTTTATATGACAACAAATGGGTAAATTACATTTTTGGTCCCATAAGTGGAACCGTTTCTAATTTTGGTCCCATACTGTGGGGAATTCACAGATTACATCCATATGTCCAATTTTTTTTCAATTTCAGGACAGAAAAGGGTTTTCCGTTAGTTGCTAACGGACTCGCACGCCTCCGTTAAATTGCTCGGGATAAATTACATTTTTGGTCCCATATAGGACCAAAAATTAAAACTGGGTCCACTTATGGGACCAAAATTAAAAACGGGTCCACTTATGGGACCAAAAATTAGAAATGGATCCACTTATGGGACCAAAATTAGAAACGGGTCCACTTATGAGACCAAAAATATAATTTACCCTAAGCAATTTAACGGAGGCATGCGAGTCACGTGATCCTGCCGTTAGCAATTAACGGAAAATTCCTTTTGGTCCTAAAATTGGAAAAAAATGGACATATAGGATGTAATGTGTGAACTCTCCACAGTATGGGACCAAAATTAGAAACATGTCCACTTATGGGACCAAAAATGTAATTTACCCGACAACAAATGGTAAAAGGGGCTTCCTAATTGTTACACCATGTAAACCTCAATCCCACGAACCCCAAATCTTGTAATTGTGTGTCCTCAGTAACAACCCTGAAATCACACATCAGCCAAGATTGCGACGGTGTGGCGCATTCATTTTTCATGAGGGAACAACATAGCATTGAATCCCTACAAACCAACCATGGAATAGAAGATTGATCTTTCACGCAGTAAACCCCAAGATTCCCTCCGTTGTACAACATTTGGCTCCCTGTACAACCTAATAAACCGCCAAGAGTGGGAACCAACCTCGACCAAAGTATCAATATGGCTTTCTTATAAATTGAGAAGGGTGACCAGAAAACTCTTTTGTCAAAGAAAGATTAGCCCCCACACTTCGGCCCATCGCATCTACATGCACTCCGAACTTATCAAGACGACACTTGAATCGATCAACTCGAGCTTTTTCACATTTGGATTCGATGAGGAAGATAAGTGAAGAATCATGAGTCCTGGCCATCTCCAACAAATGCCAAACTATCTCGGGTCCCCCAAACCCTTGATAGTTCCAAACTAAGCAATTCACAGTGCTCGGCGGAACTGCGTAGTAGTGGCCGCCGATGATAACTCCGACGAGCTATTCGAGGACCTCTGTTCAACCCATTTCTTTGCCTACCGAGCTGCAACGATGGCTGCGAGAGACTGAGGTAATTTTATTTTCTCCGGACACAACCAACCTTCTTCATCCGTAGGCCTGCCTTTGCATCCGGTGGACTATCTCTACCAGCTGAGAATTCAGTAACAACCCCAATACTAGACACAAAGCCATGATCCTCCGCTAATGGAACATTAACCAAGACAACATCACTGTGAGTAGAGACACTACTAGAAGCAGGAAGACCAGAGTCACAGTCAGTGGAAGCATGAGGGAGATGATTTTCAGTATAGTGAGGAGTACCTGGAGATGTTGTGAATTTGGGGGAAATTGGATTCGGAGAGAGATAGGCTCAAAGCAGTCAAAATAATTTAGGGAGTAGTGGGCTTAAGTGGATTAATAGAGGTAGTGGGCCTAGGTGGAGAATTAGAGTTAGCGGGCCATAGAGGTGCAATGTAGCCCAAAAATAAATTAGGCTGACTATTACGTGGGTTGTCAGGTTAGGGGTGTGTGTGTGTACCTTTCTGAATAGATGGGCCAACAATCTCCAGAGATAAGCCGACAGATGCTGGATAAGGGCCGCCATGATGTAGAGATAAGTTGTCATGCAGCAAAGATGGGCCAGAAGTGTGGGTGCATGGGCTAAGAGAAGGTCCATCATCGATCGAAGGGGGCTCACTACTTTTGGGAAATACTTGAGAAAATAACCAGCATGAGATATAGGAATTGCCAGCTTGCCATTGAACTGTCATATTATCCGCCGAAACCTTTGCAGTCGCTCTAGAAACTAGCGGATTGCCGAATCAAAAAATCGTCAAAGTCACCAAACACCTTCAAGTCACGTACCTCCTGGGGAACACCACCATCCTCCGATTGAGATAGCGCTTGCAAGGCGATGCCCTTGTACGGATGAACCACTGTAAGCCGCAACGCAGATGACCCCGATGCGACCTTCCAACAAATGAGTTTTCGCATAACGAAGGGCCATAAGGTGTATGTAACCCTGGATCACTAAGACCATAAGTAAACTTAAGCTCACCAAACCTTTGAATATGGCCTAACCTTCTGAGCAAATAGTAGAAATTCAGCAATCGTATGTAAATCGAATGAGCACTGAGTTGCCTCCGTGTACTTGGAGATGCAGAGCACGTTTTATTGGTATGGTCACATACTATTAATCCGAATCCTTAACAATCCTGCCAACTTATCCATTCCTCCACATTAGCCACATCTTCCGAAATACTGATCTTACTCCCTATCAACATGGCAGTTTCAGTGGTGCATAACCCATAAGGAACTCCATGCCATGGTTCAAAGTCGCGGTATCGATGATAATAGCGGTGGGTATTGTTCCACATCGATCGCAGTGTATTGGGATATTATCGGGTGATACCAAGCAAATATGTTATACAATGCTTAAAAAATTCCAAAAAAAGTAGTAAAATTATAAAAACAATAAAGCACTACAAATTACTATATAATATTACAAATCAAAAGTTTTATAATATCAAGCATCGATAAAATTAATTAAAAAAATGCTTAAGATATACAGGCATGATCAAAAGAAAGTGGATCGCTGGTGGGGCTCAAAATGATCGTCGTCATCATCATCATCATCATCATCATCATCATCATCATCATCCCTCCTCCTATAATAATCATTTGAAGTAGGTGAGTGATTATGATCGAAAGGCGTGGTGTAAGAACCAACATTGATAACACCTACCGTGTGAGAAGGTATTCCATATGGAAAGTACATCACTGGTTGAGTTGGTATTACATAAGGGCCTTGTGGGAAAACACCTTGATGCGGTAGATTGTAAAGGACTTGAGGAAGTGGCTGTGGTGGCATTACATGCTCCATGTTCTGGTTGTGATAGCCTGAACCTTAATAGTATGTACTAGTACCACTACTATGAGAGGATTCTATAACTGAATGTCGATTACTCTCACCGATGCTATCTGTAGTACTTCCACTATTTCTTCTTCTAGCCTGAGATCTCCCACTATGTGTACTTGTTGATGACTCTTGATGTCCTTGCAGTTGGTGTGGTCTGTAGTAATCAATTTCTAGATTCTGCATAGAGTATTGAAGATCAGGCTGCCTTCTACCATGTCTTTGTGATTAAGAATCATCATATTGACTGGGGAAATCTATCAAATTGGATAGGAACCAACGTTGATTCTCAATTCCGAGGCGATACCCATGGTCTGTGTATTGAGTTGCATAGTAATTTTCATCTCCTTCAGCCCATGTCATGCCATTTCCATCTCCATCATTGTCATCGTCCTCGTCGTCGTCATCACATCATCATCATCATCATCATCATCATTGTCATAGTCATCACCATCATCCTGATTGCTTGAGCGCGGTAAAACATGTTTATCCTTTCTTGAGGATGAAACTTGTGCACTTTTGTCCTTGAACATGACTTGTTTAGCTTTTTCCTGTGATGAAACGTGTTTACCTTTACCTTTTGATGACCTTTGAATAGACCAACGAGACAAAGGAAGCGTTGCATCATCATCTTCATCATTTGGTACATTGTCCCTAAGCCCTTCTTCATTGCGTTGCTTTTCTTCATCTAACCACTCTAAATCATCTTCGGGTAGCAACGGCTCTTCATTTTCCCGTGTCCACTCGTCCAAGATATCATTATCATGAAAGATATGATTAAGATCAATGGGACTATAATAGTCATCATCTTCCCTTTGATACATCAAATTTCTGACTCTTAATCGCCATATGATAATGGGCATACACCAACTTATGCAACTTTTGGGTTGCCAAACGGTTACGCGGTTTAGTATGAATCAATGACCAAGTACTCCAATTTCTTTCACACCTAGATGATGCACATGTTTGATTCAACACCCTAACTGCTATCCTTCGAAGGTTGGGTGCTTCATCACCGTAATTATACCACCATTGAGCTAAAACAAAATATATATTTAGATGCACGTGAATGTTATGCATTGTACATACATAAGTACTTAGAATCATTAAAACCTGGGAGAGACGTAGATACTGCTTGTCTTGCCAGTGGAGTTCCAAATTCTCCCAATTTATCAACAAATGTCCTTATCTACAATTATTAGACGTATGCATATTTGAGAAAATTTCATTTTCAAAGAAGTTGGAAATATATAAAACTTTATACCTCGTTCATTGCATTAGCTTGAACAATTAAGTCCGGCTCCAGTCTTTTAATCACTTTTTTGACTCCTCGTCTAACCTCAGCCATGTCAAACACACAAGCGTTTGAGTATTGCCGAACTGGGTTGAAGAAATAACCTAAAAAACAAAAAAATATAAATTTAAAATAATATTTTACTCATATAAGGAAAAGAATAAACGATACTTAAAAGTTACCTGCTGCATGCAAATGCCTGTGTAGTTGTCGATACCATCTGTCATTAATAATCTCCCAATATTTCTCCCATCTTCTAACACTTACTTTAATCGTCATTTTGGGTCTATCCATTGCTTCATATATGATACACAAAGTGGGTTTTTTATCCTGGTCCACGGCCTTCAATACTCTTACTAAAGGCTCCATAATTTGACAACATTCTCTTATTTTCTTCCAAAATCTCTCTGTTAATATTATCTTAGACACCCGAGTGGCCTCATTTCTCCATTTTGTGGTGTTGTTGAAAGTCCTCCACTCATCACATGTACACAATTGTCTTAATTCCATCTGATGACGAAGGAGACTCTCAAGGGCAATATATTCAGTCACAAATCCAGTGATTCCAGGTCTTAACAATTATCTGTCCTTGGTATAAATCTTCATTAGATTCACAACCTTATCACTATTATATATGAAGCTAGTAATTCTCTTAGCTTCATCTATGGTCACTCTTATTGATGTCATCTTTCCAATGTCCTCCAGTATCAAATCGGTACAATGTGCCGCACATGGGGACCGAAATAGATCCTTTCTTTTTTGCATCAACATCTCTCTTGCAGTTCTATAAGAGCTCTCATTATCTGTGACAACCTGAACAACATTTTGTTCTCCAATCTCTTCAACTACTTGATCCATAAGACCAAAAATAAAAAATTTGCATTTTTTCTCTTTGTTTGTGCAATCCACATATGAATGATAAATCATGTTTCAATCACAATAAATCATGAAATTGATGATTGGATGCCGTGTTCTACTACTCCAACCATCGCACATAAGTGTGCACCCAATAATCGGCCATTTAACTTTGAGAGTGCTAATGTATTTTTCAAGTTCTTCGATCTCCTCATTCAAATAAATATTGCCGATTTGATAACCAGATGGTCCCTTAACACCAGGTCCCACCTCAGCGATCGTATCAATCATAGATTGCATGTAAAGAACCACTATCCGCCGCATTAAATGGTAAAACATTGACAATAAAGAACTTTGACACAACTTTACCTATTTTCTTAATTCCTTGTTTGGATAGCATGTCTTTTACAGTTTTCTTTTTTGAGGGAAACATGTGTGGGTCAAAGCCAGTGGAAGGCATCTCAACACCTGATATTACTCCAAAACTTTGTGAAATTCCACGTTTCGATCCAGAAGTTGACCCTTTTGAAGACGAGCCATAATATCCTGCAACATTAAAACAAACTTAAATTAATAGTGGGTAATAAAATAAATATTAATTAATATTTTGTAAACAAATATTTTGTTAATACCTGCACCCTTACCAATAGAGCGTAGGGTTTCATCTTCTACAAATCTCGTGTAACGACTTTCAACCATAGCTTACTTCAATTGTTTACGCTCCAAAGCTGACATTCCATGCTCATCTGTGTCGTCATCATCCTCATCACTACTATCAACAGGAATATTTGACACATCACCGTACAAACTATCTTGCCTAAAAACATTAATTATTGCTTCTTTTCTTCAAAGCGAGGCTGCCTTTTCTTTTAGCCCATTATCCAATAACTTTCGTACCGTCTTCCAAATCTCTGATGGAATTCTTGTACAGGCTTCTACATTTCCAGATACATGTGCAATATGTTGTTTAAGGCGAGTAATCCTGCCATGTACAACTTTTCCACAGTAATTACACTTATATTTTTTTTCTATCTCCTCCAACAGGAGTTGCATGCTCCCAACCTTATCCAATTTTGGAGCCATTAACTACATATAATAAAAGAAAAGAATAATACTATGGTATATATTCAACGAAGGACTAAGGAGAACATCAACTGAACATAATAGTGTTCAAGAAACACGAAACTTAGACTTGTCCTATAAAAGCATAGAGTTGAGTGCTCCAAATAGATCGTCCAGGAATTAAAAAATCAGGAATCAACTATGGCTATATTAAAGAGAACAAGTAGTATGTTGCTTTACTCCTCATTTTGTATTATGCATAATCTAGTTCTAGCATTTTTACATTTACTTAGCATTTGCTGATATCAATTGGAAGTGCAGATTAAAGTATTATATTATAGCTACAAATTTTGTATTATAGTTTTTGCATTTTGTATTATACTATAGCTATAAAATATTTGAGAAGAAATATTTAATTAAAGAATAGTGAAGAGGAGACGAGAAAAATCTTACTTGCACGTCAAAGTATTTCTACTCTTCAACAAACTTTGCTTTTCTTATACTTTTCTACTCTTCAGCAAACCTTCTACTTTCATATATTTTTGGTTGATGGAGTTGACTTGCATTCAATTTATGAACTTGAAAACACTTCAATTAATGATGGGTACGGTTAGCACAATATTTTCACAAAATTTCTATAAAATGCAGGAGTCACATGGATTGAAAGTTGCTGTAAAATGCAGAAAAGCACTCAATTATTGGCTAAAAAATCGTCTTGAAAGATTCCTTCACTTGGACTAGTTCACTTTCAAAAAATTGTACAAAAGTTTGTCACAGTATGCCTCAAAAGCCATCAAACACTCCTGGAAACAAAGGTTATTCACATAGTATCCCTCCTTCAGCTCCCCATATCCAAATTTCATCACCTTGGCCACCCCTTGTCCCTTGTAAACAAATATTTCATTTCTATCATAATATCATCGATATCATCCGATAGTATCGGCATATTATCAGATACAAGCGATATTTATCATTTTATTGGCGATAATATCGGATGACATCGGATAGTATCGGCGATATGAAGTCACGTCAGATAATATAGGGAATCGACTGATTTTTTCGGATCGGCAAGGGCCGATCCGGTTATGTATCGGCTGATATCATCGTATATCGGCCGATACTTTGAACCATGTTCCATGCACACGCATATAAAAGGGACACCAATCCAATAAGACCCTTTCGGTGGTTCCCTCTGAGCCAGAGGTTGGAGAATCAAGAGATTGTGATCAAAAGTCCACAGTCGAAGAGCTAGCATACGCTGCAAATGTACTACATGGTTAAAGATGAAATAGAATCGATTATCTGCTACCCGCCAAATGTTAACCCCTCTAGCCGGATCTAAGAGATTCATAAATGTGGGGATAATACCTCGAAATTTTCTGGATGATGACTATGAAGCCTCCCACCAATATCATATCAAAGTGATCAGAATGTCGAGTCTGTTCCGAAGCACCACCACTTCGTCCTACTCCTCCGTCAAAGAGAGAGCTGAGCCCAATTCCAAGAAGGACCCAACCATTGCCAACAAAAGAACCAAGAAAAAGGCAAACAAGCACAACATTGACCAGAGCAAGAAATCCAAGCAACAATGTGAGTACACAATGGAGCAACTGAACAAAACAAAGTGATCTATGCAAATAAAACCCAAATAGCTATGGACCGAACACTCTCATGACAAGAGACCAGTCTTAACATATTCGAGAATCCTATGTACTTCCAAATCATGCCTTCCAAGAATACAAAATAATAGAACCCATACCTCTCAACAAGATACATGTCACATTGAACCTGATTTTTCATATAGTTAAATTAGCAAAATGTACGTGTTTGTGCATGTTGTAAATAATTTCCAAAATTTTTTAAGTTCTTGAAGATTAATGTTAAACCTAAGTTAATGCGTTAACAATTATTTCAATTATTGTGATCAAGAATATGACTGTACAATACTAAAATTTCATTTATGTTGCGAATTCTTCCAATTGTTAAAGTTGATATATATTTTCTTAGATATTTTGTAGAAGTTTCTTTATTCTTCTCATATATAAATAAGAAATATAACTCTTTCTGAAGTATAATTACGATATAAAAATTTATGTACTCAAATATATCTGTAGTTATTTTAATTTTTTAATATTAAAAGTTGTATTTTGTTGTTTTCTTATTCTTAGTTCATACATATTGATGTGACCAAAAAGTCGTCTGTTTCATACACTCAACTTGAGACTTTTTTGGCTTAGCTTTCACAAGTCTTGGAAAGGGACCTGCAAAAAAGTACTTTACCATTTCGAAGCTCAAGTCAGTATACGATGATAGAAATAATAATTAAAATTAAAAAATGCAATCGAGAATAACAATTTACCGCGAGAGTGTTTTAAGTAATAGCGTTTCTACATGTACGAGTATTGAGAAAATGTTATGCTTTACTGGTGGAAGAGAGACCCTTTTTATAGCTCGCGTCCCCTGCCAACTAAAAGAGTCCAGCCTCCTTGGGACTTGGGAGATTGGTTGTTGACAAGGATAGACTCCAACCATCAAGGAGATCTTCTCAATCTCTAGCATGGATTTCCAGCCGTTGAGGGCTAATCCTTTCCTGCTGGTAGGACGAATAAGGCCTCCCATATTCCTAGGGGGTGGTTGAGATAAGTTGGAGAACTTTCCTATATTCTTGATCGTCCTCCTTAGGCTAGTTCCACCCATTTGAGTTGTCCAGCCAGGATTCCTCCACATTGTGGGTGAACTTAATCTAATGCTAACTTGGCTGCCACGTATGCAACATCCTTGGACTTTCACAAGCCTCATTAGACTTCCACGAACTCGCTCAATGGATTTATATGGGGGATCAAGGACTGAGATCCTTTTTCCATTAAGCTACATGTGGCCTTAAATCGTTCTTGGACTGCCTCCCGCTTTGGGCCTGTCGTTGGACCTTGCATTTTCTGAAGTATCACACACACACATATATATATATATATATATATATATGAAAATGAATTACATAGACATAACAAGTACCATACACACATAAATTTAGTTAGCATTTATACTTATTTTTTTAGTAAATTTTTTTGCCCATGATTATTAAATTTTTTTAGTAGTTAATGTTTTCATTAATACGTTCGATGTATCTTTCAGGTGTAAGTATGCATCTTTATAATTTCCTGCAGAATAATGTTGATAGTTTAAAATTTATCACTAACATTTTGAGGAGAATAATCTAAATGAAGTATGTTGTTATATGTTTTTAAGTCTTTAAAGATAATATTTTTTTTTTAAGACCACTTACCAAATCCTAGATAGCTAGTTGGATGTCCATATTATAATCTTTTTATGATAAGTCTATATTCATAAATAATTTTTTTTCCATGAGTTCTTTCAAATGTCTTAATCGAATAAATCCAACTTATTAATATTAAACGAAAACACTATAAGTTCTAACATGTTTAATTTATTATTATTTGTTCATACCTATAAAATTCTCTAATAATATAAACCCAATACAGGTGTATTATTTTAATTATATCATGAATTGATTTTTAAAACATAACAGTTATATAAAATTAATTTAAGTCATGAATTATATTTACAAAAAAAAACTTAAAAGTTTTATTCATTCACATGAAAAGAGATGCACTAACAAGAAATATCAAATGAAATACAGATGTTGTAAAAGTTCTTTGTGATGGGCCAAATTCTCTACAAAAATACATATTATTTTTCAAAATGCACATCATAAAATTTATTAGACTTATTTTCTTAATTTAATGGCAAAATTATTTTGAAAGTTCATAATATTTATCATGTTACAACTGCTCTTAATATTTTGATATGACTAGTCAATTTTTTATCTAGTCAAACCCTTATCATTTTAAAGTTGCTCTTAATAATTAGATAAACCCTATATTATGAACAATATGAGTTTAAATCTAGTCAAAAGTTTTGGAAATTATATCGTGTTACTTTTCACCTTTTATATTTAAAATTCACCTCTTTGTTAACAAATTGTATTATTGTTTTGGTATTTGTTCTATTAAAAGTATAATATTTTTGTGTTGCGTTATTGCACATAGGATTGAAGTAATGCATAGATTACAAAAAATAAAAGAATAAAAAAAAAAATTAGTATGCCATCTAATAAGTTTATAAAACTTTTAGTTTCTCACTAAAATATTTTTTTCATAAAAATATCTTAATAGATTGTTACTACAATCTATAAGTGCTATGCCAATTGTATAGTAACGCATTTGGTCCAACATATCGGGTTTCATTTCTTTTTCTCTGGCCTCTCCATTATACAATAATGGCATATGGATGGATAGCACTAAAATGTATGATCGTTCTGTATTTGAGCCCTTATGACAATGTTAATTCACTACAATACATTTATATTGAACGAAATAATTTTCTTTTTTTTTTTTTTTGACGCGTCCAATGCCAAAAAAAATGTCATGTTGATGAGAAAGATTTCATAAGCGTCCTTTGACGGCAATGTTGAATAGTTTTGCATTTTACCTATTGTGGAAGTAACTAGCTAGTTATGCATGTGTTGGGATTAGTCGGTCGTTAATACTACACATTTTCTTTTTATTGGTTTAATAGCAGAACGGTGACATTGCTTATTACTTTGATATGTTGCATGGTTGTTTCAAATGTCAGTTCGTCTGTGTCTTTTATGATTGTCGATAATCCAAGCAACGAGTTTGAACTTTCCTCACTCATGTCTCCATATTTCTTTGCTTTGTCAGTTTTCTTTGGTTGCGGAGAGATTTTTCTTTGCTTAATGGTCTTTTGGTTTAAAGTAACCTCCTGTGATACTGGAAATGTGCAAATTACCCCTGTGTAAAAAAAATACTAAATTGCCACTTTGTGTTTGTAAGAATGGAGTAATTTACCCCCCACCACTCGTTTCATGTAGTGCATGTGCTTTTTACTTAATTTTTTTCAACTTTAATTATAATATTATATTTACAACATCACTTAACAATCGTTGGATCTGATTTAAATCTAAAATCTAAATTTAACTAATAGATCAATATTCAGATTTTACTTAATTCAATCCAACGGTCTAGATTTAAAATTTTAATTTACCTAATACATATTTATGCAAATATTAATTTAAAATATATTATATGTAATATATTTATTTATATAATTACAATTTTATATATATATATATATACATGAGGGTTTGGGCAGAAGGGCGGCGACAACGATACGATGGCGATTGAAGTGGAAGGGGGTGTGGGCGCGGTGACGGCGAGTTCGGGTGAGGATTTGGGCACGTTGATAGGGGAAAGGGGACAGAGGAAAGGAGGCGTGGCGACAGGGAGTTGGGGGAGGGGTTTGGGCACAACGACGGGCGAAAGGGGCGGGGTAAGGGAGGAGCGGCGACTAATTTTTAATTGAGGGCAACGACTGGTTTTTGATTGTGGGAAACGACGATTGGTGGAGCGGGGGAGGGGGGAGGGGCGGCAGACAAGAGAGGGGAAGGGGAACGTCATGGCGCAGCAGTTATGCAACATCCTTGGGCTTTCACAAGCTTTATTGGGCTTCCAAGTGCCTCATTTGGCTTCCACGAACCTTCTCGCTCAATGAATCTCTGTGGGAGATCGAGGGCTGAGATCCTTTTTCCATTAAGCTACATGTGGCCTTAAATCGTTCTTGAGGTTGCCTCCCGCATTGGGCTCGTTGTTAGACCTTGGATTTTTTGAAGTATCACACACATATATCTATATATATATATGTGAAAATATATTACATAGACATAACAAGTACCATACACACATAAATTTACCTAGCATTTATACTTATTTCTTTAGTATAATTTCAAAACATGCTTATTATTTTTTTTAGTAGTTAATGTTTTCATTAATACATTCCATGTATCTTTCAGGTGTAAGTATGCATCTTTATAATTTCCTGCAGAAGAATATTGATAATTTTAAATTTATCACTGACATTTTGAGGAGAATAATCTAAATGATGTATGTTGTTATATATTTATTTAAGTTTTTGGAGATAATATTTGTTTTTTTAAGACAACTAACCAAATCCTAGCTATCTAGTTGGATGTCCATATTATAATTTTGGGTAAATTACATTGACACCCCTAAGGTTAGGTCTAATTACATAAACACCCCCTATCTTTTGCATAAATTACATCTACACCCCCTGAGGGGTGTTAGTATAATATTTTTTAGGGGGATATTTGCGTAAGCTTTGCTTTTGAATAGAAGTGTAGTTGTAATACAATTATAACCTCAGGGGGTATAGTTGTAATTTTGCAAAAAATAGAGGGGGTTTGTGTATTTTGGTCTAACCTCAAGTGGTGTTATAGTAATTTACCCTATAATTGTTTATGATTAGTATATATTCATAAATAATTTTTTTTCTATTAGTTCTTCCAAATGTCTTGATGGAATAAATCCAGCTTATTAGTATTAAATGAAAACACTATAAGTCTTAACATGTTTAATTTATTATTATTTGTTAATACCCAAAAATTTCTCTAATAATATAAACCCAACACAGGTGTATTAATTTAATTATATCATGAATTGATTTTTTAAAACATAACAATTATAAAAAAATTAATTTAAGCTGTGAATTATATTTACAAGGCAAAACTTAAAAGTTCTATTCATTCACATGAAAAGAGATGCGCTAACAAGAAATATCAAATGAAATACAGATGTTGAAAACGTTTTTTGTGATGGGCCAAAATCTCTACAAAAATACATATTATTTTTCAAAATGCACATAATAAAATTTATTAGACTTATTTTTTTTAATTTAATGGAAAAATATTTTGAAATTTGACAATATTTATCATGTTACAACTGCCCTTAATATTTGGATATGACTAGTCAATTTTAGTCAAACCCTTATCATTTTAGAACTGCCCTTAATATTTAAATAAACCCTATATTATGAACAATATGAGTTTAAATCTAGTCAAAAGTTTTGAAACTTATATCGTGTTGCTTTTCACCTTTTATATTTTAAATTCACCTTGTTGTAAACAAATTATAATAGTGTTTTGGTATTTCTTCTATTAAAAGTATAATATTATTGTTTTGCCTTATTTTACGTAGGATTTAAGTAATGCATAGAATACAAAAAAGAAAAGAATGAAAATAAAAAATTAGTATGCCATCTAATAAGTGTATAACCTTTTAAGTTTTTCACTAAAATATTCTTTTCATAAAATATCTTAATGGATTGTTACTACAATCTACAAGTGCTATGCCAGTTGATACGGTAACGCTTTTGGTCCAACACATCGGGTTTCTTTTTCTTTTCTAGGGCCGCTCCATTATGCAATGATAGCATATGGATGGATCGCACTACAATGTATGATCGTTTTGTATTTGGGCCCTTATGGCAATGTTAATTCGCTACAATACATTTATATTGAACGAAAATGGTTTTCCCTTTTTTTTTTTCTTTGACGCGTCCAAAATGAAAAAAATATCGTGTTGATGAGAAATATTTCATATTGTGTCCTTTGACGGCAATATTGCATAGTTTTGCATTTTACCTATTGTGGAAGTAACTAGTTACGCATGTGTTGAGATTAGTCGGTGGTTAATACTACACGTTTTCTTTTTATTTGTTTAATAGTAGAACGATGGTGATGGTGTGTGATTCGGAAAATAATTAGCCTAAACACGATAACTCGAAATAACACCGCGAGGTAATACAAAAAGTATAAAGTATAAGAATATATTTCTATAAATGAATCTCATATCCTTTTACAAAAGGATTTCTCCTCCTATTTATAGTAATTTACATGAGGTGAAAGTACAACATCGTCCCTCAACTGCCCTTGATCAAATGGCCTGGATCCAATTGTTAAGGGTGTCTTGGTAATTTGGCGTCCCCCACTACTTCTGTAACCACTCTCGAGTAACCACCGTCAACTTCCATTAATGTCATTCTCGTAAATTCTTTGACAACTTGAGGGCATTTTAGTAATTTGAAATTCCTAGCACTATCAGTAGGCCCCCAACTTCCAAATGTTTCTGGAAATTTTTGAAGTTCTAATGGATAATTTGACCCTGATTCTGCTTCCTCTTTCTGATAGTAGTCCTTTTTAGTACAAAGTCTTTTCCTTCTGGGACTCTTCTCGGCACTAGTCCTTCTTCTACAGGGGTTTTCTTTTTTTTCTTTTTGCTCTATTCCTTCCTTTGCCAGGATTTTCTGCTTTTATATAAACTTGTTGAGGCACTTTAAATTCTTCATCCGGTTCCATCTTCCCTTTTTATCTCTCCCATCTTCAAGAAAATGTCAAAGCGCATCGGCTCGGGTATTTAGCTCTTCCTCTTTTTTCCTGCAATATTTTCTTATTTCCGTCTCCACAAACACAATCATCCTTTGTCAAAATACCAACAGAAAAAAGTTTCGTTATTCCGAAAAGAAGTCTTTAGGATATGTCGAATACTCAGCGGGACGCCGGTAAAACCACGTGGGGGAGCACTTGGACACCGGGTCGAGGCATGCCTCGACCCAGCGCTGGTCGAGGCACTCCGCCTCAACCAGAGTTTGGCCGAGGCATTTCGCCTCGACCTAAACCTGGCAGAGGTGCAGAGCCTCGGCTGGACCCCGAGCGGGGGGTGCCTCTCTCGTCTTCTACCGCTCCTCTCGTCTATCCGGATGTCGCAGATTTCGATCATGAGGTGATTGAAGCGATCCGGAATCTCCCCGCGTGTCCTTTGCTTTCACCAAGTCCTTCCTTCGAGTTGAGCTCAAAAGATACTCCTCCACTTCTATCTCCCCTTGCAGCCGACTTAGTTGATTCCGGTTTAGACAAAATCGAGTCCTCTTCAGCCCCCACTCCAAGTCCCATTGTCGCGTTATGGACGTTGAGAACTGCCATAGTCGCGTGAGTCCTGAAGAGTTCCGTCTTCTTGAGACTAAAATCAACGCCTCTTCTGAGTTCAGCCTTCTACTTCCTAGTGTTGACGATAGGATCTAGCATCCACCATCAGGATTCTTCACGGTTTACCTATCTTTCTTTGCTTCTGGTCTTACACTTCCTCCACATCCTCTATTACTTAAGATCATTACCTGCACTACCTTGAGCATAAGCCAATTCACCCCCAACTCCCTCGTATGCTTTAGGGGGTTTCTCCAACGTTTCGAGGAACTTGACTTGTCCCCCTCCCTCGAGGCCTTCTACTCTTTATTCACAGTTAGAAAGGTTCCTAACGACTCCTATTTCTACTTCTACCCTTGGGGGGGGGGGGTTGTAAATTTCTTGAGGTTGGTGTTTCTTCGAAAGGTCCCTGGAAAGAGAAATTTTTATACGTAAAAGACCTAGCTTGGGGGTTGGCGGCTCCTTGGGGGGAGTCGCCCCTTGTGCCCGACCCCGTCCCTGATCTTCATCTGTCTTTCATTGGGGTTGGGCTATTCGATCAACTCTTTGATGTCAAAACTTTAGGGTCTGCTGGTACCTAATTCTGTCATTTGTGTCCCTTAACTTGTTTTGAAAAAAATTTCTCGTGATCTCACTCCTCCCTTGTTGGTTTCTTGTAGGAAAGAAAATTTCTCTTCTTGACGTCCATCGCTTCCGCGAGAGGGAAAATGCTTTAAGGCCTCGCAACCCTCCTCTGCCCCCTCAAGGGGGGGGGGGGGGAAGCAGTCGGGAAGGTGAAGTTGACCCCCCGCGCTATGGAGCAGGAAAAGGCCTATTTATTTTCGGAATAAATAGGCAAGGGGATATTTCTTCCTTCTGGGATTCTGTTGACTTCGACCTCGCCCATAAAAAATCAAGGGATCTAGTGAGCCCTTAAGACGTAACGCGCCTCGGGGCTCTTCCTAGTGGCACTCTTACTAGGCTCCTTCAGGTTGAAGCTGCTAGGGTATGTTCTCCCTTATACCTTGTGCTCTGTCTTGTTTCCTGAATTGTTAAGTGTCTCACTGAGGTGTTCTTTGTGTTTTTAGGTGATCAACTTAGCTGAATCCACTGAGATGCGACTAGACAACTATGAGAAGGAGATTCAATGATTGAAGGATGCTCTTGAGGATGCAAGGAAAGATTTGGGGCGTTGCCAAGAAGAGCTGAAAGTTGCTTCAGCCGAACATATTAAGTGGAAGGACTACTTCAATCGGGAGGTTGCCTCGGGGAAGACCTTCCTGAAATCCGACGCGGGCAAGGTCTACTTAGAGTGTGTATGGGATGACTTCAAGGAAAAGTTCGTGGGCTCTAAAGAATTAGACCAAGCTGTCCTTGGCAAGGCGAGCGAGATCTACGACCAAGTGATTAGGCAGTGCCAAGCCACCTTGAGGAACAGTGGACGTTATGGCGAAGAAGACTTTATGTTCCTTGATCCCAAGGTTTCTGATGAGGATGGAGATGAAGATGGGGAAGGCGAGGTTCTTGATGACGTTGTTGATGGCACTCCTGCTGACGGAGCCCCCACCTCCGCCACTGACAAGAACTAAATCTAGGCTTAGGATTATTTATTTTACTATTTGAATTTCCTTTTCGTAGATTCAAAATGTTTTAAGACTATTTATCATGTTTTCTCGAATTTGAATTCTTGGGATGCTTTTCTCTCCGTTTGAACTATTAGTCTTTAGAAATAATAAAGAAAATTTTGTTTCTTCATGGTTAAACTCTAAATTTCACAGTATTCATATTTATTGATTTCTATATGAACTCCTCATTGTGTTGTTCTTTTGTTGAGCAAAGTTATGATTATGAGGGGCAGTCCCCCTCCTTCAAGCGAAATTATGAGTGTTGGGGGGGGCATCCCCTCTTTCAAGCGAGAATTAAAATGTGAGGGGTAATCCCCCTCTTTCAAGAAAAGTTTGTGAATATGAGGGGAAATCCCCCTCTTTCAAGCGTAGGGCAATCCCCCTTTTTCAAGAAGTGTTTCAAACTACGAGGGGCAATCCCCCTCTTTCCTAGAAAATGATTGGAGGGGCAATCCCCCTCTTCACAACACAAGCACAAATGTAAATAACAAAAACATTAACGTAAATATGAGGGGCCATCCCTCCTTAGAAAACAAAAGGCGGTATTAAATGACAAAACTCCTCGTTGAAAAACAAATAACGATATTTTATTACCATAAGTGAAGGTTATAGAGGTGCTGAAACTAAAAATATATACAACTTTTCACGCTACTTCTTAGACAGTATTTTTTCAAATCAATCACGTTCCAAGTGCGCGGACTTCCTTCCCATCCATCTTTTGCAGGCAGTAAGTCCCTTTCCCTGACACCTCAATTATCTGATAAGGTCCTACCCATTTAGCGTCGAGCATTCCAATGTTCCCTGTCGCATCAGCTCTTCTTAGCACAAGGTCGCCTACTTGAAACCCTGATGTCGCACTCTATCATTGTAAGCTCTTTCCATCAGCGTCTTGTAAGCTTCTGTCCTGACGTTCGCGCTGCTCTTTAGCTCTTCTAGGAAATCTAGGTCCACCCGCCGCTCATTATCGTTGCTAGTTAGCTCGTATTGCCTTACCCTGAGTGTTTCCTCTCCTATCTCCACCGGGATGACAGCCTCTGTCCCGTAAACCAGACTAAACGGGGTCTCACCCGTACCTCGCCGTGGTGGTCCGATATGCCCATGTGACTCCTGGAAGCTCTTCCACCCAATTGCCTTTGGCTTCTTCCAACCTTGTCTTCAAATTCTGGAGAATTATCCTGTTGGTTACCTCCACTTGCCCATTTGACTGGGGGGTTGCTACCGAGGCGTAACACTGTCTTATCTTCAGCTTCTAACACCACTGGCGAAATTTGGCCCCCTGGAACTGCGTACCATTGTCCATCACAAAAGTTCTTGGAATGCCAAAGCGACAGATTATGTTCTTTCACACAAATTTGATGACCTCTTTTTTCGTGATTCTGCTTAATGCCTCTGCTTCTACCCACTTTGAGAAATAGTCTACGGCTACAAGCAAGTATTCTTGTTGTCCTGTTGCTCGGGGGAGTTTCCCCACTATATCCATCCCCCACTGATCGAAAGGGAAAAGGCTATGCAGTGGCTGCATATCCGCCGCTGGAATGCGGGTGAAATTCGTGTGTTCTTGGCACTTCCAGCATTTCTTCACCAAGTCTTCGGCGTCCGCCTGCATGGTTGGCAAAAAGTGTCCTTGCCGCAAGGCTTTGCGCGCCAATGCCTTTCCTCCGTAGTGGTTGCCACAACTCCCTTCGTGAATTTCTCTCAAGACATACTCCGCCTTGTCTTTGCTTATGCACTGAGATATGGCTGCGAAATCCTTCTCTTGTATAATTCCCCATCTATTAAGGTGAACCTGGCTGCCCTTATGCGAATCGCCCTTGCTTCCTTCGGATCTTAGGGCACTACTCCAGATTTCAGATACACTTCTAATTCCTCCTTCCATCCTGATGAAGTGTCTTTGGTCGTCAAGACTTCATCCCCGTCCATGTTCACGTCAGGTCACTCTTGGTTCAACAAGGTTATCCTCCGGCTTTACAGGGGAACCAATGAGCTGGCTAGCTTAGCAAGTTGATCTGCCTCCTCATTCTCCGCCCGCGGGATTTGTTCCAACGTGAACGCGTCGAACTTTTTTCTCACTATTTGAATACTTGCCAGGTACTTGGCCATTTGCTCTTCTTTAGCCTCAAAGTCCCCATTCACCTGCCTGACCACCAGTTGGGAATCATTATACACCTTCACACGCTTTGCCCTGGCCGCAAAGGCCAACTTCCCCCTGCAATGAGGGCTTCGTACTCCATTTCATTATTCGAGGCAGCGAAACCAAGCCGGATGGCATAACGCAGCATGTCCCCGTGTGGACTCTCAATTACTATTCCCACACCGCTGCCTTGAGATGTGGATGAGCCGTCCATGAACATCCTCCAACACTTCTTTTCTTGTGTACCTTCCTCTTCCGTCAACTCAGAAATAAAGTCTGCCAACGCCTGCGCCTTGATGGTAGGCCTAGATTGATAGTCGATTCCATGTTCACTTAGCTCCACTGACCACTTTATCATCCTTCCAGATATGTTGGGGACCGCCAACACCCTCTTCAGGGGTGGTTCGTCAATACTACTACGGGATGCGATTGAAAATAGGGACGCAACTTCCTAGCTGTTGTTATCAAGGCCAAAGTCACCTTCTCTATCTGGGCGTATCTTTCTTCCGGCCCTGCAGGGCCTTGCTCGCATAGTATACTGGCCGGTGTTCGCTCCCCTCTTATCTCACGAGAACCGAACTTACTGCCCCTTCTGAAATGGATAGATACACGAACAAGGTCTCCCCAGGCTCCGGCTTTGTCAATAGAAGTGGTGAAGTAAGATACCTCTTCAGGTCCTCGAAGGCGGCCTGACACTGCTCCATCCAAGAAAATCCTTCCACCTTTCTCAATATCTTGAAGAATGGAAGACCCCGTTCTGAAGACTTCGAGATGAAACGATTAAATGTTTTCATCCATCCCGTCAATTTCTGGACTTCCTTTATCATCTTGAGAGGTTGCATTTTCATGATAGCCTCAATTTTTCCGGATTAGCCTCTATCCCTCTCTGAGAGACCATGTATCCCAGGAACTTCTCCCCCCGAACTCCGAAAGTGCATTTCGCGGGATTCAGCTTCATCCCATACTTCTTCAAAGTGCAAAAACATTCCGCAAGGTCCTTCACATGGTCTTCCCTCCTACGCCTCTTGACCAGCATATCATCTATATATACTTCCATATTCCTTCCTATCTGCTCCTGGAACATGCCATTTACCAATCTCTGATATGTGGCACCCGCATTTTTCAAACCGAACGGCATAACTTTGTAGCAATATGTCCCTTGCTCGGTAATGAAACTTGTCTTTTCCTGATCTTCATGTGCCAACCGAATTTGGTTATACCCTTGAAAAGCATCTAGAAAGCTCATTAACTCACACCCCGAAGTTGAGTCAATAAGTGCGTCAATCCTGGGTGATGGGTATGAATCTTTGGGGCAGGCTCGATTTAGGGCGGTGAAATCAATACACATCCTCCACTTTCCATTATTTTTCGGAACTAGGATCACATTTTCCAACCACTCGGGGTAATGTATAGGTCAAATATAGTTGACTTGAAGCAGCTTCTTGACTTCCTCACTGATTATCTTGTTTCTCTCCACCCCGAACGCCCTCCTTTTTTGCTTTACTGGTTTTTGCCTTCGGGTCCAAGTTAAGTTTATGGACCATGACCTCGGGGTCTATCCCCTTCATGTCTGCCATATCCCATGCGAATGCCTCAACAGATTCTTGTAAAAAATCAATGATGAGGCGCTCCAGCTGCGCATTTAGCAATGATCCAACCTTCAATGACTTTCTTGAATCCCTTAGGAGCTCCACCATTTTGATCTCCTCGAAGGCCTCCATTCTTTCCTCCTCAACTTTCCTCTTTTTGGCTTCTCTTCGGGGCTCCTGTCTTTGCCCTTCTTGGGAACTTCCTTTCTCTGGCTCACCAAGATACCCCTCAGGGCACTCTCTCGCTGCAACCAAACTTCCACTACCCTCAACTTTCCCCTCGGGGACCTCTAGTGGCTTCCTCAATATACTTGCATAACATTCTCTTGCTTGCTTCCTGTCCCCTACCACTTCTCCTACGCCTTCAGGTGTTGGGAATTCTACCTTCATGTGGTAGGTAGATATCACAGCCTGGAAGAGATTCAAACTCGATCTCCCAAGGATCGTGTTGTAAGCAGAAGGTGCATCTACCATAAGAAATTTGACAAACTTTGTCACTCGCCTGGGGTACGTCCCTATTGATATTGGCAGCGTGACCTCTCCCAATGGCGCAACTACATCTCCACTGAAGCTGGTCAAGGGGGTATTGACGGGCGTGAGTTGTACATTATCGATCCTCATTTGAGAAAAGGCTTTGTGAAAAAGGATATCGGCTGAACTCCCACTATCTATTAGGATTATCCTCACCCAAAAATTAGATATTGAGGTCGCCACAACTATCGCGTCATTATAGGTGGGAAGGCTCCCCTCCAGGTCTTTGTCATTAAAAATTATCTCTTTTATGAGGTGTGTTCGTGGCATCCCTGTGACCTCACTGTAGGCAACCTGATTAGCAACGTACCCGCTGCTCTCACGACAGTTTTCCTAGCTCGCCCCGAGTCCCCGCCCGTTGGTCTTCCTGAAATGACTCCAATCACTTCAGCGGTCGGAAGGTTATCTTTTCTTTCCTACTCTGCTTCCACCTTGACCCCCATCTCGAGACAGGGTGTCATCTGCTGACTCCCTCGGGGGGCCTCCCGGGGCCCTTGCTTCATTTTTCCCACAAATTCCTTCAACTATCCTTTCCTGATGAGCTTCTCAATTTCATTCCTTAAATGATTGCACTCCTCAATGTTGTGGCCTCGATCTTTATGAAAGTGACAGTACTTGTCAGATTTCATTCTCTGAAGATTCTCCTTCATCGGATAGGGCCATCTCACTAACCCTTGTTGTTCGGCCACTACGAGGACTTGAGCTCGCGGGCCATTTAAAGGAGTCTACCGCACCAAATCTCCTGACTGCGGTGGCTTGCGCTCCCGCCTGCCCCTTCTATCCTGGGGGAAAACCTCTTCTCTTCCTCATCAGCCTTTTGCTTGAGGGGATTCCTGGGACACACTCTACTATTTCTTCTATCCTGATGTATTTCTCTGCTCTCAGCAGCAACTCTTCTTGAGTCGTGGGAGGCTTTCCCGCAATCGACTCCTTAAACCGTCTGCTTCTCAAATTTTGCTGCATGATACTTGCCAGCAGCTCAGGATTCACGTGCGGGACTTCTAATACTGCTTCTGAAAAGTGCTGCACATATTCCCTTAGACTCTTGTTCTCCCACTGGACTATTGTGAACAAGTATGAAGCGGTCTTGGGATACCGCCTGTTTATCAAAAATGGTGCAGGAAGTGCTGCGAGAGTTGTTCAAACGACTCAATAGTCCCTGCAGGTAGCTGGTTGAACCACGCCATTGCCTTCCCTAAGAGGGTAGTACGAAACAACTTGCAATATGTTGTGTCACTGATGTCCAGCAGATCCACCCTAGCCGTGAGCGGTCAAAATGATCTTGAGGATCCCCTAGTCCGATGTACTCACTGAAACTCGGGATTTTAACCCCTGGGTGGATTTCCTCTGCTAATATGTGGGGGGCGAAGGGGCTCCGTCGCGGAGGTGCCACTGCCAAAGGACGTGCCAGGTACCCTGGCTGCCCCAAAGGATTGAGGAATACTTGCCGGGGAAGGACTCCCATCTCATGATATTCTCCTTCTTGCACCGACGGCTCTTCCCCCTCACGAGGAAGTGGAAGGTAGTTGTCTTTGTGCCCCCCATGTGGTGGAGGTGGGAAGTAATCTCCTTCTCCCGCGCCTCTGCGAAGAGGCGAGGGTTGAAAGTGGTCCTATGGCTGCGTAGCCCTACTATTGACTTCCTCCTCGTAGTCCATGCCTCAATGACGTCCCCGAGCCTCGGCTCGCCTAAAGGAGCGTCTTGGCCCCAGCTAGGATGGCGTGGGGGATGTGGGGGCAACACACGCCCGACTATGTACTGGGCCACGACCTTCTCTGCGGCTCGAGCGGATGCATCCTCCACCAACTGGCGAAGAGCCTCGGGGGTTATCTGAATAACCGGGGGTGGAGGTGGAGCCTCGACCTCTTCCTGCCTCTCTTCCTTAGCAGTGCGCCGGTGGATTCTCTAAGGCGTGGCCTTGCTCCTGCTCTTCCCTTCCTCTCTCGGGCTCGTCTTACCCTACGTTCGCACTCCTTACTCTCGAACGAGTATTCATCTTCAATGCCTAGGCCAGGTTCCCACAGACAGCACTAAGTTGAGGGTGTGTGATCCGGGAAGTAATTAGCCTAAACACGGTAACTCGAAATAACGTCGCGAGGTAATGCAAAAAGTAGAAAGTATAAGAATAGATTTCTATAAATGAATCTCATATCCCTTTACAAAAGGATTTCTTCTCCTATTTATAGTAGTTTACATGGGGTGAAAGTACAACATCATCCCTCAACTGCCCTCGATCGAACGGCTTGGATCTAATTGCTAAAGGTGCCTTGGTAATTTGGCATCCCCCACTACTTCTGTAACCACCCTCGAGTAACCGCCGTCAACTTCCATTAATGGCATTCTCGTAAATTCCTTGACAGCTTGAGGGCATTTTAATAATTTGGAATTCCTAGCACTATCAGATGGTATTGCTTATTTACTTTGATATGTTGCATGGTTGTTTTGAATGTCAGTTCGTCTGTGTCTATCATGATTGTCGATAACCCAAACAACGAGTTTGACATTTTCTCACTCATGTCTCCATAATTCTTTGCTTTGCCATTTTTCTTTGATCGCGGAGATATTTTTTTTTGCTTTCATGGTCTTTTGTATTTATTTTTTGGGTTTAAAGTAAATTAGCCTCCTGAGTGGAAATGTGCAAATTATGCCCCTGTAAAAAAATACCAAATTACCTCCCTGTGTTTGTGAAAATAGAGCAATTTACTCCCCCCCCCCACCCCACCCCGACACTCGTTTCATGTAGTTCATGTTCTTTTTACTTATTTTTTTTAATATTAATTATAATATTATATTTACAACATCATTTAATAACCGTTGGATCTTATTCTAAGGTCGAAATTTAATTAGTAGATCAGTAGTTTAGATCTTACTTAATTCAAACCAACTGTCTAGATTTAAAATTATAATTTACCTAATACATATTTATGCAAATATTAATTTAAAATATATTATATATAATATATTTATTTATATAATTATAGTTATATATATAAATATATATATATACACACACAAGGGTTTGGGCAGAAGGGCAGCGACGGCGATACGATGGCGATTGGAGTGGAAGGGGGTTTGGGCGCGGGGATGGCGAGTTCGGGGAGGGGATTTGGGAACGTCGATAGGGGAAAAGGGCAGGGGAAGGGAAGCACGGCGACAAGGAGCTGGGGGAGGGGGTTTGGGCGTGGTGATAGGGAGTTGGGGCGACCACTGGTTTTTGATTGAGGGCAACGACGACTGGTGGAGCGGGGAGGGGGGAGGGGCGATGGACTAGAGATGGGAAGGGGAATGGGGTGGCGTGGCGTGGCGGTGGCTAGGTGGTTGGATATTTCTTGTTCTTTAATAAAAAAATATATTATTAATAATATTATATATTATATATAAAATAATATTTTTACTTTTTTAACAAATATTTATATATTATAAATAGTAATATATATATATAATATAAAAATAGTTTTTATTGTTAAAAAACATGCCCAGTTGTGAGTGGGGTGCGTGCACTACACCACTCCTTCCAGGGGGTAAATTGCTTTCATTTTAAAAACAAAGGAAGGTAATTTTTTTTTTTAGAACTCAACTAAACACCCCTATGTGTTTTTATAATAGGGTAGAAACTCTCTCTATTTTTTTTAAACGAAGCTCAGTTGCCCCTCTCTATAAATATAACTAACTATGTTAGTTTTTTTTTACCAAGTGGCTGTTATGCCCTTACCTATTATATATTACTTTTTATTTTAATGAATGTTGGACACTTTTTGATTGTATAAGAGTTGTCAGATTTAATCAATTAATTTCAATCGTTAGATCTTACCTATTATATATTACTTTTTATTTTAATGAATGTTGGACACTTTTTGATTGTATAAGAGTTGTCAGATCTAATCAATTAATTTCAATCGTTAGATCTTAAATTTATAAAAAAATTAAGGGCATATTTAACCAATGATAAATATATATTATAATACTAAAATTATGATTTAAAAATATAAATTAAACAAATATTATACACACACATATATATATATATATGCATATATATGTAACAATTAACAAGGTGATTTTTTGAATAAAAGGAAAATGATTATGAAAAATAGACATTGAGATAATATAAAGCAGTTCATGTTGAGAATTCCCGAAAGAGTTAAACTTGTCTTCTAGTTTTCATCAGACACAGTTTTTTAGAAAACTTTCTGATGCATTTTCAAAATAAAAACGGTTGTCATTCCTGATCAATCTTATATGTAATTAAAGCTCAATGTGTCTTTTCAAATGGTCCAAGTTTAAAGTCCATTGAAAGTTTATGCAGAAAGTTATAACTAGTTTACCAAGAACTACCAGAAATAGAGAATGATGTTTAGAAATTCTGTTATTGCATTTATTTTATGTACGAATTCTATGCTTATTAGCCGGTGTTTAGGCCTATAAAATGACTTGTAATATGATATTATTCAAGTGAATAAGAGGCGCAATTTAGAGTACAAGATTTCTAAGACATACTCCTCTTTTCTTCCTTCAAAAGTATTGTTATATAAATAAAACCATAGCTTCCAACAAAGTGGTATCAGGAGCCTAGTTAAAATGACCACCAAAACCCCACGTATCTCCTTCAAATACCCAACTCTGACCATACCCAATTATGATCAATGGTAAATTAGAATGAAAAGCTATTCTTGGGGCTCGTGGCTTGTGGAATATTATTGAGACCAGAAATGATGAATCCACCGATGAGGGTGCTCTTTCTGTAGCCAAACTAACTACATTGCAGAAAAGGAGAAGTGGAGATCAAAGTGCTCTCAGCATCGTCCATTAAGGATTGGATGACGAGATGTTTGAGAAAATCACCAATGAGTCAAAGGAAAAGGATGCATGGGACATTTTAAAGAATTCCTCGGAGGGAGTTGATAATGTGAAGTAGGTACGCCTCCAAACTCTAAGGGCTAAGTTTAAGTCACTTTTGATGAAGGATAATGAATCCATTATGGATTATTTCCCTCGAGTTTTATTGGTGGTAAATCAAATGAAGTAGCTCGGTGAAAAATTGACGGATGTAAGAGTAGTCGAGAAGATTTTATACTCTCTTAATGCGGAGTTCAATCTAATAGTGGTGGCTATTGAAGAGGCTAAAAACATAGATACCATGACTATTGAAGAGTTAAATGGATGGTTAATAGTTCATGAAGAAAGAATGAAAAGAAATCAAAAAAGTGCCGGTGGAACAAGTCTTGCAAGCAAAACTTTCCTTTAATCCTAAAAGGAAATGCTTCTGATAGAAGAGGAAGAAGTCAAGCTCGTGGTAGAGGCCGAGATCGTTGGTATGGTCTTGGTCACGGTCTAGAAAGAGGAGAAGGTCGAGGCCAAGGAAAAGGTGAACAGAACTCAAACCCAAGATGGTGCAAGTAGGAGTTTTCAAAGAGGTCATGGTCGAGGAAGAAACAACAAAAATTAGAGGAAAATTGATAAAAGTCATGTTGAGTGCTATGCATATAGAAGAATCAGACACTATTCATAGGAATGTCAATCTAAACTTAATGTGGAAGAGACAAACCTTACCTAGCATAAGCAGAAAGAAGGTGACGCCCTCTTGTTTTCTCCAAAGGAAAGCACTACAAAAAATAATGTCACATGGTATCTTGATAATGGCGCAAGCAACCACATGACTAGAAATAAAAACAAGTTTGTGCAAATGGACACAAAAGTAACTGGTGACGTTCATTTTGGAGATGATACTAAAGTGGAGATCAAGGAAAACAATATGATAATTTTGGCTACAAATAATGGAGATCACAAACTTCTCCACAATGTCTACATTCCAAGAATGAAAAATAATATTTTGAGCACCGATCAACTTTTGGAGAGTGGACACAAAGTGAAGATGGAGAACAAATTTCTATGACTTTGAGACCGAGATGATAGGTTTGTCGCAAAAGTTGTCATCACAGTAACCGAATGTTCAAGCTATATGTGAAGACGGTCGAAGCAAAGTATCTACAAGCTTGCATCAATGATTCTTCATGGATATGGCATATGAGATTCGGACATCTCAACTTTGATAAGCTTATTAAGATGCTAGGAGAAAAGAATATGGTGAGAGGAGTTCCCAAAATAAATCACCCATATCAATTATGTGAGGCATGTGTGCTTGGCAAGCATGCAATAAAAAACTTTCCAAATCAGTCACGTTCAAGAGCAAACAAATGTCTACAACTTGTGCATGCAGATGTGTGTAGTTCTTTCAACAAAAAATCATTTGATAAAAGTTCATATTTTATACTCTTTATCAATGATTTTACAAGGAAGACGTGGGTTTTTTTTTTTAAAATCTAAGAGTGAAGCTTTTGAGACTTTTAAAAGGTTTAAAACTCATGTTGAGAAAGAAAGTGGTTTTGCACTCAAAGCTCGAAGGACAGATAGAGGTGGTGAGTTCATTTCTAATGAATTCAAAGTTTTTTGTGAAATCAACATCGTATGACTGTTCCAAGAACACCACAACAAAATACCATTGTGGAAAGAAAGAATAGAACGATTGTAAACATGGCGAGAACAATGCTGAAAAGTAAGGCAATGCTGAAAGAGTTTTGGTCGAAATAATTACATGTTCGTGTATCTTTCAAACAGATCCCCTACAAGGAGTTTGGAGAAAATAACTCCATAAGAAGCATGGAGTGGATGGAAGTCAAGTGTGAAGCACTTAAGAGTTTTTGGCTCTATTTACTATGTTCATGTGCCGGAACAACAAAGAACAAAATAGATGACCGAACTAAGAAGATGGTCTTTCTTGGCTATGATGAGAACTCTAAGGGGTACAAATATTTTGATCCTATTTCTAAAAAGGTTGTGGTTAGTAGAGACGTGGAGTTTGAAGAAGGCGCCTCATGGAATTGGAATATCAAAAGAGGAGAGAAGTATTATTTTCTTCCACATCCAGAAGAAGAAGAGAAGGAGGAGCAAGAAGTTGAAGGCGAGAATTCAGTCCCCTCAACACCAAGTTCAAGCGAACAAGCTCAAAGGTATACTAGCATAAGTTATCTTTATGATGCTACGGAGAGAAAAAATTGTGATAATCTTTTTTGTTTATTTATGAATGATTAACCTTTGAGTTTTGAAGAAGCTATAAGGAAGAAGAAATGGATGCGAGCTATGGAGGAAGAAATCCATTCAATAGAGAAAAATGACACTTGGGAGATAGCTACACTACCAAGTGGTCATGAAGCGATTGAAGTCAAATGGGTATACAAGATAAATAGAAATGCAAAAGGAGAAGTAAAAAGGTATAAAGCGAGGCTTGTCGCAAGGGGTATAAACAAAATCATGGGTGTTGACTATGAAGAAGTTTTTGCTCCTATTGCTCGCTTGGAGATAATACAGTTGTTTGTCGTTGTTGCAGCACAAAATAGATGGCTAATTCATCAAATAGATGTGAAATTCGTATTTTTTAATGGTACTCTTGAAGAAGAAGTGTATCTTGAACAGTCGATGGTTTCATGGTTATAGACCATGAAGAAAAGGTGTTAAAGTTGAAGAAACCTTACATGGGTTCAAGCAAGCACCAAAGGCATGGTATAATTGTCTTGACAACTATTTTCAAGAAAATGGTTTATCAAGGTGCCTTCATGAGTATGATCTTATATGAAGAAGGAGAAGAGAGATATACTATGTGTATGCATTTATGTGAATGGTCTCATTCTTAGGAGAAATAATCCACATATGTATGACAACTTCAAGAAGGCAATGGCGCAAGAATTTGAGATGAATGACATGAGACTCATGTCATATTATTTGGGATTAAAAGTAAAGCAACAAAGGGATGGAACCTTCATTTCTAAAGAAGCGTATGCAAGGGAGATCATAAAAAAGTTCAAGATGATGGAATGAAATCCGGTGAATACTCCAAAAGAGTGCGGAGTAAAAATTTTCAAAGACAATGGAGCAAGAAAAACGACTCAACTACATTTCAAAGTCTTGTTGAGAGTCTACAATACTTGACATGTACTAGACCAGACATACTATTTGCAGTGGGATTAGTGAGCCGGTTCATGGAGAATTCAAGTGAAGAACACATGAATGCTGCAAAAAGAGTTCTTCGATATCTGAAAGGTACTCTTAATTATGGCATAATCTATACCTCTTCTAATAATGATTGCTTAAGAGGATATTGTGATAGTGATTATGCCGGTGATATTGATGAATAAAAAAGCACAACTGGGTTTGTGTTTCTCTTTGGATAAAATGCAATTGCATGGTGCTCACGGAAGCAACCAATTGTGATTCTATCAATATGCGAGTTGGAGTACATTGCCACAACTGCGGGAACATGTAATACAATTTGCCTAAGAAGACTGCTAAGTGAACTTTATTTTTCACAAGATGGAACAACTAAAATCATAGAGGACAATAAATCAACTATTGCTCTTGTTAAGAATCTGGTGTTTCATGGTTGAAGCCAACATATAGATGCAAGGTTTCATTTTATTTAGGATCGCGTTGCTATCAAAGAGATTGAGGTAGAGTACATCAAAACTCTTGATCAAGTTGCAGATATTTTTATTGAGACCCTCAAAAAAGATAGATTCCAACAGCTTAGAGAGATGATTAGAGTTATAAAGAAGTCAAGTTTATAGGGATGTTGAGAATTCCCAAAAGAATTAAATTTATCTTCTAGTTTTCAGCAGTCATAGTTTTTTAGCAGACTTTCAAATACATTTTCAGAATGCAAGCGGTTGTCATTCTTGGTGAATCTTATATGGAATTAAAGCTCTGCGAGTCTAGTTTCATATGGTCCAAGATTTAAGTCTATTAAAAGTTTTTTGCAGAAAGTTATGTCTATTTTATCAAGGATTGCCAGAAACATAGAATGATGTTTAGAATTCTGTTTTTGCATTTATTCAATGTATGAAATTCTATGCTTATCAGTTGGTGTTTACGCCTATAAATGACTTGTACTATGTAATTCAAGTGAATAGAGAGGGACAATTTAGAGTATAAAATTTCTAAAATATACTTTTCTTCTCTTCCTTTAAAAGTATTGTTATACAATTAAACACATCATAACTTACACCAGTTCAATCATCTAATATTTATATAAAACGAATTAGAAGTTTATTGATCAAGCATTTGTTCACAATTGTAGACACTCAAATATAGTAGACAGTATCAAAGGAAGTATATATAGCTTTTCAATTATTGTATATTAATTGCTATCATCATAATTAGCATTAGTATTAGTATTAGGGATCACCAAATTTAAAACCGAAAGAGTGTACGACATAAGTTCTATACACGTGCGCGCACATACACACGTATCCGCACATATCTATTATATCTTGGTAAAATTTACATATATATATATATATTCACTAAATAAAAATATTTCTAAGGAAACTTCATTTTTCTCAATTTTATTTTCCAAAAATATTTTACATTGAATTATAAGAAAATATAAATAATCGTATGTTAAGATTTGTTAACATAATTAATAGAGAAGTAAAATAAGAATGCACTAAAATTGCTACAAACATATATGAATATAGATAACACATATGTTATATGTAAATAAGTACTTTTAAAATAAGCATTAATTGAGCTTATTTGTAGATATATTTTAACTAACATTCGTAAATATCGTATTATTTTATCTTATTATTAAAATAATATAAAAAGTAAATATTGATAATATATAAATTAATTTTAAAAATAATAAAGTATTTACAAAATAGAAAAAATTGGCAACCCAACTGGAGCTCAACAAACTCAGGTACCTTCGACAGCCTCACAAGCTGGCTCGACTCGTCTTGGTACACTATATATATATATATATATATATATATATATTGTTGAGGTCGACCAACATGAACTTTGCAAATTCTAATTGCATTTGGATTGAAGGATTTGACATTATGGGTTTCAAATTCTTAATAACAAATCCTTTGAATTTGTTTGGGTAATTTTAAATTTAAAGGATTTCAAATCCTTCCATTCTAATTTTGAACTATGTTTTGATGAAAATGGATGGATTTCAAATTCTTTTCAAATTGAGGGATTTCAAATCCTTTCTCCAAATTCTTCCTTCAAATCAAAATCTATCAAATTCTAATTTTGAACTATGTTTTGATGAAAATGAATGGATTTCAAATTCTTTTCAAATGGAGGGATTTGAAATCCTTTCTCCAAATTCTTCCTTCAAATTCAAATCCATCAATCCAAACACACCCTAAATTATATGTAAATTTACCAGATCAATGTTTTCACTATAAATATCTAATCAAATGGTGCATGCCTGAATGAAGATATATATATATATATATGTCATTGGTGCACTCAATTCTTCTTTGTTTAAAATTCATTTTCAATTAATATTTGAGACCAACTTTAAAATCATCAGTATCCTTTAATTGACTTCGGATTAGTTCATTTTATGAATTTTCTGCATTAATTTCGGCCAAATTATGTGATCTCATTTCTTAAATTACTCTTTCAAAACTTTACCCTAACTCATTTTGCTCCCACGTATTCGGGCGAAATATTTTTGTAGTACTATTAAAATAAAGGGTAAAATATTTTTTTTGTCACGTAAGATTAGGGCATTATTTATTTTGGTGCCACAACTTAGGTAGATGGTTGTTTTAGTCCCATAAAAATACATTCTTTAGTTTTATTGGTCCAAAAAAATATGTGCAATTTAGTTAGGTGGTTGTTTTAGTCCCATAAGATACGTTTTTTAGTTTTTTTGGTTCCAAATGCAGGTGGTTGTTTTAGTCGCATAAAACATGTTTTTCAGTTTTTTTGGTTCCAAAATGTCATGTGTTGGGACAAAAAAAATTGAAAAATGTATTTTATGGGACTAAAATAGCCACCTACCTAATTGTGGTACCAAAACAAATAATGCCCTGATTTTACGGGACCAAGAAAGCATTTTGTCCTAAAAAAAGTCATTATTATTTTTTGTACCATAATTGTGTCGAGTGTCGCTTTTGGTACTATTAAATAAAAAAACACGCCTTTTTTTTATCCTAAAGTAACGGCAAAAGGCATGTACCTCCACATGGCCGTTAACGATTGTTAACTCTTGTTGCTCATGTCAGGCCCTGTTGAATTGTACCAAAAAATCAGGAAAAAAGTTTTTTTTTTTTTTGGTACCATTAATTAAGAGGGAAAAAATTAATATTTGGCCAATTTTGACCACGACCTAAAAGAATGTTTTTTTCCTTTTACAAAAATAAAAATGTTAGGGAAATTTTATTTTAATATATATATATAATAAAATAGCTTTAAAAGTATAATTATGCATTTCAGATAATTTCTAGGATCCCTTTTACTATTTATCAGATAAATTCTAGCATCTTTTTATTATTTTTTGAAATTAAATTATTATTTGGTCTAAGAATATTTTAATAAATTTTGAAAAAAAATTATAAGAAATGTAATTTATTATAAAAATATATATATATATATATATTATAGAAATTTTATTTTAAAATATACAATAAATTTATAATTACAATTAATATATTTTTTAGATAACTTTTAGGATCTTTTTATTAATTTTTGAAATTGAATTATAATTTGGTCTGAAAGTATTTTAATACTCAACAACAAACTATAAGAGAAAAAATATTTTTTAAAATAAAAGTATTAGAAAAAAATTATTTTTATAAAATTATAAATTAATTTTTAAATTATAATTATTTTTATTTGAAATAAATTCTAGCATCTTTCTATTATCTTTTTGAAATTGAATTATTCTTTGGTCTAACAATATTTTAGTAAAATTTGACACAAACTTTAAGATAAAGGTATTAGATAATTTTTAGCTAAATAATGAATTAATTTTTAAATTGTATCTATTTAAATTTAACATAATTTTTTTATAAAATTTTTATTATTTATATTAAAAATAAATTTCTCTAATAATATTTATTTTTTAAAAAATTAAAATTTATTTTTTATTGTTTTCAGTCGAAGTCTATTAAAATAATTTTTGAATAGATAAAAAATAATTAAAATATGCTAGAATTTATCTGAAATAAAAATAAGATAAATTATAAACTATTTTATTATTTACATTAAACAACATCTGTATTATTTTTATTTTAAAAAACTAAAATTTATTTCTTATACTTTGTGGTCGAAGTTTATTAAAATATTTTCAGACAAAATAATAATTTAGTTTTTTAAAAAATAGATGCTACATTTTATCTCGAATATAAATAATTAGAATTAAAAAATAAATTTATCTAATCCTTTTATTCAAAAATAAAAGTTTTATTTCTTATAGTTTGTGCTCAAATATTAAAATATTTTCACACCAAATAATAATTCAATTTTCAAATATTGTAGGAAAGGTTCGAGGAATTATCTGAAATACAAATAATTATAATTTAAAAGCTATTTTATATATATAATAGATTAAAATTTCCCTAACATATTGATTTTGGTAGAAAGAAAAAAAAAAAACTTATAATTTGTGGTCAAAGTTGGTCAAAATATTCCCCCCCTCCCCTCCTTAATGGTACCAAAAAGCCATTTTTTTCTGTTTTTTGGTACCATGAAATCGGGCCACACATGAGCTTATAGGAGTTAATGGCTGTTAACGGCCATGTGCGAGGCACATGGCCTCTGTTGTTAACTTGGGACCAAAAAATCGTGTTTTCGTGTTTAATGCTATCAAAAGCAACGTTCGTCACAATTGTGGTATAAAAAACAATAATGACCTATTTTAATGGTACCAAAAAAATATTTTATCCTTTAATTTCAAATTACGATTTAATTCCTCGCACGCAAATTTGTACGTGTGGAAAATAATATTTTTGGTAAAATGTCATTAAACACTATGTGCGTGTTAATTTCATGTTAATGAATTATTCAAGTTATTTGGCATGGTAAAATGTCAGTAAACACTATGTTGCGGGAGTCTTCAAGTTCAAAACATATGTATATTTTCTTCATGGAAAAAGATATTGTTATTTTGCTAAAGGTAAATGAATACAAAGTAATTATTTATATATCATTCTATAAGATCTCTTACGTGCAAAAATTTAATAAGACATATATGTATTTATTTAGTTTTCAGTTATGAACTATTTGTATATATATAACATTTTATAGAAGCTCTAAAGTTCAAACATGTAATTTGTGCATAAATATATTTTGTGAAAAGTTAGTCTTGGACAAAAAACATTACAAAATATTCTGTTGTAACATTGACTTAAACGAAATTTTAAATAATTTTCTATGTTTATTAAGTTAAAGGTTAATCTTGGAAAAACATATTACAATATATATATATATATATATACTGAAAATTATCCTGTAAATAAATATGTTACAAAAACTAAACATGTAATTTGAAAAAAATTATGTATTTTTTTTTCGTTCAAAATATTTTGACAAGATAACGTAGGACAACTAACTAATATGAAGGTAAAAATGACTATCTATGGTAAATACTATGATTTTGTTATGAGAGAAAATTATAACAAAAGTTGAGATGATAAAATAAGATATTAATGTATTTATCGGCTCACAATAGAAGAATCCTAATCTAATAAGTAAATAGAAATTAAACTAGGAAGCAATCCTATTAATATAAACTTCGTACATAAGTAGTAAATAAATAAAACTTTATCCATTATGATAAATAGATTGGCAGTCATGGGCAAGTCTCATCACAAGAATAATAAGTTTTGACAAAACTACATTTTTCTTTGCAAAATATTAGTTAATTTTTCATGCAAAATATTTTGATAACATTATTAAGTTTTTTCTGTACAAGTTTTGAAAGGGACTAAATTGGATTTGAAATTTAAATGTGGGGGTCTCAGTGATTTTTGTCAATAAGGTAAATTTTTCGAAGGATAATTTCGAGAAAGTACATAATTTGGTGAAAAATTAATTCTGGAAATTGGATTGAAAGACTAATTTAAAGTCGATTTAAAAAATAAGAATAATTATAAAGGTCGATTAAAATATCAGGGATGCGAAATGAATTTAATCCATTCATCACCTCACTTGAGTTAATACCAAATAATTAAATACTCAACTTAATTATAAAATAATTTAAATATTTTTTCAATTTATCGAACAAAAGGGTATAATGAATTAAAAAGCTTTTCCACATATTGTTCTTTTCTGTTCTTATTTTTAAGAAACTTAAGATCCGATCATAGGATGATTCTCATCTTACATTAAACAAGATAAGAAATTTGTGTTCTACAATTTAAATGATGTTGATGCCAATCTATACTTTTAGTAGGGCAGGAGATGTTCCATCTCACATAGTTGGTGTTACATGATATTAATGGAGGATGTGCTTGTGCTAACTACCCCTCCTATTTCAGGATTGTTGGTAGTAATAAAATTAGTGATCGGAGCACATTCAATATTTGTGAAAAGTATGTGTTTACACAAAATTTTGTGTCTGTAAAAATAATTACGAGACAAGAAAAATATGGATAAATAATTTTATTAATTTAAAAATAAAAGTGGATACAATCTCTATAGTGAACGTATTCCCCTGATTCTTCTCTGCGAATTTCAATCCAAGGGCTGACGCTTGTTCTTGGACGGTGATGTGTAATCTCCTCCTAACTTGTGGAGCAAACTACGTGGCGCCTTGAAATTTGGTATCAAGGCCTTGAAGGATTTGATGCCGAGGAAGACTTGGAACCTTCACGGTCGTGGATCTTCGTCGTGGCAGAGAGTTTTTGGACTTGGGTTCCTTTGGATTTCTTGTGTTGTGTGGAGTGACTTCCTGTTTTGTGTTGTCTTCAATGCTCTATATAAATCCTCCCTTGAGTGGTGGAGGCCTCTTATTTATAGGTATGAGTAGGCTACGATAGTTTGGACTCATGTCTGTTAGGCTTGATCCCCGTGAGCTTTGACATGGACTAGTCTTTTGATGGATTGCATTTTGAACATGTATTTAGCCCGATTTAGCCAACCCAAAATAATAAATTTATATTTATTTTGGATTGACCCATAAAATGACATAAGACCCAAATTTAATATGGGTTTATGAATTTAATTTCTTCACGACAAGCCCAAATTTATTATGGACTTTTATTTTGGAACCCAATTAGTAGCTAATTTATTTAGGCTTTAATTGATAATTTATCCCAAAATTTTTAACGTCAACAGATGCCCCCACTTCAGGGCTCGGCGAAAAACATGTCAAATGTTGTCGAATACGTGACTTGAAGTCTTGAATTTTATTTTTTTTTTCAAAAGCCTCAAATCACTGTACAACGCATTTGGAGTCTTGGACTTTTACTTGAATGGGCTCACCAGCACATCTCCACACTAGATTCCGCCTTTGAACGGAAAATTGCAATCAACAGCAGAAGCAGCAACAAACTGTTATTTTCCTTTTGCATGTAATTACTTTCCTTGAAAACTTATGTCAATTTTCTTTTGATTGCTTTTTTCTCACATGCTTCAATGGAAATTTCCAAAGTCCAATCTTGAATAACCATTATAAATAATGTTCATTGCAATACTCTTTTCTTACATCAAATGGAACAAAAGTTGGTCGAATTTTTTTGCTCTCTGCGGTGGTGACTGCTTCGTGCTCTTGCCGTTTTGCCATGAATTTGTGAACATGGTTTTCCCACTTTCTCCCACAAGTGCTATGAATTTTGCGCGCCACTTGTTCGGGAGTTTGTCGATGAGAGGAATTCTTGAATTTTATGAATATTTTCAGGCACACACACTTGCACCATATTCATGTGTTGACACCGTCTTGACTTCTTATTTTCTTGAGTTCATTTGTTTCTTTGACAGTAATGGGTTTTGAAGATTACGACGAGTCATTCCCCCCCCCCCCCCCCCCCCATTGTTTGAAGTGGTAAGGACAACATCAAGCTTAAAGGCACCACTTTGTACATCCATGGCCGGTCGACATCGTTCAACCGTCCAAGGTTCGATTTTTTGCACAAGTCATGCACACCCACCGATGGTTCGAAGAGACGACGAGAGAGACGTTTGACTCCCGCTCCACCACTCCTTCTCAATCCAAGGTCTTGATGGACAAACCTTATCCTCGTGACTTGAAGCCTATGTTGAGTTTGCACTTCCAAGTCGTCACCTCGTCATCGACGGAGCTCATGAAGAATTCCACTGTCCAAGTTCTGCAAGACATCCCTTTTCGCGGAAGACGCGCTCGGTCAACGTGCAAGCAAGCATTCTTCACGAAGCCGAGAATCATGCCGTCGTTCACACATTTCTCTTCTATGTGCATCCGCAACAAGAAACTCACCATAGAATAAGAGCAAGGCCATCGTCCAAGCGTCCTTCATGAAAGCGAGATCCATGCCGCCGTTCGCGTCTCTTTCACCTGCATCGCTACAAGGATACTCTTCAAGTTTTCCACGAGCTATGGTGTTGTCTGTGATGTCTTGCCTTCCACTGTTAGAGAAGTCCAGAGAAGAAGTCAAATCTTCATGGCCGTTTGTACTTGGAGATTTCAACAACGAGGTCATCTTTTCTTTCAAGGAGTTGCTAGGCGATGACGCTCGTAAGCCCTCCATGCCATGAAGTCGTGATCTTTACTTTTGGTGCACCACCGGCTTCTCACAGATTTAGACGGCATGCTCACCTCCAATTCGGTCAACCTCCATCCAAGCAATGTGTTTCTTGAGCGAAAGCTGCTTTCTGATTTGAACAACCTTGGCTGCTCCACTTGTTGACGTTGATCATCGCCCCCAAGCTGTGAAGCACTTGATGAGAAGCCTTTTCTACTTGAGCGAGAAGACCCTTGCCAAGAAGCCGGAGAGAGCTTGTCTAACCTCAAGGGACATGGTCGCCAAGAGATAGAAGACCCCACTCATTGAAGAGACTTCATATTTGTTCGAAGAATCTAACCAAGGGAGTTGAAGAAAATGGATGTGTTTCTTGAAGACTCAAGACGAGATTTGACAACTTTCAACTTGTTCGCCTGAGTGTTTAGCATTTAGCGCTACTTTCACTTTGTCTTTTTTTTTCCTTGTCTTCTTGCGATGTAAATGGATCTTTGTGCAATAAAAGTATTTCTTTTACGCAATCCCTTCTCGAAATTTTCATTCCGTATCATTTGGAGCATTTCTTTTCTTGTTGACATTGACCATGATATGAACGGTTGCAATGCACATTTAAGATCAATCGGAACTCCAAAACTTGTTTACTTTGGATATAAAATCGACCAACCTCTGCATTGCCCTCTTCCTTCTTGAGAGAATTATTTTTTTTCACATGGCCGAGAGAACACGGCCATGTCAGAGAACACGGCCAGGGTGTGTTCCTCTCGGTTTGTTGCCGGTGAGACCCTTTTTTCTGATACGGCCGTGTTTCAGGACCCCCAGGGTGTGTTCTGCTTGCCCCCATGGATACAACCATGTTCTTGAACACAGCTAGGGCGTGTTCAACTATCTTCCTTCATTTTTTCGCCTGATTTCTTCCCGAAAAGAGCACGTCTTAGCATACACAACATGGCTTAGTATGTTGATACCGCTAGAATGCATTTTGCTTGCATTTTCATTGTAGGAAAGAACTCTTGCTTAAAACAACAATGGACTTGTTTGAAGATATGACTGAACTTAGGAACATAAACCCAAGCTGCCTACGTACCCCGTGAAGGGATCAAGTTAAAACGTAGTTCAAAGAAACTTGAATTTTTTTTCTTCTCCTTTTTTTTTTTGGTTTGACAGGGGGATACCGTACACAGTTTATACTCATGCGGGCCAGAAGTAACATGCAGTTTAGGCTCATGCGTCATGGAGCAACTTTTTCATGAACTTTTCATTTGTAAGGCTGAGGCCGTATCTTTGATTTGAGATGATGGAGGTTTCATGTTCTCTACCTTCAAGTTGTGCTTGGGAGCGTCTTGAATCTCATTTTTGAAGATCTTCAAGTCAGAGTCTTCATCAACACTTACGTGGTTGGATGGACGTAGCTTGATGCTTTCTTCGTCCTCTTTATCTGAAGTGCTTTCTTGATCATGCAATCGTCTGGCGTGGCGTCGCTTCACTTTGATTGGCTTGTTTGAGGGGATGAGCAGGAATGACGTCTTACTTCCCCGGGGTCGAGACTCATGAAGTTCTTGACTTTCACCTTTTTCTATCGATTTGTTTATTGGGTCAAATTGACTTTTTTTCTTCAGCTGTCGCACAGGACCATCTTCGAGGTGATCGCGGAGTGAAGCCTAAGCCAATGCGCGATTGGTTGACACGGAAGCCTTGTCTTCTCAACTCATGTTGCGCTTCAGTTAATCCATAGATCTTTTCACCAGTCAACTCTGGATTTAACTTGTTGAGTCGAGATGGGGCAGAAAAGTCGTACCGGCTTTCGCCAAGAGGTGGTAAGCTTTTGAGCTAAATGCCCCCGGCATTTCTTCGGGTTGATTTTTTAGCAGAAGTAGTTTACTTGAGACCAACGAGTGTCGACCGGTGACGGGCTTGATTAGTTCAACCTTGGCACCTTGAGGGTCGTTGGATTTCACCTTACTTTGTTGTTTGATTCCTTTGGATAGTGGAGGAGCATGGTCTTGTGACGAGCTTTGTTTGTCTTTGTCGTCGGACTGAACTACATAAGGGAATATTGGCGAGTAAGGTGGCCTCCTTGGCTTATGACCTCCGCTTGTTGGCACTTCAGCGATGGTCAATTTGTGGAACTTTTCATCACTAATTTCTGACGCAGTGAAGTTGGAGTGTACTTCGTTGACGGATTGACCAGTTGGAATTTTCGAAGGCATGGCTTCTTGCATCTCGTCAGGGTTGAGATGGAGTTTGGCATCCACAAAGCACAACTCTGCCTTGATGAAGGACTTCATGCCGGCGTCAGAGGCCTCCCTTTGTATGGGTTCAAGACGGTCCAATCGAAGTTTTGGTGGCGCTACCTGTAGAGATGGTAGAGCTTTCTCCTTGCTTAAAATATGCAAGTCATTTGTTGCAGTGACGCTGACGACGTTCGTTCCCGCCGTGTCTTCGTCATCCAAAGTAAGCCAACCTTTGTAACGTGGCATTTGGTGGTTTTGAGGCCCTTCACTCCTTCTTTCGCGTGGTGAAAATTTGATAGAAGTTGCTTTGATGGCCATGGGCTCTTTGACGTCGGGTGTGACGAAGTCTTCATCCTCTTTTAACTCCTTCTTTTGGTAGTCAATTGGGAATTTAGGTTTGTGATTGGTGATGCTTATCTCCATGTTATGCGCGCGGGTAGCCAACTCCTCAAAGCTTCTTGGTTGATCCCCTGCAAGATGTAAACAAGACCCCAATTCATACCTTGGATGCACATTTCTATCGCCGAGGCCTCTGAGAGTTTGTCTTTGCAGTTCAGAATTAGAATGCGCCAACGGTTGATGTAGTGGGTTACTGGCTCGTCCTTCCACTGCCTTGCGTTGGTGAGTTCGTACATGCTCACCGTCCGACGGGTGGTATAGAAGCGATTTAGGAATTGCCTCTCCATCTCGTCCCAACTATCAATTGACTCGGGCTGTAGATCGACATACTAATTGAAAGCATTTCCTTTAAGCGATCGAACGAATTGCTTCACCAAGAGGTCACTGTCAGTGTCGGCGTCGTTGCATGTCTCGATAAAGTGGATGATGTGTTGTTTTGGGTTGCCTCTTCCATCGAATTGTCGCAGTTCCGGCAGTAGGTATCCCATTGGAAACCTCAATGCGTCGATGCGCTTGGTATAGGGTTTTGAATACGCAGGCGAGCTTTGGGTCGTTCCGTCGTATTGAGCTTTGATGGTGTTGGTGATCATCTCTTGCAATTGTTGAACAGACCATGCAACAATAGATGTTTCAGAATTTATAGACTTTTGCACGAAGTCATGCGTCGGTGGTGATTTATCCACTTGCTTCTCGCTTTTAACATAGTTTGAGAAAGAGGCATGCTTGTGGCTGTCGTTGGTTTCTTCAACGCTCGTATGCTCTTGGTTGCTCATCAATTGGGCGATTTGGAGGTCTTTTTCCTCGATGGTCTTCTGGAGATTAGCGATGGCTTTGGCCATTTGTGCTAGTTGTTCCTCCATTGTTGTCGCGTTGGCCATCGCAGCGGGGAGGATAGTAAAATGCGTGGATTTGGAGTTGATCTCGTCTGGACTTGCCGAGTTTGAACCATCTGAAGAGGTCGTATCAACAATCTTGCCCCCGGTGGAGGATTGACCGGCGATAGTGGTGTTGACGGTGACTTGATCCCTCTTGGGCGCCATTGAGCGTTTTGACGTGATGACTTGAACATTGATGTAGGAGGAAGAGATGAGGGGTAGAGATTGTCCCACTGGGCGTGCCAGAAATTTGTTCACACAAAATTTCATGTCTGCAAAAAAAAATTACGAGACAAGAAAAATATGGACAAATGATTTTATTAATTTAAAAATAAAAGTGGATACAATCTCTATAGTGAATGTAATCCCCTGATTCTTCTCTCCGAATTTCAATTCAAGGGCTGATGCTTGTTCTTGGACATTGATGTGTAATCTCCTCCGGACTTGTGGAGCAAACTACGTGGCGCCTTGAAATTTGGTATCAAGGCCTTGAAGGATTTGATGCCGAGGAAGACTTGGAACCTTCACGGTCGTGGATCTTCGTCGTGGCAGAGAGCTTTTGGAATTGGGTCCCTTTGGATTTCTTGTGTCGTATGGAGTGACTTCCTGTTTTGTGTTGTCTCCAATGCTCTATGTAAATCCTCCCTTGAGTGGTGGAGGCCTCTTATTCATAGGCATGAGTAGAGCTACGGTAGTTTGGGCTCATGTCTGTTGGGCTTGATCACCGTGGGCTTTGACATGGACTAGTCTTTTGATGGACTGCATTTTGCACATGTATTTAGCCCGATTTAGCCAACCCAAAATAATAAATTTATATTTATTTTAGATTAACCATAAAATTACATAAGACCCAAATTTAATATGGGGTTTATGAATTTAATTTCTTCACGACAAGCCCAAATTTATTATGGACTTTTGTTTTGGGACCCAATTAGTAGCCAATTTATTTAGGCTTTAATTGGTAATTTATCCCAAAATTTTTAATGTCAACAGTATGATATACGTAAACATAAAATTGCTTTATCATGTCAACAACCGGGGTGGTTGGGTAGGGGCGGTGGTGCAAAGGTGTGGATCGTGGTGGCGACGACGACGGCTATAAGTGATGAGGCTTGTGGATGGGAGGTGAGTTTCTCATTTTCTTCTTTGGCTTCCTTTCTATCTTTAGTTTTTTTCCCCTTAATTTATAACTAGAAATAAGTGAAATGTATTTAAATTGTTTGTAGTTTTCTTTCTATTTCTTAAACTTTCATCTTAATTTATAATTACTTTTAACAATTAAAAGGTAAATTAATAATTTTTTTAAGTAAAAAATAATTGATATATATATGCTACATCCTCAACAAGGCACTTCTTGCCTCTCAACAAGTTTCGACCTATCTCACAAAGAATTGGCCTCTTATAGGCCGCAGCTCGAAAATACGGGTTTAATGCAATTTACCACCTTGTGATATTACAAATAAGTAAATTATCCCCTTCTGAAAGAAAAATAAAAATTTAGCTCCATATGTTCTTTAAAATGTACCAATTTACCCCCCCAGACAGGGAGGTAAATTGCTCCATTTTAAAAAATAGTGGGAGGTAAATTGATTCATTTTAAAAAACATAGGGAGGTAAATTGCTATTTTATTTTTTATAGGGGTATAATTGTTCATTTGCAATATCACATGGAGTTGCTTGCATTTTTCCCCGGAAATACTTTACAATGCATATCAACAAGGTAATACTCTACCCCCAACAGGTACCAACCCAACTTATAATAGTTAGCCTCAGTAAGCCATACTTTAAGGATGTTGTACATCATTCTTATGAGCAAGAGAAATTCTTGTCCCCTAGAAGGCTCTGACCTGCCTCACAACAAGTGGTCTTAGTAGGTCGTATCCTAAAAGACACCCTATAGCATTCTATCAGTAAGGTAGACTTTGGACTCGTAACAACGAGCTCTAGCCCTCTTACCCCCATAAGCCACATCACAATTATACTTGTTCTACTCCATTAACAAAATAACTTTGAACCTTAAGCAAGTCTTAACCTGCATTAGGTCAACTGGCCCTATCATGTCTTAGCATTATTTCATCAGCAAGGCAACCTTTTCTTTTTTTCTTTTCACTCTAGTAGGTCATAGTCGAACTCCAACTAACTAGCTAGGCGGGTTGTTATACATTATTTACTATGCATAAAATTTTCTATCAAGCAAAATTTGCTCTTAACCTGTAAGAAAGATTAGCAATTCTTCACCAATAAGCTAACAAGCATTTCAAAAGGTGTAGGAAAACTGTGATGTATATCAACACCATCTAGAATGAAAATAACATGAAATATTCATTAAAGACTATTAAGAAAGGGGGCGAAGAAAACATAATCCAGGGCACTTATGTGCCAATACAGCTATCTAAATAAGCCCACACAAGGGCGATCAATATCCCGAAAGCCCACATAGGGACATAAAAATGTTCATTTAAAAAATAATTATTTAAGGTCCAGAATAATAAATAAATGTCCAATAAGTCACATCATAGCTTGTACAGATTAACCCTCATCGGATACCTCTCCTGCCTTTTGGCTTGAGGCCTCCTCACCAACCCTAAGATTGATTTTGGTATTATCTCTTCGAGGGCGGCCCTCCTCACCAGCTTCTGCTGCTACTTGATTGCTTCTCAAGGGCACTATATCCAAGGCTTTTCAACACCAAACCAACCACTGAAGTCTCCCATTTTGGATCTACTTGCATAGGATCTTGTTCCTCAACAGGGACTGGTGTATTAGTAGGAGGAGTTTCCTCCTCTAACTTAAGTGATCTTCTATCCTAGCCTGTTCGTTCAAGAAAGAAGCAACTGCCTAAGCAAGTGAATAGCATTGGGAGGCAAATTGCCTCACGTAGGTTGTAGGAAGAATAGAAATGAGAAATTGTTGTGCCGTGGTAAGTCCACTACCTTGAAAGCAAAAATGCGGTACGACAATGGTGCAATCGTTACAACCGTTTGCTCCCCAAGGTTAACACAACACTCTCCAACACGTGTTCATGGTAGAGAGTTGGAACAACAGATATTTTGACAGAGATAAGCAGAGCAACAGAAAAAAATGGAGAAAAAAAATCAAGTTCTATGTCAAATGAACCAAACCGAGGTCCTATTTATAGAAGGGAGACCTCGGTTTGTTGAGGAATTCTAGCACACAAGTCTCTCATAAATCAGATAAAGCCCCTCGAATTTTTCTCAACAAAATGGACTAAGTCTTAGTCAAAGAAATGATAACAAGACTTGGTCAACTCATCTTCAAAATATTTTTGAAGTAGAGGAAAAGTGTGCTTTAAGAGGTTTAAAAAATTAAACTAGTAGTCATTTCCCTACAATCCCCCACGAATGACTAACTAGTTCGATAATAGCTTTTTTGAGTGAAGGGAGGAAATATACTTAAGAATTAATGTCTTTCGATTGAATTAATGCGTAGTGAGGTGAGGCAACAACTCAGCTGATGAAACTGAAAATTCAACTTTCAATAGCTTAAGTTGAGACCCCCACAACAAGTATATATATTTCCTTAGAGTCTGTTGTTCCACGATAATAGATTCAAGCGCTATTAATAGCCCTGCGCTAGTACCTTGGATTCTGATGAGTGCTCTAGAAAGAACTCATTTTCTTTCATAGAAGGCGCCCACCTTCACACTCATCTAGATAGCTTCATCAAGTCTATATAATTATAGATCACTCAATAATTGAGCTATAAAAACTATCTTCCTGCCTAAGTCTTTGTCAGGATTCATCCATAACCTGTAAGGACCACCCAAAACATAGGGCTATGGATTCCTATATAGTTAATACCATATTCTGTCAGTTCAGAAGTTTGAGCCCCATTGCCCTTAAAGTCTCAAGGATAACTCTCCTGGTTAGTCCCTTTGTGAGAGGATCTGCCAAATTCCTCTCGGACTTCACATAATCCAGGGAGATTATCCCATTCTTTAAGAGCTCTTTTATGCAAATGTGCCTTCTTTCCAAAACTGGAATCTATGGAGGTTATGACCTCTACATAAGATTTAGGATCCTCATCGACTAGAAATGTTAAACAAATTGGTGAGAAGTATAACGTGTTCTTTGACACAATTGAGTTAAGATCACCAAGTAATAACCCTATATCTTATCCTCACTCTTATCCAATAATGTTATTGTCATTATCTGAAAATTTTCTTTCCTCTTAGCTAAACAATAAATGCAATTCAAGTCATGTCGACTGAACCGCTAGCAGCTCGGCTAAATGTCATTATCTTAAATTTTGACTGTTGAAAAGAATTAGACATTCTCAACATAAAAAAATAAGCAAAAGTAGGATGATATACTGCAAAAAGACTAATAAAACGCAAAAGCTCCAACGGAACATGACATCTTCTACCAATAAGTTAAACCTTCAAATTCTACAATTTCAGCATGATATGCATCTCGTTAAAAGGCATGAACACATAAGAAAACTCAGCTCAGAACTAAGGCATAAACTGAAAAGGACAATTCCATCAGTCACGAGGGCGTATCAGAGCCTGAAATCAGCCTCATTAAAATATCTTTTAGTCAAACTTATGAGAAAGATGATAACGATCAACAATGCGAAGGATAGGATGTTAGGAAGAAACCAGCAACAAATTCAGTGGGAGGATCCCAAACACCGTGATACAACTGATTAAATGGGGTCAATTGCAGACTCTGTAAGTTAAAAGCTATCCCGTCCTTAACCTATTAACAAATGTTCTATCAATATTAAACTACACTTCCTTTGTAATCATTAATTCATTAGCTTGTTTTGCATATTTTAAAATGCAAATCTATCGATCGACAATTACAAAACTCTTACGAAACCAATTCAGCTAGTAGACATTCTTAGATGCAGGGAAGAATTAACATGGACAGAAACGTAGATTTGTTTTGCATCCTCCATAGGTCCGCTCTTCTAAAAAACTACACTTCCTTATCAGTTTCTAAAGAGGTATAACATCAACGCATGAAAAGATCAATATCATAGAAAACAACAGGAAATACCACTATAAGTTTGACGCTCTAGTTCATCATATCTAATATAAGGAGTTCTGTTGCTTCAACAAAAACCTACGATCATAAAAGAAACGGGATGTTTCTTTTAATCACTTCATCAATGCATTGCAAGGTGTGGAACGAAAAATGCTATAACTCAATACAAATCTAAGAGAAGTCATTTTTTGATGTTGATATGTCTTCATCAGTTAATCATGCCCCACCGATGAGCGTAATCGAATGGGAAGTGGAATTTGTCTGCAATTGACCTCAATATAACTATCCATTATTAACCATCTAACATACCATTTCGTAAAACAAAATCGAAAGGAAGAAAAGAAACAAAAAATTCGGTTAAATAAAAACTCATCAGATTGCATTGCAGTTCCAAGAATTACTTGATCAGATTGATACAACCCCAATTTCACCATATGAACATAAATCCATTTCATAACTCTGCACATCAACATTGAATTTCTCTCCACACAAGTCAAATTTCTTCATTTCCCAATATCAAACACCTTTCCTCAATACCCACACACAGCCACCTAACTCTTTACATAATTCATATATTCACGCCCCTAAAACCACGCAATCTCACATATCGAAATTCAAAAATAGAAACATCAACAACACGAGAAGGAGCGAGCAAAAGGAAAAAAAATGAAAGGATTAGAGAGAGAGGGCAGACCGCAGATCCTGATAGGGGCACGGAGCTGGAGGAGATTGGGTTGAGAGAGGAAGATTTGGCGGGAGTTGATGCAGATCTAGCAGATCTCCGCCTCCGAGAGCTGCACCTATTTCCCGTTTCGAGAAGTATCAGTAATTTTTGCTTTCAAATTGTAGGAAGAATAGAAATGAGAAATTGTTGTGCTGTGGTAAGTCCACTGCCTTGAAAGCAAAAATGCGGTACGACCGTGGTGCAATCGTTACGACCGTTTGCTCCCCAAGGTTAACACAACACTCTCCAACACGTGCACTCGTGGTAGAGAGTTGGAACATCAGATATTTTACAGAGAGAAGTAGAGCAACAGAAAGAAAATGGAGAAAATAAATCAAGTTTTATGTCAAATGAACCAAACCGAGGTCCTATTTATAGAAGGGACACCTCGATTTGTTGAGGAATTGTAGCACACAAGTCTCTCATAAATCAGATAAAGCCCCTTGGATTTTTCTCAACAAAATGGACTTAAGTCTTAGTCAAAGAAATGATAACAAGACTTGGTCAACTCATCTTCAAAATATTTTAAAAGAAGTAAAGAAAAAGTGTGCTTTACAGAGGTTTAAAAAATTAAACTAGTAGTCATTTCCGTACACAAGTTTGGATGTCGTGGTAATAGTACTTCAAAGCCATGGTTGCAATGGATCGAAAGCTAGTAGACTTCAGGAACTCTGTTTTACAGCTCTCCCATATAACCTCTGCCTTAGCTTTGTCAGTGTTTGGATAATCGTTGATGACCTCCCTCCTAGCCTCCTCTACTTCGTGATCCATGTCATGGATCACTTTCAACAGTTGCTCATCAGTAGTCCTATGCTCATTCGTCGGCGTATTAGCGTAGGTTTAAGCATCTTCCTTGGCTTGTGTGCTCCTTCTGTAGGTCCTCCGCCAATTGTTACATGCCCTCTAGCTCTCTGCAACCCTCTTTCTAGCATTCTCAAACAATGCACCCCTAGGCTACAGTTACCAAATACGTTTCTAATAAAAGCTCTTGCCTACATGAGAAGAATTGAAATAATCAAAGATAAGAAAAATACTACATAGCTGCCTATCACAACAAGCCAACAAAGTGCCTACACATAGTCTTTCGAACCAACACAACCATAAACCAAACACTCAATGGGTAACATATAAATATAGAATTTAACATGCTCACTTGAGTAATATAGGAAAGAAAGAGAGCAACTGCCTGAGGAATATGGAGGTTCATGGGGGTGGAGCCCCTCGCTAGAACTCTATAATCGAGTCACCTCCCTCATCAAACACGATTGACTACTCCTCTTGGAGAGACCGGTTAAGAACGCACTTACCCCAATGGAAACACTCTTCTGGAGGGTGAGGAATTTGGGTGGCAACCCTTGGATGTGAGCGAGAACTAGAAAGTACCTACATGATGGTGGATCCTTCAGACGCATAAGTTCCATGAGCAAGATATCAGTAGGATGTTTGTCATGGGAAGAGTCCCCGGTTAGCGTAAAATTGTCAACAAGAGGACTATGCATGATTGAACACAAGGTAAGCGTAACCGTGTTCCATTTTGGCCACCTGCTCCTAAAGCAAGTTCTTGACATTTGATCCATCAAAACAATAGGTGAAAATTCCAGTTCACAAAACTATATAATGACTAACAACTTATCAACAGGAAAATAAGCAAGTCAAAGAGCTACACCAACATGCCACTACAACTCCACTATTTGGGGCTTAGGCCAAAATAAAACAACAAGCCAGGGTTAACCAACTTATGAGGGTTAAAATATCTCCCATTAAGATGATCTAAAAGGAGTTGATAAGCAGCAAGACGAGTGTGAGGCAAATATCTAGTGTATTTTGGAGAGGAATTGATCCAAGCAACAAGAAAAGTCCATGGTTCAAGAAGGGAACAAAGAAATACTATCTGTTCCACTCGTTCACAGAGGACTTGATTTTGAGAAATCGAGCATCCCCTTGGGTGGTGAAATAGAACAAATTCGGGGAATCTCACTTTAGGTGGAAAAAAGAATGAAATTGGGCAGCAGTAGGATCTTCGCCTAAGGACGCACCCGCATGACACCACTCACCAGTAGGCTTATAGACTTGGGCACAAACTAGTCCACAGGTGCCTTAAACAAGATAACCTTCTCAAAGAAGAAGTGAGGCACATGGAATTGTAACCTAGCATTCACCTTAGCCATGTAGAAGCACATGTGACCCTCATGAGGATTATAAGGATGTTCCGTAGCTACTGAGACCCGGATCCAAAACATTGGAGGATCCTGAACCTCTCTCTAATCTCTCATCATTTTGTTTAATAAATTTTGATTGATAAACTGTATATCCTTATACCCCTCGATATTAACCCATCTTCTTCTGTCACTCGTTTTTTTCCCTCTTTGTTATTTTCTTCCTCTCTGTCTTCACTACCCAACCTCTCATGCTAGGAAGCAAAGTCAAATAGGAGTGGGGATTTTAGTAGGAGTGCTCCATTCCTCTTAAGAGGTCAGGCACACTAGATTGACCATTATGTCCTCTACCGTTCACATATCTACACCCTCCAAAGAGGAAGACATTGAAAAACACTAAAGAAGAAGTAAATGAGATTATCTAAAAACTTGGGAAAGAGCTCTAAAGCTTGAAGAAAAATATGGAGAAAAATCAAGTGGAGCATAACAAACCTTCAAAAACAAAAGGAGAAGGTAAGTAAACGAATAGAGGAAGAAAGGCTCATCAAAGTATCTAAAATAACCTCAAACCCAGCCCTAGGAGAAGTAATCATACCTCTTACTTAGCCGCCTAATCAATGCACAAAAAATGGAGGGACAATCGCCTCTTTTAAACCTTGCCCGCTAGAGATTTTTGATGCCAAGACTCCTTGTGTCATTTGCGCTTGAACTACAAATTATGAAGAAGATTAGGCTTTATCTCCATTACGCGTTGCCAATTCAGCGCTAAATCACATAATTATATTATCTTTTCCTTTTTGATAAACTTCAGGCCAGAGAAATAAACAAATATAAGAAAATGGAAAACAACCCAGCATGGTTGACTACCCTCTTATCCCAACATGACATAGTCCCACTCACAACAACATAATAGAAATGCTACAAATTCAGGTAAAGCCCTTCCATCAGCAGGAACAGATGAAACTCGACAAGACAAGAACTCTACGCTATCACTCCATACAAGTATACATTACTAGAATTGGAGGGAGTGATGATACCTCGGGTATCCATTTTGTAAATCCCAAAAGAATTAGCCAGTTCAATTGACACAAGAGTCTAAGCCCAGTTAAGGTTAAATCAGTAGACCAAAATGCAGAAAGCCTAAAGAGCAAAGGACCCCTCCAACCTAGCTGAAACTTGCTGGCAGGATCGAGCTAGTCCAGGTCCAAGTTCCGTCTGTTGGTCCCATAACCAGCTAGCTAACACATTAGTAACATACCATAACTCGAATAACATGTTAACACAAGGACACATTGACACAGAGTAAGCCTATAGTTGTAACTTTCTGGATAAGGCCAACACGTAACTATTTCCACCTAAATTGGCTACTTTCGTGCTGATGTCGCAGGTTCTATTCCTCGTCGCAAGAAACACGAGTGATATGGTGTATAATGGACTAATAATATCTCATAAAAATAGACTTCTCAAGGAATCTAGACATATCTAAAATGTGCTTATCCGTCTTCCCATTTCTAGCATTCGACTCCTATGAATAAGGATCTAGGTAGGTCAAGGGAGGTAGCTTCACTTTGACTCTTCACAAGAATTTCTACTTAGTTTCAGCTTACTTATGTTCATTACTTTGCAAAACCTATCATTTTCATAATCCCATACACCCTTCACACAATTTGTCTCTTCCCCTTATGATTTGCATATATTTTATAAGTATTCTTGCTTTAATCTTCATTAAGATAGTTACTAAGTTATGTTAGAATAGGTGACCAGAAAGCCAATAGGTTTGGCATTTTGTAACCTATTTGACAACTTGATGTAATATAATATTATGTAATGAATAATATGAGTATTCATTACCATTGGTACTTTCTTTGTTGTACTCATTTTTCATATGGTAAATACTGTTTTACATATATCACAACAAAGCCAACAGACCATGGTTAACAACTCATGCAGTTGGGTCACGCATTGGATGGTGGTTATGAAACCAACTGATAAAGAGTTGGGTCTGAAACATTCAAATCGAGGACCTCGAGACAGGACATCGAGAGTCCTATAGAGACTTGCACCAAGAGTCGTATTCATTGGATGACTGCTGTGTTTCATTGGAGATAGGCATGGGACGCCTATACGATCTTGGTGGGTTGGTCCACTGGGATCGAGCCGACTGAACTGACTTGCGGGCATCATCATATGGAAGCCTTGGAGGCTTGGTTGGTATGATTGAATTTTCCCGGTTCCGATAGTACAGATATTGTCCTCAGACTTGAGGAACCATGACAGTCACGTGCATACGATGGTTGTATCTTGGATCTGGCGAGAGGTGGTCATTTTGTAAGATGATCATTATAAGCCTTGTCCAGTGCAGTCAGAATGTGTAGCAGGGATGGTGGGTTTCAAGAAGAGGATATGTCCCCTGTCAGTATGTGACAGAGGTATCTCCTATGCACTCGGAGACACGTTCATGCTGCTTAAACTTGTGACCACAGTGGTTGGTCGAATAGGAAATGGTTTCTTATATCGATGTAACGAGGCATACGTAGTCTTGAGTATTAAGCATAGATGCCTAGTCAAGGATGGAAAACGACGTCCAATTCCATAATTAGACTAAGGGCGGGATACGGTAGACGGAAGGACCGTACCCGTACGGGATCGGCGCCTAAATATTCATGCCAACATTCACTTAGTTTCTAGTGCCATGGACCGTTGCTATATGGCCACCCATGGTAACGGGCTCCTGTTGGACACGGGCCCAAGTCTAGCTAAGGGTGAACCTAAAGGGTCACACACAAATCACCAAGGAGGTGGAGAAATTGACCTGGAGTCAATTTTAGAGGAAAATGAGTAATTGGATTATTCAAGGGATTGTCCATTGGATGGACGGGCCGGTATTATATCGGGCCCTCGTTTTAATCGGTAAATAGGATTTATTGGTTAATGTAGAGATTTAAAGATTGGATCTTTTAATTGGATTAAAAGATTAATGGGAATTATTTAAGTGGACCTTGAACTAAATGGAATGTAATTTTGGGCTCGTTGTAATTGGATTACAATGAAACCCGGTCCATTAAATTTTGGCCCAAGAGGTGTATGAATTCCTTTTTAGAATGAGAAGAAGTTGGACTTCTTCCCAAACTAGTATGGCCGAAAATTACATCTCCTGGAGGTGTAAAAATCGGCTATACATGGCCTTGGTGAAGTTGAGTTGTCCCTTTTGGTAAGGGACAAATCAATTCCAATCAAGTCTCTCTCATTTGGTATGATTAAATCATACCTTATGAGATGGTAGGCTTGATTGATGAATTAGTGGGATTGATTAGAATGTATCTAGACATCCTTGGATGAACCTAGGCACATTCCAATAATCACATTAATTTTGTATATATATGAGTAGATACTATCATCAAAGGAAGAGAATTACATTTCATCTTTTTCTAGGAAAAAGAAGAGATATACACCTCACATTTTCCTCTCAATTTTCGGCGCCCTCTCTCTACTCTCATACTATCCCTTTGTTCTTCATTTGATCTTGGACCATCTTGAAAAATAAAGTTAGTTCAAGAAAAGACACTAATTCAATAGTGTTCTAGTTTCTTGAACCATGTCCTCTAGATCCATTTTTCTCTAGCAAGAAAAACGTGATCTTTTCCGGTGTGGTGTGGACTTCTATAGAGAGTTTATACTTTTGAACTTAGTGGACATATTTGGAGAGGAACAACTCTTGTAGTCGTGCAAGGAAAATCAACTACAAAGGTAATCTTTGGTTTTACATCATTGTAGTTATTTTCTACATCGATGCTCTATGTGACATATACGTTTTTATATTATCATATCCTACATCGAACGCCCGGTTGAGCACCCAAGGGTACACCCCTTGGGATTTGGTATTATTGTTTTAGTTTATGCACTATTTCGATTCTCACACTTACGTTCGCGCTCACAGGCGGATCCGCTTGTCCCCTTCAAGTGGTATTAGAGCCCGGTTCGGCGTAAGGAGCATAGATTTATGTGCTTGGCATGTACAACTTGCTTTTACGGTTTTACGATTCACACAGAAAAATGATTTGTGGGAGGTAACCTATACCATTCTCATCCAATGAGATCCCCAAGATATTTTGTCTCGCCTCTTCACATGATCCCAAGGACTCCAAGCGAATCATGTGACTTAGCGTTAGGCCCGACCCATCAACCAAATGAATATCTCAACTATCGCCCCACACAACTCGTGAGACAGGGAAATAGGAGCTATTCCATTCGTTCACAATAACAGTGCAGCTTTCTTCCATTCCAAACGTGCCACGACTCGTGAGACCATGAATGGGTGAAAGTAGCTTCCTCACTACATTGTTATGGATGGAAGGCCTAATCAAACTATTTGATTTAATTCCATTTTGGGCCTAATATTTACTTGGACCATCCAAGTGAGAGTTAATAATATATTAAGACCAAGACCTCATCATTATTAGTATTTTGCATGCTCAAATTTTATACATATAATGTAATACGATGCATTCCAAACACACCATACATCAAAGTATAAAAAACATAAGCACATGAAAAATAAGCCTAGCACACCCCTATTAGGACGATCACAAGCCCGTTCCTAAGTGATCCACTGAGCTCGTAGTTGATCTATGGTCAATCTAGGGTAGGTCTACACTATTACAATTTTTACATCCCATTATCATACTAATGGGCCTTGTAAATCCTTCTTTATTCTTCTTCGGCCTTCCGTCCTGGGCTCCGTCTAAAGGACCTCTTTTCGGCCTTCATCTCTATGGAAGCTTACATTTATTTTCAACAACTAAATAGATTCTCACATGATAATCTACACTCATTACAACTGAAATGAAACCCCAATCAGAAGTTGGGGGGAGTACATTTAAAGAGAGAAAGCAAGTCTTATTATTCCAAGGCTAAAAATGATAGAAGGAATAAAAAAACAAAGACGCACGTAGGCCTCACCCAACATAAAATAAACCATACATAGGTCAATGGGCTTTGTGATCATCCATATTGTTTATCCAATAAACAACAATTACACATTTATATCAAATATAAACATGCACACCAAATAAATACATCCCATGCATTTATTAATAGATATTCAATATCTAAAACCATAAACATAGTAAAATGCAGAAAATACCATTTTTAAAATGCCATTAAAAAGATGGATATCAACCCTACATCCAATGTACAATTTTTTTTTGTTTAGATACCATTTCCAAAATAAACTAAGGCGTGAAATAATTTTAGAAAAATCCAATTTAACTAAAATTAAAATATGACAAAATTAATCATTTCAGAAAATTAGTAGAAAATACAGAAAATCAAAATTTTCAAAAAAAATAGTGCAAAACGGCCCAGCCATTCAGGCCGGTAGACGGCTGGCCGCACGCGCGCGCGCACAGCACTGCGCACATAGTGTGCTGCGCACGCCCGCGCACGCGCAAACCACTGCCTGCGCGCGCCCTGCTGGCCAGTAACCGGCCGGCAGGTGCAGTGGGCAGACGGCTGCTGTGCCGTTTTTCAGAATTTATTTTTTTAAAAAAAAAATTCTTCTACAAAGCTGAAATATAAAAATTCATTTATTGAAAATCCAATTCACAAAAATTCATAGATATCCATAATTTTAACAACAAAATTAACACATATTCTCTACACATATTATCATGCTTTAAAGCCATAAATCATGTTTTTCATAAGCAATTTAAACACGTTCTTCATGCTTAGCACATAATAAAATATTAATCCTATAGCCACAACACTGAACCAGGCTCTGATACTACTGAAAGAATCGGGTACGACACAGAAAACGCAACGAAAGCGAAAAAACCGTAATTTAAGACATAACTTTAAACGGGTTCAAAGGGGTGTTCTCTTTGAAGTTCCCAAGCGTTCGGTGCATGTCAAAGCATAAATAAATAGAAGAAGAATGCTAGACATGTGGCTAAAGGAAGTAAACAAAAAGATACGTATAATGTAAATAGAAACCAACCTTTTGTTTACTACACGTAGAACCAGTACTAGCATTGTTCCCTTTTCGTTTCTCCTTCCGTTCGCTTGAGGATTCAACGTAGAAATCCTCTAAGTATTGTCCACACCACACTATGGAATAATACTCTAATCTATTGCTAGATAGAAATAGAGAAATGAAGAAGAAACACTTCCAAAACAACACTATAGTTTAGTGCCTTTTAGAATATTTTTAGTTCAATCCTTTCCAAAAAGTATGAACATAAAAAGAAGAAAATTTGCAGAGATTTTAGAGTATTTTTGGCTGAAAATTTCGTGCAAGTATGGTATGAGAGCATGAGAGATAATTGTTGTGTGTTGTATGTTTTTCAGTGTTTGCAATTCAAACACAAGCTACCTCCAAGGTAACCTCTACACACGCATGCACATTCTTTTCTCCATGAACCATCATGGCCTTCATATGTGGAGGAGTTGAAACTCCTCCTCAACTTGCTCCAACCTCTAGAGCTTGGACTTCAAGCCATGGACCAATTCTGATCGGTTTTGATTTAACCAAATTAAATCAAGACCAACCAAGATCCATAGGTTCCAAATTAATCCAATTAATTTTAAACCTTATTGAAATCCAATTAAATAAAAATAAGCTCAACACTAATTAATTGATCCAATCAATTAATTAAACCAAAATTGATAAATTAATCCAATTAATTTAAAGATTCTTAATCCAATTAATTAATTATTGGACCATCCATCAAATGAATTTCTCAATAAAAGATCCAATCATTTATTTTCTCCTTGAATTAATTTAATCCAATTAAATTAATTCGTTTCTTCTAGAATTAATTCCAAATTAATTCTACGAACCCCATAGAGATTTGTGTGTGACTCATTAGGTTCACCCTCAACTAGGCAATTGGTCAATTAAATCCAATTTAATTAATTATTTTCCAATTAACCATTAATCGGAAAAACGTCCGTCACCATGGGTGGCCGTCTAGCAACGGTCCATGGCACTAGAGACTAGGTGAATGTTGGCGTGAACATTTAGGCTCTCGAGTTCCATAAGAACACGGTCCTTCCATCATCCATCTCCCAGTCTAAGTCTAGGGCATAGAATTGGGCGTCGGTTCCCATCCTGGACTAGACAACTATGCTCTATAACTCGAGACGCACTTGCTCTATTGATCAACGTAGGAAACCATTTACTACTCGACCAATCGTTGTGGCCACAGACTCAAACATCTTAAACTGTCTCAGAGCGCATAGGAGACTCGACTGTCATATACTGATAGGTGACGGATCCTATCTTGGAATCCATCATCCTCAATACATATTCCGGCTGCACTGGATAAGGCTTATAATGAATGTATCCCAAATACGAATATCTCTTGCCAGATCCTAGATATTGTTAGAATAGGTGACCGTGAAGCCAATCACATTAGGCTTGTGTAACCTATTTCTGACGATATGGTGTTTAAATAAAGATTATGAATAGAAGTGATATTCATATGTGGCATTAATACTTCTTTTGTGTTCACTTACTGCTTTATATTATAAACTGTTCAATGCACAAACAAAGCCTACAGACCCAAAGGTTAATCCAAGAAACTAGACTGCGCATAGGATGGCAAGCCATGAAATCAATTTTTGTGGATCGGTCTGAAATACCCCAAGTCGAAGGACCTCAAGATAGGGTATCGAGAGTCCGTTTGGGACTTGCACTAAGCGATTGCAGTCGCATTTCATCGACAAGTGACGAGGGTCGTCCATGCAATGTTAGTGGGTTAGCCAACTCGGTGTCGGCTGACTGAGGTGACTCGTGGGAGTCATATGGAGAACCTCGAGTGGGTTGGTCGGTATGACTTGGATTCCCGGTTCCGACAGTGCGGATTTGGTCCTCGGACTTGAGGGACTATTGTGGTCACATACGCACCATGCATGTATCTTAGATTTGGCAAGAGGCTACCAAGTCGAGAGACTCGGTTGTCATAAGCCCTATCTAGTGCAGTCAAGGTGTGTAATGTGAACAGTAGGTCCTAATAGAGGACCTGTCTCCTGTCAAAAGGATTGACAGTGATGTCTCACTTACACTCTGAGACTCGTCTTCCAGTAAATCTATGGCCATAGTGACTGAACAGTGGGATGAGATCCCTATGACGTTTGGTGTGGACGAGCCAAGGCTTTAGTCAATAATGGGTGTCGACATCTAAGGTTCACACCCTAGACTATAGTTGTGAGATGGTAGACGGAAGGACAAGCGTACTAAAGAACCTAAACGTTCACGTCATAATATTCACCTAGTCTCTAGTGTCATGTATAGTTGCTAGACGGCCACCCATGGTGACGGAGGAATTCCCATCATAGGATGATTGAAAATTCGGCCAAGTCGAGCTGAGGGTGAACCTAAAGAGGCACACACAATCCACCGGTAACGGAGGAATTAATTTGGAATTAATTCAGGGAGATAGAACGATTTAATTAGATTAAATCGGTTCCCTTTTCTTGGATTATTAATTCTTTTAATTAGATTAAATGGAATTAACTAATAAATAGAATTTATTAGAATTAAGAAAATGGGCTCAAAATAATTATTTTATTATTAAAAGCCCAATGGATTATTTTAAATTAGATTTAAATATTCCACAAAATCCATCAAGTGATGGACGGACGAGATTGAATGGAAAGATGAAGAGCCAAGATTAGAGTTTAACTTAGTCTTTAGCCTAAGTTGACTAGGATTGACTAGGTCAAAATCCTAATCAACCTATGCCTCTTAATGAGAGTTTGAATAGGAATAGGAGAATTCCTTTCCTATAAATTCTAATACACACACACACACACAAGGTGATCATCTCATGCACATACAAACACACACACACACACACGCACGCACGACACCTCTATCTCTATCTCTCTCTCTCTCTCTCTCTCTCTCTCTCTCGTCCCCTTCCTCTCTTCACTCCAAGATTAGTCTGGTTCCTTGTCTTTAATACAAGTGAACTCTAGGCAAATCGATCACGTTAACTCATAATGCTAGATCGATTTGTCCTCCCATATTCTTCTTGATTTCTTGCTAGAATGGGGATCAAGATCCGGTGGATTGCGTGGACGATTTAGAGGATTCCTAACTTGGAATCTTGCTGGCAAAACGTAGAACAACGCGTGTAGCGGAACGAAGAAAACTACAACAGGTATGTCACGTTCCTTACGTGTTTCTTTCGTTGCAACCCTATGGCCACCATGAACAATTGCATGTTTTATATTTCTTATTCATGAGATACACCAAACCCCCGGGAGGTTTAAGGGAACACCCCTTGAACGTGTATTTTAATTACGTTTAAAGCATGTTTAAATTTTTATGTTTTTAATTGTCGCGCTTCCGCATTTGCGCTCCCTCCCAGGACGATCCACGCTCGCTTTCAGATATAGTCATCATATGCATGTGACTGCCATGATTCCTCAAGTCCGAGGACTAATCTAGTAATATCAGAGTCAGGAATGTCAGTCATACCGACCAAGCCTCCAAGGCTTTCATATGATGATTCCCCCGAGTCAGTTCAGTTAGTTAACACCCTTGTCAACTAACCCATTAATATTGCGTAGACGTCCAACGTCTGTCACCGAGAAATACAACACTCATCCAATGAATGCAATCATTAGTACAAGTCTCTACAGGACCCTCGATGCCCTGTCTCGAGGTCCTCGAGTTGGAACATTTCAAACCAACCCTCAAAAGTTGGTTTCATAGTTGTCATCTAATACGCAGCCCAACGACATGGGTTATCCAATTGGTCTGTGGGCATTTGTTGTGACGTTAAAACACCGTTTAACGTAATCAGTAAGCACAACAAACACATAGTGCCACAAATGAATACTTACTATATTCATCAAGTCAATATTACTCTAATAAAGATTGCTAAATAGTACTCAAATCGCCGATCCAATTGGCTTTTTGGTCAACTATTCTAATAGATGGCTTTAGTAGGGCAACTTGGACATTTCTCCTTAAACGCAAAACACAAGTGATCCATACCGTAACCACTTTCTTCAAACAAATTGACACACAATTCAGTGCAAAAATAAAGAAAATCATGATGGACAATGGGACTAAATTTGTGAATACATCATGAAATGCTCTATTCTCTTCCTTAGGCATTATACATCAAAAAACTTGCTCCCATACACCTCAGCAAAACGGTGTGGTGGAGAGGAAATATAACATATTCTTGAGGTGGCTAGAGCCCTAGTTTTTCAATCTTCTACACCTATAAAATTCAGGAGGGAAGCTATTCCTGCAGCCACTTATGTAATCAATCGTTTACCTTCATCCATCCTAAATTGGAAGTCTCCTTTCGAGCTTCTTTATGGTAAAACTTCTTCCTACCTTCATCTTAGCTTCTTTGGTTGCTTATGATTTGCAGCAAAAGTGCAGGAACATAAACAAAAATTTGACAAACGAGTTCGCAACTCCGTCACACTCTTTGCCTACTCCGATGCTAACTGGGCATCTTGCCTTGATTCCCCAAGGTCTACCTCCAGTTTTTGCATCTTTCTTGGCTCTTCTCGCGTCTCTTGGAAGACTAAGAAGCAGCCTATGGTCTCCTGGTCATCTGCCGAGGCGGATTACCGCAGTATGGCATCTATGGTTTGCGAATTACTTCAGGCTACCCCAGCTTTCCATTCCTTTCTTCGGTGATAATAGAGCAGCCCTCCACATCACTGTCAATCCCGTTTTTCACGAACGCACCAAGCATCTTTACATCAATTATCACTTGGTGCGGGATCAATACAAGCTCGGTTTCATCCAGCCCTCTCACATTCGTGGTACTGCCCAGCCTGCTGATGTTTTCACGAAGTCTCTTTGTTTGTGACTTTATTCGTTTCTTGTCCAAGTTGGGCTTGGTTCCCCAAGCTCCACCTTGGGGGCTGTAGAAGTGTGGTGATGGTGATGATGATGATGATGTCGAAAATGCAGCAGCAAGTCATCAAGTACTTCTGCTCTTATTTAAGTTGTACAGCAAAGTCGTATATTTTGTATTTTATATTTTTTTCTTAGTCAGAAACGTTTCTTCAGTTTTTAGTTATACACATTGGATGCCAACTGTATTAGTCAGTTAGGATAGTTACAACCACTTTACTCTTCCAGCTCCTTGTATATAAGCCACAGTGAGATCATCTTCTTCAATCATCAGAAAATGAGATCTTTTGCTCGAAATATTTCAGCTATTGAATTTACTTGCTTTCAGTTCTTTCAATTTTCACATAAAGTTATATGAAATTATCAAAAAGATGATGTGGAGGTTGAGAAAGAGAGAAAAGTAGAACTAAGAAGAGAGAGAAAAATGAAATTGAATAAATAATTAGCATTTTGATAGGGAAACAAAAAGATAAAATTTAAGATTTTTAATTCCACTATAATTATCTTTGACCTAATTGTCCATTATGTCATTAAATGTTTTTTTTTTTTATTTCTTCATTAACCTTAAGAATGAGGCTGATTTTGATTTTTTTTCTGCTATCTACATTCGTATATTTATGAAATTGTGAACACAAATGTCATAATAATTATATTTAAAAATTTATTATTTCAAAATTAATTCTCTTATAATCAATTATTTCATAACGAGTTTTACAGCTCACCGGCCAAAACTGAGCCTTAACAAAATATTATTTTATTTCAAGATATCGCTTTAAAAAAGCTTAGTTTTATATCGAAGATAAATGAATATATAGTAAACAACAATTTATCAAAATGAAGAAACATATAAATAAAGATGCCCCAAATGTTTTGTTTCCTTTTCTTTATAATTATAAAAAAGGAAAACAACCGTAGTGACAATCTAACCATCCCTCACTGTATTATACTAGTAATTTTGGCACAACCTATGTATGTGTAATTTTTATAAATATTATTTAAAATAAAATATTAATATTTACTATTTAATAAAATATATATAAAGTAATAAGTTAATATTAAATTTATAAAAAAATATGGCAAAAATGATGAAAAAAACAAAAATAAAAAGAAATAATGGGAGAGGTGGAATTTAGATGAAAAATAATAGGGGAGTGCGAAGTTAGATGAAAAAAGATAAATGTAAAACACACGTCAAAAATGGGAGAGACACAAAAGAAGAGTTCTTCCTTTATATATAATATAGATAGTCCATATCCGATCTCTCTGAGGACAACTCCAAATATATCATATACTTGAACTACCAAAGCAAGTATTCATCCCATCAGCATAGTGCCTGCACAAAGAAGTCAAAGAGCGCAAGACTGATGATGTCTATGACAAATGGATAAAAGAAATGTAAGTCTAGGGTATGTAAATTACGACGAATTCTCCTGAAATTTGTCATAATTGTGAATATCTTCCTATTTATTTGAAAAATTATCAATGCCCCAATAATGTTAATTAAATTATGTAATCCTTAAATGGAGAACTGAAATTATCACCTTTGTCCTTACTGTATCTTTTTTTTTAAAAAAAAATATATAAAAAATCAGACGAGGTAGGTAGAAATTTTTTAAAAGTTTATAAAATGATTTTCCACTTGGTCGATAAAAAAATTAAAAAATAGTTAGAATTATAATTAATAACCCACAATACATTTTGATTAACTCACCACAAAAAAAAAATGAATAAAAGTCTGATCAACGATTTGTGCTAGTTATCGGACAACCATTAAACTTAAGAAATATTGATAATTTTTAAAATAATAAAAAAATATTTATAATTATATTAAATTTTAGAATAATTTACACTTAAATCTATTCCTTTGAAGTAAATTTGAAATCACTCTACCACCGCGCCGATCGTGATAAAAATGTCCAAACGAGTGTTGGTTGGCGACATTCAAACTCTATTATTATAAGGAAAAGTATGGCATACTTTCTTGGCACACAAGATGCAACCGACAGTGCCATCTCCATGCACATGCACCCATTCGTCCATCTACCTGTCACACAATGCCCATTTATTAATATAATATATCATTTTGGCCCCTCGAGTATGGGTTTATTGTAAATCAGCCCATCTTATTTTTAAGCAATTTGAAGTTTTTGGCTTTTTGCCTATGTAATTAAGTATATGTTTGACTCTATGCTTGAGCAAGTCCCAAATTTGTATTTCAAGTGCGAACGTAATTTTTTGTGTCGTTTGACCCATTTTTTGATGATCACTTTTTGAATTAAATTTCATCAAAATTATGATTTTTTTGATAAAAAGCTATAATTCATAGCTTTTAATCCCACTACAATTATATTTCATTATTGTGCCCATCAAATAATCTTTTAATTTTTTTCATTAACTTCAAGAATGATGTTAATTTTGAAACATAACTGCAATCTTCATCTGTATAATCGATCGTGATTGTAAGTCCAAACGTTATAATTACTTTTTCTAAAATCAATTAATGACTAATTTGGATGTCAAAATATTTATTAACGAACGTACCCTTGATATTTTAACCCTATCAGTAATTTCGTATTCATGCATATTTAATATGATCATCTTATTTTATCAATTTCGATAAGTCATTTATTTATTTCAAGATTTTTATTTAATTAAACAAAAAAGTATAATAAATTTTCAAATTATGCATCCATATCAAGTGTGTTTTGATGGTTAACGTAAATTTATTTTCTAGTTCTATTATGATAAACTAAGATAATGCTTTATATGTTTTTTCTTTTTGACAAACATAAATATCACCTTTTTTTAATTTAATTCCCAACAAGGCCAACACTGATCTTCTTTTTTATATATATACTAACAGTCATGGGACGATGTCTCTGCGTGCATATAAAATAATATTATACTCTTTAAAAGTATTATAAATAAAAAAATAAAATATATCTATACTAATATAAAAAGAAAAGGCCTAATTTCTCACTCACAAATGATGACACCGTGACACCAATTTTTTGGTTATGACGATAGTACCCCTAAGTTAGTTTTCTTTCCTTTTCTTTCTTTATTTTTTTTACATGTAATGTATTAATTTATATATATTATATATTAATAATAATTACTTTAAAACATGCAATATTATTTTATATGCACGCAGGGACGACGGCCACGACGGCTAGTATATATATAATATAAACCAATACATTACATTAAAAAAAAGAAAGAAAAGAAAAGAAAAGCAAAAAGAAAAAAACTAATTTAGGATACTATCGACATAATCAAAAAATTGGTGTTCCAATATTATAAACTATTATTTATGAGTAAAAAATATCTTTTTTTTATGTATTAATATAAATATATAGTACTCTCAATAGTTATCGACGGTAGCCGAATGCTAGTTTCTATTAATGTACTTGACGTGAAGCAATATGCAACTAAATGTACTACTATTCATGATGTTAGGTGTTTGTCTATATAGGACCTACAATGTTCTATCATTTTCGTGCTACTTTTTTCGTCCTCAGATCGAATTTTACATTGATTTTTTTATTAAATTATGTTATTTTTTATCAAATATATTTTTTGCATATAATTTTTTTTAATAAATAGATGATATAACCTTAGTTTACATGTAACATGCGTATATTAAATGAAAAAAGATATGCAGATTAGAACAAAAATTTTGATTCAATCGATTTTATATAGTTAATTAAAATGAGTATGGGAAAGTGCCAAAACTCAAATATAAAATTCGGATATTCCAGATATTTGGCATATATAGGATAATGTCAACACTGAATTTAGTCAAACAAAATTGTAAAAATATCCCATTAAAAGTTCAATACAAAATTGTGGAGGTATATAATTTTGATATGTCATGATACAATCTTTAGTGACATAAATTGTGTAGTAAATTAGTCACTATAGATAATTAGTGTTACGTTTATAATGATAACTTACTCACAACAAAAATATATTGACAATTCAAATAATTATTATTTTTAGATTGTCACTATACATGAGTATTATTGTTTTTAATGATAATTTTATGAACAACTTTTTATCATTACTTCTTGCGAACAATAATTTTCACAAACTAATAACTAGTAGAATAAAGGTTTTGTCATTAAATATATATAATTCGTGATATTATTATAATTATCAGTTATCTTCTTCTTTTTTTGTAGTGTTTATTAGTAGTTTTAAATTCTTCCCGAAGCCCAGGAGACAAAATATAAATAAATAAATCTTACGCACTATGCAATTTTAGATACATCAAGCAAATATGTATTTTATTTTTGTTTTAAAAAAGCTCATATACGTAGTAAATAATAATCTAAAATAAAAGGTTTTGTCACTAAATAATAATCTAGAATAATTTTCACAAACTAATAGCTACTAAAATAAAGGTTTTGTCACTAGATATATATATATATATATATATATATATTTCATAATATTATTAAAATTATCAGAAATCTTCTATGTTTTTTATAGTGTTTATTAGTAGTGTTAAATTCTTCCCGAAGCCTAGGAGACAAAATATAAATAAATAAATCTTACGCACCATGCAATTTTCAGATATCAAGCAAATATGTATTTTCATTTTTATTTTAAAAAAGCTCATAATTAAATAATAATAATCTAAAACAATTAGATAAATTCATTCTTTCATATATCGATATGTAAAAATAGTTACACCCCTATTAAATGTGGAAAATTAATTAGTTGAAATAATATACAATTTTTTTTTTTGAATTGATGCCTTTAATGGCTGTTTTTTTTTGTTAGGAGAAGCATAGGGACCAAATGGCACTAGGACTAAATCCTTAGGGGGCAAATTTAATACATAATGGGGGCAAAAACATAAATTATAACCAAAATATCTTATATCCATAATTGCAAAATTGTCAAAAGTCAAAGGGAAAATCTTCTAATTTTGTGGTGAAAAAGAATTATTGAAAAAATTGTAATTTTAATCGTAGTGAAAGTTGAGAGTCTTTGAAAATGAAGTGAAAAGCACAAAAAACCTACACTTCGGGTATGTTTGAGGGAAAAAAACTTCAATACTTGGACTTTTATTAGCACGCTGTAAAAGTTGATTGAGAGAAACTTGTAACTTTTACTTAAATTAGTTTAATTAAAGTGGTTCAAAAGTATAAGTTGTTAATAAAAGATACTCTTTTTTTAATTATTATGTGATTATAATATTTTTTTTAAAAAAAACTGATGTAGTGCTTAATTTTAATTAGGGTAAATTACATTCACCTCCCCTAAATTACAAATACCCTTTCGTTATTTGAAAAATTACAAATACCCTCCTGATAACCAAAGACCTGAAATTGATTATTTTGTCCTTGATTTTTTAATTAAAATTGTAGAAAAATTAATCGAGATAAATTGCATTATTGCTCCTTTATGTACAAAACTTAAGAAATCTCTCTATGTGCATTGTAGTCCAAAAAAATTCTAAGAATTAAATAAAAAATAATTAGTATATAAGGTATTTTGGTCAGTTCATCCATAAGAATGGACGGAAATGCGTTATTTGTTAGACGGGTACAAACCTCAAAGGGGTATTTGTAATTTTTCAAACAATGAGGGAGTATTTATAATTATAACAAATTTCAAAAAAAGTAAATATAATTTACCCTTTTAATCATTATAAATATCTTTGAGTGGATGTTTCCAAAAACTTAATTTAAGCCCTTATTCATAGTGTTTGGTTTTATTTTTAGTTTGCTTTGTTTTGATTTGTGGAGATAGAGAGAGAAAAATAGAGATAAATAAGTGTGTGTTAGAGATATAGTGTATGTTTGGATTTGTTTTTGGAGTTAATTTTAAATAGTGTAAAAATATATTGTATGTATTATGTTATATATTGGGAGACAAAAAACACTGTTCATTGTCAAATCATGTCTATTTTATATATTTTTATATATGTATATAGTAATATTTATTTTTTTTTATATGTATTGTGTTGTATATTAGGAGACAAAAAATACTATTCTTTGTCAAATCATGTTTCTTTTATATATTTTTATAAATATATATATAATAATAATTGTTTATTTGTAGGTGGATGTATGTATATATGGGAGAACGTGCCAAAATACCCAGTAAAAATATTTTGAATAATATTATGTTTGGTTTTGTTTTCTCAGTGTCTCCAAAATATTGGGGAAATGAAACCAAACAAAGGGATTAGTTTTTGTATCTTGATTTGAGCACTGAGAGATGACTTACTCTCACACGCAACTCTCCCTTTCTGTGTGTAAATCACATTTCAACAAACAAGTATTTTTTTTTTTTTTTTTTTTTGAAATTTCAACAAACAAATAATTGAACAGTTATTTGTTACAGAACTTTTGAATTATTTGTCTATTTAGTTCTTTTATTAATTGCCAATGAAGCCTAACTTAATTGGCGAAGTTGAGGTCTTATAATGTTAAAGGTCATGAATTCGAACCCGTATGGGTTGATGTTTCTACTGTATAGTAGATTTATTTGGTATACTGTAATAGTAAGATGTTGTTTAGGTTTAATTTATATAATATTGTTAATCAGAATTTGATTATTGTAATTGTCGTTAGATAGTGATATTTCGACAGGACTCATTGTAATTGATTTATTTCAATTAATAATAGTTCATCGCTTTCATGTCAAAAGAATTCTTTTATTAATTGATTTGATGTTTTTACTAATTTATACTCGCACTTAAACTTCTAAATTTTAATCTAGGCCGTGATAAGAGTAAATTGTAGTGAAAGTTATAAGTTAAATAATAGTGAAAATTAAAGTATTTGAAAATAAAGTCAAAATTGAAAAAAAAATGAAGTTGAAATATTTGGAAAAAACAATTTAATTATTACAATTTTACCTATAAATTACAAAATTGATAGGACATGTTTCTAACTTTTGATTTAAATTCATTTAATTCAAAAAATTAAAAAATAAAATGTAAAACATAAATACTATTTTTAACTTATTTTCAAGAGATAAATCGATAAATGCCAGTAAATCCTTGCACAACACCCTTGATAATTTATACTATTATATAAAATAAATGAATTTTTTATTCACAAATGGTGGTTAATGATACCACCGCACCACTTTTTTGTAATATAAAAAATAACCCTCAATTGATAAGATAACTATTTTATTCAACTTTTCAAATTTTATATTAATAGATAAAATAGTTTTTTCTTTCTTTAATTTTTTTAATACGTTGTATTAATTTAAATATTTTATTTTTATTTATAATATATATTAAAATATAAAAATTTATTTATTATATGCAGCAGGAACAACGTGCCACGAGTTAATTCTTATTTAAAAAACACATATAATTGAACATTGGCCATGAAATGATCTGTCTAGGGCATACTAGTCTGATTCAGATGTGGGGCTTTTGCTATCATTATTTATATGTGTATATATATGTATTGGTGTATGTAAATGTGTTGTGTGTCAGGGTGTGTAGTAGAACCAACTCTCCATGTCTGCATCAATCATGGAGTGGGGGGTTTTCTTTGCTTCCTCTGCCATCAATTATATACTCTGTTTCCTCTTTTATTAGTCTCACACAAACACCATTTGATGACCCCTCCCATGTTCAGATACTCTGAACTTTGACACTTCTCTTTCTCTTTCTCTTTCTCTCTCTCTCTCTCTCTCTCTCTCTCTCTCTCTCTCTCTTATCCATCTTGCAAGCAGTAATAATTTCCATAAAAAAGTTTGCCTTTTAACCCATCTGGATTTCCGCTGAGCATTAAATGACTGCATTGTACTTTTTCTTTGGTTTTGTTCAGCTGTACCTATCAGTCGTTTGTAAACAATTTTAAATTAGTTTTTCGAATCTGGGGTCTGGAGAATTGTGTTTCGATGAGTGTTGGAAATTCCTGGTAGATGGTACGAACCCAGAAGGCCCCTTCATTTGAAATTGAAAGTCCTCCCTCATCTGGATTTTTGGGGTTATTAAGGTTTTCTCTCCAGTGTTGACCGTTTGTCTCCGAGCTTGAATCTTTATATTTCATTCTTGTTCGTTTTGTACTATTTTATTCCTTTTAGGATTTCTGGCGATGCCCTTTTTGTAACAAAGCATAATAAGTTTCTCAGTCTCTGTTTTTGTTCAATCAAGAAGCACATTCGATTTGGCCTCCTGATCTGTTTGTTACAATTTTTGTCTTTTTTTGAATGTTGTGATGTATTCATTTCCACCTGAGGCGCAAGACTTTGTATTCATTGTAAAAGAATCTTGAAATTTTGCATCTGGGATTTTTCTCAAAGTGGTAGAAAAGGAAAAACTTGTGAAAAATGGCAACTTTGGTCCCTGGAGTTCTGCTGAAGTTACTGCAGCATATGAATACAGACGTGAAGGTCGCAGGGGAACACCGGTCTTCCCTGCTGCAAGTGGTGAGCATTGTACCTGCACTAGCAGGGGGTGAGCTCTTCCCAAACCAAGGGTTTTACCTGAAGGTATCTGATTCTTCTCATGCTACTTATGTTTCTCTGCCTGATGAGCATGATGATCTAATTCTAAGTGATAAGATACAATTGGGTCAGTTTATACATGTGGAGAGGCTAGAGGCTGCCTCCCCTGTGCCTATTCTGAGAGGGGTTAGGCCGGTCCCTGGCCGTCACCCTTGTGTGGGTACCCCTGAGGATATAGTTGCTACTCATTCTTTAGGATTCCTCAATAACAATGGTAATTTATCTTCGGGTTCGAAATCAATAGACAAAATTAAATCAGCGCCAAAGTTATCGAGCAATACAACGGTGAAGGATGTTAAATCTTCGCCTTCAAGATTGAATGGTAGTTCTAAAGAAGATAAAGTAGATAAGAAGGCTCCTGGATTGACTCGATCCAAGTCTCAGCTGTCGAAGCTAGGAGCTTTATCTTTGGATGTGAAGAAGGAATCTGTGGTAAAATTGAAGTCCTCAGGCTCAAGGTCTATACCCTCTTCTCCGACTAGTTGTTATTCATTGCCGACTTCTTTTGAGAAGTTTGCAAATGGTGTTAAGCAGCAGTCGAAGATCAAGGGGCTGGAGAGGCTGGAAAAGGCAACTACTCATGTGGGGTCAAGAGAAAAGCCAAGCCCTCTTCGCGGGGCAAGCCCAAATGGAAAGAAGGTGGCCAGTAGCAATTTGATGAAGAATATTGTCCAAGGACTTGAATTGGGGCCTAAAGCCTTGAGAAAGAGCTGGGAAGGGAATATGGATGCCAAGAGTAGGGAAAGCCCCAGATTGAAGGTCACCAAGCTGGCTGTAAAGTCAGAAGGACGAAGTAATTCCGTAAGTTTTTTTATTGCAAAGTATTTTCTTTATGATGTCTGGACATCTATGTCTTTTGCAGCTTAAAGATAGGATGAAGAATAAAAGGGAGGCATCTTAAAATTAATGCCACAGCTCTTGATCAGATTTTTCTGGAGAAAATTTCTTCGGATAAAGAAATTGAAGCATTAAAGGGTTAAATGATTTTGCAGGCTCGGGCAGTCTGAAGTTCTTGGTCCTTCTTATTAATAATTTATAAGCTGCTTCTGGCTACCTCCTCATTTTTCTGTTCCTCTGCAATTTTTATATTACATGTGAACTGATGAATGGCCTTTCAAAGAATGTTCTTCATTTCCACATTATTCTTTCTATTTTGTAGACACCAAGGAAATCAATAAGCGAAAGTTTGCCATCTAAAGAAGAAAATAAGATTACATCTTCAAAATATACCAGAGAGGAAAGTAAGGTAAATGAATCTGTGAAAAAAGCTTCTATTAATGGAGATTCACCCGATATCGTTAAGTCAGCTGCACGAACAACTTTGGTTGGAAAAAAGTCATCTAGTGAGGTTGCCGGTAATGGGTTCCCTGGAAATTTGGTCAAGGTTTCCTTTAGTAATCGACGACTAACAGACGCAGGTGTTTCATGGGCCTCATTGCCATCTTCTCTTGCAAAACTTGGGAAGGTATGGTTTCTGTCCCTTCAATATCATTTTGTCACCCCCTGGATGTAAACCTTGAGACCTCAGAAGTTGGTTTCGCAGAGCAGTTTCTTTGCATGTCTTGAAGTTGTATTCCTGGTGATATATACATGTAAGAAAGACCTCCAAATAATGTAGTAGGAATAATTGTGAAATGCTCTGGATCTGTTGTGTTCCATTGAACAGAAGTTTCATGTCATAAAGGTGGCTATCATTAAAATTAATTGTTTCTTATATGGCATTTATCAGTAAATGCTGGTGTTCAAGATATTCAATCTACCACCATGATACACTGGCATGTCTTGAGAATTCATCAACTCTCTTTTGGTTTAAGATTCTTTTCTTTTAGCCCATGAGAAAATGTTGTGCTAAGTGCATCCTTGTTGGCTCATAGTTTGTTGTTGAATGAACTACTTCTGTGAGGTTCTCAGAGCATACATTTGCCTGATTTCTTACTGTGGAAACTCATTGACCTGAAAAACCAGGAAGTCTTGAAGCACAGAGATGCTGCACAGACCGCTGCCATAGAAGCAATGCAAGAAGCTTCTATTGCAGAAACTCTACTTCGATGTTTAAGGTACTTCTTATATATCAATTCTTAAACATGATCAATTTCCATCGAATGAAGCTATAGAGTGATCCAAGTACAACTATTGGTTTCCAGTTTATGATGCAGAATCATCTTTGCAATTGAATTAATGCTTTTCTTAAAGTATGAAATTTGGATTTGTACTGGGTGCTATGCTTGCATGGGCAGTCCTGGAGTTTGATGTTTACTAATTCAGATCAAATCTATGTGCTCTCACTTAACACTAGCTCTGTAGTTGCAATCAGGTCTATGTTAACCTAGAAAAAACTGTTCTCCAGATTCATGTTTCCATCATTGTTAGGCAACACTATCTCGTACTGCAATTTGAGTATACCAACTGAGAGAAAATTATTGTCATGAATTCTATGGCTCCAGAACATAACCGTTTGCCAAATATTGCATATAAATAGTTTGAGAGGTGTTGAAGTGGCCTTGTAGTCCTTGTCAAAAGACCTCAGACCTGAATTTGTGGAATAGTAATGGTGCACAAAGGTCCAGTAGAAAAGACTGCATCATTCCACCATTGTCTTGGTCGCTCGCAATAGAAAGAGAGTTAAGATGCCCAATGAGCTTTAGTTTATTTAAAATTTATGCATCACAATTCTTTTCACCTAGAAAATATGCATCGTGGATAATATATTCGAACATTTTCAATGAAAAGTACTTTCTCATGGTATGGATTAAGACCTTCTAGCCACAGTTATGTTCTTCCTGGGCTAAAGGGTCACTAATGAGAAGTCAGGAGAGTTTTCTGCAAATCTTTTGATGCACATGATTGTAGAGCATTAATGAAAGAAGACATTGCATCATTTTTTCTGGTAGATCTCCATCTTGGGAAACCAACGAACAAGGATATACAGTCATGGGGTTCCACTTACTAGGTCAGAGTTTTAGGGCATGTAGGAGAAAGGATTGTTTCCAATCATAAAGACTGTAATCAGTAACTAATTAACAGGTTATTATGCTGGTGAATGTATTCCGTAACTTGTTACATGTTATGGTGGTTGCTACTTTTGTTTGCGAGGTTCATCAGGGATGAGATGATCGTGATATAACCATGCTGTGACATGAACATAGTCGGTTCTCATTTCAGCAGTGGGAACAGTATGCATTACCAGAAAACTGATTTTGAGTTTGTCAAATTTCTTAGATTTATGGATGACTGACCAAAAATAGGTCCGAGATGTTGAACTATTTTGTAACACTATTAAGTCTTGTGCAACCCAAGTACATGAGTGCAATCAGTATGGAACCATTGCATAGCTGCATGCTTCTTGCATGAGTGCAATCAGTGTGGAACCATTGCATAGCTACATGTTTCTTACCTGAAGCTGCGTAATCTTGGATAAGCTACAGTTTATCGTTGTCTTGCATTAAGCAACACCTCATTTACATGCAGTCTTCTTATCATGGTTATTGTTTCTGGGAATAACTTTAGTGTAGATGCCTCAGCTTCTATGGATCACCCGAGAAGATATATATAATGGAATCTCTAGGCATAGCTTAAATAAATGGAAAGACGCAAAATTCTAACTAAGATATAGTGATTGCATTCCTTAAATTATGCATCTAGCTGCCCACTTCCACATGGAAGATGCTTCTGTTGCTCTCAAGAAACTCTCTGAATTAGTACGTTGCCTCAGGGATAATAAGGCGCTTTTCTATTGCTTTGATGAAGCATGCACGATGATGTTTCTAGTTTCATCTTCTCTTAACCCCAAGTTGTTTAATCTCACCCTTATGCCAAATGGTCTATCATGTAATCGATATACCTGGTTGATAATATTTTTGTTGAACTTCTATTGTTCTTGCATTTCTGAAAGCATTTTTCTTCTGTGCTATGGATATAAGGGTAATATCCTCATTCCTGGTTGGAGGAATCAATTAGTCCATCTAACGTCATGTCAGATTTTGATGTTTTTGGAAATTAGCAGCCTTTTAGCAGTTACAATGTCGTGACCTGCGATTGTATTTGCACTTATGTCTTAAATGGCATACCACAGCCTCATCTGAGGCAAAAGGCACAGAAGCCTCCACCTTCGGGGGGTTTTGCCTGTTAAATCATGGGAAATAGGTTATTCCTTTTGATTCTTCAAGATCAAGAGAATCAAGAAGTAGTACTATGCTGTTCTGATTTATAAAGATCATGTACTTTTGATTCTTAAGAATAAAACGGATAACAAATATGTATTGGTTGATCTTTTTGATCCTTAGGAATTAAAAGTAGACGATTTTCAGGAATCAGAAGTACATTTACTAGTTGATCCATTAACCTACTTCTTGGGATTGTGCAGGCATTTTTATAGTGAAAGATAAGAGGGTTTTCTGCTTTTTGCCCAAGATGAGGCAGTGGTGTGCGTACAGGGTATAAGTGTACGCGATGTACATATTTTTAAGGATAGTTTTATCTTCCTGGGTGTTCAATGATGCAGACTTGAAATGAATTGTGTCAAGTCTTGTGGTTTGCAGTTTGGACTTTGGACTATAGTCATAATCTATAGCTAATACTTCAGTACTACTAATTGTTTACATTATAACTAATCCTTTATCTGCCAGGCGGCAGAAGCAGCAATAGTTTGAATTTGCCATCATTCTGCATTTTGCAAAATAAACATTCAGAAAACTAATCAGATGTGAGCTGTATTTGGAATATTTGAAACTGTTTTAGTGCTATCGACTGAATGGTTTTTCAACTTTATCATTGCTAGGAGAAATTTGTCAAGGCTCTGAGTGCGTGTTCCCTCACTCTTTTCTTCTCATAGATCATGTTAGATGGCTGAAAATTGTGATTGATTTAGCAATAGTTTCTGACTCGATTCGAAGGGATTTATTTCTCTGTTGACAACATGAGGTCTTAGATCTCTGCATTTGAATCCTAGGGCTTGCCCATTTGATGTTCTCTGACGACTTACATTTTACTTGCAGTACATACTCTGAGTTGAGTTCATCTGCGAAAGAAGACAACCCGCAGCCTGCTGTAGAGCAGTTCTTGTCTCTGCATGCCAGCTTGAATAAAGCTCATCTCATTGCAGATTCCTTATCAAAAACTCTTTCTGTTGATTCTTCAGATAATGAAGAAACTCCATCAGAAGAAGCGCTGAAGGTCACATCTGATGGACGTAAACAAGCGTCTGCTTGGGTGAACGCTGCATTAGCTACCAATTTATCATCGTTTACAGTCTATAGCAAACCTGGCAACCAGAGCCCGGTTCCAGCCTCAAATCCTGCTTCAGGCCCAAAGATGACCACCAGTAACCAACCCGTTTTAGTCCTTGACAACTCTGCTAAGAACACAGCTCCAAAAACACTAACAAAACCCCGCCAGACAGCAAATTCCAAGACCACTTCAGTTGGGACTGTTCGCAGGCCGAGTGATGGGCTGGCTGCTGGTCATAGCACAAGAACTTTGCCTCCAATAGAGTGGGCTAAAGGAGACAGCCTTGACGAGGCTGTAGAGCTCTCCGAAAGGCTGCGTTTGGAGTCCCAAGATTGGTTCTTAGGATTCGTGGAGAGATTCTTGGACACTGATGTCGATACCTCCGCTTTGTCAGATAATGGCCAAATAGCTGGGATGTTAAGTCAACTCAAGAGTGTGAATGACTGGTTGGATCAAATTGGATCTAACAAGGATGACGAAACACCACACATCTCCACAGAGACGATCGACCGCATAAGAAAGAAGATTTACGAGTACCTTCTCACTCATGTAGAATCTGCAGCAGCAGCACTTGGTGGTAGCACACAGTCGTCTCCGACTCCGACGACAGAGTCCAAAGCAAGAAGGTGATGTTAAAGTAAGGAAACACATTGCATGCACTGTGCAAAATATTTGTCCTTCTGTACTGCCAAGCAGTTAGAAGGAGCTCATACATGTTATATTTTGATGTATATAGTTTTAATGCAATGAGGTATAGGTTGGGTAGGCAATATTGATGTGGAGTTGGCATTTGATGTGAAGTTCAAGATTTGTTTTTCTCTCTCTTTTTACTATTTTTAATCAACTTTGGAGCATTTTTTGTCAAATGCTATAGATTGGAATTGGTTTGTGGAAGAGGGAGGTGGATCTTAAATTTACCAGACTCTATATTGATGACCATTATAAGATAAGGAAGTTCTATATTGTTCGTGTGAGAAATCATTGCTTTTTTAAGGATAAATTACAACATCCACCTTGTGATTTGGATATGTACGAATACTTTATCGTTGTTTAAGAAATTATCAATATCTCCTAATGTTTAATAAAATTATGTAGTTTTTGAATGGAAGTTTGAAATTGATAATTTTGTCTTTGTTGTATTTTTTTTTTTAAATGTGAAAAAATTGACAAGTACGGAAAATTTTGAAAAATTATAAAAAGTAGTCCACTTAGGCCATCTTTACTTTCCAAGAAAAGCCATGATTATATGGCTAATTCTAGGTTATTTGATGTTTACTTTCTTTTAAGTCGGCCCGAAAGTAACCCGGTAGGCCCGTAACTTCTCCTGACAATCTCCTGATTGTCATCCGCCCCCCCCCCTAAAATTAAGTTATCTGGTTCCCCCCTCCACTGACAATAATTAAATTGGCCAAGTTTGTCCTCAACTTTACACTTTTTTTTTCCCCATTTTGACCCCAAAAGATATGTTATTTACAATACTTACCTACAACTTGATTTGACAAGACCTGCAGTGAATTTCTTGACCAAATTGTGTTGCCTTGCTTCTTTATTGTTCTTCATCAGTGTTTTGGTAGGATAAACAATTTGAAAACCTGGCTGGAGGAATTCTGGAAGCTCCGTCTGCACAACTCCTTCAAGCATTTTACTTCGTCGGTGAAACAAGGTACACGTTTGATCTGTCTTCCCTCTTTTTTTTTTTTTTTTTCACAAATTTCGTTTCTCCACTTAATAATGCTGCAATACGGCCGCGAGTTCCTGCATGGAGAAAATGTTTTGGCGAGTTCACTTTGTTTACGGCTTGGTTCAGCTTGCCTGCGCATATTAATGGAATAAAATTTCATTTATACAAACCAGTTCCCAAGATCTGTGACTTGGTATACTGATGCCCTATTTAATTTTCGGAACTTCCATATATTGTTGTCCATGATGTGTTATCGCATATATTATTTTCTTATCAAATTAAACTGTCCGTAGCAATGATATCGTGTCTGCATTTTTTATGTTTTTTTCTTCCATTCAACCATAAATTATGTAATTTTTGGCGTAATTTTTATCTTTCCTCCTCAGTTTAATACGTTGTGTAGTACGGAATTTGTGTTATTTAATATTTTTTAATTGGTCCATATTATAATATAGAGACTACATTGTCCACTCTACCGTAGAAGAAGTCTGGGTCTGGGGGTGTTCATTTTTTTACAACGCTATACGTTCCGGAATTAATTAAACTCATCTGTTTTCCTTGTTATATTGCAAGAACCAAATGGGTGTCTATTGTTTGTCTTCTCCCAATGTTTGTAGGATGAATAGGCCACAGAGATTAAAGATTTTCATGGCAATCCAAATGATTGTCGTTCAAGTTGTATTTGCTTTGTACTTGTTCTGTGCTGTTGCTCGACGTCGGGAAATTAGAAGGCGCAACTGCCGTTTGGCTGTCACACGTAGATACAGGTTGACACATAGAATTCCCGATCAATTGAAGCATCTTAGACAAATTATTGAGTATAGTGACACCAAATGCTTGGATAACCTACGTATGACTAAGAATGCGTTCGGCTGACTTTGTGAACTTTTGGAAATAGTAGGTGGTTTGAAAGACACTGTTCATGTCTCTGTGGTCGAACAAGTTGCAATGTTTCTTGTGTCATTGCACACCACAAGAAAAACTGCATTGTCAAACATGACTTCATCCGTAGTGGACGTACAGTTAGTAAGTGTTTCCATTCAGTATTGAATGCGGTTTTGCGGTTGAGTTCTACTTTCTTGGCACGGCCGGTTGCAGTAACCTGGAACAGCGTTGGCGATGGTTTAAGGTAATATCTATTTCCAACATATTGGTCCCCTTAAATATATTGCATAATTAAATAGCCAATTAATTTCCCGTTACCTTGCAACCTAAATGTTTGTTTCCATTAATAATGAATGTAGGGCTGTCTAGGAGCTCTTGATGGAACACATATTGCTGTACGCGTGCCAGATGCTGGTAAGGGGCGCTACCGTAATAGAAAGGGGCAAATATTTGTTAATATCCTTGGCGTTTGCAATATGGATGGTCATTTCATTTATGTTCTGAGTGGTTGGGAGGGTAGCGCAGCAGATGATCGCGTTCTACGAGATGCTCTTCATCGAACAACTGGACTGAAGATACCTACAGGTAAAATTTCATTGTATCGTTAAAACTGTTCATTCATTCCATTTTCAGTCTTACCATGCCTATTACTGTTTTTAAAATATGCTCATTTGTTCTAGGCAATTTCCACCTATGCGATAATGGTTATAGCAATGTCGATGGGTTCCTAACGCCGTATAGGGGAATCAGATACCACTTGAAAGAGTGGGATTGGGGGACAGGGGGCCACAGAATGCACGTGAACTGTTTAACCTACGCCATTCAACTGCTAGGAATATCATTGAGCGTACTTTTGGTCTCTTGAAAGCACGATGGGGCATACTACGTAGCCATTCCTACTATCCAATCAGAGTGCAGAACAACATCATTGTGGCGTGTTGTTTGTTACATAACTTTTTACGAATGGAGATGCCGGACGACCCACTAGAACCAGAAATGATGGAACAATGTGAATTCAATCAGGACGCAAATGTGGACTACATTCCTACAATGGAAACATCGCCGGCATGGAATGCTTGGCGTGATGAGTTAGCTGATAACATGTGGAATGAGTGGTTGAGCCGTCATTGAATCATCCGAATAACTCTTTTTCCAGTCTAACGTACTTGTGTTTAGGGGTTCAACCCTGTTATATTGTGACAATTTCCTCGACGATACTATGTTTGACAATATCATCTTGTGTTTCTACATTTTCAGTTATGTATTTTCATTACCCCAATACTTGTGCAACGGTAGTTGATTCGTTCATTACCACATTCAACGCATTAAATTTAAAAACATTCTGTTCCCGGTAAATACGGTATCGTTATTTTATACATGCAGAACCTATCCGCCATCCATTTACGTTGTGTAGCGCACTTTTGTAATTGCAGTTTGTCTCGTGAAAAATGTTAACAATCCTTTACAATGTATTTTCTAGATGACGCTCGTTGACGAGGAGGGAAGCAGCAAACCGCGTGTTTGCCGTGGGAAAGCCGAGAAGTCAAGCACGCGGCGATCATGGTCGCAGCGAGAAGAAGAAGCTTTGGTAAATGCACTTAGGACTATTGTGACTACTGGTTGGAAGTGCGAGAACGGATTTAGGGCTGGTTACCTAAACCAACTAGAGGCACTGATGCAAAAACAATTCCCTAATACTGATATTCGGGCCGAACCACACATTAACTCAAAGATTCATGTCTAGAAGAAAAACTACGGGACGTTATCGGCTATGATGGCGAAGAGTGGGTTTGGCTGGGACGATAGCCGGTTCATGATTACTGTACATTCACAAGATATATGGGACGAGTTCTGTAAGGTACACAATCATCCTTCCTCGCATTGTTATTTTATTTATGGAGAGTCGATTACATGCACATCGATTCATTTTAATAAAGACCGTTTTTTTTAGATGTTGGAAATACCAGGTTGACTCGAGTGCACGTACAATGCGATATAAGTCATGGCCCTTCTTCCCTGCATGGCGTGATATATTTGGGAGGGATCGTGCTGTTGGCGATGTAATAGTCGTTGGACAATACACAAATGATGCTCCTCCCATGGTGAATTTAGAAAATGATGATGAATTTGAGAACGACACACAGGACTGTTATGCGCCGACGGCTGAGTGGTGCCCCAAAACTGGTTACGCAGGAAATGACACTGGCACGGTTGCAGACGTGCAAGCTAATGTTGATGTCAATGTCACTTCAACAGCTAGTGCCAAAAAAGTCGGGAGTATAGGGAAGAAAAGAAAGGTGAAGGGCTTCGTCCAAGACGATGGTTTAACTGCCGCGGTCAACACCTTCTGCGATTCGGTGAATCAGAGGCTTGGTGAGTTAAGCAATAAACTTTTTGCTGATTACGACGAAGCCGAAACGGTCCTCGGTCTATGAGGCGGTAGGCAAGGTGACTGGTATAGACCTGAACGATCAAATCCTCTTATCAGACAGGCTCGTTGAGAACCCGAAGAAGATGGATCTCTTTTTTAGCCTACCAGAGGATGCAAGAGGGCGCATGATTCAGCTGATGATGGATGGTAAAATGTGACGTACAGGTCATGTTGTCATGCATAACTTATCTGTTTTACGTCTTCTACATGCAAACAAATGCCACGTTAAAGAACTTGTTATTGCAACTGTGAGAGGACTACTCTGTTCAATTGTATTGTGGCTTGGTCGTTTTGAAATCTAAAAATCTGTGCATTGTTCAGATGCATAAATTCCATCTATAGAACAGGGTGACAACAAATTAGAATAGCTAATGTATTACTATTTGATTTTTAATTATGCATCTTAACAGGTTTCTAAGAGGATACACAGAAATTACAATTACCGTTTCGGTAACGGTCTCATTACTAGCATGTTAAAAGTAATTGACTAGCGTCACCATTGGTTTGGTGGAAATTTATCATTCTTCAAACTGAACGAGTGTACAAAATATGTTTTTAGCAATATTATTTCCTAAATTTAGCTCTAACATTGAAATGGGCTAACGAGTGTTCGCAATGTACTTGTTATCGCAATGTACAATGCCATCGCATTTTATTCGGTAACGAGTTACCGCAATTTACAATGTCCGTCCGCAAATTTTCTATTTCCGAATTCGAACTTGTGGCTAAATTAATAAATGCAATAATCCATATTAAACAAAATACTAATTCTGAATTATACATATACTATTTTAGTCATAAAATAAACATCATCTGCTATGGGAAATTAAAGAATTATATTACAGCGAGAATAAGAAATTTGAGCTCGTAATTGGTGGAACTCCATAATTTGTAATATTACACTCACATTGAAAAAAACCAACTCACTTACAATTAATTTTTAGCACCTATTCGTGTCTGCCCGATTTTTATTAAAATTAATTTTAAATTTTGTACGGTATATATATGCCGGATTTGGAAGATATAATTCCATTACAACCATGCTTCTCCCAAATACTTCATTACATTTATTTATACTATTATTATTATGTTTCAAAAACAAAGACCGTTTTATATTTCACCAAAACTTGGTAATTATTACTGACTTTCCCCAAGAAAGTATAACGTGTAGAAATATAAGGGCACGTAACCGAAGTATATTTGGGACACAATATTTTGTTTATTTTATAACTCATATTGAGTGGTTGCATGAAATTGAAACTGAGTACTCAAACTTGTGCATGTTATATTGCATGCCGAGCCACTGCTTCCAAATCGCCAAATCACTACCGGATATGTTTTTTGATTCAAACTCTTATGGCACGGTGAACTTGTACATGAGAAGAATTGGCAAGTTACGGAAAATATATATTGCTTCATATATTAACTACATAATTGCATTATTGCAATACAACTATGTAGGGGTGAGGGTACCAAAATACATCCCATTAAAATTTAACACATTAAAAGTAGATCCACTAAAACCGAACCATAACATAACATACCCTGAGCGAACCATCCCCATCAGAGTAAAATCGGCGAAATTCACTAATGAAATCGCGTTGAAAACAAAATGGAGGTTGTCATTCACATTCCTACACCAACCATGTAAAAAACCTCAATCCGAAATAATGCTGCGGTCGCTGCCTTCGTCCCCGCCGACTTCTACGACATTCTCTCCATCGGAGACACCCTCATCACTTGAGATTGCTACGTAACCTTGCGGACCTTCCTCTTCCTCACCCCTAGAGAAGATAGCACTTAACTCCTTCCATATCGGCTCCCCCGCATAACGGTATGTATTAACAAACTCGTTGTTCTATCCAAAAAAAAAAAAAAAACTCATTAAGTTGACGTGTAATATTTTTACGTGCATGGTATACGGGATTTTAAATAGCAACATTATAGTAAAAAAATAAACGGAATAATCTTACCATGACAAAGTTGTTCTAGACATTATCCTCCGCAAGGATAATGTTACTTTGCCGGTCCCAAACGACCCCCGGTGTGTCGAGCATTGTCCGGAAAGTGTTGTACGGGAGTCGGAGACAATCAAGCCATCGCTTGAATACAATGTACTTGAAATTGAAATTGAAGACGGCATTCACTAAGCGGCGTCCGTAGTTCAAGGAGTGCATATTTGGCGTTCTCGAAAGTTGTCTCTGGCCTTTGAGCGCCTCATAATACAATTCCTGAATGAAGCAATGGTCATGTTGTCTTGTCTAGGAACTATTGTAGAAGTAATGACTTTGAGGGCGTGGCACAAACGGAGCTGGGGGGGCTGCCGGCGGGGCTCCATTTTGGTTCAGGTTCGCCATTACACAAAAGAGGATGGGGATGACTTACAAGCAAATGAAAGTTAGGATGAGCAAGTGGGAATGCAAGGAAGTAAATACCTCGGTGAAGTCAAGTGTGGCAAAACAGGTTACATTCAAGAATATATATACAAGAATTGAAGCAAAGCAAAACCTAATGAAAAGAGCACAAGGCTCAAGACCATTGAACTGTCCAATCCCTCATTTCAATCATGTCTTATCCGACCTACCAAGAAGTAAATTGGGGGGAGGGGAGTTGGATATCAATTACTCATTTACCTACTCAAGGACAAAAGTAAACATACCCTTCAATGCATCCCATCATTCCCTTGTTCACTCTCATATATTTTGTGTAGCCATACACGCTTCCAAGCAAGACTTTTTCTTTCATCTTATGTTTCTTGGTTGGTATCCAAGAAATGAGCTTCCACCATCGAATACAATTCACTAGGGTTTGTGTGTTTCTTCATTTTACGTCATATGTTGGTGAAATATGGCCGGCAATTGAAGTAAATAAAAGCCCTCAATGTAAGACCCGAAAAGATATGGAAAATAGGTCATTTTATATTATTACATGAAATTATAATCTACATTAATATTACGAAACCAATTACGAATAATTTGCCCGACTGCGATGTATATGGAACAATTTTTCTTATGGAAACATACACCAATGCCACATTTTTTTTTGAACGATGAAAGATGTAGTAATACTTTGGAACTAGTGTAGGTGTCACTAATATACGAAAATGTCACTATTTGCATGTCCAATTTTGCATGAATTATTAACTAATTTTCTTTTTGGATTTAGGGAAATTGTAAGGTAGATTATCTATGGTGTCATGCATGCTTTAGTGTTGGTAGAAATTATAGACAAATTGAATATTTGAATAATAAATTGAGAATAGCGTCTATCGTGCTATTGGGGTTTATGGTGTTTCGTATGGTTGGATGCATGAATTAGTTTAGGTAGAAATTGAATATAGCGTAAAATGAAATTCAATGTATTTATGTACGACGTAAATAAATCCGCAATAAGCCGAGAATTTCATTAAAGTAGCATAGACGAAAGTTCGACGTTGAACATGTTACATTGACGCGCGAGCCAAAAAATACAGCCTTGTCACAATTGGCAACGGGAGTGAAAATAGCTTGGAGTAAACAAAAGTTGTGACATTTTACACATAAGCAGAAGCCATAGCTAAAGGTTTAAATATGCATCAATATATATGCCGAATGAAAATATTGCTGGATGATCAGTAGCCATTTAGATCTTCGGCTTCTTAGGCTGACGGGATCGCAAGTACTTTGGAGTGTACGGGGAATGTTCCTTCTCAGAAAGGTCGGGATCATTCGAAGCACACGAACTTGGTGTACGTACTTCTTTGCTGGGGCTTTCATTTGGTGGGGTCGCATAGCCAGTCTGTGCTGGACGACGAAGGCACCGAATGGGTGTTTACACTTCCAGTGCTTGAATCAGAAGCGTAATATTCTTGAACAAAGGCCCACCAGGAGGGATCTTCCAGCCCTAGTTCGTCATTATGCCCGTACGATGAATCTTCAGATGATGCATCAGGGAGTGCGTTGTTTGGATGAACCCATTCGTCATCCAAACAGGTGCCAGCCCAGTCGAAAAAAATTGCTTCCTCTTCGTCGTCGAAATCCCCGGTACACTCCCTAAACAGAACCCAAAGTGATGTCCATTGGCGCTCGGGAGCATTTACATAGCACTTGCCAATGTTTTTAGCCTACATCAAAAACACGCAATGAACAAACAACGTGTTGTCATTTTGTTCTAAAATTTCAAAAAATTGAGGGCAAGCTACAAACTGATATGTAGGAGGAAAATAACAGAGAAAAGGGAATGAGCAAACCTTTGCAATTTGTTCCCACACGTAAGTGTCAGCTGTGATTGTGTTCTTATTGGGATCCCACTTAACGGTCACAAGACTAGTAATCCATGAAAAAACACGGTGACGTATTTTAAGCTTAGTTAATGTACGCTGGCAGTAGGAGTATGACAGAGTACAACCATATCGAGCGTTTATGTCGAACAAGGCACATAGAACAACATGACAGTTCAGCCGTTCCTCGTGAAAGGTTCCCTTCCGGTGATGGGCAAGAAGGAACTGGATGAAGGTGTGCTCGATTTCGGAAGTCCAATGCTGACAGTAGAACATTTTATGTTGCCAAAACATACCATCCCCATCCATGGTTAAATGGAAAAAGTGCAGAAAGGAACAATGTGAAGGTCTTAAGAAAGGTGCAAGAAAGAGAGCGATGTATTTTAGGAGTGAGCAAGTATGGAAAAGACCGATTTTTATAGACTCCACTACACCTACTTCTCTTACAACTTACAAGGGGTATTAACGGTTAATACACTTTTGCAATATAATCATAAATTGAATAAATTTTTTAAAGGGTGGTACCTATTGATTTAAGATACTACATTCAACAAAACTCATATATTGGTGCATATCTTTATTAATATGGAGACAACATGGTAGCGTATACAGGTTGTACCGAAGGAAAATTATATCATAACACTTTTACGAACATGTAGGTCATTACCACTTAGAATCCGGATGAATTGCTTAGGTATAGAAAGATTTTTAAAAAAATCTGGTTGTTCGTCCTAAGTTACCGAAATGCGTTATATAGCATAGACATCATACTTAATTTCATTGAAATACATAGATAACTGCGTTGATGATATAAGTTTACATGCATTCGGATACATAATTGTTTGCATGCTCATTGGCTATTCACTATATGAGGAATGGCGATGCAAAGCCGTGATCAACCCCAACAAAAGCAGACCAAGTTCATGATGGCAGACTCGATTTACATGCAAACCATTGCTGCACGTAAATAGAGGATGAGGAGAACAAGTATTATAACACATGTCACAATCCCGCATAAACAATACAACATAATATCGTCTTCTCGAGCCTCCAAATGCCGCAGTTTCTCCCCGTATTCCTTCAATTGTTTCTCTTGATTGTTAAGTTGGTTCAACAAACCTGGTATAACATCTTTCGACCTACGGTACATAGGTGGATCAACCCACTCGAACACACCACAGTACATTCCCTAATTATTCAAATAACGTATATCTTAAGAATAGTAGGACATCATTTTTGAAGATAATGGGCCATGCTTAAAATTGTGGGAGTTTAGAACGTGACATACCGCATCCCCATGACAACCTCGGAAACAACGTCCTGGATTTGAGTTAGTCCAAGATGTACTAATAGCCAGATCGTGCCCACATTTGCAGATGCGCACGCAGCCGGAATCATCGACATCAATATTGTCTGTGTATGAATGGCCGGTCGACCGGCTCTGCGACTGATTACTTGACGTCCGATTCATCTGCATGAAACACAATTTCCGTTTGAAATGATGTCATTGTTAATCAATAACACGGATGAAGAATTTTATAAATTCACTTCACAAGTATTACATGAAGTAGTTTATAATTTTGTCATGACATAATCTTTAAAATTGCTACACTATGGAGGGGTATAAGCAGGGCGATGTAGACAGAGAATAACAATTCCTAATAACACCTGGTATGAATTATTGGCTGAGGACTTCACAAAGGCCAGCACATGACGAATGTATATTACCGAATCGTGTAACAATACGTAATACTAACACAAGTGTAATATAAAATGTGTACCAAAATTAAATGGGTCCCCTGTTTAAACTTAATATAGCAAAAGGTCAATGAAAAAATATACAAATTTTAGGATGTAATCTCGTTCGGGAAAAAAAATACGAATTAACCCTATATAAGCTGGTTGAACTGGATTGTGAAATCGATATATGCTACGACGCACGCACATGCATTATAACCGGGAATGTGCCAATCTTATACAATAATTTCAGAAAAGCACAATAATCTTACAGAAAACAGAGAAATAACCCTATAAGACTAGTTTGAAATATTAGTTTAATTCAAGTGCATTATCAGGTTGGCTGTCCATGCCGTTGTCTTAATTAAAATGGAGCAACAATTTCGTAAATTAAACATTTTGAGGTGTGAACTGATGAGAACGACAAAGCATTCTACCTTCAAACATTGCATTCCAACATTAGTAGTTAAAATATGCGTACAACTAACCGTTTACTTGGCCAACCTACACCAAAGCCTGATAAGTTTTTCGGATCTCCGGTTGAAATACAACAACAACAGTCCCCCATGGCTTCCCGTCGGAAGATGAAAAGTGTAGACGCGACGGAGAAGAAGAGATAATGGAAGATAAAGAGGACAATGGCGTCTGAGTGGGTCGGTGGAGTGTTTTGTCAAACAAAGTTGCTGTCAACTTGCTTACCTTTTTCAGAGGGGTATAACAATAATTTCACAACTTAGAACACTATTCATGCACAAGAAAGTCCATGTTTGTTCAGAATTAATCCTAAATGTCCAAGCTGAAGTAAACAATATGCTACGTAATCCCAAATGCCCTGATCATAGTTTCAGTCACAGTTTAGTCAATCCTTGTTTAATCCCAACCCAACATGTAAAGATGACCTTAGTACACAATAATTCTTTAGAAAATTTTAAAAATATATGTAAATTAATAATTCATAGTCCACAAGAGCATTTTGGTTAGTTCAAAATAAAAAGTGGACTATTAAATTTATTTCAATCAAATTGTGTTGTAATAAGTGGTACAATTATGATGTGCGATGTTTGGTAAGCTCATGACTCATGGATAATAGTTGATGACAACGATGAAGCTAAAAATTTGGCTCAACCTTATCAAAATTTAATATGTGTGTGTAGTTGAAGAGAAAATAGAAAGACAAGAGGTTGGTCGTGGGGAAAATCGGCAGAATGTGTTTGTGTATACTTGTACCGTAATTTCTTACAATTTAAGTTGTCTGGACGTATTGATTCACCTCACTACAAAGACGGCGAAAACGATCAGGGGTTGATTAATGGATGGTTTTAACAAACAATCGGACAATTTTCACCTACATACTGAAAGAATTGACAGATTTTTAAGCATAATTGAGAAATACCAAAGCAGAATTTCAGAGGACGTCTATACAAGGTTGATACTGTCATTTCTGTCGATTGTTTTTGAAGATTTTGAATAATACCCACTTCAAAAATTAGAGTTTTTAGTATAATATGTACTAAAATTTTCAAATTGTAGACATTTGCGCTTCCACACATTATAGAAGAATAGGTCGGTAATTTGAGTTGACATTTGCGCTTCTACACATTATAGAAGAATAGGTCGGTAGTTTTTTTGGCTAAAATGCATAAAACTCCCCTGTGTTTTGAAAAGTCGGCAAAAAACCCCCCATCTGTTATGAAAATAGACGAAAAACGCTCCTGTGTTTTGTAAAATTAAACTCAATCGCCCTTCTAATTTTTGGTAAATTGACCGTTATATCCTTGCTTATTATATATTATTCTTTATTTTAATGACTGTTGGATCTTCAGTTATCACATGAGAGCCATTAGATCTAACCAATTGATTTTGACCTTTAGATCTTAAATTTATAAAACAATCAATGGTTCAGATTTAATTAATTTTTAAATATATATTATAAAAAATAAAAATATTATTTTACATAAATTAAAAAAAACCTTCCTTCCACCCCCACCCAACCCCCCGCTCCCACCCCTAACCCACCCGCCACCTCCCGCCACCATCCCCTCGGCGCGGCCCCTGCCGCCCAGCGAAAGGGGGGCGACGGTGAGCGCCAAGCCAAACAGAGGCGACGGCTCACCGTCGCCCCCAATCTGGGGGAACGCCGCCGCGTTCGCCTAGAGCAAATCTGGGCGACTTGGCCATCGCCCAGGTCTGCCTTGGGCGATGCGGCCGTCGCCCAGGGTAGTAGTGGGAACGGCGGTTGTCGGCGCCCAAGGCACATCTGGGCGCCGGCGGCCGCTGTCCCAGATTAAAAAAAAAATTATTAATTTTATTTTTATTAAAAGTAAAAATATTAGTTTTAGTTTTAATTAAATAAATTATTTAATTATTTTAATTACATAAAAGTATTAAATTTTAGTTTTAAATACTTGTAATATTTATTTAATTTTACATACTTTTTATTTTTTTATAATAAATATTAAAATTTATTTAAATATATTAAACTAAATAAAACCTTAATTAAGTAATAAAATGTAATTTTTATAATTGATTGAATTTATATTGATATAGATATTTAAATTATAAAAATTAAATATTAGTATATTATTTTTGTATCATGATTTTAATTTGTCAATTTGAAGTATAAATAAATTATAGAACTTTTTGGTATTTTAATATTTAAATAGATGTACTTAAGAACAAAATTATTTCTTTTTTTAGGAGGGATGAAATGCAATAAAAATCACTAAAAATAGGGTAAAAATAAGAAAATTTGATCATGGTAATTTTTAGCACAATATAGGGGTATTTTTGTCACTTAAGGGTCAAAAAAGGGGCAAAACTCGCAAAAAATCATGTCCAAACGCACCATCCGCGCGTGTGTCCCACTTTCCGTTAGTTTCTGACGGGAAGGGGTTTTTTTGCTGAGTTTAACAAAACACGAGAATTTTTTTTTGCCTATTTTCAAATCACAAGGGGGTTTTTAGCTTTTTCAACAAAACACAGGGGGGTAAATGGGAGTTTAACCTAGTTTTTTTGACAATAAAGCGATGATATATATAAAAAACGAAACAAGCAACCTGTACAAGGACGACACACCGATTGTCCATAGCTGCTGGCCATGAACTCACACCAGTCCACTCAAACACCAAAGCAAAAGGAATACACCACCAGCACAAAAAACCAATGCTCAACACCACTCCCTACCTAGTGACACAAAATAAAACCCAACACTATGCCAAATGACTTACTCCATTGTCACCCTCATGCACCGACGCACCGTGCAGTAGCTCTCCAACATCACCAGTGCATTCTTCCAACTCTCCACTCATCAATTTTCTGCAGCGGTGCTGTCAGATAGCCCATGCAAGCACACAAAACCGCCCCTGCTCCTCTTTATTCAGCCGCTGTATGACTGCCAACACCCACTCTGCCGCGCCCATCTCCCAGTCGGACACCACCGCCACGCAATGTTCGACAACGCTATACCTACCTAGCAAAAGGACATTCCACCATGACATGTTGGACCGGTTCCACAGATGCTCCGCACACCCCATACTCCATATCCACCCCCAGTTTGCGCCTCCCCAAACTCTCTAACGTCTGTAGCGCCCCCACACACAGCCTCCACATAACACGCCCACCTTCGGTGGCACCCAAACACGCCAAACCACCAACCACACCGATCCCCGCCCTCATGACAGATGTAGATTCGCTCTCAACGACGACGCCACACTCCTATCCCTCATCTCGATCGCTAGCCGATACGCACTTCGGACTGTGAACCCCCCCTTTTTTTCCGCCACCCATCTCCACCGCCACTCACTATCCCGTCTACATCCCTCATGCACCAACTCCTTCGCCCCCCCGTATGCTCTGCCACGTTAACGATGGTCTTGACCCCACCCCGCCTCCCAAAAGGACCCACCCGGGCAATACCTCCCTCAACACCCGACTCAACAACGCCTCCAGCCTAGTCACAACTCGCCACCCCTGTTTGGTTAGAAGAGCCAAAGTTAAACTCCCTCAGCTCTCTAAACTCCAAACCCCCCCGCCCCCTGGCTTGACATAACCGCCGCCACGCAACCCAGTGGACCCCTCTTCTCCCCCCTACTGTGCCACCAAAGTCAGCCATGGCGAATTCCAGACCCCGAATGAAGTTCCTCGGTAACTAAAATAGGACATCGCGTATGTAGGAAGAGCCTATAATACGGCTTTGATGAGCACCCATTTGCCAACCTGGGACAAGTACTTTCCATTACATCCATGCGTGCGTCCGACACTCGATCACGAATACTCCAGAACAAAGCTCCCCTTGACCGCCTGGCGACCGCCGGGAGCCCCCGATAGTTATCGTGTCTTGCCACCATCCGCACCCCCATGATCCCCCTAGGAAATGTTTCACCGCCTCCGGCACCCCTCTACTCACCACCATGCTGGACTTCGTTAGATTGATCTCCTACCCCGTTGCCCTCGCGTATACGCCCAATGTCCGCCGCACCTCCCCAAGCTGCTACGATATAGCCCACAAAACAACAACGTGTCGTCGGCAAACAACAAATCAGAGATCCGTGATGCCTGTGGGGTGACGGCTAGACCCGTCAGTCGACCCCTCTGCTCTGTCTCCTTATCAAACATGAGAATCCATCTGCACAAAAGATAAATAAGTACGGAGACAGGGGGTCCCCTTGCCGGATACCCTTCTTCGGCCTGAAGAACCCAAAATGATCCCAATCTAAAGTGATAGAGTATGAGACAGTAGAGACCAACAATATGATAAGCTCAACAAACCTATGATGGAAACCTAGTCTAAGAAAGACACCTCTTAGAAACGGCCACTCCACCCTATCATAGGCTTTGCTCATGTCTAGTTTCAAAGCTACACTACCTCCCCTGGATCGGGTCGATGTCCGAATATGGTGATTTAACTCAAAGGCTACGAGGACATTGTCAGTAATCAGACGACCAGGGATGAAAGCAGACTGAGTTTGGGAGATAATACTATCAAGTAGGGGTTTCAAACGATTGACAATGCATTTCGACGTAATTTTAACAATGACGTTATAGAGGCTGATACACTGCAACTAAGCCATCGTTTCCGGTGACTCACATTTTGGAATAAGCACAATGTGAGTATAATTCATTTTATGAAGGAAAATATGCTCATTCAACAGGCGAAGTACAGAAGCAGTAACATCACTACTTACTACAGGCCAAAATTTTTGAAATAACAAAGGGGGCATACCATCTGGGCCAGGGGATTTGAGAGGAAACATACCGAATACAGCTCGTTTGACCTCGGTCGCAGTAAAAGGTTCTGCTAGGGACTGATTCATCTCCGTAGTTACCTGCGGCTAAACTGATGATAATACCTTGTTAAGGGTTGCCTCGGCTGGTTGGCTAGATGTGAAGATAGACCGAAAATACCTCAGGAGGATCCCCTGCAACTCCTCATCACCACTGCGCCATACCCCCCCCCCCCTCCATCTCTCAACTGCGTGATCCTATTCTGTCTATGCCTTGTAGCTGCCACAGAGTGAAAAAATCACGTATTGTTATCCCTATCCCTCAGCCAATGGACCTTGCTGCGTTGCTACCACCGGAGCATTTCCTGTGCATTACACTCCTCAATTTTCCTCCAAACTTTCTCCAACTCTCGGTGTTCTTCCCCCCTAACTCACCCCTCTCCAGCTCCACCATCCGAGCCTCGAGGGCATGTAGTTCCCGTCCTACCTTGCTAAAGACCTTTCGGTCCACCGTAAGAGGTCTACTCGACAGTTCTGAATTTTACGCCAAAGTTTCGTATGAGGATCATCCCCCGCCGGTCTCAACCATGCACCCTCCACCATGCGCCCGCATTCGTCTGAGTGCAACCACTTAGCCTCGAATCTGAACTGTCTCTTGCATTTTGGCCGCACCTCACTCCTTCCTACCACCACTGGACCCTTACCAAGGTATGATCCGAGCACGGAGTCGGAATGTGATAAACTTGTGCATCTAGAAAACATCCACACCATGTCGTATTACTGCATGCCCTATCTAGCCGAGCTCGAATAGTCTTCGAAGCCTGTCTACGAGTGCACCATGTAAACTTTGGCCCTCAGAACCCCAGATCTGATAAATTACTTCATTCCAAAGCCGATCGAAAGTCCGCCATCTGCCACTCCCGCCGACGTCTATCTGTCTTCTTATGATGTCGGAGTATCTCATTATAGTCCCCTACACATAGCCACGGTGCATCAGACTGCCGACTAAGCCGAACCAACCTCTCCCACACCACCCGTCGTCGGGACATATCCAGCTCCCCATAAAACCCCGTAAACCTCCAATTCGCTGACTGTTTCCCAGTATTCACATCCATGTTAATATTGTACGGTCAAGTCCTTCTGCCTTAGCATTTAGCAATGCCAATCCCCCTCCTCCACCTACGACCGGCACATAAACCCCAAACATGTCTAACCGCGCCCTCACTCGCTCAAAACCAACGTTGTCCACATTTTATTTCTGACAGATACAGTAATTGAGGTCCCAGTTCCCGGTAAACTCACCGAGTTTTTGAACCGTCGAAGCCGATCCCAAGCCCCAACAATTCCAGGCCAAAGCACTGATTGCTCTCAACGGGGCTGTGAAACAGCGGCCGCTGTTTCATAGCCCCACCGCTGAACTGAAATCTCCCTCTTCGTCCACTAGGGCCCTATTCAAAGGGCGTTCACCCACATGACCCCCCCTCCCATTTTCGCTTTCCGTCAATGCTTGCCACCGTCCGACCACCACGCCGTCCCCCCCCACCGCTTCAGCCCCCCATAGTCCCTGCCATGAAGACCACCAGAACCGCCACTAAGCCCTCCCCACTGCCACCCCATTACCTGCATTTTCGCCTTCGGCTGCTGCCAATCCCCCCTGCTCCAGCCGCCCTTGGATTAAAGAGAGCTCAGGAGCCACCTCCACTGCCTCGCCCTCATTCGGATTTGAAGTCGGATCAGAAAAATAAAGCCCAAAAAAACCCCGTCTTACCTGTTTCGCCGCCACCCTCCACCAGCTCTGCCGGCGGATACGTCACCTTTTCTGGTCCCCCACCTCCGACAACCACCATCCCACCTGTCTGTTGTTCCGACAAAACGTACCCTGCCCATCAATTAGTTCGTGTGTGGTCACTGTTTCTTGGCGGCGCAACCTCTGTCCGACTCATGTTGCCATTTAGGTCTTCTTCTGGGAAGGGCTCAATTCCTATGGGCTCAGAAGGCCCCACCCGCTACAGAAAACCAGGTGGAGGGCTGCTCGATCGCGGCCCATCTGTCCCCATTGGTCTCCCATACACATCCTCAACTAACCCGGCCTAATCGGCGCACCAGTTCCCCCAACTATGCCCGCCTCATTGGGCCAATTTGTCCCCTTACTCCCCTACCACTTTCCTCCTTATTGGGCCCCCTAGGCAAACCCAGGCCACCAGCCATCTGGGCCCCCTACTTTCCCGACCCCTCACTAGTCATGCCCAGGCCCACACCCCTCAGCTCATAACCCCTATCATCCGAGCCCACCCCCATACTCAGCCCCCCAGCCTCCACAAAGTCCCCTATCCCCCTATCTCTGCCTATGTTTCCCCCTCAAACACCACGTCTCTCTTAACTCCCCTCCTGATTCGCCCACCTCCCAAAACCGCCTCTGGTTCTGCCGCCCCCCTTTTCCACTCCCCGTCCCCAGCACCCCCTACGCGAAGTTCGCCACACCCTGCCTCCAGCCACCCTTTTGCCCTCCCCTAAACCCTTCATCACCCCAATTCCCGGTTGGCCGCCCCCTATCGCCCCTTCCCCACCCTGGTAGGCCGCCGACAACCCTCGACTCCCGAAGCCAAGGCCCATACGACAGCCGCTGGTCATCCCCTTCACTTTTGTCCCCATCAAGTCGCCGTGGGCAGTCCCGATAAATATGCCGTAGAGTTCTGCATCCGTAGCAGAAAGTAGGAAGCTTCTCATAGGTAAACGTGAAAGTGACCTCCTCTCCACTTGGGGACCGTAGCTTCATCCAACGCTGCAATGGTTTGCGAATATCCAGAGCCACCCTGGTTCGAAGTTGTGCCCCTCACATATGTTGCGGCCCATTCTACCCCGTTGCCAAGATTGTGCCCAATCTGTTGCCAATTACAACCTCTACCTCTTTCGCATTAGTCTCAAAGGGATCCCGTGGACGTGTACGTGAAAAGGGCATTGAGTTAAGTCAACGTGCATTGGATTTTCTTTTGTATTGGCCCAGTTAAGCATAATTAGATTCCTATAAAAAAATCTAGGGTCTTCCATCCAGCGCTTTATCCCTATCTGCTCTATGTTGAAACCGCAGCAAGAATCTGTTATCCCCCAACAATTGCAACACCATCCCCTTCACCGGGCGGAGAATATTTTGTGAAGTCGATTGAAGCACGTCATAACGAAAAGGCCCTTGTGTGAGCAACCCCCTACCAAGATAAACCCCTTGGCCTCCTTCTGACCAGCCCATTCCGTTGCTGACAATATGACTCCCCCCGCCTCCTCCTCCGAAGGACCAACACCCTATCCCACCGATCCAAGCTTTCCATCCTCACAGCCGCACAAGGTATTATCACAAGTGCAGCTGCCGCACTCCGCAGATGAGCAGTCCCTGCTTCTCCCCGGCAACCCGGCCGCACAAGTTGTACACACCCCACAAACAAGAACACCACAACCACAATAAGACACACATGAAACTAGTGAAAAACCAGGCAAACACGACTGGACAAAAAAAAAAAAAAAAAAGACAAGGTAACAATTTAGGACAAGAAGAAACTGAAAAACACAAAAAGGGGCGAGTGAACATAATCCGATCCCACCGTTCAATAGGTAGCCTATCCAAGCAAAGCGCATGATACAGTATCATAGGCCGTCCCTAGAGCAAAAAAAAATGTCGCACACTCTCCCCTCGCTGAACTAAACTAAACTACCCTCTCAATAGAGAGAAAACCTGCCACTAAGAAGAGCGAAAAAATAATAATATACCAGTGTTATCAATGAAGAATAGGTCGGTAGTTGAGGAGTATTTAGAATGGCAAGGAGGAACAAGCATGCCCTTGAATTTATGCCTTTATGGTAAGTCGTGTTAGAATTGTTTGATGAAATTCGATGAATGTGATATTTAGGCTTTGATGTTATTTTCATGGAGAAAATTACAATTTTGATACCACAATTTAGAGTCCTTTACAATATTGTTACCATAATTTAAAAAATAACTCGAAAAGGTACTATAATAATGGAATATTTGCAATTTCAAGTACTTTCTTTAGAAACCTACCGGCAAGACGCACGTGGCTGTTAAATCAAGCCCTCCACGTGAGTGGCGCAAGGTTATAAAGAATTTCAAAGGTGATCCATATTTCTCATTGACACGTAAAATGGAGTACGCATAATATCCGTATCATACTTTGATGCATCTAGGATGTAAAAACTAAGATACATGCAGAGAGTTTTTTTTACCTTCACAACTTTTGATACCATCGCCTTGAAATCCTGGAGGACATCTATATTTCCCCTCCTCATTAATCCTGTTCACAAAAATATAAAAAATTGCCAATTAATCCATTCATTTCAGAAGACATTCTAACATTTATTAAATTAACCAACAACACAAGCAGAGAAGTGATTCCATTTGTATGTGAAAAACTATTTTAATTCAAGCATAATGAGTTTATGTGAGGTCATAAAAAGACTTCCAAAAAGCAATTGCTTCCGATGGTCACCTTCTAGATGATTTATCGAAATAATTTCTATAAGCAAAACAAAACACAAGAGCTATGGTAATCTCCCTTCAACTGCATGCCCATTCACACACTCTTCCTCTAATTGTGTCAGAACAACAACAAGCACCTTGCACGCTCTGATTTTTTCGAGCGATGAGGTGAGGGTGGGGGGTTCATGGTGTGTTTTTTAGCGGTGATTTTGAGGGTTGTTACAAACTAGAGTAAAGATGGAGGGATATGGGAATGGTATTTTAGTATTTTGCAAAAGTATCCTTGTAGATTTTTTTTTGTTATTTTTTATGTCCTCAAGTTTGGCTTTATTTAGGAATAGAGAAATGTTGCAAAATGATGAATTAATTGGAAATTTTTGCTTTAAGTGTCTGTTTGACCCGGTTATTAATCAGACCAAGTTTTATTTCTAGTGTAACTGCAACTTTTCTTTTGCGATATGGCTATTTTTCATTAATCACTTTTGAGATTGAAGTCCATCAAAACCACATTTTAATAGAAGTTATAATTTTTTACTTTTAATCCCTCTGTAATTATTTTTTTTATCTAATAACAATTATGCCCATTAAGTAAATTCTTTTAATTCCTTCATTAACATTACACTTATGCATCAATTATGTAACCGATTGGCCAAATCGTGTCTAACTTTTTTAATGTACAACGGCGATCATAAACAAATAATCTTGCATAGTGGAATAGCAATTTTGTGGGGGTAATAATTCAGCAACACATAATATTTTTAATAGTTTACGACGAATATTTACCATTCTACTTCAATATTTTGAAAGAAGTTTCTAAACAATAAATGAAAGAAAACTAAACAAAATTTCATAAAGGGCCGAATGGAGACTATCGAGAATCAAAAGATATCAAACATATTCTATATATTATTAACAAAATTGTAACAACATTATTTACAAATAAAATATTTTTCTTTGTCTTTGTTCACAGCTTTTTTGAGAATAAGCGATGGTTGCATTAATAAAATAACCAAAAGTTCACAACCTCACACCCAAAATAGCACCTGCTGGCAGCAACAACACAAAGCCTATCACTAACTAAACCAACAGAGAGTTCGTACTTCCCCCAACACTAATAAAAAGCCAAGGAAACAGAAGATGCAGGAACAGAGAAAAACGGTATAGCAGTCCCAAGAAATGCCAAACTACCTGATGCTGAAACACCTCCGAACCTCGTGATATCCTGCCAGTAGCGTATTCAGTTCTTGCCATGCCGCCACTGGGAATTGATTCTTCCCTTCTAGGAGATGACGACACTGATGCTGCCAGATTTTTCAGATACCCCCGCAAAATCTCGCCAAATCCACTCCGCCCAGCCGCTGTACTACATTTAGCACCTAATCAGTCGTCGAAACTTGCTACTTAGAAAGCCACAGCCATGGAATATGTGAGAGAGCCCAGAACTGCCGCGCAAAATGACACTAGAGCAGCACATAGCGAATGGTTTCAACCTCCACTCCGCGCACCGATCAACCTGTCTCAATATCCTATCGTCGCCGAGCTAAATTGTCTAACGTGGGGAGCGCTCCGTGAAAGCCTAGCAAAGGCGTGTGGATCGGCTGGGGAGTAGTGCGAATGCGGACGCGCGGTATAATTAAAATTGCAAGAATTTAAACATGCATAAACGAGATAAAACAAACACGTTCAAGGGGTGTTCCCTTGAACCTCCCGGGCGTTTGGTGTATCTCATGAATAAATAAAAACATACAAAGCTTTTCATGGAGGCCATAGGGTTTAAAAGAAAAGGGACAAAAATCTTAAATCGGAAACCTACCGATTGTCGTTTTCGTCTTCAAGCCGGTACTCGTGTTGTTCCCCGTTTTACTCCAAGATCTCGAATAGGAGACCCTCTAATTCGTACATGCAATCCGCCCACGTATCTTGATCTTCGTGCTAGCGAAAGAACAGGTGTATGTTTATTTGGAGAGGACGGATTGATCGAACGTTATTGATTAACGAGATCAACCCTCGTTAGAGTTCAATTATGAAACATAAAAGAACTTGGAAGAGTTTCTTGGAAGAGAGGGAGAGAGGGTTCGGCCGAGAGAGAGAGAGAGAGGAGGAGCCGAAGTGTGTGTATGTGTGTGTGCTTCAATTTTTCATCATCTCTTCCAAAGAGAACACTTAGAAGTATTTATAGAGGAGGAATCCTATTCCTCTTCTAATTCCTACTCTTTGAAGACTCCTCCTTGAATAGGATTTGACCTAGTCAAATCCTAGTCAACTACTAGCTTTCTTGGTCAAACCAATCCTAACCATTGATTCCTCTCATTAATCTCAATCATTGATTAATTTAATAGAATATTTAAATCTCATTTAAATAATCCAAAAGGCAATAAATAAATATATCAAATATAAATATTTATTCCAAGCCTATTAAATTAATTTCCAATAAATCTAATTTATTAAAAAATTCCTTTCATCTAATAAAAGGAATTAATTTCTTCCCAAGAAAAGAAGGACCCGGTTAAATCCAATTCAATCGTTCCATTCTCCAAATATTTAATTCCAAATTAAATACGTCATGTGTGCAGATTGTATGCGAGTCTTTGGGTTCACCTTCAGCTAGATTTGGTTGGATTCCTAGAATCTACCCGTCACCATGGGTGGCTGTCTAACAACGGTCCATGGCACTAGAGACTAGGTGAATATGCGTGGGAATGAACATTTAGGCTCTACAGTATATCTATCCTTCCGTCTACGGTCTCACCACTTAGGGTCTAGGGCACGGATATGTAGGTACTCATTTTGGACCTAAGTGTTGGTTTGTCCTTTATCAAACGCCGCAAGGAAACCTTCCCTTCTGTTCAGTTACTGTGGCCACAAATTTTAGGGACGCGACACAGAGTATTGTGAGACACAACAGTCAATACCCTTGACAGAAGACAAATCCTTTCTTGGAAACTACTGTCACGTTGTACACCGTGGTTGCACTAGACATGGCTTATGACTACTCAACTGCATTTTGGCAATCTCTCACCATACCTAAGATACAGTCTCGATGTACAAGTAAACTCAGCAATTCCTCAAGTCAAAGGACTTGACCTGTACCGTTGGAACCGGGAACTCACGTCATACCTAGTCGACCCTACTCAAGGTCCGCCGTAAGACGGTTTCCGGCGAGTCACCTCAGTCAGCCGCTCCCCAGCAGGCTGACCCGCTAACACTACTTAGACGACCCTCGTCACCCGTCGATGAAACACGATAGCAGATGCTTAGTGCAAGTCTCAAGTGGAATCTCAGTACCCATTTTCGAGATTCCTTGACTTGGAAATTTCCAGACTGATTCGGCGGAACTGATTTCATGGACCTACCTCCAAGCATAGTCCCACTCCCCGAAACGTGATTTCAGTCTGTGGGCTTTGTTTGTGTAGCGAACAGTTATAAAGCAAATAAAGTGAACACAGACAAAGTATGCGCCAAATGAATTTTCACTTTCTTATTCATCATGGTTTTTATTAAAACTTCGAAACTGTTCAGACATAAGTTACAATTCGCCTAACAAGATTGGCTACATGGTCACCTATTCTAACACTCCAATACACAGCTTCCACATAAACACCCTCATCTTCGGTGGGACTCGAACACGCTAAATTAATGACCACAAGGATCCACCCCCTCGGGTCAAGCAAAAGTGACAACCCGACGTGGAAGCCCTATTACTATCTCGCAGCGAAATAGTTCGACGATATGCACTACGCACCGTAAATATACCCCCCTTTCTCCACTGCCCATTTCCACTCACCCTCCTCACCCCTCCCTCACCACCTCCCTCGCAGTAAGAATACTCTGTCACGTGAGTGAGGGTCTCGACCCCCCCTCCGCCTCCCAGAACATCCCACTAGGGAAATACCTTGCCTTCAACACCCGACTAAGTAAGGAACCGGGCCGTGTCACCACTCTCCACCCCTGCTTAGCCGAAAGCGCAATACTGAACTCCCTCAACTCTCGAAACCCCAGGCCCCTCTCCGCCCACAGCCTACACATCCACCGCCATGCCACCCAATGCACCCAGCTATCCCCCCGGCTACGCCACCAGAAATCCGCCATAGCAGACTCCAGTCCCCTCAAAAAACCCCTCGGGAGCTGAAAGCATGACATCGCGTACGTGTTAGTGACTGCAGCACCACTTAATCAAGACTCATTTTCCCGTCTGTGATAGATATCTCCCATTCCACCCCTGAGTCCTCGCCCACACCCTCTCCCGAATATTCCCGAACAGTTGCCCCCCTTGACCTCCCCGCCGCTACCGGAAGACTCAAATACCTATCATGGCTAGCAGCCAACCAGACCCCCATCACTGCCCCCAATAAGTGCTTGACTACCGCCGGGATGCCCCCACTCAACACCATGCTCGACTTTGCCAGATTGATCTCTTGACCGGACGCCCCTGCATACACTCCCAGAATCCGCCTAACCTCACCCAACTGTTCAACCGTAGCGCCACAGAATAGCAGCGTGTCATCTGCAAACAACAGATGCAAGATACGTGGCGTCTGAGGAGTCACAGCCACACCAGACAAACGACCCGCCTCTCCGCCGCCTGTATCAAATAAGAAAACGCCTCTGCACAAAAAATAAATAAGTACGAAGAGAGAGGGTCCCCCTGACGGATCCCGCGTTCCGGTGTAGAAAAGCCAAAATGATCGCCATTAAGCGTAATGGAATAAGAGACCATGGTAACCAGCAACATAATAAGATCAACAAAACGGTGATGCAGTCCTAACCTAATTAAGACACCCCCAAGGAACGACCACTCCACCCTATCATATGCATTGCTCATATCCAATTTTAAGGCCACGCTACCACCCGTGGATCGAGTGGACGTCCTAAGATGATGATTTAACTCGAATGCAACTAAGACATTGTCTGTAATGAGTCTGCCCGGGATAAAAGCAGATTGGGATGGGGGCACGATAGTATCAAGCAGTGGTTTAAGCTGACTAGCAATACATTTTGACGCAATTTTAATGATCACATTACACAAACTAATCGGCCAGAGTTGGGATACAGTTTCAGGAGACTCACACTTGGGAATGAGTACAATGTGAGTGTACTTCATTTTTATGCAAGAGAACATGCTCATTAAGAATGCGAAGAACAGAACAGGTTAGATCGGCACCAACCGTAGGTCAAAACTTTTGATAAAATACTGGGGGCATGCCATCAGGGCCGGGGATTTGAAAGGAAACTTATCGAATACCACTTGTTTGACTTCAACAGCAGTGAAGGGCACAGCAAGCGACTGGTTCATCTCCGATGAAATGCGGGGCTGCACGGATGACAATACCTCATTAAGGGCCGCGTCCGATGGCCGGCTCGACGTGAAGATAGAGCAAAAATACCTAAGGAGGATACCCTGCATCTCTTCCTGACTACTCCTCCACCGCCCCTCCTCATCCCTCAACTGCGTAAGCAAATTCTGTCGTCGTCTCGTGGACGCAGACGCATGGAAAAAACCTGTATTGTTGTCACCATCATTTAACTAGTGCGCTTTACTGCATTGCTGCCACCACAACAGCCCCCGAGCATTATACTCCTCCAATCTCTACCGGACCCAGCCAACTCTGTGTGTGCCAGCCCGTCTAGTGGCCCCGCCTCAAGTTCCACCAACCTGGATTCAAGCGCCTTTATCTCTCATTCCGAAACCCGTACAACTTGCCTATCCCATTGTAACAGACTACCCGACACTGCTGAACGTTCATCCAAACTCGCATATGAGGATCGAGCTTGTTCACTCCTACCCAGGCTTGTTCCACTACCCGTCCACAATCCTCCGAGTGTAACCATTTCGCTTTGAATCTGAACTGACGTTTCCCCGTTCTCCGTATCCCCCCCCCCCGGTTCCCACTGCACTCGTACCATAGTGTGATCAGAATACGGAGTGGCAATATGCGTAACTTGTGTGTCCGAGAAGCGTCGACACCATGCTGAATTCCCGCACGCTCTGTCCAACCGAGCCCAGACTATCTCCGGCTCTCTCCTCCAATTGCACCATGTGTATCGAGGCCCTCAGAATCCCAAATCAGCCAAGTCACTCCGATCCAACACCGTACAAAAAATCCCCTATCTGCCATTCCGGTCGATGTCGTCCTATTTTCTCATTCTGCCACAAGATCTCATTGTAGTCACCCACACAAAGCCATGTCGCATCGGACTGCCGACTCAACCGGACTAATTTCTCCCAAACCTCCTTCCGTCGTGTTGCCTCCGAGTCCCCATAAAACCCCGTGAAGCGCCAATTTGCTGGTTGATTTCCTGTAAGCACGTCAACATCAATGTTGTGTGCCAAATACGACCGAGGGTGCAGATCTATATCCTTACGCCAACACAGCGCCAACCCGCCACCCCTTCCAACCGCCAGTACACAAATTCCGAATAGATCCAACAACATACGTACATGTTCAAAACGACGATTCCCACACTTTATTTTGATAAAAACAGTAACTAAGGTCTATGTTCTCGGACCCACTCGACGAGTTGTCGAATTGTCGATGCCGAACCCATGCCCCGATAGTTCAAGGTTATAGCACTCATTGGTCTCGGCGGGACTGCGCCGCAGCCTCCGTCGTTGAATTTGAATCAGAAGTATCGTCCTCCAATGTTCTCTTCAAAGGCCTATCCCCGATCCCCATTTCCGTTTGCCCTCCACCACTTTGTCTTCCCCCCCCCCCACGTCTCCCTCGCCGCCCACGCCCCCGCCTACCCCCTCGGCCACAACTTTCCCCCGCCATAAAAACAATTGGCACCGCCACAAGATCCTCTCCCCCACTAACCTCGGCCTCCCCCTTTTGCTGCATAGTTTCAGAGGTTGACGACAACACTTGGATTGAAGAGAGCTCCCGACCAGCGCCCCTAAGAAGCTCATCCACCAGCGGATTTAATGCACAATGAACAATAGGACCCGCCAAATTAATAGACCTACCTCAATCACCAGCCTCTATGAGGGGCCCCACTGTGTTGCTAGCCCCGTTATCCAACATTGCCGAAGTTTTCGTCGCGTCGATCGTCGGCCCCGTAGTCAGCGCCGGGACTCCTGCCTTGTGGCCTGAGAACCCCTACAACATTTGGTCCCCCTGTGAGTCCCCATGGAATTGATGGCAGAGATGGGCCCGTTAATCCTTCAGCCTCCATTGCCCGTCTCAACAGCCCGTCCCATATTGCAAAGCCAGGAGGTGGCCCAAGAGGGTCCATTCCCCGCGAGCCCAGATGGTCCTAGATTACCTTTTGAAGCTCCATCTATATGAAGTGTAAAACAAATTAGAATCGTTGGTTATAGTCAAGAAATCTAACTAATCAAGTTGCACCAATTGATTATTTTTTACAAATACTTGATATTTATTCCTTTAGGTTGCATTTGGATTGAAGGATTTGAAATCATGGATTTCAAATCTTTAATAACAAATCCTTTGAATTCGTTTGGATAATTCCGCATTTGAAGGATTTCAAATCCTTCCATTCTAATTTTGAACTATATTTTGATGGATATGGATGGATTTCAAATTCTTTTCAAATAGAGTCATTTGAAATCATTTTTCCAAATCCATTAATCCAAATACACCCTTAAAAAATTATACAAATACTTAAGGGATAATATCAAATACATCAATTAGATCTAGAAATATTGTCATTTATCTCTTTAATAATAACAAAACGTTGAATAAGCCAATTATGTTACAAAAACTTAATGGATTAACTGATTTGATTAGTTCTTGGACGATCGTTAAATTATGGGGGTATTGGTGAGTTTTCAAATAACAATGGGCAATTTATAATTATACTCAATTTCATGAGAACTTCTTGTAATTTATTATTTTTTTTAATTGCTTAAAAGCTAAGTATGTATGGAGATTTAATCAATTTTTGATTCTTTAATCAAAGTTTGTTGAAAACATTGTTGTTGATGATAGTGCCTTCCAGTCTTTGAATTCTCCTTCACAACACACAGTATTGCAAGATTTGCACGGAAGGATTTGAATTTCAAGTATTTAAAAGAAAATAAAAAATCTCATATCGGAAGAACTTAAAATTTATCATATTACACAAAATATAGTTCAGAAAAACAGCCAAAAGAATTGAAATTCTCTATGCTACAAAATTATCCGAATAAATTTTTTTTAAAAAAATATTATTAGAAATTTAAAATTCTCAACTTCAATTGATTAATTCAAATATAATTTAACATAAAAAAAATTCCACATAAAAAAACTGAAAGTTGTGGAGAACTGTTATTTTATGTTATATTTCACCTCGGACCAAGACGAGAAAGACACTCAAGAAAGATGGCCTATATTTAGTCCAATTTTATAGATGTTATATATTACTAATCATTCAGGAAAGATGGCCTATATTTTCTCTAATTTTTTGGATGTTTGTTTTTATATAACTAATCATTGTTGCACGGGTTTCCCTAAGCATATTAAAAGAGATTGTGATATAAGCAAAAGACAAAAAAATTGCGCAAAAAAATATAAGTGGTGCAAGCGATGAGAAAAAAAGTAATGTGAGAAGAAAGAAATATGTGAAAAGAAAGATAAAGTTATGAATGTGAGTTTATAAAAAAAATATTAAAATTACTATGTAATCAAATTATATTGAAGGGATGGATTTAATTAAAGGATAAATTTGTATTAAAATATTAATATAACAACAAAATTCTCTTTTATAATAATTAGAACGCATCACGTGCATTGCACATGTAGAACATGTCGTACTTAGAAGTGAATATATCACTCATTAGCTACAAAAGTATTAAGTTCATAATCTTATTTATATTTCTATCATTGAAATATTAGTATATACAATTATATTTTCAAGAAAATTGATAATGGTTGGTTTTAAACCATTTAATTCTATTATTTGTGATTCACTTCTAAATTTACATAATACTATAAATAAAAACTTTAATCCTTAAAATTAAAAATTTCATGTTATATTTACTAATTATTATTTTTTGATGATCTTGTATTGAAATAAATTAGTGAGAAAGTAAAATATAATACATAAATAAAGTTTAATACTAAAATAAAATTAATTAGTCAAAGTCCCTTAGTTTTTTATTCTTTTTATAAAAAAATTCAATTTAATAAAATTGATCATGAGTTTTATTTGTAGCTTCTTCTTTTTTCTTTGGCAATTTGCTATGTTTTAAATAAATTTATTTGTTTTTATATTACTTCTGTGTATGGTATATTATTTCTTTTACTACACATCATTCTGTCGGGCAAAATATTTTTTTAGTCCCGTTAAACAGGGTCAAACTCGTTTTTTGGTACCATTATTTATTCAAGTATGGGTTTTGGTCCCATTAAACCCAAATTCAAGCCTATTTGATCCCAATAAGTCATGTGCAGAGCACATGGCTTATTAACTCCGTTTATGTTCGTTAGAAATTCCAGAATTATTGGGACCAAATAAGCCCAAATTCAGACTTATTTGATGCCAGTAAGTCATGTGCAGAGCATGACAAATGACTTATTGGGACCAAATAAGCCTGAATTCGGGTTTAATGGAACCAAAAGCTACACTTGGATAAATAATGGTACAAAAAATGAGTCTAACCCTGTTTAACGGGACTAAAAGACAATTTTCTCTCATTCTGTCTTTATTTTTTAATTATTGATGTAAAATGATTTCAAACTAACTATTTATTAATTACTGTTAATCAAATTTTATCTAATTAGACATTCATAGTATCAATATTTGTATCGCAAGGTCCTAAACTATGCTAATTTTGTCAAAAGAACTTCTAAATTTGAAATGCTATTACATAAAATATCATTTTTTTTTTTGCCTGAATTTGAAAATTTTAATTTTATATTTTTAGTGTGATTTCTTGATCTTGTTCATACGAATCTAATTGGTATTACTTATTTCTTATTTAATAATATATTATATTTTTACAAACTTAGAGGTGTTCGGCTAAACTTATTTCAAATATCTATAAGTTCATACATCTTATAAGATGTTTTAAAAGCTTAAAAATACTAAATTCTATTTTAGAAAAAAGCTTTTAAAGTATTTGGATAAATAGGAGTTCAGCGCCTATAAAATGTTAGAGTGCTTTGTATAATACACTCTTCATATTGTAATAATATCTAAAAAAACCATTAAGTTAACTATTGAATTTAGAACCACACAAATAGATAGTTTTGCTTTGGGGAAAACACATTAATTATATGAAGGATAAAAGTGAAATACGAGTGAAATTGTAAGAGTGATTTTGTCTATTGAATGTTAAGCTTTAAAGAGCTCAAAAGATCTTATAAAAAAATGGGTTGAGCTTACTTTTTTTTAAAGAGCTTATAAAATCATGAATAGCTTATTTTCAGAATTTATAAGCTTTCTAGAAAAGAAAAAATGACAAACATGTTTATAGAGCTTATAAGCTTTCAAACATCTTATAAGATGTTTTAAAAAGCTTGTAAGCTCAGTCAAACACCCACTTAATTAGTATTTTATGTGCATACATGATTATCTAATATTGAAAAATCAAATAATAAGAGATTTTCTGTATAATTGAATTTTCATATGCACTTCAATTTAATAAAAAAAGTAGTGCTTGTTATTTGTCGATAACTATTTGATTCTTAATACTTATTTACTTTTATTAATCTTAAATTTTTATATATATATAAATTTATCCTAAAAATATATATTTCTCTTTTGTTAGTATACAATTAAAATTTAGTGTACTATTAATATGTTGGTATATAGTTATTTCAAATTTGATTTTTAATTGTTATCTATATTTATTTTCAATTTTATAGAGCTTTAGCATATTTTAATAATATTAATTATCCACATTATATATATTTTTTAAAAATAGTTATAAAAAGACAAAATTCTAATAAAATAGAAAACTATTCAATAGTTCTAATTTCTCTCAACTACTTAAACATACTTTTCATTGTCCGAGTAGTTTAGAGTTATTAGAACTATTAAATTATCTTCTTCTTTTTTTATAGAATTTACTATTTATAATTAATTTTGATTTATTATTAAAAAAATTACTTATGAAAGTCATTCACAAAGAAAAACAAACACTCAGGATGTTCAAACTTTTATATATAGTATAGATATAGATATAGGCCATGAAAAGAATATTAGAGAATGTTAGTAGCATTCTCTATCAAAATACTTTTAATTAGTTGATGATCACATCAAACCTATTAATGATTGGTTTAGGTAATTATACACTTTCAACTGACATAGTGATATTAATAAGTACGTCATCAACATACTAAGAAACATATAATAATTCCATAATAAATGTTAATAATGATTAAGATTGTTTCATCACATAGCTGAACTAATTTTTAAAAGAGGATCTGAACAAAGGCAGCAATACTCCAACAACTGCAAGTAGATTTGACGAACTCATGCAACATTATGAAAGTGAAACTATCAACGACCCATCCACATGCATTTTAAATGCTGAATCCATGTTGACTTTTTCTTGAATTTGGAGTTCTTCATGTGAAAATGGCAAAGCCCTCTATTGAAGAAACACACTCAACAAATCCTTTGTATAAACTTCAATACGTTCGCAGTGAAGAGTCGTTAATCTGTCATTCTGTCAGATACTTGACCTTATTTTGAGGTTCTCCATGTCCAGAAGGCACCACTTCCCCTCGAGCAGGGCCGTCTTTCCCATGTCCAGAAGGCACCATTTCCCCTTGAGGAGGGTCATCTTCTCCATGTCCAGAAGGCACCATTTCCCCTCGAGCTGCACGAGGCAGCATGGAATTCTTCAGAATGGCGTAATTTAAGTCGAACTGTGCTTTAAATTTGGCACAAGCAGCTTGTATCCACTTCTCAGCTACACTCGTCGCCACACTATCCTGGTTGTCCCTCTCGTATTCTTCTATTGCAGGGCGAATTTCATCGTACAAGGAATTGAGCTCAGAGGTCGCTTTGCTTCTTATTTCCTGCAACGATGTATTAGCAAGCATGTTCCGGTAAAAATAAGATAGCGAGGACCACAAAAATCAATGCGACATGGAGCCATGAGTTGAATTCTTTAACTGTACATGTAGAAGTTTGACTGGGACAATAAGGTCCGTGACTACACCCAACACTTCCGTTGGAATAAATGTAATGAATGTTAGATTCCAAATGAGAAGAATCCTTGCATAGAAATAGAAGGTTCATGTACTCCCCCTGAAGAAAATATGTAGAATCAATAATAAAACATAGAGAGACAGATAGCATGTACCTCAAATCGTTTTATTTCCTCTTGTGCTTCCTTTGATGCAAATAGTTCAGCAACAGGTTTGGAACTGACATGTTTCTTGCTAGATGTTTTTGTTTTTTGCTTCATATCGGGCTGTGATCTTTTCTTTGAGGAAGGGCTTGGTGCAATGCTATAATTACGGCATGCGGTATTGCTTCGAATACGAGATATCATAGCATTTGTTTGAGAAAACACTGGGTTTCTGTCTTCAAAATTATATTCCTCCTCTTTCTTTACGGTTACAACTGATTTCCCTGCCATGTCTGCCATGCTAACAAAATAATGAGATTCTGTACTGGTAACAGCCTCCAACTTAATTTTAGATTTCATACTTGTAACAGGCTCCAACTGAATTTTAGCTCCCACATTATCTTTCGTTTCAGCTGCGTAATTTGGTACCGATGCAAGTTGGACAGGGATTGTTGTAGCAGACCTTGGGAAAGGTTCATCATCAGCAGAGTCATAGAGGGGAATATTTTCAACAATGTATCTGCAGTATGAAAAGCCGGGTTAAACCATACAATCCCGCAACTTACCCTAGAGAGCTATGTCAGATTTTGCATGATTAATAAGTACAATGTATTTGAAAAGGTTATAAGCTCCATATACAAAAATAAAAAATACAAATGTAAAATCCTCATACTGAAGCTGCTGGGGAAAAAGTAAATAGAAATAGAAAAGAAAGACTGTTTAGCTTGGAACCAAGAAGTCGTCCCACAACTGCAAATATTAGGTTGACGGGATTCATCAGCATCATCATTCACATTCACCTTATATGCCCCTTGTTTCTCCCAATGCTCTGGACATTCCAGCTATTTCTCATTAAGACAGATATGAATCTTTCTGATCTCTCCCCCTCTTTCCCATGCCAATAAAATCTTAACAGCAACTCTTTTTGACTTCTATCTTAAACACAAAGCCAAAATATGAACAACCACACGATGACTCAACATCTACTATCTGCTGAGGTCTCTCTTTGCTGTTCCTCTCCAGACCTTCATTATAAAAAATCAAGGATTAATGCATACTTTCTGGTGAGACCTCCTTGATGACACATTATTTGAAAGTTGACCTATGAAGTTCTTGGTGGCATCAAACCAATTTTTTCTCCGATTCTTCTTCTTCAGACCTTAATGTGCTCTTGTGCACATGGCGGCTTCTTCTCCTTTGACCATGTCTAGATCTTAAGACTTTTTGTTCTCCTGCTGTCAATTCCTAGTTGGTAAAAATTAAGGAGGTCATTGCCAAGACTTACAATAGTCCCCTATATATATACCCCCACCTACAGCTACTTCTCGGGGAATTTGTCTCTTGAAAGCATGTCACTAATGATCACGTGGGGTACTTTCAGCATTACAAAGTTTGAAAAGTATGAGATGAGGAACCAATATCTTGATGAGTTGTTTCATAGCTGGGACTCTCTGGAATGAGAATTCTTGCATCTTGGGGCTAAATTATGTCCTACGTGTTGAAATAAATATAAAAAAATGCAAGTTTGTTCTATAATCTTAATGTGCAAATATAATTTACCCCATATTTGAAGGACAACACAGAAACAACTACTTATGAGAAAGCCAAGAACATTAATACACTTCTAAATGAAAATTGTTCAACATCCTAACCAGATATTAACGAATCATTTTGGTGTGATGGTCCTACTTCTCAACACCATCATCCTCCTAAAGTTCCACCAATTGAAAAATCAAAACAAACTGGAAATTTTTCTTTACTGATTCGGACTGGTACTGAAAATAGCTATTTGGCCCCCTCAAATCTTCAGAATTAGATCAATCTGTGTCCCTAATGAACAAGATTTTCAGCCAGCCTCGTTTGAGTACACAAAAACATTTTGTTCCTACTGAAAAATTTAGTCCTCAAGGCAACAGATGCAGTAACAGTAAGATCTGAGAAACCTTAAGTACCTTTCCTATAAAATAGCAATATGTGCAAGAAAATTTACCTGGCATCTCCATCTTCCCAAACATGATTAATCTCCTGCAGCACATTACACAACAAAAGATGTTATGGGCCTCAATCAAACCATATAATCACCATTTTGGCAGCAAAAGAAAGAGCTTAGACAAACAAAATGAGAAGTAGCAGTAGAAGCAGATGATGTAGTAGTATAGAATAGCTGTATTAGCAGCAGAAAGAAGAATCAGCCATGTGAAATTTCTGTAGGTGGGATTGTGCAAAGCAATCAAGTCAATCTAATTAGTCTTTGCAAAAAGAATACAACTGAAATAATGTCATACTAGGATAAAATACATTTACAGTTGATGACAAAGTTCATCCTGCATAAGAGCAAAATGCAATTTGAGGGTTCAGCAAGCAAGAAGAATAACATTTTTCCCCTTTTTAATGCATTTGACTGGCTATTCTGGTAAAAAACACTAGTGTTCCTGACGCTGAACAAGATATTCAAGAGTCGGAGAAGCAAAAAACGTAACCCGAAGTGTTAACTATATCTCATGGCTAAACTTTGCATATGCTCCTCTCTGATGGTACTTACACACTTCGAGTTGGGTGAAAAGTAGATCTATAAGAAAAGTAAAAGTAAATGGTTTGGAGGAACAAAAGTAGGGGAAGTAAAGACAAGATGTATATGAATCCCCTCTGGAGCTTGATTCCATTTCCATCCAAACTTAGGCAAAAAAGTGAAAGTACAACACTTAGATTACAAAAAATTTTCTGACTTCAATTTGGCTTATCATATTATCAACAAAAGCAATTTTTGTCCAACTGTATTTTATTGATTTATCTTCCCTCTTACTTATCTCTCTTCTCCCACTAAAAGATATTTCATTTTTTATCTTTTTTTTGCTAGAAGAATTTTTACTTATTTTATTGTCCATAAACACAATTTTTCTCATTTTAAGTTTTAATTACTTTGCAACAAAATTCTTCATTTAATTTATAAATTTATTAAAAGTATTTTAAAATTATTGCAATGGTAACTTGTTCATGTTCTCCCAATCCATAGTTTCTTCTATTTATCTTCTCATTTACGCATTTTCCTACTGCTGCTAAAACATATTCATCTTATTCTTGTTTTTTGCTAGAAATTCTATCAATCACCATATTAACCATAAACACAATTTTTCTCATTCTATTGTTAGTTTACTTTGCCAAAGATTCTTTTCAGTTTTGATTTATAAATTTATAAGGAGCAATTTGCAATTGTTTTGATAGTAGCTTGTTCATTTCTAACACATAGTAAAGAGAGAAGGACTAATTGGTAACTATAAAAATTAATCTTCTACATCCACTTTATCTCACTATACCAAACAAGGTAAGTATTTGAAATTGACTTCTTTTTGGATCATACCAAACAACTTAAAAAAGAAATTATTATTCTTCCCCTATGTAAAGCTAATTTCACTTGTCCTTCCCCTTTCTGCTCATGGAACCGAACTGCCTTAAACAATATATAACAATGTTTTTGCCCTCATAAATAAATGAATGAGATCAATATCTTAGTATGACATGCAGTATGCTCATCTGCAAGCATCCAGCACTAGGCCATGAAACATAGCAAGTCTGGAGTTCAATAACAACAACACATGATATCACTAGTTCTGAACTGCAATGTTAGATAGTTTATATAATCTAACATATAGTCTATTTAATGGTTTGATTTCGTGAATGCAGCTCATATACAGGAAAGAACATTTAGTTTAAACATTGAATTCAATAAAATTGTTTAAAGAAGATAAACACCTGGAAACCATGAGACTTTGCACCAAGAAATACAGAACAGTTAACTGCCCCACACAGACATCGAACGGCGACCCCCCCATACCATTCAAAGTTATAGTCATAGGCCAGTTCAGTTCCAACAGAAATATCTATCTTTGCAAATATTCCAACTCTCGTCTCCCCCAACACCGTCCACTTTCTTGTCTCACAGTTAGGTTCGCTGCACATAGAGTAATAAATAAGTTCTGTTAGTTTATCTCTGCATGAGCCGCATTATAAATAAACTTCAAGGACTTTTCCATTTGCTTGACTTACCATGAATGATTTATAAATCTTGCAAAGCTTCCTTTCTTTGTAGCATCAATAAAATAATTTGCATTCAGAGAGATTATATAGGCATCCCTAAGACCTGCATCACCTAATGGATGGAGGTATGAGCAATATTCAACAAAGAGAGACTGACATGTTTACATCAAGCTGATACTTGACCTTGAGCTTCATAAGTCTGGGATCTTTGCTTTGCTTCTTCTGATGATATTACTTCTCCACAATACTCAATAATGAACTGTCCAGCCTGATCATAGAGTAGCACAAAAAAAAAATGCTAACTGGTAATGAAATTGAGAGCTCCAATATTCTACTAAACAAAAGCGAGAGCTCCAATAATATACCACAACGACTTATCATGGGTGTTGCACGCTAAATGTCATTGTGAAACAGATAGGATATTTCCTAGATAACATTTTATGATAATGTACATGCTCATGAATCAGAAAACAGACCAATATGTCGAGGACTCAAGGAAATTGTTACAGAGATGAGGTTTGATTAAATGACTACCTTGATATTCTGATCAGCTAGAAGACCCCAACCGCGTCCTTCAGTTTTGAACAACTTTGTCTTTGCATATTCACATTTCTGAAATTTCTGTAAGCAAAGACAGTGGCAAGTTGAAATGAGATCCTCAAAATCATCCCACCCTAGGAAACACAAGATTCTAGAGAATTCAAGAAAACACTTCAAAGAAACAGGATGCTGCATCTTGTTGTTGTCTAGGGCCAACTATCAGCTCCTGGGAGAATTTTTCATTTTCCTTCCAAAGAACGGCAAGATTAATGAATTCCTAACTATGAGACAAAACAAGAACCCAATCGGATACAGATTTCATCCCAAGTTATCCTGGATAGATCATACAAATACTAAATAATCTAAATCCTCAAATAGTTAAAACAAGTTATGCTTGAGAGGTGGTTGATACTAGAAAGATGTCAGTAACAATATTTTATGAAGGTCTGGCTAATAAAATTAAGACGGCAGTCATCTAAGAAATAAAATTTTCTGCAATAGCTCCATGATTTTCTTTCTACCCTATCAATATTGATCAAGAAATTTGACTTCCGATTTCTTATGGAACTTTTGTTGGAGTAGTATAATATCCAAAACTATTCTCCAGGTCAAAGCCAGCTAGAGGAAACCATGTCAGACAATCTTTCCATGTATACTTGGAAAATGGAAGCTTTACCATGCCAAATAGAACAACACCTAAATCAGAAAACAAAATGCAAATATCAGTAAAACGAATAAAAAATGAGCATACATACACCTTAAGAGTTTCAATTCTCAGTCATTTCACAAAGGAAGATGAAAGAAACAATAAGGTAAACTTAAGGAAGAAGATACTAAGAAAGAACCCTAAATCTTTAAAGGTAGCTCAATCAGAGTGGAGGCGATCACCTTATTGCCCCTCACTTTATACTTAACCATCTCTGAAATCAGAGTGGGCGATCACCTTATTGCCCCTCACTTTATACTTAACCATCTCTGAAATCAAAAGACAATTGTAGTCTATATACTCTATCTCACCTGATTCCTGCAGTGCTCGCTGCAAGGGCAGTATCCTGGTGTGCATTCGGTGCTGGTTAGAACATTCAGACAGGTTTCGCCACATGCACTTTCAGGATTATAGGCATCATACTTGCATTCACAGACAGCAATATCCTCTTCTTTCAATTTTTTGTGTCTGCGAAAAATAATACAATAGAAAAATCAAAAATGAAAAAGAAAAGTAAAATTTTTTACCAAATACATTTCATAAGAACAATTTCTATAGGTAACTACTCCAATCAGGTCAAACATGTGACTAACTGAAGCCAAATGGAGCATCAGGGAATGAAACAATCTATATATTATGCATTCAAAATGTGTGCATCTGAATTTTGCTCCTCTGGAGAAAGGAAACCTTTTCAGTCACTTAAAAACAATGATGACATAAGTATCTAATCAGAACAAGTTTCTAGGGAGGACATGTTATAATGAACATGACCAAGAGCATGGTCTGCAACTCAGAAACTTCTTTCAGCTCAAAAATTGATGAAGCTTCATATGTTACTGAGACAGGTCTCACTCCAAAAAACACACGGCAAGCAGTTAATTTTCCATGGCACAGAACTTCAGAGGATTTCATAACCTGTACCTTACCCAGGGACAAAAGGAAGTCCAGTGATGATCACTGATAAAGGCAAATAGAGATAGTAGCTAAAGGGTTATGTAAAACTTCATAATGAGACAAATTATATTTGCCACTAAAAAATAGATCCGTGCCTCAATTTCGACCAAATCAATCTAATTCTTCAATTCATTCTTCGCAACCAACACCAGTCATTTCAAGAACTTAAAATAGTTCACCTTCCCTCAGCAAAACATGACAGGATAAAGATAAGGGAAAAGTACTGGAGGAGGATCAAGTTTTATTAATCAGAATCAACACCATGGAAAGTTAAACAAATCGTAGTTATCATAACAAGAAATAGATCTTAAGGTCTCAACTGATTTCATTCTTCCACTGATTAAAAATTTCTTTCTGAAACTACCACCAGCCATTCCATTTAAAAACAAGAATAGTACTAGTTCTTTGTGCAGCAAAACATGAGTGATGAGACAACCAAAGCAAGAAAAAATGTTGATGGTAATCAATTCTTTTTCCACAAAGAATCAAACAGGAAGTAAAAGTGAGGTGTCGGGAGTTTGTCAAGTCTAAAATTTCAGCAGGCAAAATAAGGGGGTAACCTTTTATAAGGAAGTGTGGTAACAGATAACAAGTAATTGCAAAGAAAACATAAACGAGCAGTCGAGGAGTAGAGTAATAGATGCAGTCAGTATTATCTAAAAACTGATCAACAGGACAAACAAACTTGGCTGATTAGTTCTGGTAATAAGAATACAGAAACAAAGAAACCGCCTGACATACAATATCTGAATTGTAGAACTTGCTCCTAGGTGAAAAATCTAAAACTAACTATCAAAAGAATGGGGCAGACATGTCCATCATCAGTTTTAGACTTGCATTCCTCCTCCATTCACCTGGAACATATCAACCAAGCATATCCTGGAATTCTGCTACATATTTTAGTTCACTTCTTCTGCAACAACATTTATCTATTTGTCGCCAACAAGGAAAAGTATGCATCAATAAATCACAGCCACATGCAAAAATGAAGTTTAGGCTAGATGTCAAGAGTTTCAGGGGTTACAAAGTAAATTACTACTTTTAATCAATTCCTGACTACGACTAGATGGTTAAACTCCAAAAAGTCTTAAACAACGATAGGATCCTCACTTTAATACATAATCAGGAATCTGTTAAATCATTCGTATTACTTTATACTAGATAATAAGCACAACTTCTAAACTTGAGAGATAGATAGATGGATATATATATATATATATTAAGAATTTAGTGGTACCAAAGGCATAAATTCCTTTCAACATAAGGACCTTTTCAAATCTTGAAGCATAGATCAGGGTTCAGCCTTCAAGCTGCTGCATCCAAGTTAAACACTTGTTTGCATCAGCCTTCAAAGGGTTCTATTCATGGATATTCCCAAGATACAAACTTTATTTACCTAGACTTAAGTATATGACACGAAAGTGATTTGTGGAATAAAATGCACTCACCTACAAATCCAAATACATATCTGGTTTCACACTTCCTTCCCAATGATAATTATGTTTCCAGATCTTCAGAATGGTTTATACTTCATTAAACACAAACAGATATATAGACTGTTATTCTACATGATACACAAGAATACAGCAATAATTTATAATCGAGAAACCAAAAGGATATGTTATTGAAAAAGTTGACTAATTTGCAAAGTCTCTAAGTATGGCTTGAATATTATACCAAACATCAAAGAGGCGTTCATTCAATATTCTACCTTAACAATTTAAGAGAACATATTCACCATGGACGATTCTAAGCAACAATATCAAGAATGAAAACTTACTTCCTGCCTGAGAAATCATTTTGTCTGATATGCACAAATGGCGGAACTCCCTCTAGTAGTTGGGCCTTCAAAACAAGAAAGAGCCTGTCAATTAAGTTGTACAAATAATTCAACACAATGAATAGGAAATGCTTAATTAAAAAAATTGACACACCCTTTCACATGTTTCAAGATAATTATAAGAAAACACCCTTGAAATTCCAATTGCATGAACTACAAAACCAACAAACTTTTAGCAAATAGATCAAATGATTTTGTGAAATGAGAGAAAATGACACCTACAAGCTGCGGATGTATCTACCTCATTCAATTAATAGGACTCAACTCTATCCATTCTATTAGAAGAAAATTTAGATTATTATTGCAGAGAAATGACAGTAAAATTTAGAATTTGTAAGATAGAGAACAGAGATTGTTAGAAGTTGGCCTTGGACAAACAAACAAAACCCCTGACATCCTTAACATATAATAGTAACCTTTTCTATATTTGGATGTAATAATAACCTTTTCTACGTCCATGGATTTGACTTATTTATTCTTTGAATCTCTCTCTCTCTCTCTCCCTCTCCCTCTCCCTCACACACAAACAGGTTTAATATGTTTCTCAAATTTTACATTTCTGATTTGGTTTTAAAAGAAATCGGAGCAAACTATACGAAAGCTACATTCCTCAAAACTTGAGAGCAAAAGCGACTTTTACCTCTTTATTCTGTCACGGTTAAAAGGAAAAAAGTAAAATAGCTCCTTACCTTCCAAAGAAAAAAAATAAACATAAAAGTAAACTGGCTTTCAAATTTTCCTTAGCTTCCTTTCTTTTGCTTTCCTTTTAACTTTTTCTCATAGTTCATTGTATAATCAAAAGAGATATCACATAGAAGAAAGATCATTTCTTTATGTTTTCAAGTAAAAGGTAAAATTGTAAGTGGGAACTCAGAACAAGAAACTCAGGTGATTAATATTTATAGTAAACTTAGAAAGCTAGATGAGCAAGGACGAAAGACAAGCTTAGGCAAATGGGAAGAAAAAAAGTAAATTACTTCTGGGTCAATGTCGTACTTTATGTTAAATTCAATAGATGAATTAGAAATTCAATAGCTTGTTTAACTTCTTGTAGCAGATGATTTACTTCTCATAGAACTAAGGATCTGTATTGTTCATAAGATTCAATATGGCGGTATGTGATCATATTGTCTAAACGGCAATCCACTTTTAGGCAATTAAGTAATATTTACTAGCAGTAGAACTTCGATCTTAGTATTCTTTTCCCCTCATTTCTTGTATATCATCCCTCGATTTCGATTATACTCGCTATTACTCATTTCTAGTTACATTTTAACATCTATCTCATAATCGTTCTATTTGTTACTTAAGGCAATAGTGAAAGTAACAATAGTCAGACCTTTAATGAATATGAAAGAGTCATTCTTTTCTCCAATAAAATAATAAAGAAAAGTAACATTCTCCTAATTTATCAACTAGAGCGAAATCATAATAAGATTTTTGACATTACAATGGTATGGTATCAAAAGTGCTTTGGAGCCATGGCCCACAGTGCAACTTTTTAAACCACGGCCCATATTTGCATAAATAACTTATATTTCTATACCATTAGTATTTTTACCAAAATCAACATATTCAAGATTAGGCTTTAACTTTTTAGCCAATAGATTCAAGAAAAAAAGGAAATTTGTCAACGTTCAGCTTTCCTTTTCCTTATTTTATAGAAGGCCCAGCATTTTAAGGCTTGGCTTCATCCTGGCACACCATGCACCTTGCACACTACAAAAAAGCGCCATGGCTGCGCCAGGTGAAAGCCCAGCGCCATTTTTTAAAGATGGTGCTGGGCACTTCCCTTTTGCGCCATGCGCCATGGCGCGCCATTTATAACTATAATCAAAACCCAAAGAATAAACAAAGAAATGAGAATTGCTTACCATATTCGATTCACTTTGCATACTGGTTTATTCACCTTGAAACAATCTGCCAATTTGGAAAAAGTTGAAAATATAACAATCAAACCCCAATCAAATCAATCATGTATTCCAGTAAAATAGCACATATGATCAGCAAACCAGATACATGTGAATCTTAGCATTAGTCAGCAATATCCTTATAGTACTTTTGTAAACCGGAAGTTCACATACAAAAACCATCAATTAGTTGCAGAAATAGGAGACTGGTACCAATTATAAAATTGTTGCCTATGCAGCAACAGAATCCGGCAGCACTACAGCAGAATTGGAATTCTGATAATGAACATGATGACATAACACATAAGTATCTAAACAGAACAAGTTTCTAGTGTTGCATGTGGACATACTATAATGAACATGACCAAGAGCATGATGTGCAACTCAGAAACATCTTTCAGATCAAAAATTGATGAAGCTTCATATGTTACTGAGACAGGTCTCATCCAAAAACACACAGGCAAGCAGTTAATTTTTCATGACACAGAACTTCAGAGGATTTCATAACCTGCACATTATCCAGGGACAAAAGGAAGTCCAGTGATGATCATTAATACAGGCAAATAGAGATAGTAGCTAAAGGGTTATGTAATACTTCATAATGAGACAAATTATATTTGCCACTAAAAAATAGATCTGTGTCTCAATTTCGACCAAATCAATCTAATTCTTCAATTCATGAAGAATTTTCTTCGCAACCAGCCCAGTCATTTCAAGAACTTAAAGTAATTCACCTTACCTGTCAGCAAAACATGACAGGATAAAGATAAGGGCGAAGTACTGGAGGTAGATCAAGTTCTATTAATGAGAATTAACACCATGGAAAGTTAAACAAATCGTAGTTATCATAACAACAAAAAATAGATCTTAAGGTCTCAATTGATTTCATTCTTCCACTCATTAAAAATTTCTCTCTGAAACTACCACCAGCCATTCCAATTAAAAACAAGAATAGTACTAGTTCTTTGTGTCAGCAAAACATGAGTGACGAGACAACCAAAGCAAGAAAAAATGCTGATGGTAATCAATTCTTTTTTCACAAACAATCAAAAAGGAAGTAAAAGTGAGGTGTCGGGAGATCGTCAAGTCTAACATTTCAGAAAGCAAAATAAGGGGGTAACCTTTTATAAGGAAGTCTGGAATAGATAACAAGTAATTGCAAAGAAAACATAAACAAGCAGTCGAGGAGTAGAGTTATAGATGCAGTCAGTATTATCTAAAACTGATCAACAGGACAAAACAAACTTGGCTGATTAGTTATGGTAATATAACTAAGAAGAGCATGAATCATAGAATGAAACAGCCAAAAGTGACAGTTTCTTAAACAAGGCCTTCGTACTTTGTTATGTTGATAGCCGTACTTTAGAAGAAATTGCAAAATAGGTCAGGTCAAACCTTACTCAAGCAATTATATCATGAAGTCACCACTACAAATATACGCACGCAGAAAGTATGATTCACAAAGAAAATGGAGAAGCAGTTCGTTACTTTCTAAAAGCAACATAGGCTTTTTCTGATTACATTTTCAATAAACTTTTTCCAACAACTGCATATGATGCTGAAAGGGAAGCATGAATTTTGAATGCAAATCTGAAGTTCCAAATCATAAAGATTCTAAATATCGGAGTGGCCCTACCATTATGGAATTCAGCAAGGTTTCCAGAACGTGAATTAAAAATACAATTAAGAAGAGACCCATTTCTTAATATAGGCCCAGTTATCAACATTAAAGATACAGTGGGAAGAGAAAACACGATGAAAAGGTTTACAATTAAGAAGATAATTCTGCATATGAGTTCATGACATCATAGCTCCATTTTCGTTTCTGTAATCAGGATTTCGACACAATAGTTAGGTACTTCCACCAATGCATACCTCAAAAACAAACAGAAGAGCAGCTCTTGAGCTCAGCAAGCTCATTCAAAGAATCAAAGCAGTCCCTTTACTCTCCTTGGCCTCGATCTTGTTATACTTTCTTACAGTGAGGCAGAAGGTCAACCAAGTTCAAACATCAAATGCCGATACCTAAACATCCATATCCAACATAGAAACAATAAATAAACCCGTACAAGCCGCTGAAGCAAGCCCCATCAGCATAAATTTACCAGCATAATCCAATACCTAGCAAAAATACATCAAATGAAGAAACCCTCTTCACCGAAAATTCAAGAAATGAAATGAAAGGAAGAGAACATTGGTTTTGAGGGATTTTACCACCGGGGTTTTTCTTTCTCGGATTTTTCTGTGTTGTACCCACCTGCTACCAACGTTGTACCCAACCTCCATCGCTGCTTCTCCCTACGGGTGCTGCATTGCACAGGGGCACCATCAGGCCCTGTCACGTTCGCCGCCTTGAGTCGGCCGTCCTCGGCGCACTCCACCACGAACTCCACCGTGGCTCTTTCACCTGCGTGTACAGAATGGTGAACGAAGAAACCCTTCTTTATTCCCCGCTTTTGTTGGTTTTCTTGGGCGGTGGGGTGGGGGGAGTGGGGGCACCACTTGATTGAACAATCAGCCAAAGAAGAAGACCGGCAATGGAGACAGCCGTGCGTGCGAGTACTAAAGCAGCCTCACCACCAAGAGTGCATTAAAGCTGTTAACACTGAATCTAGGATAGGTAGGTTTGGGTAAAATGCTGGGAGGAGGATGGTGGTTTTGAGGGTTTTTACCGATGGTTTCTGTTTCTTGGATTTTTCCGAGCGGTTGGAGTGGACGGTGGGTTTGGGCAAAATGCTCTGGGGAGAGAGGGTGATGAAGGTTAAAATAATATTAGACGCTTAAAATTATATATCAGATACTTTAATTTACTAACTCTAATAATTAATTCAGAATTAATATTTTGAATTATAATTTTTCATTTAATATTTTTATAATTAAAAATATTAATAAATATAAAAAAATCATTCCAACCGTTTAGCAAATTTATATAATTACAATATAACTATAATGCTACATCAATGATTAAGCAATATTATGATTATCCCTTATAGGTTAATATATTTTAAGTATTTCCAACTTTAACGGCAGAAGAGTACTGGATGCCCCAAACTATGATGCATGGATACAGTCTACAGATATGGTACAACGCGGACACAACAACATGAAAAATTTTAAAAAAATTAGAATACGATACGGCACTGACACGACTATATATAATATATTTTTTATATATTCTCGATTTCTCATAAACTAAAATATGCAATATGAAAAGCATAAAAACACAAAATAAGCATATTTTATATCTAAGTTCTTAACTAAAATACATGGGTTCAAAAATATAAACAATAAGTTTATTTTAAAAAAATACACAATGAAAAAAATTAATCTTCCAAATTAGTTAAATTATAATGATCGTTTTTCTAATTTAAATAATTTCATCCCAAAACTTTTAGTTTGAGATAAGTTAATTAATTTTTTTATGTAGCCCAAAACTCTTTTTTTTTTAAAAAAACTGCCCAAAACTTTTTGAAATTACAAGAAAAACCTAAGCTTGTCCAAAATGTGTTGGACACTCATCCAAAACATATCAGACACGCCTGACACGATGCCCTTTTTTTCTTTTTTTCTTTTTTCTTTTTTATTTTTGAACACGTCTATGCCTTATCCAACACATGTTCGAGGTGTGTTCGTGTCTGACACTGCATCAAGTAATTTATTGGAGTGTTCGTGCATTATAAGTCTACTCGTCTGGGTCGGCGACAAGCTACTCGCATTCCTAATGAGATAGGCTTACCACAAGGCTGCTAAGACAATAAATTTCGTATCCAATCCCAAAACACCTTTGCGGCAAACTAATGTGTCAAGGTGGGGTCGTAAATGGCAAAATAATGAAGTTAATACTTGAACACATTTAAATTTCTGAGTTTATTAGTTGTTGCAAATTAATTATATACTTAAATTTTTTTATTTATTAATATTTTTTAATTATAAATATTTTAAATAAAAAAATAATATTATAATCCAAAATAATTATTATTAATTCATTATTAAGTTAGTAAATTAAATTATTAATTAAACATTACAATTAGTAAAGTATTAATAATTTAATTAGTTAATATATTGTAATGATTAATATCAAATAATAAATAAATAACAAATATATATATATAATCAAATGACTAGAAATATATATATCCGACTTGTGCTTTTAAAAATAGAAGATAGCATGAACGTTAGCCTAGCTAACGTCTCCCGCTGCTTTTTCAACTATACGGTATAGTGGCAATTTTTCTTAATATAGCTCGGTGAAGTGGGGGAGGGTTGATGATGGGTTTCTGAGCGGTGATTTTGAGGGTCAAATTACATTAAAGATGGGAGAAATATGGGAATGGGTGTTTTTAGTATTTTGAGGGTCAAATTACATTTTTCTTGAATATTTTGAAAGAATTTTCTAAACAATAAATCAAAGAAAACTAAATGTGATGCCTCCAAAATCCTTCATGGACTCCAAGCCCAAAACCCATACTTGGAGCAACCCAGTTGGCTACCAGCAGGGACAATCCACTAGTAGGAGAAGTAAAGACTCTTAATCTTGTTGTTTTTGCTGACATGGCAGGCCCAATAAACGAGCCCACTCCAACGGGACATGTTATCGTATAACTGGACGTACACATTCTATAGCTTGCCAACACAGCAAGACACGTCATACCCAAGGATTTTGGTCATATTCGCACAGATGAGCTAGAAATCCAGCTGACAATGTCTCTAGTAACAACTTTATGGAAAAGTAGGAGAATCTGACATGACTCAGTCAAATAGGTATATCTCTTTTTCGACATTTATCCAAATCCTGAACAGATTCTTCTAGAAAAAAGCCAAGTCAAAGAGCTTTTCAGATGTATACGGCACTCGGCAACTAATCCCTGGATTTGGCTACTTCAAAGGCTATAAATTGGCCCCTTGTGCAGTCCTTAGAGGTCAAACTTTGATAACACTTATTCTACATACTCTTTTGTCAATTACACACTCTCACATTCATTTTTTCATTTTCTAGCTACTTATAGTTCATCTAGGCACGAATTCTATTATTCACACGAATAATCTATCATTATTCTTCACTATTCACCATTATTCTCACTTCATTTCAAATTTTCTTTTATTTACATTTTACTAACTTTAGCATTGGAGTGCTAACGTTTCTTTGCAGATTAGTCCCTCGAAACTTAGGATTCTCTTATGGGTCCTTTGAAACTTGTAGTACTTCAGAACCTAGGTACGCATCATTAGCGCCGTCTGTGGGAATTGGAGTTCAAGACGTGAGAAATGGCCAATTCAGAAAACAACGGATCTTTTGAGGAAGATGCCTCCCTCCCTGCTGCAGTAGGATCTACTATCCTACCTCCTAATCAAACTTTGGGCATCACTAGCGCCCTCGCTCCAACTAACGACTTAGCCCCAAGTGGTGGCCTCCCAGCTCTAGTTGTTGACCTCCCTACTCTAGCTGGGCCTTCCTGCTCCAGCTGGTATCTTCCCAGCTAGCTGGTGACGTCCCAGCCCCCATAGCCAATCTGACAGTCGGTCCTACTATTATGGACCATATCCTTTACGAGCAGCTTCGCCAGTTCATAGTGGAAACCATCCACTCAACCTTCCACGGTTCCCAAGCTAGTGGAGCAGAGCCCTCTTCTTGTCAGGAGCGAAGAGGAATGCCAGGAAGTTGGGCCGTCGACGAGCAGGCCCATGCTGGGCAGCCGACAGATAGATCTCTCCCCACCAACTCTACCAGTGAGGAGGCAATGCCCTTTCAACCTCTTGAAATGTGGTATGCTCTAAGGAAAGAAATGATATAACTCCGCCAGCAGATGACCAGGGACGCTCCGCCAGCGGAGCACGGTATTCCTTTCAGCGAGGAGATCATGATGGAAAAGCTCCCTACTCACTTTCGTGTACCGTCCCACCTACGTGCCTATGATGGCACTTCGGATCCACTTGAGCATGTTCGTTGGTTTGAAAATGTAGCCCAACTGCACAGGTACAGTGACGGTACTAAATGTCGCGTATTTCTTACTACACTAACGACTTCTGCCCAATAATGGTTCGACCAGCTTCCAACGGGATCAGTAAGATCTTTTGCAGAATTCAACAATCTCTTTGTGCATCAGTTTGCTAACAGCCGAAAATATCAAAAGTTGGTTGTTAGCCTTTTCAGAATCAAGCAGGAGGAGAATGAGACTCTAAGGGTTTATGTTCACCGCTTCAATGTAGCTTTCCTAGAGTTCCAAAGCTCACCCGGAGGTGTTTGTTAGCTTTCTTACTCAGGACCTACGAGGAGACCCCCTTTTCGAGTCCCTAGTTAAGAAGCCCTCTGCAGATTTTCGAGAAGTACTAGCTTGTGCTGGAAAGTACATGAACCTGGAGGACGCTTGGTTGTTGAAGAAACCAACCGTGATAGGAAGAATGACTTTCCCCTGGCTCGTAAGAGTAGGGGAGAACCATAAGGATGCTTCAACCCCCTCGATCCGAAGAACAAACAATACACCCCACTCATCACTAGCCCAACTAGAATGCTAAAGGCCTAGATAGATTCCCTGCCCTGCAGCGGCCTAAAGGTTCGGAGGAAGGTCCTCAATTGCCCAAATCTAAGTATTTTTGCAGGTATCATCGAGAATATGGGCACGACACCAACCTGTGCTGTCAGCTGAGGCAAAAATCAAAAGGCTTAAGCAAGCCGGCTATTTGAAAGGTTACATGGACCAACATAGGCAGCGAGAACACAAGGATGGACGCCCCCGCCGTCGAGACTCCCGCAGGAGCGAGGAGCATACAAATGATCCCCCGAGGATGGAGCGTAAGAAGGATAAGCTCTCTGTTGTGGAACAGAGCCCAGAAAACACGCCAGCTGAAAGTGTAATTCACATGATAGCGCGAAGACCCACTGACAGAGACTCTGGACGAGCCAGACGAGCTCATGGCAGGGCTGCTCGAACCATTATGGATATTAATCACAAAGCACCTACAGGGGATCCCGTGATCCATTTCGGGCCTGTTGAGACACAGTGAGTACATTTACCTCATAATGATGCACTTGTCATTTCGGCCACTTTGGCCAATTACATTGTACAACGTATTTTTGTAGACTCTGGTAGTTCTGCAGATGTCCTCTTTTATAAAGTCTACCAAAAGATAGAACTAGGCGACATCCCGTTAGAGCCAGTGGACACCTTGCTATATGGCTTCGCATGAGAGGTGGTGCACCCCCTGGGCCAAATCATGCTTCCTCTTTCTCTAGGAGCAGAGCCAAATAGAAAGACCAAGATGGTCCGTTTCCTTGTCGTGGACATGCCATCAGCCTACAACGTCATTCTAGGATGACCTGCTTTAAATGCATTTCAGGCGGTGGTCTCCACATATCACATGAAGTTAAAGTTCCATGCTGAAACAGGGGTAGGGTGAAGGACAAGTGGATCCGCCGGGAGCGCGAGCGAAAGCGAGAGATGCGGACTTAACGATATTTAAAACACATATCGCAACAAAACGTCCCAAGGTGTGTACCCTTGGGTGCTCAACCGGGCATTCAATGTAGAATATGACAACATAAAGCAAGTATATCATATAGGGCACATAGACAATCATAAAGAGAACTGCATATAAATAAACGATGGTTACCTTTGTGGTTATCTTCCGTGCACCGCTACTAGCGTTGTTCCCTTTTCGAATGGATGGAAAACGTTCACCAAGATTCAAACGTATGAATCCTCTAACGTAGTCCACACCACACCAAGAGAAGTCACATTTTTCTTGCTAGAGAAAAACGGACCTAAGAAGATGAGATCAAAAAAAAAAAATTGCACTATCGTATTAGTGTATTCTGCTTAATCTAACTTTGTTCTTCAATTGATCCTAGATTAATGAAGCAACAAAGTGAAAGTGAGAGTGAGCAAGGGGCAACCGAGAGTGTGTGTGTGTGTGTGTGAGAGAGAGAGAGAGAGAGAGATATGAGTGTTATTTTTTTTTCCTAGAAAAAGATGAATAATAATCTTCCACTTGTTGATGATTGTATATACTCATATATATACATCATTAATGTGATTATTGAAATGTGTCTAGGTTCATCCAAGGCATGTCTAGATACATCCCAATCAATTCTCATTTATCTTTAATCAAGCCTACAGCTTTACAAGGTATGATTAAATCATACCAAGTAAAAGAGGTTTGATTGGAGTTGATTTGTTCCTTTCCGAAAGAAACAAGTCAACCTCTTCAACAAGGCCTACATGGCTGATTTTATGCTCCTAAAATAAGCTAAAAATTGGCCATCCATATTTGGGAAAGTCCAACTTCTCCTAATTCCAAAGTGGAATTAATATCTCTCTTCGGCCAAGATTTAATGGACCGGGTTCTATTGTAATCTAATTACAAAAAGTCCAAGAATTAAATCTACTTTAATTCATGGTCCAATTAAGTAATGCTCATGGATCTTTTAATCCAATGAAAAGATCCAACCCCTTAATATCTACTTAATCGATAAATTCCATCTATCGATTAATCGATGGCTTGATACAATATCGGCACATCCATCCAATGGACTATCCCATAAATAATTCAATTATTTATCATCTTCTGAAATTGACTCCAAGTCAATTCCTTCACCTCCTCGGTGATTTGTGTGTGACCCTTTAGGTTCGCTCTCAGCTAGAGTTGGGCTCGTGTCCAACAGAAGCCCGTTACCATAGGTGGCCATCTAGCAACGATCCATGATACTAGAGCCTAGGTGAATGTTGGTGTGAACATTTAGGCACCGATTTCGTACGGGTACGGTCCTTCCATCTACTGTCTCCTGGCCTTAGTTTAGGGTATGGAATTAGGCGTCGGTTCCCATCCTTGACTAGGTAGTATGCTTAATACTCGAGACTATGCATGCCTCATTGAATCGACGCAGGGAACCATTCCCAGCTCGATGAATCACTGTGGCCATAGCTTTAAGCAACATGAACGTGTCTTTGAGCGCACAGGAGATACCTCTGTCACATACTAACAGGGGACGGATCCTCTTCTTGAAACCCACCGTCCTCGCTACACATTTTGACTGCACTAGACAAGGCTTATAATGAACATGTCCACAACATGATCACCTCTCGTCGGATCCAAGATACAACCATCGTGTGCACATGATTGTCGTGGTTCCTCAAGTTCGAGGAATACTCTCGTACTATCGGAACCGGGGAACTCCAATCATATCGACCAAGCCTCCAAGGCTTCCATATGATGATCCCCGCGAGTCAGCTCACTCGGCTCGACCCCAATCGACCAACCCACTAAGATTGTATAGACGTCTCACGTTTGTCACCGACGAAACACGACACTCATCCAATGAGTACAGCTCTTAGTGCAAGTCTCCATAGGGCTCTCGATGCCCAGTCTCGAGGTCCTCGACTTGGAACATTACAAATCCAACCCCAATCAGTTGGTTTCATAGCCACCATCCAATGCACGACCCAACTGCATGGGTTGTCCAATTGGTCTGTGGGCATCTATTGTGACGTTAAAGCATCATTTAATGTAACCGGTAAACATAGCAGATACATGTGTCAATGACGAACACTTATCATGTTCATCACTACAAAGTTACTTTTAATAAATATTGCTGAATAGTTCCCAAAATCGCTAATTCAATTATCTTTCTGGTCATCTATTCCAACAATGAGAAGTCACAAGTGACAAATACGTAGCGTGGAAATGCTATGTTGAGTCAATAAAAGGAAGCAACCGATAGGATATAGAGATAGACCCTCCTAACAGAGAGAAAGGCAAGAGACCCATCCAATAGGATGATCAAGGGAACACCATTCCCGCTCATGTACAACCGACTTAAAAATTGTTAAGCATCCAACTGATACTCGGAGAGCCAGACAAAACTACCAAAATAGGCTCCCAGCTGAGCTTGGAACTAGCAAGGAGATTAACTACCTTTTTGTAGGAAAATGCGGAAGTTTTTGCTTGGACAACTCATGACCTGGTGGGCATAGATCCTAACATTGCTGTACGTAACCTAAACCTAGATCCTACCTTCCCTCATGTTAAGCAAAAAAAGTGGCACTTCAGGCCCGAGAAGAACAAGATCATCCAGGAGGAGGTAGGTAAGCTTCTATCAGCAGGCACATCAAGGAATCCCAATTTTTGGAATGATTGTCCAATATGGTATTAGTACCCAAACCAGGTAACAAGTTGCATATGTATGTTGATTTTCGAGATGTTAATAAAGCATGCCCAAAGGATTTTTACCCCTTATCTTGCATAGACCACCTGGTAGATTCCACCCTTTGTCATGAATTGTTGAGCTTACTAGATCCCTCACAAGGTTACCACCAAATGATGCTTAACCCCGATGACTAGAAGCGAGAAAGCTTCATAACGTTAGGAGGGGCCTACTGTTATATTGGTATGCCCTTCGGGCTAAAAATTGTAGGTGCTACGTACCAGTGGCTGGTAGACCGCATTTTTAGAGCATAGTTGGAACGCAACATGGAGGTGTACGTAGACAACATATTGGTAAAGAGCCAGCAAATGGACTAACACATCCCCGACCTAGCTGAAGCATTTGGAGTGCTGAGGAAGTACCACATGAAGCTGAATCCAGCTAAGTACGCATTCAGAGTTCAGGGTGGCAAATTCCTCGGCTACATGGTCACAGAGAAAGGGATTAAGGTCAACCTGGCTAAAATCCAAGCTATCCAGGATGAAACCTCCCGCCAACCTCAACAAAGTGCAAAAATTAGTAGGTCGCATAGCCACCCTCAGCAGGTTTGTATCCTGTTGGCCAGAGCATAGTTTACCATTCTTTAAAGCTCTTAGAAAGGCCAAGGACTTCGCTCAGGATGAAGCGTGCCAGCAAGCTTTCCAGGATCTAAAAGCTTACTTGGCTGAGCTACCCCTACTTACCAAGCCATCACTAGACGAGCAACTATTCCTGTACCTAGCGGTAGGGCATCATGTTGTGAGCTCCATGCTCGTCAAGGGGGAGGACGGACTCAGAAGCCCATCTACTATGTAAGTAAGGTATTACATTGGGGCCGAGCAATGGGACTCGGGGGTAGAAAAACTAGCTCTCCCTTTAGTAATTACAGTGTGTAAATTACGTCCTTACTTCATATCGCATTCCATTGTTTTGCGTACTAACAACCCCCTGCAAGTTATGCTGGGGAAAGTTGAAACCTCAGGCAGGATGGTTAAATGGGCCGTTGAGCTCAGCGAGTACGAAATTTCTTACCAGCCCAGAACAGCTATCAAGGCCCAAGCCTTAGCCGAATTCCTGATCGAAGCCCAAGAATTAAATCCCATTTAATTCAAGGTCCTATTAAATAATGCCCATCAATCTTTTAATCCAATTAAAAGATCCAAGCTTTAAATCTCTACTTAATCAATAAATCCCACTTACCGATAAATCGAGGGCCCAATATAATATTGACCTGTCCATCCAATGGACCCCATAAATAATCCATTTATTTATCATCCTCTGAAATTGACTCCAAGTCAATTCCTTCACCTCATCGGTGATATGTGTGTGACCCTTTAGGTTCGCCCTCAGCTAGACTTGGGCTCGTGTCCAATGGAAGTCCGTCACCATGGGTGGCCGTCTAGCAATAGTTCATGGCACTAGAGACTAGGTGAATGTTGGCCTGAATATTTAGGCACCAATTTCGTACGGGTACGATCCTTACATCTACCGTCTCCCGACCTTAATCTGGGGTATGAAATCGAGCGTCGATTCCCATCCTTAACTAGGTGTCTATGCTTAATACTCAAGACTACACATACCTCATTGCATCACGCAGGAAACCATTTCTTGCTTGATCAACTACTATGGCCACATGTTCAAGCAGCATGAATGTGTCTCCGAGTGCACAGGAGATACCTCTGTCACATACTAACAAGGGACAAATCCTTTTCTTTAAACCCCCGCCCTCGCTACGCACTTTGACTGTACTGGACAAGGCTTATAATGAACATGTCTACGACATGATCACCTTCGCCAGATTCAAGATACAACCATCGTGTGCACGTGACTGCCGTGGTTCCTCAAATCCAAGGACTACTCCCGTACTATCGAAACCGAAGAACTCCAATCATACTGATCAAGTCTCCAAGGCTTTTATATGATAATCCCCGCGAGTCAGCTCAGTTGGCTCGACTCCTGTTGACCAACCCACTAAGATCGTATAGGCATCCAACACCTGTCGCCGATGAAACACGACACTCATCTAATGAATATGACTATTCGTGCAAGTCTCAATAGGATTCTCGATGCCCTGTCACGAGGTCCTCGACTTGGAATGTTTCAGACCCAACCCTCTATCAGTTGGTTTCATAACCACCATCCAATATGTGGCCCAACTGCATGAGTTGTTAATGTGGTATGTGGGCTTTGTTGTGATATATGTGAATAGACATTTAACATATGAGAATGAACACAACAAAGGCAATACCAATGGTAATGAATACTTATTTTATCCATTACATAATATTACGATACATCGAGTTGTCAAGTAGATTACATAAAAGCGAAACTAATTGGCTTTCTGGTCACTTATTCTAACATGGTTTACCTCGTGTTCTTATTTCTGACAATGGTCGTTAGTTTCAGGGTTGGAAAATCCAAGGTTGGTGTGTCAAGTTGGGCATCCAGCAGCGCTTGACCTCCCCCAAGCCAATGGGCAGGTAGAAGTCACAAATCGAATCCTGGTGCAAGGCATCAAGACTAAGCTGGAACAAGTAGGAAGACAATAGGTTGATGCCCTACCCGGCGTGTTGTGGTCTTACAGGACTACCCCTAGGTCTACCACTAGCAAGACAACTTTCAACCTAGTGTACGGCTTGAAAGTAGTCATCCCTGCTAAAGCAGGACTGACAATCCTCGAATTCAACATTATGAGTGGGAAAATAACGACACCTTACTACCCACTAACTTGGACTTGCTAGACGAGGTCCAAAAGGACGCTCGAACGTGCATGGATAGATACCAACATAAGGCAGTTAACGCCTACAAAAAAGAGAATTCTAGGTGGGAGACCTCATGCATAGACGAGCCAACGCTCTTAAACCAATAGAAGAGTGGCCCCCAACTGGGAGGGTCTTTAGAAAGTAACCAAGGTCGTCAAGTTTGGTGCATATGAGCTAGAAGACATCGACGGGAGGATTTCTCGGCCATGGAACACATACAACCTCAGGAAGTTCTATCTCATATGGCTTGCTAACTTTTGTAAATCAAGCATTATCTCACATCAATAAAGGTGATTCTTGCTCTCCTCTTGTGTTATGCGCAGGCTCAATTTTCAGCTTCTAGCTAATCTCATAAGCTGCCTGCTGGCGCACACACATATATAGCCCCTACCCGCGCACGTTCATACTTAAGTCGCCTGCTGGCACACGCTCATAAGTCGCATGCTGGTGTACGCTCATACATAAGCCTTCTGCTGGCACATGCTTATACATAAGTCGCCTTCTGGCGCACACTCATACATAAATCGCCTGTTGGTGCAGGCTCTATAAGCCGCTTACTGCAGACGCTCATAGGTCTTCTGCTGGCGCACGCTCATACTTAAGTCCCTTGCTTGCACACACTCATGCGCCGCCTGCTAGCGCACACTCATAAGTTGTCTGCTAGCGTACGCTCATACTTAAGTCGCCCGCTGGCTTACGCTATATAATTCGCCTACTGGTGCACGCTATATAAGCCACCTGTTGGCGCATGTGCATACACATGTCGCCCATGGGCGTATACGTTACATAAGTAATAGCTAGTTGGCATGCTCACTTCAGTTTGCAATTAGCTTCAATATCTATCCTATAAAATATTAACAAGAGCTTACTTAGGCTGATTTATCACTTGAGGACTGCCCTTACTTGTTTATGATGGAACATATTTTTCTTGCTAATAAAGTTGTATTTTCCTTGATAATAATAGGGACCGTTGGCTTACCAAGTAGGTATAGGCAAGGTAACACCCCTTGATTCGCAACAGGTTATTAAAGCAAACTTGCTTACTCCTTTCGGCTCAAAACTTATCTTGTATGCCTAACTGTTCCTCTGCCTAACTTGCATACTATCATGTCATTTCACTATTTAGGGACATATCCCTTTAGGAAGGGAGGAAAGCCTTTCCTTCTATTTGCATTATCCTAACATATGTTGAAAACATTTTTAGTTATGGACTGGGTATCCCCAGCCAAACAGTCATACTAACCTGCAAGAATAATAAAGACACAGGCCAGGAATAAAGAAAAAAATACTTGCATAGGCAAAAGAAATTCATATCATCCACGATGAAAGAAGGGGTAGAATCCAAAAGGCACTAAGTCCCATCAACAAATTATTGAGAAGCTCAAACTTGAGAATTTCAAACCTCATGCAGGAGGCATCGAAATGTAAGTTTGTTTTTTGAACATGCACTTTCACTTAGCAGTAGTGGAAGCATTTGAAGTATCATCAGCGGGAGGCTCGCTTCTGAGGGGAAAGGCTTCCTTCATCACTTGGTAACCTAGAGCCTCTAAGGCCTTTTTTCCCCTTGGCCAATCCGCACCAGAACCTCTGGCAGCTCGGGGGGAACCTCCTCATCTAGCTCAGGAGCATCAACAAGACCCGTATGGATATCTAAGAAGGTGGAAGAAATGGGCTTAGGAGGGCAACCAACCTCCACGAACTGATAGGCGCAGGTCCTAAAACTATGCACCTTCTTACCCTCTCAGTGGTGGAATACTCTTGCAGCTTTAGTGAGGCCTGCTCCATACGAGTGTGAAGGATGTTGATTTCGAACCTCATGTGAGCCAAACTAGCTTCCTGCTTGCGCTCCTTCTACTTGCTTGCTCTGTCTAGTTCCTCCAGTTGTCTCTTGGCCTCCTCTGCTGCTGGCCCTCCCTACTCCAGGCAGCTGAATAAGCCCCCAGCCAGCAGGGTGGCCTATATACTCAAAAGTAGGTCAGGTATACAATCTATTTCATATGTAAAATATAGGCTATAAAATTCATCTCACCTTGCTAATGTACAAAGCCAGCAAGTTTAGAGCTTGGGGATGAGGCAAGGCATCCATATAAGCCTGGTCTAGAGGGAAGGGGATCCCCTTCAAGAAAATTAGCCGCCCTGCTGCATTATCCTTCCTCTTGCAAAAAGGAGCAACCCTTGCTTATCCCCTACTTTGCCTTTTTTTGTTTTTACCTTGGCAGGTCGAGGCGTGCCAGCTTGTATGACAGGCTTGGGAGCAGGAGGAGCCAGAGTCACGGCCAGCCCCTTAGCCCACTTGTTGGGCGTGGGGAGGGGATCAACTTAGCGTTTTCCTTTCGAGTACCCCATAGAAGCCGAGCTGGCCAGAATGGAAGACGAACTCTTCACAGCGGGGCACTTAGCAAAGGAGACCGCTCCGGGAGTCTTGCCTTCAACTAAGGCTTTGTCTTGCACCAACTGGTTGAACATGTCCACTGTCAAACACACAGGTATAAACAACAGGTCATATATACTCATCATGGTAGGAATAAAGCATAAAGCAAGAAAGCACAACAGAAATATATACCAGTATCCTGGTCTAAAGCGACCTCTTTGGCACTCAACCTATAATGGAATAGGAGGGCTGGATGAACTAGCTCGCAAGGGTCATATTGGGAAACATTCAAGTGCTCTAATAGAGAACCGAATGGAGCAGGACGATTATAGACAGAATACCTAGGGCGCTTAGGAGCACAGGAAACCCACAAAGTAGGGAAACATCAGGGAGTAGGAGATGAAATAAAGAAGCAATGGCGTTTCCACTCCTTAATTTTGGACTCAGAAAGGAGGAACTAAGCATCCCCCTTGGATGTAAAGTAAAACAGTCCAGCACTAGCCTTCTTCAGCATGAAGAAGGTGAAAGAATATGTGGATCGTCCCGGGAAATTGCGCGAATGCGGAAGCGCGATATAAAATAAAATATAAAAATTTAAAGCATGCTTTAATCAAATTAAAGAACACGCTCAAGGGGTGTACCCTTGAGATTCCCGGGGGTTTGGTGTATCTCATGAGTAAACAACATGTAAATGATCATGGAGGCCATAGGGTAGAAAATTAAAGAGGACGAAAATATTAAACGAGACCTACCCGTTGTCGTTTTCGTCTTCAACAGCTACACGCGTTGTTCCCCGTTTTGCTCCGAGATCTCGTTCTTGAGACCCTCCAAATCGTGACACACGATCCACCCATGTATCTTGCACATCGTGCTAGCAACGAACAAGTGTATATTTTGGAGTGGATGAATCAACAACACGTTATGAATTAACGGTATTGATTCATCTAAGTTCTAATGTTCCAAGAACAAGAGAACTAGAAAGGAATTTCTTGGAGAGAGTGGAGAGAGAGGGCGGACGAGAGAGAGGGGAGAGAGAGCCAAAAAAAAGTGTGTGTTGTGTGTGTGTTGGAATTTCATCCTCCTTTAAAAGGTGCAAGGCTAGGGGTTTATATAGAGGAAGAGTTTAATCCTCTTTAAACTCCACCTCTTTAGAAGCTTGATTTGACTAGGATTTGACCTAGTCAAAGTCCTAGCCAAAGTAGAATTTGACCTTGTCAAATTCAATCCTAGCCTTTGATCTCTCCCATTAAATCTCAACCATTAATTTAATTTAATGGAATATTTAATAGGATTTAAATATTCCAAAAGGCCAAATAAATATAATAAATAAATATTAATATTTATTCTAGGCCCATTAAATTAATTTCCTTAATAAATCCAATTTATTAATTTAATTCCCTTTATCAAATAGAAGGAATTAATTTCTCCAAGAAAATATAGGACCCGATTAAATCCAATTTAATCATTCCTTTACTCCAATATTTAATTCCAAATTAAATACTAAGTGTGTGTGGATAGTGTGTGACTCTTTAGGTTCACCTTTCAGCTAGACTTGGTCGGATTCCTAGAATCCGTCCGTTACCATGGGTGGCCATCTAGCAACGGTCCATGGCACTAGAGACTAGGTGAAATAATCGGGGATGAACATTTAGGCTCTAACAGTACACTTGTCATTCTGTCTTCGGTCTTATCACTTAGAGTCTAGGGCACGGAAAATGCAGGTACCCATTTTAGACCTAAGTATCGGTCTGTCCTTACTAAACGCCGCAAGGGAAACCTTCCCTTCTGTTCAGTTACTGTGGCCACAGATTTTAGGGACAAGACACAGAGCATACATGAGACTCAACTGTCAATGCCTTTTGACAGGAAACAGATCCTTTCTTGAAAACTACTATCACTCTGTACACCCGAGCTGCACTAGACATGGCTTATGACTACTCAAGAGTATTTTGGCAATCTCTCACCATATCTAAGATACAGACCTGATGTACAGGTAAACTCAGCAGTTCCTCAAGTCAAAGGACTTGACCTGTACCGTTGGAACCAGGAACTCACGTCATACCTTGCTGACCATACTCAAGGTCCTCCGTACGACGGTTCCCGCGAGTCACCTCAGTCAGCTGCTTCCTAGCATGCTGATCCACTAACACTGCTTAGACGACCTTCGTCACCCGTCGATGAAATACGACAGCAGATGCTTAGTGCAAGTCTCAAAGGGAATCCCGGTACCCATTTTCGAGATTCCTTGACTTGGAGATTTTCGGACTGATTCGGTAAGACTGATTTCATGGACCTACCTCCAAGCGTAGTCCCAGTCTCCGAAATCGATTCTCAGTCCGTGGGCTTTGTTTGCGTAGTGAACAGATATGTAATAGCATATATAAGTGAACATAAACAAAGTGTTGCCATATGAATCTTCACTTCTTTATTCATAAATGTTTTATCAAACACCTGAAATTGTCTAGACATAGGTTACATATTCCTGCCAAAATTGGCTTACATGGTCACCTATTCTAACAATCTCCCACTTGACCTTTAAAGCCAATCGCCCATATGTCTAATCCCCATCTTCTCAAGATGTTGCGTATGAGCGCTCTGCGACATAGGCTTTGTCAGCGGATCTGCTGTGTTGTCTGCTGAGTTGACTCGATCCATCCGGACGTCACCTCTTCCTACCATTTCCCTAAGAAGATGGTAGCGTCTAAGAATATGTTTGGAACGGTGATGAGATCTCGGTTCCTTTGCTTGCGCTATTGCACCGTTGTTATCACAGAAGATGACAACAGGCTCGGTGATGCTAGGCATCACACCCAACTCTTGGATGTAGTTTCTCATCCAAACCGCTTCCTTAGCAGCTTCTGAAGCTGCTATGTATTCAGCCTCTGTGGTGGAGTCAGCAATGGTTGCTTGCTTGGAAATTTTCCAAGCTACTACTCCTCCATTGAGTTTGAATATGTACCCCGATTGAGACTTGGCATCATCGTCATCAGACTGGAAGCTAGCGTCGCTAAAGCCTTCCAGAATTAGTTCTCCATTGCCATAGACTAGGAACATTTCCTTAGTCCTCCTTAGGTACTTAAGGATGCCCTTAACAGCATTCCAATGTGCCTCTCCTGCGCAGGACTGATATCTGCTTGTTACGCTCAAAGCGTATGCAATGTCAGGCCTAGTTTAGTGGACCGCATATTGGATGCTACCTACAACAGAAGCATAGGGGATGACTTTCATCCTTTCAAGTTCCTCATCAGTCTGTGGGGACTGTTTCTTGGACAACTTGATCCCATGCCTCATGGGAAGGAATCCTCATTTGGAGTTGTCCATTCGATATCTCTTTAGGACTTTCTCCATATACGAGTTTTGGGTGAGTCCTAACATCCTTTTAGATCTGTCCCTGACAATCTGGATGCCTAGGATGTAGGAAGCTTCACCCAAGTCCTTCATGGAAAACTGGGTTGACAACCATGCTTTAGTGTTTCCTAACATTCTAACGTCATTACCAATGAGTAGAATGTCGTCCACATAAAGCACTAGGAACACTATTGAGCTCCCACTGACCTTCTTGTATACACAAGGGTCGGATTCGTTCTTGATGAAGTCATAACCCTGTATTACTTCATCAAATCAAATGTTCCAACTTCGGGATGCTTGTTTGAGGCCATAGATGGACTTCTGGAGACGACAGACTTTCTGTTCTTCTCCAGTGACCGTGAAACCCTCCGGCTGATCCATATAGATCTCTTCTTCAACGAAACCGTTGAGGAAGGCCGTTTTCACGTCCATTAGCCATATTTCATAGTCATACCATGCTGCTATGGCGAGCAGGATCCGAATGGATTTAGCCATGGCTACTGGCGAGTAGGTATCCTCAAAATCGACCCCGGGTCGTTGAGTCTATCCCTTAGCTACAAGCCTAGCCTTAAAGGTTGTGACTTCTCCATCAACGCCAAGTTTGCACTTGTAGACCCACTTACAGCCCACTGGCTTAACACCTTTCGGTGGATCTATAAGACTCCAGACTTGGTTCTCGCTCATGGAGTCCATTTCGGCTTTCATGTCCTCAAGCCATTTCCCGGAGTCGATGTCAGACATCGCTTCTCCATATGTCTTAGGATCGTTATCCAAAAGATCGGTCGCTCCTAGAAAGCCATACCTTACTGGAGGTCTGGACTCTCTAGTGGACCTACGGAGAACGGGAACGTCAGTGGTGACTGTGGGCGCTGACTGTATCGGAGCCGGCGGTTCAGGAACCGGGGCTGGCCGTTCCTGAGGCTGTCCTTCATGCCTAGCATGTTGGACCTCTCGAGGTTGGTCAGCCCTTCGGCTGTTTATCCTAAATCCTCTAAGTGAGGGTTCCGTGGCTGCCTCTGATGGCTGGATTCCATCACTTGATTCCTCAAGGATCAGCTCATCAGGTTGGATATCCTCCGGGAAGCCTTGCTCCAAGAATACTGCATTTCTTGAAACAAACACCTTTTGTTCCAAGGGGTCATAAAAGTAATAACCCGCAGTTTCTTTAGGGTATCCAACGAACCTGCATAAGCTAGATCTAGATTCTAGCTTATCTCCCACTAACCTCTTGACGTATGCGGGGCTACCCCACACTCTCAAGTAGTTGTAGGAGGTAGGCTTGCCGTGCCATATCTCATATGGCGTTTGGGTCAATGCACTGGTAGGCGCCAAATTCAACAACTTGGCCGCCGTTTCTAGTGCATAGCCCCAAAAGGATAAGGGCAGTTTGGTAAAACTCATCATGGACCGAACCATGTCCAACAGGGTTCGATTCCTCCTTTCAGAGACACCATTTAACTATGGTGTTCCTGGAGGTGTCCATTCTGATATTATACCATGTTCTTTTAGATAATATAGGAACTCCCTACTAAGGTATTCACCGTCTCGGTCTGACCGTAGGACTTTAATTTTGCAGTTGGTCTGGTTCTCTACTTCAAGTCTGAATTCTTTAAACCTCTCAAGAGCTTCAGACTTGTACCTCATTAGGTAAACATAACCATACCGTGAATGATCATTGGTAAAGGTTATGAAGTAGGAGAACCCACCTCGGGCCTGCGTCCTTAGTAGTCCACATACGTCTGTATGGACCAAGTCCAACAGACCTGTGGCAAGCCTACTTTGTCCTACAAAGACCTTTTTTTTGGTCATTTTCCCTCTTAGACAAGATTCACAAGTTGGTAGATCACTCAAGTCCCCAACCTCTAGGTTCTTTGAGTCTACCAACCTTTTCATCCTATCTTGGGATATGTGACTTAGCCTAGCGTGCCACAGACGTGCTTTCCCGTTATTATCTAATTTTCATTTGTGTTGAGTGTTGAGAACGAAATTCGTTTGTTGCAAGATATAAAGCCCGTTATGCAATGTACCAAGTAGATGAGCAATTCCACACCTCATCAAATAAACGCAATTTTTATTGATTCTAAACTCATAACCACTATTGTCCAACAATGGAATGGAAATGATGTTTTTAATCATACTAGGTACAAAATAAACTTGTTTTAAATCTATGCTAATACTATCACTAATCACTAGAGTGACGGATCCTACTGCTTCTGCCGAGATGGCCTTGCCATTCCCAAGCTTCAGGATCATATCCCCGCTACCCAGTTTTCTGCTTCTTTTCAACACCTGCAAGTCATTGCAAATGTGAGCTCCACAGCCGGTATCTAATACCCAAGAGGCAGAATTAGTGACCATATTAACCTCAATCACATAAATACCTTGGTTCGAGAAGAGTTTGGGGCACTCTCCCTTCCAATGCCCTTTCTCACGGCAGTTGATACATATGTCATATGTCTTCGACTGTTGCTTGGAGACAACCTTTTCCTTTCCTTTGCCCTTCCCCTCTTTGGCAATGGGAACACTCTTAGTGTTCGTAGCTGCTTTGACGGCCTTTCCCTTCCCTTTCTTCTTCTTCCAACGTCCGGCACCTTTGCCTTTCGTATTGGAAGTCGAAGCACCTCCAAACAATACCGAAGGCGTGGACTTCTTAGTCGTTGCCGCGTATTGCACAAACATATTGATCAACTCATGAATGCCCTTCTCAAGTGCGTTCATGTTGTAGTTGACGATAAATTGGTCAAAGGAGGGTGGGAGTTACTGAAGTATCACATCTATGTACGTTTCATTATCGAGACCTGCCTTTAGGTCCTCGAGCTTTTCCACCAGGGTAAGCATTTTAACCCCGTGTTCTTGTACAGAGGATCCTTCTGTCATTTTAGTTCCAAAGAACGCCTTGGTGGCGACATACCTAGTATGCCGGTCCGGGACTGCATAGCAATCCTTAAGGCGAGCCATTATGGAAGGGACGTCGTCTAGCCTTTCATATTACTTCTGAATCTCATTGGTCATCGAAGCAAGTATGACGCTACGGACCTTCCGGTTATCCTTATGTCATGTCTCGAACGTCTCACGTTCTTCTGGCGTGGATCCTTCCGGCAAGGTCCTAGGGAGAGGCTCGTCCATGACGTAGCCTTGGTTCTCGTAATCTAGGACTATCCCGAGATTGCGCAACCAGTCGTTGTAATTTATTCCATTGAATTTGTTTGTCTCAAGAATGGTTGAAAGTAGGCTCTTAGACAGTTTTTTTAAATCTACATTTAGAAAACAACGCGCGATCAGCAGAAAATAAAAGACGGTGGTTTGATAAAAATGATTAAATGCATGGACTTTAGTCATTTAATCCTCCCACTATTTATACGAAAGCACGGTACTCTCAAACGTGATTTTTGGGAAATCCTTTCCTAGTGGGCTTGGGATCCACAGTGATTTTTCCCATACCCCGCTTTTACGATTCGCATGGAAAAGATCCTGTGGGAGGTATTCCATACCATTCTCGTTCCACGAGATTCCCAAGATTATTGCCTCACCCTTTCACATGATCCCGAAGACTCCAAGCGAATCATGCTATTTGGGCGTTAGACCCAACCCAATCGACCGAGCCACAGACCCACTGGTACCCCCATGACTCGTGAGACAGGTACAACAGCCTATTTTTCGTTCATGACAAAGTGCAGCTTCTTTTAAGTACAATAACGTGCCACGACTCGTGAGACCACGCTATTGACCTAAAACAGCTTCCTCACTAAACCATGGATTGGAAGGCATGGACAAACTCCTAGAGTTTATGTCCATTTTGTCCAGGGTCTGATGTTTCAACATTGGTCCAACCAATGTGAGAGTAGTGAATGACCGAGATCTCAAAATAAATAAACATTCACACATCCATCCATAATGCGTAAATTAAACCATCCATAGCAGTTATATGATAAATAAAAAACCTATTCATCCATCATAATAACCACATGCAAAATTAAAGCCTAGCACGCCCCTGTTGGATGGTCACGAGCCCGAATCCTATGCGATCCACTGAGCCCGCAGTGGATCTACGGTCAATCTAGGGTTGGTCCTACACTATTACATTAATAGTAACCCAATCATCATGCTGATGGGCCTTGGTCTCTTTTCTCTTTCTTCACTTCATGGAAAACTCCAAGGGACCTCCCGTCTGGGCTCTCCATGTGGTCCTTCCTTCTTCTCCACCGATTACAAAAAAAAAGAAACCTCACTCCTAGTCTACTCTCATTACATATAAAAAAATAGAAAGAAACCCCCACGAAAACCCGAGGGGAGTACATAAGGAGGGAGGTAGAATGCCTTATTATTCCAAGGCAACTAGAAAGACAGAAGGAGAAAGCAGTAAAAGAGGCACACAAGCCCAATAGAAATTAAACCATACATTCGGTCTAGAGCTCGTGATCATCCATTTCCATCCAACACACATAATCACATGATCTAATCACATAATTACAATATACCAACAATTCATGATTTCCAATCATAGTTATACAAAATAAGAAATAAATGAATATGTGCGTAACGTGTGAAAAAAATAAAACATAAATATTGATAATAATATTTTCTCGTTTTAGGAAAACCTTTCCTCATTATTTTAAGTAAAATAACCCCGAGATTCCAAATCCAATGTATTTTACTCCTAAAATAATGTCTTTAGAAAATTAGGCATAATTGAACCCCAAAAATGATTTTTCAGAATTAATTCAAAATTTAAAACTGAAAATAATTAAAAAATAAAAAATAAAAGAAAACACTACTAGGGTTTAAAAAACCCTAGCAGCAGCACCGGCTGCCGCCGCCGGCAGGCCGGGTGCGCGCGCCTGGCCGACAGCGTGCTGCACGGCCTGGCGTTCCGAAAGGCCGTCGCGCGCGCAGGCTCCCTTGCCTCGCGCGCGCTGGCCTGCTGGCTGCCGGTCGCGCCCTTGCCCTGCGCAGTGCGCGCGCAGACGTGCACTGGGCACGCCTGCCGGGCGCGCGCGCACAGACTCCTCCGTCTGCGTGCGCGCGCGCCTGGAGGCGCTGCCCTGCGTGCAGCCACCTTGGCTGCGCGCTGCCCCTGCGCGACCGGCTGGACGGGTGCGCACAGGCTTCCCTTGCCTGCGCGCGTCTGCCCTGCCGGCAGCGCGCAGCTGCGCGCGGCCAGCCCTCTCGGCTGGCTGGTTGCGGCGTTTCTCGTTTTTTTCCGTTCAATTATTCCACCCCGTTTCCCAAGAAAAACAAAAAAATACCAATATTCAGAAATTCACACGAATCGAAAGACATAAAACGACATGCTTTGAAAATCAAAATTTAATTAAAAACATGTCAATATCACGTTTCATGCTTAAAACGCACATAAACCCTAGGCCTATACACCGAACCGGACTTTGATACCACTGAAAGAATATGTGGATCGTCCCGGGAAATTGCACGAATGCGGAACCGCGATATAAAATAAAATATACAAAAATTTAAAGCATGCTTTAATCAAATTAAAGAACACGCTCAAGGGGTGTACCCTTGAGATTCCCGGGTGTTTGGTGTATCTCATGAGTAAACAACATGTAAATGATCATGGAGGCCATAGGGTAGAAAATTAAAGAGGACGAAAATATTAAACGAGACCTACCCGTTGTCGTTTTCGTCTTCAACAGCTACACGCGTTGTTCCCCGTTTTGCTCCGAGATCTCGTTCTTGAGACCCTCCAAATCGTGACACACGATCCACCCACGTATCTTGCACATCGTGCTAGCAACGAACAAGTGTATATTTTGGAGTGGATGAATCAACAACACGTTATGAATTAACGGTATTGATTCATCTAAGTTCTAATGTTCCAAGAACAAGAGAACTAGAAAGGAATTTCTTGGAGAGAGTGGAGAGAGAGGGCGGACGAGAGAGAGGGGAGAGAGAGCCAAAAAAAAGTGTGTGTTGTGTGTGTGTGTTGGAATTTCATCCTCCTTCAAAAGGTGCAAGGCTAGGGGTTTATATAGAGGAAGAGTTTAATCCTCTTTAAACTCCACCTCTTTAGAAGCTTGATTTGACTAGAATTTGACCTAGTCAAAGTCCTAGCCAAAGTAGAATTTGACCTTGTCAAAATTCAATCCTAGCCTTTGATCTCTCCCATTAAACCTCAACCATTAATTTAATTTAATGGAATATTTAATAGGATTTAAATATTCCAAAAGGCCAAATAAATATAATAAATAAATATTAATATTTATTCTAGGCCCATTAAATTAATTCCCTTAATAAATCCAATTTATTAATTTAATTCCCTTTATCAAATAGAAGGAATTAATTTCTCCAAGAAAATATAGGACCCAATTAAATCCAATTTAATCATTCCTTTACTCCAATATTTAATTTCAAATTAAATACTAAGTGTGTGTGGATAGTGTGTGACTCTTTAGGTTCACCTTTCAGCTAGACTTGGTCGGATTCCTAGAATTCGTCCGTTACCATGGGTGGCCATCTAGCAACGGTCCATGGCACTAGAGACTAGGTGAAAGAATCGGGGATGAACATTTAGGCTCTAACAGTACACTTGTCCTTCTATCTTCGATCTCATCACTTAGAGTCTAGGGCACGGAAAATGCAGGTACCCATTTTGGACCTAAGTGTCGGTCTGTCCTTACTAAACGCCGCAAGGGAAACCTTCCCTTCTGTTCAGTTACTGTGGCCACAGATTTTAGGGACAAGACACAGAGCATACATGAGACTTAACTGTCAATGCCTTTTGACAGGAAACAGATCCTTTCTTGAAAACTACTGTCACTCTGTACACCCGAGCTGCACTAGACATGGCTTATGACTACTCAAGAGTATTTTGGCAATCTCTCACCATATCTAAGATACAGACCTGATGTACAGGTAAACTCAGCAGTTCCTCAAGTCAAAGGAGTTGACCTGTACCGTTGGAACCAGGAACTCACGTCATACCTTGCTGACCATACTCAAGGTCCTCCGTACGACGGTTCCCGTGAGTCACCTCAGTCAGCTGCTTCCTAGCATGCTGACCCACTAACACTGCTTAGACGACCTTCGTCACCCGTCGATGAAATACGACAGCAGATGCTTAGTGCAAGTCTCAAAGGGAATCCCGGTACCCATTTTCGAGATTCCTTGACTTGGAGATTTTTGGACTGATTCGGTAAGACTGATTTCATGGACCTACCTCCAAGCGTAGTCCCAGTCTCCGGAATCGATTCTCAGTCCGTGGGCTTTGTTTGCGTAGTGAACAGATATGTAATAGCAGATATAAGTGAACGTAAACAAAGTGTTGCCATATGAATCTTCACTTCTTTATTCATAAATGTTTTATCAAACACCTGAAATTGTCTAGACATAGGTTACATATTCCTGCCAAAATTGGCTTACATGGTCACCTATTCTAACAGAAGGAGTGGAACTAGGTAGCAGAAGGGACTTCCTCCAGATTCTTGACTAAAATGACAAAATTGGCCAAGATGCTAAAAGATTTTGTCACTATCTGACTCAATGGAACCTAGAACAAGCAAGACACTTCGACAAAGAAGTGGTGGACGGGAAACCTCAAACCAGCCTCCAGCTGGGCCACATAGAAATAAGTGAACCCATCTGGAGGAGGGTTATGATAATCAACAGAACTTGGTACTTGAATCACCCACTCATCAGGTATCCCATACTTAGACCTAAGATCACTTATGTCCCTCATACAGGAACGAAAAAGACTCGGGACCCACCACCACTAGCTTATCCTCCATTTTTCTCCGTTCTACCTCCGCCCTAGTGGGTCTCTTCTTATTGCTACTAATTTCCTCCTCACTCCTGCCCTCTTGCGGGTCAGAATATGAGGCTCGCAGAATTCTCTTCATCATCACCACCAGACATCTTTGCAAGATCGATTATGAATTCATCTACCATTCTCTGATCTACACCCCTCTCTGACATGATTAACATCAAGTTAAATGCGGGAGAGAGATGAGGGCGCTTACGTAAAAATAGAAAGACTGAAAACAACAAAAGATTTTTGGCAGGTCTAGGCTCAGATCGAAGAAATTCCTGCAAGAATTTTTTCAGAGGTAAAGTTAGAAAACCCTGTTTTTCAGGAAAAGGGGAAAGGAGAAAGGAGACGAGTCTTACCTGATTGCGTGAAAAGAGCTAAAGAAAGGGAAAAATGCTTATATACCAGCCAGACAAACACCCCTGCCAGTTGAGGACTCTGGTGCCCAGCTGGCAGCCATCTGCCAATTAAGGAGCGCGGGCTCCCGAGATAGAAGGGACTTTTCTCATGCCTTATCTATTGTAATCATTAATTAGCTACCTGTTCTGCATAATTTTTGAATTTTCTTAAAAGGTGCGTGCAGGTTCCTTAAACGAAGGACTCTACAGCAGGAAGGCGATAAGCAGGAACAACAGGGTTCGCCCTACTGATGTAGGAACGGGAAAGACATTTTCTTTTTGCAGGACATGCTACCAACTCCAGCACTTCAGCTCTGCCACCTGAACTCCTGGGAGGGGGGGGGGGAGAGTGATGGTGCTCCCAAAATCCTTCATGGACTCCAAGCCCAAAAGCCCATACTTGGAGCAGCTTAGCTGGCTATCAGCAGGACAACCCACCAGCAGGAGAGGTAAAGACTCTTATTCTTACTTATTGTTTTTGCTGACATGGCAGGCCCAAGAAATGTGCATGCTCCAACGGGACACGTCATCGCTAAACTGGCCGTACACATCCTATAGCTTACCAACACATCAAGACACGTCATACTCAAGAATTTTCGTCATATTCGCACGGATGAGCTAGGAATCAAGCTGACAATATCTCTAGTAACAACTTTCCAAAAAAGTAGGAGAATCTGGCATGCCTCGGTCAAATAGGTATATCTCTTTCGACACTTATCCAAATCCTGAACGATTCTTCCGAAAAACACCAAGTTAAAGAGCTTTCTAGAGGTATATGACACTCAACAACTAATCCCCAGATTTGGCTCCTTCAAAGGCTATAAATTGGCCCCTTGTGCAGTCCATAGAGTTCAAACTTCGGTAATTACACACTCTCACACTCATTTTTTTCATTTGCTAGCTAGTTATAGCTCATCAATACACGAATTCGATCATTCACACGAATTATCTATATTATTCTTCACCATTCACCATTATTGTCACTTTATTTCAAGTTTCTTTTATTTTATATTTTACTGACTTAAGCATCGGAGTGCTAACGCTTCTTTGCAGATTAGTCCCCCAAATCTTAAGATTCGTTAAAGGGTCCTTCGAAATTTGCAGCACCTAAGAACCCAGGTACGCATCAAAACAAATTTTTATAAAGTGATGAATTAAGACTTTCGATAATTAAAAAATAGCACAAGATATCTAACATATTTTATATGTATTATTAACAAAACTATAACAACATATTTAAAAATATTATCTTTTTTTTTCCTGTATATCTTTGTTCACAACTAAAAGCTATGAAAGTGCAAAATATTTTGAAATCAAATAAACAAATAAGCACTAACGGTCACACAAATGTAGACCACTCACCACGACGGGTTTGACAATTACTATATTTTTAGTGTATTAATTATTTTAAGATACTACCACAGGTCTATTCCTTGTTTTTTTCTTTTTAAAAAGAACCAGAAATCTGTTCTAACCCAAGTGGAAGTGATGGGATACTTCATGAAATTTTGTTTAACTTGATCAAATTAATATATATATATATATGTGTGTGTGTGTGTGTGTAAATATGTAGTCAATGTAATTTGATGACACGTGTAAAATAATATTTTAGTTAAGTATTTGTATCTTTCTATTTATATTTTTGAATTCATTAAATTCAATTTTAAGTACAAATAGTTAATTTAATTGATGTTTCGATATTTATCAAGTGCTGATAAGTGTAAAGTGAAGTGTATCAATCAATTAGACTCATTTTTATTTTCCAAACTTAGCAGTAGGCTTCTCATTAATATATGTGACGCGTACCGAAATTCAGCAGCACCACAAAATTCAAGGGACCTTCACAAAAATTCCAGAATTTATGGGGGACTAACCTGCAATGAGGGGTTAGTACTCCGATGCTTAAGTCAGTAATGTTCTTACAAATAAAATGAAAAGGAAAAAACTTAAAATAAGTGAGAATAATGGTAGATTGTGATTATGTAGTGAGAATTCGTGTGAAAGTGAGTTGACAATAACTAAAAAGTAGAGAGAAATCGAGTCATAATGAAGTGATGAAGTGAAGAATATATTACCTGAAAAATAACTACACAGTTAGTCATTTTATAGGGGCCCGTGTATCCTATTCTGGGGGAGATTTTTCTAGAGACATACTTCTTTGGAAATCCTGAAGAGTCAGCTATCTTCTCCAACAAACTGTCAGAGAATCGGATAAGAATTGAAAAAGACATGACCATTTGAATGATCCTTGCTAGGTCTGCCAATTTTTTCGAAAAGTGGTTACCTACTGAGAAAAATCCGGATTCCGGCAAGCCCTTTAGGAGTTTGGATGAGATCTTTTAATATGACGTGCCCCATTTGTCAGCCACTTGTACATTATGGAATTTCTGTTGTATGATGACTAGGCTAGCTGTACGAGGCTTTTCTGTTGGCCTACCAGGTTAGTGATTATGAAAGGGGCCTTATGAATGAAAGTCTTACTGTTTTGGGCCAAATGAGCCTGGCCTGCTAGGCTACTTTGCTCGAGAGCCCATTCCTTGCTCTTGGGCTTATCAAGTGGATATTTTAGGGGACATCATCAATATGCATCATAATGTCACAACAAAAGGTACTTGCTACATAGTCATAATTCGAAATCAAGTAAAATTGATTACATTTATCTCCGCTAACAAATTTACCCCAGAAGGTTGGACATTCATTGTAGACTTCATATAATTCCGAGTTGATTCAAAAAATTGCCAAAACATTAGCTGATTGATTTGCTTCTTGGTTGCTGCTTGTGATGATGCTATGTTGAAATTCAAAGAGTTTCTTCTGGCATGCCAAAAGAAGTGTGACGTTTATGGACTTTTGTGCATAATTGAGAGACTAATTGATAACTATTAAGAATATTTAAATTAATCATAAATAAATTATAGGTTGAAATTTAAATATATTAAACTTGATAGGATTAAATTCGAGTTTTATAAAATGTTTGGGGTCAAATTATGTAAATAAAGAAATTAAGGGAAAAATAGAAATTTTAATATAAGTTGAAATTGAAAAAATAATAAAAATGGACTTTGGGGGTAGCATCCCGTGTTGCCACCCTAATTGACCATTAAACTTAATGGTTCCACCGCTTCACTTATAAACAATATATATATATATATATATACGATGATGCCCGCTAAACATTCAATTTATAAGCTCAAGAGCAAGGAGTGGACTCTCGAGCATAATAGCCCAAATTAGTAAGACATTCAATCATAAGGTCCCTTTTGTAATCACTAACCTGGCAGGCCCAGTATTCTCACTTATTTTGAGTTTTCCCATTTTATTTTATCAGTAAGAATATTACTGACTTAAGCATCGGAGTGCTAACCCCTCATTGCAGGTCACTCCCCCACCAATCTTGGGATTTTCGTGAGGTCCTCGACTTTTGTGGTGGAACTGAATTTCGGTAGCATCATACTTGAGCTTTTGACGTGAGAAATGGCAAGTTCATCCAATGCAGGCAATAATGGATCTTTCGATAGAAATACCTCTCTCCCTGCTACAGTTGGATCTACCATTCCACCTTTGAATCAGACCTTGGGCATTGCTAAGGCCCTGACCCCAGCTGGTGGCCTCCTTGCTCCAGCTAGTTGCAGTCCTACTCCGTCTGGTGGTCATCCGGTTCTAGCTGGTGCCAGCCCGACTCCAGTTGGTGGCCACCCAGCTCCAGCAAGTGGCAGCCCCGCTCCAGCTGGCGACCTCCCAACTCCAGCTGGTGAACTCCCACCTCCAGCAGATGACCTTCCTGCTCCAGCTGGTGACCTCCCAGCTCCGCCTTCGATCCGCCAGCCCTGCCTACTACCTCCAACCTGCTCTTCTATGAACAGCTCTACCAGTTCATTCTGGAGACCATCAACTCCACCCTCCGAGGGTCTCAAGCCAACAGACCAGGAGAACTTTCTCAGTAGGAAGGAGCACCTGACAAACATGGAGCTGATCAATTACCGCTGCTCTATAGCAGGGCGGACCAATTCTTCGTGAGCCCGCCCGTAAGGAGGTAGCATCCTAGGAGCCTTCTGAGTACTGGTACTCTCTTAGGAAGGGGGTGGTGGAACTCCTCCAAGAGGTGAGAAAAGAGACCTTGCCTGCTGAGCGAGGCATTCCCTTTAGCGCTGACATCATTGCCGAAGAGCTCCCTGCTCAATTCAGGCCACCTTCGCACATACCTACTTACAATGGCACTACCGACCCTGTTGAGCATATGCGTAAGTTCGAAAATGCAGCCCTGTTGCATGGGTATACTGATGGTATTAAATCCCGTGTTTTACTTACTACACTAACCCATTCTGCTCAACAATGGTTCAACCAGCTTCCAGCTGGATCAATAAGATCTTTTGCAGAGTTTAGTTCCCTTTTCCTATACTAGTTTGCTAGCAGCAAGAAATACCAAAAATCGGCCATCAGCCTTTTCGGGGTCAAACAAGAGGAAAAGGAAACCTTGAGGATGAATGTCTAGCACTTCAACAGTGCAATCCGAGAAGTTCCTACCGCCCACTAGGAGGTGTTGGTTGGCGCTTTCACCCAAGGCCTCATAGTAGGACCCCTCTTCAAATACTTAACGAAGAAACCTGCAGCTATTTCTAGGAAGTACTAGCTCGAGTAAAGAAGTATACGAACTTGGAGGATGCATGGCTGGTGAAAAAGAGCAATCATGATGAGTGAAGACACAGATGGTAGGAAACTTTCCCTGTCAGGGAACACATATAATCTTAGGAAGTTTTATTCCTAAAAACCCTGCTATTCACTTATAACTCTACGACGTGCCTAATCAGCATTATACTACCTGAATAAAGAGTGGTTCTCGCTCCTTTGCTATACTCTGCTTTATCAACATGTTAATCACCTTGCTGGCTCCTATCCTACATAAGCCCGGCGCACGCATCTCATAAGCCGCCATTGCCGGCGCACGCATCTCATAAACCACTCTGCTGGCGCACTCTTACTAGCTTCGAGCCCTGATAACCCGCCTTGCTAGCGCACTCTTGCTGGCTTCAAAGCCTTGATAAGCTACTCCAAAAAGGCCACGTCCTTGCTCACTTTACAACCTGAAAGCCTTAATAAATTACCTTCAGTAGTCGTACTTATCTAGCTATGATAGCTCATACATAATGGCATGCATATGCTTACTTACTACTTGGATAATCCTTATACTTGCTATTTTAGCACTGGCCCACTTCTTACTGAAGTAGGTTATGTTTTTCTCCTATTGGAATAAAGTTATCCACTTTCAATAAGAGGTCATAAAGCTGGACCGATGCAAGGACAACTTGCCCTGCTGATGATAGGAGGATGCTGACCAACCTGCTCAATAGAGAAATGCATCCCAGGCTAAGTTCATGCATAAAAAAAACCTTTAACGGGCTGGTGAAACCTGCAATCCTGCTCCAGTAGGTGTATCCTTACTTGACCTAAGAACCTCCTAAGAAGTTGTATCCCATAAACACATATTCAGCTGTTTTTGCTAGCCATTTTTGCTCAAGATTGTCTATACCACATCTCTATTTTTTATCAAGTATGCCATATTGAAACTTGCTTAGTATTTTCACTAACCAAGAGTACTTACAACTCTACTACTCTTGTAAACTATCTCACATGAATAAAAGAAAGTCTTGCTTCCCTTCTTGTGTTATTCACAGGCTTAGTTTTAGCTCCTGGTTGACTTCAGTAAGTCGCTTACTAGCGCACACTCCTATAAGTCATCCCCAACTGGTATGCACACTTACGTAAGTTGCTCTCAACTAGTAGACCTGGTTGCATAAGCCACCACTGGCTAGTGCATGCATCTAACTCAACCCCCACCAGCTGACACACTCACTCTAGTTTTCAGCTGCCTTCTATTGGCACATATATTTCAACATAATGCTTATAAAGCCTACTTGGCTAAGTTGCTATGAGTTTTGTCCTTACTCCTTTGCAGTGAGATGTATTATCTCTTACTAAATCACATCTTTCTCACTAATAATAGGAACATCAGGATCCGCCCTGCTGGTATGTAGCAGGATTGGAACAACACAGCAGGATTCGCCCTGCTGGCGCACAGTAGGATCAAAACAGCACAGTAGGACCTTCCCTGCTCAGGTAGCGCTAGACCCTTGCTATTCTTCGTAGGACTATTCCATCATACTCCAGCCCAGTAGGGTCTTCCCTCGTGATCAGCCCAGGTAGAGAGCTCTTGTGCTAACAATAAACATGTATATTTAATCCTACTCCATCAGTGTGACAGCAAGTCTCACATTACTAGGGGGTGATGATACCCCATACATATCCATGTTATAAGCCCAAGAGCAAGCAGTGCACTATCGAGCAGAATAGCCCAACAGGCCAGGCTCATTTGGCCAAAAACAGTAAAACATTCATACATAAGGCCCCTTTTGTAATCTCTCACCTAGCAGGCCCATGGAAAAGCCTCGTACAACAAAGCCTAGTCATCATACAGAAGAGATTCCATGATGTACAAGTGGCTGAAACGTGGGGACATGTCATATCAAAATATCTTATCCAAATTCTTAAAGGGGTGGCCGGAATCCGGATTTTTCTCAGCAGATAACCACTTCCCGAAAAAGGTGGCAGACCTGGCAAGGTTCAGTCAGACAGTCTTATCTCCTTCAATTCCTATCCAATTCTCTTGAAGTTTGTTGGAGAAGATAGCTGACTGGTCAGGATTTCCAACGGCATATGGCTCTCAAGAGCACTCCCGCAAAATCGGACGAGCTGAAGGGAAGTGGATCGGGTTGGGAATGCGGCAGAAGCGCGATGGAGATAAAAATGTGGGGAATAAAAGAATTTAAATCGCGTTCAAAGGGTGTGCCTTTAAAGGTTCCCGAGATATCGGTATATAAACATATAATACAAACATGTATATAACAATTAACCGTTCATGACTATGAAATAAAAGAGGAAAAAAAGAACATAAACATTATACCTTTCTCAATTTTCTACTCCGATCGGCTAAACACGTTGATCTCCTCCCGACGTTCATCCACGCGAGGCCTCAATGTAGAGACCCTTTAACGTAGTCCACACCACACTGGGAGAGATCACATTTTTCTTGCTAGAGAAAAACGGATCTAGAGGGATGAAATTGAAGAAGGGATTATACTATCAAATTAGTGTTCTTTCCTGATCTTACGTTGTTCTTCAATTGATCCTAGATCAATGAAGCAATAAAGAGGATTTAGAGAGTAGAGAGAGAGGGGCCGAAAATGGCTTGAGAGAGTGTGTAGAGAGTGTTCTTCTTTTTCCTAGAAAAAGATGAATAATAAAACTCTTGTCTTTGATGATAATATATACACATATATATACTTTAGTAAAGTGATTATTGGAATGTGTCTAGGTTCATCCAAGGAAGTCTAGATACATTTCAATCAATCCCTATTAATCATTAATCAAGCCTACCGTTTCATAAGGTATGATTTAACCATACCAAGTGAAAGAGGCTTGATTGGAATTGATTTGTCTCTTCCTAAAAGAAACAAGTCAACTTGTCATCAAAGGCCTTCATGGCCGATTTTAGTGCTTCCAAAAGAAGTAATTTTTGGCCATCCCAGTTTAGAAAAAGTCCAACTTCTTTTCATTCCAAAATGGAATTAACACCTCTCTTGGGTCAAGATATAATAGACCAGATTTTATTGTAATCCAATTACAATAAGCCCGAGAATTAAATCATATTTAATTCATGGTCAAATTAAATAATTTTCATTAATCTTTTAATCCAATTAAAAGATCTAAGTTTTGGTTCTCTACTTAATCGATAAATTCCATTTACCGATAAAATAAGGGCCCGATACAATATCGGCCCGTCCATCCAATGGACAATCCCATAAGTAATCCAATTACTTATCATCCTTTGAAATTGACTCCAAGTTAATTCCTTCACCTACTCGGTGATTTGTGTGTGATCCTTTAGGTTCACCCTCAGCTAGACTTGCGCTCGTGTCCAACAAAAGCCTGTCACCATGGGTGGCTGTCTAGCAACGGTCTATGGCACTAGAGACTAGGTGAATGTTGGCGTGAACATTTAGGCGTCGATTCCGTACAGGTATTGTCCTACTGTCGACCGTCTCCCGGTCTTAGTCTAGGGTATGGAATTGGGTGTCGGTTCCCATCCTTGACTAGGCGTTTATGCTTAATACTCGAGATGCGTTTACTCTATCGATCAACGTAGGAAATCATTTCCTACTTTATCAATTGCTATGGCCATAGACTTCTAAAGTCTAAACCATCTCAGAGCGCATAGGAGACATCACCGTCATATACTGACGGGGAACAGATCCTATCTTGGAATCCACCTTCTCGCTACATACTCCAACTGCACTAGACAAGGCTTATGATAACCATCTTATAGTATGATCAGTTCTCGCCAAATCCAAGATACAGTCTTCGTATGCACGTGACTGCCAGGATTCATCAAGTCCGAAGACTAAAATACTATCGGAACTAGAATTCTAGTCATACCAACCAAGCCTCCAAGGCTTCCATATGACGATTCCTGCGAGACAATTCAGTTGGTCGACCACCTTGTCAACTAACACACTAAAATTGCATAGACGATCTTTGTATGTTGCCGATGAAACTCGGCACTCACCCAGGAATGCAATACTTAGTGCAAGTCTCAATAGGACACTCGGTGCTCAGTCTCGAGGTCCTCGACTTGGAACATTTCAGACCAACCCTTAGGAGTTGTTTTCATAGCCGCCATCCAATACGCAGCCCAACTACATGGATTATCCAATTGGTTTGTGGGCATTTGTTGTGACGTTGAAACGCCATTTAATGTTAGTAGTAAGCACAACAAACCCAGTGCCAGTGATGAATACTTACTCTATTCATCAGGATAATATTGTTGTAATAAAGATTGACGAATAGTTCCCAAAACCGCCAATGCAATTGGCTTTCTGGTCACCTATTCTAACACGAGCCCCTGTAAAATCACTAACTATGCAGTTATTTTTCAAGTAACATATTCTTCACTTCACTACTTGACTATAATTCGAATTCTCTCTATTTTTTTCAGCTGTTTTCAGCTCACCACACACAATCTATCACTAAAAAATAGTTTTTCACCATTATTCTCACTTATTTCAAGTTTTTTCATTTTATTTTATCAGTAAGAACACTGCTACATAAGTAACAGAATGCTAACCCCTCATTCTAGGTTAGTCTCACATCAATCTTGGGATTTTCGTGAATGTCCCTTGACTTGTGGTGCTGCTGAATTTTCAAACGAAACATGTAAGCAAATTTCTTTACAAAATTATAAATTAGGGTAAATTACAGCCGCCTCCCCTGAGGTTTGGCATAATTACAAACACCCCTCATTGTTTGAAAAATTACAAATACCTTGCTCAGGTTTGTAATTTTTAACCAAAGGCTAGAAATTGACCATTTTGCCTTTTTTTTAATTAAAATTTAGAAAAATTAGTCGATGCAAATTGCATTATTGCTCTATTGTGTAAAAAACTTAAGAAACATCTCCTTGCGCATTGTAGTCCAAACAAATTTTAAGAATTAAATAAAAATAATTCAATGTATAAGAGCATTTTGGTTAGTTCACCCATAAAAATAGATAGAAATAGGTTATTTGTTAGACGGTTACAAACCTCAAGGGGGTATTTGTAATTTGTAATACATTGAGAAGGTATTTGTAATTATACCAAATCTCAGGGGAGGTAGCTATAATTTATCCTATAAATTATTTAGGATTTTAATATTATTTAATTAGTGCATTTATTAAATGTAATTTCTACTATCTAAATTAATACTTAATAAAAAAATTTAATTAATTTGATTATTTATAAATCGGCAATTGTTAAATATTCAATTTGAAACAGGGGTATTATAGCCAATAATTGAAATTACATAATTTATTAGATTTAGTTTTTGTTATAATTGATTTACTCAATTTAATCAGGCTTATTAACCAAGTACTTAATTATATTTATTGGTGTATAACAGTGATGAATTAACAAAAACTAATGGAAATATTGGATAATTATTTTTAAAAAATATTAAAAAATTATATTTGAGAAATATTATATTTATTAAAAAGGAATATGAGATTTTTGAGATAATTTAATTTAGGGATGTTATAAGACTGGTAGTTGAAGTGATTATATATTAAAAATGGAAACTCTCTATTCTCTCTCCTCATTGGCTAACCTAGCATTGATGGTGGTACGGCGGCGCACGTTGGGTCTGGAACGGAGGAGGATGGCGAGGTATCGCGGCAGTATAATTTCTCTAAGTTTTGTGAACTTGCGGAGCGGGTGATAAGGGAGGGGCACACTTAGTCTTTGTCGATTCTTGAGCATTTCCGTACGAGGCGGAGGGAGAAGTACGGTTACACATCGGTTGGGACTTCGTCGGCTGTTATGGGGCGCTGATGGAGGTCTCGGCCTTACCTTTACGTACTAAGGCATTGTGTGGTGATGCACTCAGATAGTCATAGGGTTTCGCCGCTTAGGATTTTACCTTCCTTGCAGCCTGAGGTAACACCGCCGGAAGGGGTGTATCCAGTGGTGAACAAATCAACTGATCGACAACAGAAGGGAGGGGAATAGCCCGAGGTATTCATTGTTTTTGTACGCCTAAAAAAGACCCCCTCCATGCATGCAGATCCTAGTGTAGAAGCGTTTAACAAGTCCTCTCACAAAACTTTGATGTTTGTTCAACCTGAGCCCCAGAAAGGGGAATAGTGGTGTGTCCGACAGCGGATATGGTCGCTAGTGGTGCCCGATGGTGGTAGTCTACGACGGTGGGGTATTTTGTCGGGAGGAAACCCTATTTTTATCAATGAGGAGCCTTTGTGGAATCTAGTTGGAAGGGTGTTGGGGATGTGGTAGCATCGCAAAATGGCTTTTACTTCTTCATGTTTAACTCCTCTACGGCTATGGAGGTGGTCATTGAGGGGGGGGCATGGCTATTCTAGGGCCAGCTGATTGTGACTCCAGAAATGGGAGCCGAGAATGAACCTTCAACGACGAGTACACAAGATGATTTCGGTGTGGATAAAACTGCGTGATTTGCCAGTAGAGTATTGGACGGATGACGGTTTGAGCGTAGTAGCGAGTGGCATTGGGAGGCCTGTCTATCAGGATTTGATTACAAGAACAAGCGCTCGAGTGGATTATGCTAGAATGTGGGTTATGGTTGACTTCAATGCTACACTGCCAAAGCACGTTGTCCTTGTGCACCTGTCCAGCGGTGGGGATGGAGGGGGCACTTGCAAAGTTGATATTGAGTACGAGTGGCTCCCTAAGAAATGTAGAAGGTGTGAGTCCTTGGGACATGACGATGCGCACTGCCCCCGGGAGAAGAGATCGAATTTGAGGATCAGGGCCGTTCAAGTGTACGTGCAAAAACCATCTACGCGAGGTGGTGTGCCGGAGAATAGGGAATAGAGGGGGTAGCCGCATGGCGGAGCAAGGCCTTCGCATTCTGTGGGGGCAAGGTGGAGTAGGGAGCCGGAGGGGAAGGGAAATGAGATAGTAGTGTACAACACCTTTGCAGCTTGCAGGAAGACTCGGAGGGTATACATGAAGTGACTTAGGGCCCTAATGAACGCAGCCCTTCTCTGGGGTTGACATGATCAATGTTGCTTCCTGGAACGTACGAGGTCTTAATAAATAAAACCATCAGTGTGTTGTAGCGGATCTTATTTATGAGTTTAGATTGGGTAGTTGGAAACACGGGTGGCAGGAGCAAATGTTAGTAAGGTACAACAAGGTGTCAAGGGCACATGGAAATGGTTTACAGATTATGGCGGGGGACCAGGCAACCGGATTTGGCTGGGTTGGGATGATGGGGTTGTTTCAGTGGAGGTGTTGGAATCGTATGAGCAACTATTTCATTGCTCCGTCAGGCACCATCATTTTGGGCGTACTGTGTTTATATCTTTCATATACGGGGCAAACGAGTTGGCTTCTCGATGGGGCCTTTGGGATAGAATAACATGTATTGCGGTTCATATGGAGGAGGCGGATTGTATATTAATAGGGGGTTTTAATGCTATTTTGGACATGAGTAAGGTTACAGGGGCGATGACTGATTTGTCAGTGGGCATGACTGAGTTCTAGGCTTCCCTGACCGCGACTAGCCTATCTACCTTGGCCGTGAAGGGTTTCCAATTCTCGTGGCACAATGGAAGTGTGGGGACGCGGAGCCAATGGAAGCGGCGTGAGAGAATGGTGCTTAACGAGTACTGGCTGATGTCATAGCCTGATAGCTTTTATGAGTGTGGCACCCGACACACTTCAGACCAAAGCCTCGCTCATTTCTGGGCAATACACGTGCCGTTTTCAAGAAATCAAGGGCTATTTCAGTTTGATAATTTCATGGCAAGAGAGGTGGATTTTTTTTAGAATGGTGACAGCCACCTGGCAAAATCAGATTCAAGGGTCCCCATGTACTCAATTGTGTGCAAATAACAGACACTCAAAGGGTTTTTCCAAGCGAAATGGCAGCAAGGAAGGATATAGCACTCAATGCTCAACAAGCAGGTGAGTTCCTGGATATTGTCCAACTCCTCCACCGATTCCATCATTCCAATTCTCTCCTTGAGTTGGAGCAGGTGTGTCGATTGGTCTATTCTCGTGTCGTGACCCAAGAGCAGATATGCTGTGACAACGAGCGAAAATGATTTGGTTTGAAAAATGGTGAATCAGTGTTCGTGGTTTTTCTTCCAGAAAGTGGCGGTGAGGATAGCAAGGCAGCACATCCATATACTGCATGCTGCAAATGAGGAGGTGCTCCATGAGCCGGCTTACATTGCGACAGAGATCACAGATTACTATCATTCCTTGCTTGGGGGTTCTTGGGATAAAAAGGCAGTCTCCTTGGACCATCTGTTGGACCATTTCATAGGAAGATTATCTGGTACGGATGCAGAGGCCATAGTGCAGCTGGTTTCCTCGGTGGATATAAAGGGCACGCTATTTGCTATCTCGGATGATAAGGCGTCGGGACCCGGTGGATTCATGGTATACTACTTCAAGAGCTTTTGGGTAGTAGTGGGAGGGGATGTCTTTGCTGCCATTAAAAATTTCTTCTCTTCTTGGAAGCTCATCCGCCAGACTAATGCTACACTTATCACTCTTGTGCGGATGGTTGCGCTCCTTCTCTTCGTAGCACTATTTGGTTCGATCTCATGTTGTAATATATTGTATAAAATTATCTCAAAGATCTTGGTGGAGAGACTTAAGGTGTCCCTCTCTAGATTGGTCGATCCATCACAAAATGCATTCATTCTGGGCTGATTGACAATATTCTTCTAGCTCAGGAGCTGCTTTTTGGCTATTATCGGGCTAACCTCCCACCAAGATGTGCCATCAAAATTGACATCTGAAAGGCATATGATTCGATAGATGGGTCCTTCCTATTTGTTGTGTTGAAGGTGATGGGATTTCATGCGACTTTCATTGCATGGATTGAGGAGTGCATCACAACGGCCTCATTCTCGGTTTTTATCAATGGACAGCCACACGAGTTTTTCCAAGGAGCTCGAGGGTGAGGCGGGGGATCCCCTATCCCCGTATCTTTTTGTCCTTGTCATAGAAGCCCTTCATACTATTCTTAAAGCTAAGACGCTTATCTCACTGGCATTTGAGCTCCACTGGCACTGTGACCACCTGAGGCTTTTCATGCTTAGCTTTGCAGACGACTTACTGTTGTTCTCGGCTGCCTCTCCTAGCTCGGTGAAGGTGTTGAGGGAGGGCCTGGAAGAGTTTGCCGCGCTATCTGGCCTTTAGCCTAACCCAGAAAAAGTCAACTTTTCATCTCTAAAGTCGTTGCTCCACTCGCCGCAGAGTTGAGTTCAGTTGCGGGGATAGCCCTCTCGTCGCTTCTAGTTCGCTATCTAGGCGTCCCCATGGTCCACTCACGGCTAATGATTGCTGACTGTCGCCTGATCTTACTGAAGCTTGACAAGAGGATACATGGGTGGAGCTCGTCAACGCTGTCTTATGTAGGGCGCTTGCAATTTATAATATCTGTGCTTATGGCCATGTGCTAATACTGGGCTTCGGTTTTTATTCTCCCCAAGAGGGTGGTTAGAGAAATTACGGCTAAGCTGCGTAAGGTTCTGTGGCAAGGCTCGAGTGGTGGTGTTTGTGCGAAAGTGGCATGGTCCCAAGTGTGGCTTGACGTCTCTTAAGGAGGGCTGGGCAAACATCCCAAGTGTGCGAAAGCTGCGTAAGCCTCTCACGATGTTGAACCTTGCAATGATGAAGAGATTGTTTTTGGGACGTGGTGACTTGTGGGCCTAATTCCATTTAGTTCAGTGTATACATCAGTACCGCTTGGCAAATAAGACTATTTCGACGACAAGCAAGAATGTCGGGTCTTGGGGATGGCGTAAGCTCCTCAAGCAGAGGCAAGTGTTTCTATAGGGATTGGTGAACCAAGTTAGCGAGGGGGACAAAATCAGTATATGGCAGGATCAGTGGCATGGTCTCGGGGTCCTATTGCACTGTCCTTGATGGCCCTGCACGGACGGGCCTCCAAAAGCACTACATGCTGCAAACCATTATTGGGGGAGGACAGTGGCAGTGGCCACCGGAAGTGGGACTCGAATTCCCAGCTATTCTTGGCTAGCTTCCAGCTATTGCCCCGGGCCTAGACATGATTCACTAGAGGGTGGTTCAGGGTTCTACAATATGCAAGAGGGACTACGCCTGTTCGGGAAGTTTGGTCCCCTAACACCGTGGCATATCCTTCTAAAGAGCTGCTTAAGATTCCCAGGAATTCCTTTATTTTGTGGCTCGCCATCTTTGGAAAGTTGAGCGCCATAGATCGACCATGGTTGAGTCACTTAGACCAGCGTTGCTGCCTTTGTGAGCAAGGGCTTGCTGAGACGCACTGACACCTCTTCTTCGACTGTGCGTATGATGTGCTTGCATGAAGGCGATTAGGAGGTGAGTGAAATTCCCTTGGTCGTTTCGGGACTGGCGGCGTGGGGTGTCATGGGCTGTAAGGAGATGGAAGTTGAAGCATATTATTAACCACTCTTACAGGTCATTTCTTGGTTCGATTGTGTACCATATTTGGCGTGAGCAAAACTGCAGGAAGTATCAAGATTGGGGGGTTGCTTCGGAGACCCTCGCCTTGCTCATCATCGAGCAGATGAGATGTCAATACTTTGCTTGTCCTTAACTGATTCTCTACATTATAGAGCTTTGTATAGATTGTGGCGTATACCATGGCCGTAGCTTCCTTGGCGAGGCCCTATACTTGTATGATACCATTTATTTTAATAAAATTTACCGTTACCCAAAAAAAATGGTAGTTATAAAAATATTAGGGGTTTGATAAATAAATTATTATGAGTTAATTGATAAATTAGATTATATACCTAAAAAGCTTTGAATGTCTAGTTATTTAGAAGAAAATGGAGTGGAGGTTTGAATTTTGATATAAATGAAATATTTTCTTGTTACCCTTTAAAATCCCATGGAATGGTTTTATTATGGCTGGCTATACTTGAACAATTGTCTACCTTGACTAGCCATGGTGGCAGCAGGTTGATCAAAATTGTATTCTGTGTGACGCATACCAATTTGAAATGCATAAGCACCTCTTTTTTAGTGCTATTTCTCTAGGCAATGTTTCTTAGTGCTCCAATGAGAGGTTCGATTCTAGTGGCCTGGGTGTCAGTGACAAACGGGAATTCAATGGACTAGTAAGAGGTGGAGGGCATGCATCTCTTGAAGGTTGCAGCTTAGGCAACACTTGCTTCGTGTGTCTATCACATATGGATGGAACATAACAAGAGGCGGTTTGAAGGAGAGTCCCATAGTCCAAAATTTAGAAGATAGCTTGGGGTTCTGATTAAGTTATAGGGCGGTGTATTCGAGCCTATTGATTGTTGTATTCTTTCATTCATTATTTATAGGGTCATGCTCCACTTCGGTTCACTTTTGGGAAGGACCATTTTCTACTACAAAATATCATAACGGAATTGGCAGCTTTCGTACGGAGAAGCTCCAAAAAGCAAGGGCGCTAAGCGAGTGATTAACTGCCTAGTTGGCAGGCAGGAACGAAACTACAGCTAGAGCGCAAACAGGGGGGCAACACCTTAGTCGACTCCTAGCCAGTTCCTCGGAAGCCCAAAAAGCATGAGGGGAACTGGCATAGCTGAGACTAAGGGGTTGCTCCCCTAGAAATTTACCATTAAAAAAAATAAAATTGCATTATTAAAGTCTGAGATTTTTTCTTAAGAGTTTGGATTTTAAATAATGAAACAAATGAAGAGTTTTTTTAAGTGATTGTTCAAATTTATAATATAGTTTAATTTGGTCTTATAAGAACATACATAAATAAAATTGATTGAGTCAAATTGAAGTAAAGTCGAATAGAAGACATATTTTCTTATTTATTTTAAGGGTGAATTCAATTATCTCTCTTGAGGTTTGGCATGATTATAGATATTTCCTCATTGTTTCAAAAATTACAAATACCCCCCTGAGAAGTCTAACAAATAACTCATTTTCATCCATTTTTATGAGTGACCTGACCAAAGTGCCCTTATACAAATTGAATAATTTTTTAAATTTTTTTTAAAAAAAATTGAACAAAAAGCACAGGGAGAGGTTTCTTACGTTTTTCACACAAATGCGCAATAATGTAATTTATCTCGACTGATTTTTCTACAATTAAAAATAATCAAGGACAAAATGGACCATTTGAGGACATTGGTTAAAAATTACAAATATAAGGAGGATATTTATAATTTTTCAAACAACAAGAAGGAATCTGTAATTATTGTCAAATATCAGGGAATGTCATTGTAATTCATCCTTATTAATGACAATTATATATGTTGAAATAAGAGAATATCGGTGCTTTAAACTTGATTTACTAAGACCTCTTTTACTTTGAGTGAGGTGATTGGTATAGGATAGATTGACTTGTGGCTAATTTTGTGATAGCTCTTGAACTCATAGTAATGTATCATGTTTACATCTTTTTATCGTAGTAGGAATTTAGCCTTGATTGTGTTGTAAATTGTCTACTATTGTATATTTAAATAAAGGATTAGGTGGGGATACGTCAAAAACCCCTATAATAGGACAAAAATGTTGTTTTTTTTTTTTGTCCGTTGAAAATAATTAGGATAAATTACATTGACACCACCTTAAGGTTAGGCTCAATTACACAAACACTCCTTATTTTTTGCAAAATTACAGTTACACCCCCTGAGGGATGTTAGTGTAATGCTTTTCAGTGGGTATTAGTGTAAGTTTTGCCTTTGAATAGGGGGTGTAATTATAATAAAATTACAAGCTCAAGGAGTGTTATTGTAATGTCATAAAAAACAGGAGATGTTTGTGTAATTGAGTCTAACTTCAGGGAGTGTCACTTTAATTTACCCAAATAATTATCAATTAAACTTTGGCTCCCCTCCAAACGCCCAAATCTACTTGTAGGGCTAAACGTTCGAAAGTTCTCTTTTCCTATGTGATGTAGAAGTGGTTTTTTGTAAAGGGAATAATCGAGAAAAATGCCCTCGACACAATTGCACCCCAAGTTTTTAGAGAGAGAGTTTTTGTATGAGTAGTCAAATCAATGAATAGTAACTTCGTATTAAAAAATAATATATCTTGTATTTATAGTGATTTGGTTATTTTATGGTGAGATAGGGTGCATATATTTACCATGTGGTATACGCATGAAAATTACTATTATATCCTTGTAAGTAAAGTATTATTACTATAATATACATCATACAGCCCCCCACTCTCAGACGGAATACTTCGCAAGAAGCAGTAATCCGGATGAGACTAAGAATTCTTTGCAAGAAAAACTTGAAGCATTGAATGCATGGGTAAGGGCGGATGGGAATCCATTAATTGTTCACGAATGAGTTGCTAGAAGACGTGTGAGTAGTCCGAGAATAAGAAAACATGGGATGCATCTAAGGCCCCTCGGATAGCACGGTTATTTGAATTAATATTGAAGAGGTTAATCGACCCAAGATTTGTGGCGCAAGCTCAATACTATTGTTGAAAGTGGCCTAGCTCAAGGTGGTCAAGCCACCTAGCCAGAACAAAGCCCAGCTCGAGGCACCTCGAGCCGGGGTGGTCCGCCCCACTCGAGTCACCTTAAGCTAGTGCGCTGCCCAGCTCGAGGCAGGGCGGTCCGCGGGCTGGTGCTTGAGGCAGTGCCTCGAGCCCCGAGCAGAGCCGGCTAACCACCCCAGCTCGAGGCACCTGCCTCGAGCCGCGGGTAGAGCCCAGCTCGGGTGGTTCGCAGGCTGGTGCCTCGAGCCGCGGGCAGAGCCCAGCTCGAGGCACCTTGAGCTGGTGAGCTGCCGAGCTCGAGGCTCGGGTGGTCCACCGTGGTCCGCCCTAGCTCGAGATGGCCTCGAGCTGGTGAACCTGGGTCCGCCCAGGTTCGGGCGCACCGGATCCGCCCAGCTCGAGGCAGAGGTGCGCCCCTCAAGCTTGCGTGGGGCGGCCCAGGCCGAGGTCACGGGACCAGATCGAGGCGCGGCCATGGGGAGGATATTGCGTCCGCTGGGATTTGAACCCAAGTCAAAAGGTTGGAAGTAAAAGACCTCAACCACTCCACCATCTCATATTTTTTTGTTCATTTTTACTCTTACTCTCTACTAGTAGAGGTTATACTCTTTCATGTGTTTTGAGAAATTTCGACGTCGTTGTCGAGAGATGTGACTCCCCATCACATTAGAAGATTTTCATGCAGCATGGAACATGTGATGAGTGGTCGAGTTCTCTTATTCTACCAACGGTAGATGATTTTTTTTTTTTTTATCCATACTTGAGATGTAAATTTTTTTTCCCACCTCTTCTCCACCTTAACTAGGAAGTGTTTGCCCTACGCTCTTTCCGTAGGGCGCTCATTATCGAGGTGACACTCAGGAGGAGCGGGTGCTCAACCTCCGCCTCCAAGAGGAGGGCGTGTTTGACCTCCGATTTTCCCTTAAGGATCTCCTCGGGATGACACTCTTCTAGGAAAATAAGGAGGGATTCGCCCTCCCCTTTCCCTTGAGGGCGCTTCTCCTTGGGACGACACATTTCAAGAGGGGAAGGTCTCTTTCTTGAGATGACACTCCTCTTGGAGGATGAGGAGGAGGTGGATCATTCTCGTGACAGAGCCCCCCAAGACCTTGGGGAAGACAGGAGTGTAGCTATTATTTATTTATTAGTATTTCGAATAGCTTTCTCCGACTTGTATGGTCGGATATTTTGGTGTGTAATTCGGCAAGACTTAGTACTTGGGATGACTTCTTCCGACTCTTATGGTTGGATGTTTTGGCCTGTAATTCGGCACTATTTAGCTCTCATGAATGTAGTACTCATTATTGTGTTTTCATTATCTTTACCGAAGTTGTTTCAAGGGATGCTTTTGCTCATGTCCGGAGTTGATCTTTTACCAACTTCTAGGAGGGCAAAGTTTCTATGGTCGTATTCATGACGAGGATATCAAGTTTCATCCATGGGGATGTTGCCTCAAGGGATACTTGCTCATGTCCCGGAATTGGTCTTTCACCAACCTCAAGGGGATGCAAAGTTTCCGGGGCGATGTTTCTTACGACGATCTCAAATTTCATCTAAGAAGACAGTGCCTTAAAGGATACTTGCTCATGTCCCGGAGCTGGTCTTTTACCAACTTCAAGGGGAGGCAAAGTTTCCGGGGCGATGTTTCTTACGACGATCTCAAGTTTTATATAAGAAGACATTGCCTCAAAGGATACTTGCTCATGTCCCAGAATTGGTTTTTTACCAACTTCAAGGGGATGCAAAGTTCCCGTGAGTTTTTATTTTTGTGAGACTACGACAAGAAAATTAACTTCATTACCCAATGTTCGCATTACAATGTCTTAGGGGAAATCAAAAGGGGAGAAGGATTTGTTGAGCTCCTACTCGAGTTTTCTACTATTGCAAGTGAATAGTCAAAAAGATAATTTTTCCTGTCGTGCGAACTTAAGGTTACTACTTCGTGGCGAGGGAGTCTTTTTCCGCCGATCCTTATGAGATCATGGGATGACTTCTGCATGGGGTGCACAACCTTGCCTCCCCTCGATATGAGCTCAATGTGTGGCCTAGAGCTCGTCATGGAGTGCGCGGCCTAGAGCTCGTCATGGGGTGCACGATCGCATCTCCTGGTCAAATTGGCGTCCTCGTAGATATTGGGTGACATACTCCTTCAAGTGTCCCCGTTGGATCAATTTCTCTATCTCATTTTGTAGGTGATGACATTCCTCAGTCGTATGCCCGATGCCACGGTGAAAGCGGCAATATTTGTCGGACTTTAGCCTCTTGGGATTGTCCTTCATTTTTCTCGGCCAGTGGTCAATTAGCCCTTGTCGCTCCGTCACGACTAATATTTCTCCTCTAGGGGCGTTCAAAGGGGTGTAGTGCGTAAATCCGGCGGGGGGCACATGCTTGCGTCCCCCCTTCTTATGCGGCTCACTTTTTTCCTCCATACCTTTCTTCTTGACACTGAGATAGGATCCGAAGCTTGGGATTCCTCGATTCTGAAATACTTTTGCAATCGCAAGAGTAAGTCTTCCAAAGTGCCGGGGGGTTTTCCGGCTATAGACTCTTTGAACCTTCGCGGAAGCAAGTTTTGTTTTATAATGCTAGCCAACAATTCGTGGTTAACATGGGGCACCTCATGCACGGCCTCCACGAATCTCTGAACGTAATCCCTCAACGACCCCATCTCCTTCTGGCGGATGGTGAAAAGGTATGCGGCCATTTTTGGAACTTTCTTGTTCATAGAGAAATGATGTAGGAAGCGATGGGTCAGCTGCTTGAGGCTGGAAATTGTTCCCGCGGGCAGCTGGTTGAACCAAACTAGAGCGTGCTTTGAAAGTGTAGTGCGGAAGACTTTGCAGTACGCCGCGTCAGTCAAATCATACCAATCAATCTTAGCGTAGAATTTGTCTAGATGTTCTTGTGGGTCTCCCGTGCCATCGTATTCCGAAAGGTTCGAGACCTTCACTCCCGCTGGAAACGCCTTGGCTAGGATCGCCGGGCTGAATGGGTTACGCCTTGGGGGGGGGGGGGGCACTGCCAAAGGGAGGTAAGGATCCTCCACCACTCTTGAAGGTAAAGGTGCCATGGGTTGCCTCAATTGTGGGGGGAGTTGGTCCGGGTCCTGGGCAACCTCTGGTCTAGAAACTCTGCTGTTCACCTCTTCCCGCCTCTGCTCGTTCCCCTCGGGAGCCGAGGATTCTTCTCGACTTCGACGAGGAGAAGGAGGGGGCGGGTTTTATGGGGTGATTGTTCGCAAACTGGGCCACTGCTTGTGCAGCTGCCCGAGTTGTAGCATCCTGGATCAGTGCTAACAATGCTTCTTGTGTCAGCTGGAGCGTTGCTCCTTGGGGTGGGACGCCTCCTAGAGGAGGCACTTCGTTCTGAGGTAATTGTTCATGGGGTGGTTCCTGGCCTAGAGGTGGTCCGGCCACTCTGTTCGGGGGATCTTGTTCATAGGGTGGTGTTTGTTCATGGGGTGGGTGCAGCTCTGCAGTATTATCATGAGTCTCCGGGGCAATGTCCATCCCTTGAACGTCGCGTGCTCGTGACCTGGTTTGCACTCTCAATGTCGGGGCAATAGTTTCCCACAGACGGTGCCAATGATATAGAAGTGGTTTTTAGTAAAGGGAATAATCGGGAAAAATGCCCTCGACACAATTGCACCCCAAGTTTTTAGAGAAAGAGTTTTTGTATAAGTAGTCAAATCAATGAATAGTAACTTCGTATTAAAAAATAATATATTTTGTATTTATAGTGATTTGGTTATTTTATGATGAGACAGGGTGCATATATTTACCATGTGGTATACGCATAAAAATTACTATTATATCCTTGTAAGTAAATTATTATTACTATAATATACATCACTATGTGATTGCTATAGAGGAGGTAACTGTACAACGGTCGGAAGAAGATCAGCTAGAGGAATCCATTAGCTATAACATATACCTAGAAACAGAACACGCAAGGTTACTAAGCCGTCAAACCGACGACTTTCACAATGGAGAATGTCGGAAAAAATAGATAACTCAAATAAGAAGATGTATTTGCCCTAAAAATAAATGTCCAAGATACTTGGAGTTCTTGAATCATAACAATGGTGGTGGAGAGAAATCAAACCTCAAGAATTGATACTGAGAGAAAGGACGGAAATTCTAGCCTAGACTGAGTTCGATCGGACTTAAACTAATTATATGATAAATGCAATATACTTGTTGTATAATTGCTGTATAATTTAGAAAAGTAATCAATCACATGAAAGTGTATCACATTTACTTTATAATAAATTTTGTTCGACCAAATTTGACCTGAACAAAATTTTCCGAGAAAGATAAGGCGACACACAACTTCAACTTCTGCACCTCAATTTGTCAAAAAGGTTGTGACATGGCATTAAATTAGTAGGAGGTTTTATCTGGTTAATGTTTTGTTTTGAGGGGCAAATCGGACAAGTAGGGCAGAAAACAGGGGCCAATGTAGGGAGAAAAACATAATCTGGATGGCTTGGGCCTGTTCATATAATTAAGGGTAAATTACCTCCGCTGAAATTTGACATAATTACAAATATCTCTCGTTATTTAAAAACTATAAATAACCCCCCGCTTTCGATATTTGTAACCGTCTAACAAATAACACATTTTCATCCATTTTTATGGGTGCACTGACCAAAATGCCCTTATGCATTAATTTATTTTTTATTTGATTTTTAAAATTTTTTTGGGCTACAATGTGCAGGAAGGGTTTCTTAAGTTTTTTACACAGAGGAGCAATGATGCAATTTACCTTGATTGATTTTTCTACAATTTAATAAAAAAATCAAGGGCAAAATTATCAATTTTGGGCTTTGGTTAAAATTTAGAAACCTTAGGGGCGTATTTGTAATTTTTTAAACAGTAAGAGAGTATTTATAATTATGTCAAATTTTAGAAAAGATGGATGTAATTTACCCTATAATTAAATACCACCTATCTACTAAGGATCAATATCAACCCAATATCGTAATCAAGACGCCGTGTCCATTAATCATGGGGTCACGAAAAAAAAAAAAGAGTAAACATGATGCTGGGCCTAATAAAACAAGATATCTGGTCCAATTACTAGAAGTAAAGGAAGCCAAGTTAATAAATTGACTTCAAACATATATTACTAGTATATCTTGTATATTCGAATGTCTGTGCATAATTAATTTAATTTTTCTTATAGAATATTATTTTAAAAATTATATATTAATTAAATAAATATTAATACTAAAAAATATAAGAAAATTTTGGAAAAATTATTGAAAAAATTAAAGGAGAAACATAAATTTGAAAGTTGAATAGATAAAATAAGTTGAAGAGACAAATTAATAAAATAATTCAAGAAAAATAATAGACCAAATAATTGAAGACACCAAAAGGATGTTCTTGAATTATATAAAGAAGATAAAGATATAGATAACATGAATTTAGCTACTGAAATAGAAACAAACACCCAACATTTTTTTAAATTATTAAAATAAAAAGATAATAAATTTGATAGCGAGATGTATATAATTTACTACAACCTACATAGTCAAAGAATCCATTTTTTGTCGAACTTTTCATAAAAAATCCAAACTAGAACTATAATTCTCAATAATTGCGCGAGAATGATTGACAACAAACATCAAGAAAAAAATTGAGAAATAAAAATCAATAAAACTCAAAAGCAACGCAATGAATCTACCCCTTAAAAAGAAGGCAATCAAAACACAATGAGAATAATTATATGTACATCCCTAATCTATGGTCTGTTCATACAAATCACCCCTACCTTTTAAATAATTACGCATACACCGACTAGAATATAAGCATCATTTACACAAACCACCACTATTTTTTAAAAAAAATTACACTTACACCCCTCAAAAGTATCGACATTATTACACAAGTTACCCCTATTTTTTGCTATCAAGTGTGGTTTTTGTAATTATACAAAAAAACAGGGGTGGTTTGTGTAAATAGACTATAAGTCAGGGGGTATAAATGTAATTATCCCTAATTAAAAGCATGCAGCAAAGGAACAGCTAGCTACAACCACTCTTCGCGCGATTCACTTTGTGATCGTTCCATCTCAGTGAATATAAATACATATTTCAAAGGGATCAAACAGAACAAGAGAGATGATGAAAATGAATATTGCCCTTGGAAAACCAATACGATAACCAGTCACTTAGAACGACTGCAGAGAATTATGTTCGTCGATGTTTAGATTTTTTAATTAAGCATCATGCTAATACAATTTCCTCAAAGCAATACTAGTGTCTTCACAAAGATTCACATATGTACTTGGAATTTCAATTCCTGGGTTGCTTGTGCTTGGGTTCATGATCAGAGTGGGAGTTATTACAACGCTTCACGAAGGAATCCAGTGTCTTTTGTTTCAAAGGGCTGCATCCTGGTTGATCAACTGAAACTTCTAGAGAATTTTCATGGCCGTCAAGCATCTGTACATCGACAGCAAACAATCAGCTTTGATTCAATGAAAAATGTAAGGAAAAAGAGGCACCAATTGACCGCAAACAACTATAGGCAACAACCGAAATCAATAGCCCTCAGCTTGAGTCTTGGATTAATGGAAGAAAGGAAAAGCGAAAAGCATAGAAGCTACATTTATCGCGTTTCTCACTGAAATAATGTATCGGTCATCAATATTATTTCAAAAACAGTCCGAAACCATGAATAAATGGATTCTTATGAGTATTTCCTTTATGTTTTCCTTTAAGAGAACTCTTCCTGCCCAGGTACAAAGGCAGTGTGAGAAGTTAATAATCAATGCACTCAAGACAGACACTATGGCCTCCCACATCCCTTGAATACATGGCAATAGCACGGTCTGGTGACATTTTATTTAATTTATTATAAAGCTCTAATGCAGAGCATCAGAAGTAAATAGAATTTTGGATGGTTGAATACCTGTCCTAGATTTTCCAACTTGCTCTGAATAACATCCCTGAAAATGACAGCCAAGTTACTCACTGCTTTGTATAATTGATATAGTAGTTTATTTATAAACAGAAATGGAACTAAAAGAAAAGTCATACAACTAAAATTGGCATCTGTAAGAATGCGACGAACATAAAGAAGTACCATATTATATCGTCGACTGTGTCGTTTGCTAGAAGATAGTATATATTGACTGATGAAACCTGAAAAAGAAGCACCAGTTAAGCACCAGTTTTCATCTGGAGCATAAGTTAATCTCAAAAGAAAAACATACAGTTCAAACACCACAAATTCTGAAAATGCGGAGAGTAAGAAGCTCAATTTGCTGAAGAAATGTGAAGACTCTGAAAAATATTGGGGGACATTTGACTGTGCAAACCGTCAAATTGTAGATCTATGGGATGGCACAATTAAGCATAAATAGATTTCAGAATGTGTGAAGCAGTTTTAAAGACACCATGACAAACCAAAATATTCGCTTTAAAGCTTAAATCGTAGAGACAGCCTGAATTATCCTCCAACCCAAGAATATTCAACAACCAAATCCCTAATGCAAAGTCCAAGGAATCTCAAATTGATTAATGATACAGGGCTGTCTTCCGCCTCATAACCAACATCGTTTGAGTCACTGTCTAAAGATATATGCACCAGATCTTTCCATTATGACCCGATAATGTTACCTGACCAATCCTATGAGCACGATCTTCTGCTTGAATAATGTCCCCAGGAGTCCACGATAATTCTGCAAATATAACTGTGCTTGCTGCTGTCAATGTTAAGCCAACACCTCCAGCTTTGATGGACAACTAGACATCCATAATTGAAAAGTATTGTCATGGAAAGCATAGCAAAACAACAATATAACACATTATAAATGAATATAAGGAATACCACTGCAGCCTTCACTGAATCTTTCTCCTGAAATTCCGTCACTAAAGCTTGTCTTGATGCTGCTGGCGTGCTGCCATCTATCCTTATGCATCCAACTTTTTTCTTCTGAGAATATGACCATGAATAACAAATAAGTATTTATACAATATCAAAAATGGAAAGCCAGGGTCTTACCAGAAAAAACTTGTGTATTGAGTCGATCATAGGTTGATGATGCGCAAATATTAGAAACTTGCAGCCTGCCTGAGCAATTTATTAGGGCACAATGAGAATATACACATGAAAGCAACATGGACATGACAAAAACCTCGAAAGCAATTATGTATACAAGCATCAATTAGATGACAAGGAGCTTAATTTGAAATACATTCTAAATGAACTTCTAGAAATCGAAGTCCATTTGGGAAATCTTTACATGTTTGGTGGTTAATATGAAATGAACACCTCCAAAAGTCTATTTGCGAGAAGTGAGAATTGGCTTTCCAAATTGCATTTCCTTACCTTTATCCTGGAGATCACTAAAAGTTGGCATTTTTCAATCTTATCCTCATTGTTACTTAAATGACCAATATCACCCTCATCACCATATGCATATACATATATATTATGCATAAGAAAGAGGTCAAATATGTCAGCACTTCTTCAACAATCTTACTGCAATAAGACAATTAGGCAGAAATGTCGATAATGAAAATTCAACAATCACAAAACTGGTTTCATTCTTGTCAAAAGAACTGTAAATTATAAAGTACAAAATAGTACAACATCCAATGGAATCCATTATGTAAAATCACTCAATCCAAATATTATTCCATATCTAAAATGGGTATAATACTGGATAACCTGGGTACAGCCGTCCAGCACAGACTAATTAGTTTTCATGTCTACATCTAGAGCATGCATATGGTGTCTGCCAATACCAGATACCAATTTAAAACTTATTCCTTCGATGATAACTTGGTAACCGCATGATGTCATAAGCCTAAGATCAGCTTCCAGAATAACTGCTATAAAATTTAGTATTAGCAAAAGAATCTGTGCCACAGGCATAGACATCTCATAAGCCTACAAGTCAGCTTCCTGAACAACTGCAATAACTTTTAGTCTTAACGAAACTTTGGACAAGAAAACTTCAGTTCAAAACAATATGGTCATTTCCCCCCATGTTCAGAAGTGTTTATAATAGAAGATTAACTCGAAATCATGAATAGACGAGCTTCTTCATTCAAGCTTGACATCAATGCATACCAGCAAGAGGAGAAAATATATGAGAAGACAACATTGAAAATATTATACCTCAATTATGGTCCCCAGATAGTCCAGAACAGCTGGAATCTTCACTTCGGCAGAATCAGTATAAATCTGGACCATATGGAATGAAACGAATTAAAAGATAACTGTGAATGGAATAAATCTTTTCGCTAAAGCAATGAAAAAAGTGGAGCAGAATTAATCAATCAGGCAAATGTAGGATATCGATGCAAACTTGAATGGCCTGTATCAATAAAATTCTGGAGAAGAATTTTTCAGCTTGAACTTGCAATCAATTAGTTATAGTTATAGCTTAAGAGAAAGATCAAGAGTATGGCATTGAACAAATTTAAAGTTTTACACAAGATTGCACTTGAAAATCCACAGATTCTCCTCTATAGAAAGAGAATACAGAACACAAGAAAACAGAACCAAACAATCGGGCAAATTTGAATGTATGATTTAGTGCAAATGTGAATGGTAAATATCAATGTCTGAAGAATTATTCAGCTTGAACTTGCAATAAAATTATAGTTACAGCTTAAGAGAAAATATGACAAATATGAGAATGAAAAAATTTTAAATTTTACACAAATTTCACATGAAAATGCACATATTTCCTCTGTACAAAGATAATCAGAGTGATTAATCTACGTCTAAGAGAGGCCTCGCAGTTTCTCAAGTTCATTTACAACTCCTGAAGAGAACAAATCAATCAGGCAAACTTGACTGGTAGATATTAATGAGATTTTGCAGAAGAATTATTCAGATTGAACTCGCAACCAAGAAGTTACAGTTGTATATTAAGTGAAAAAAGGATCAAAGATATGAGACTGAACAAACTTCAAAGTTCAAACAAGATTCCACAAGAAAAACCACAGATTCTCCTGTGTACAAAGACAATCAAGAGTGATTCATCTATGTTCAAGAGAAGCCTCCATACAGTTTCTCAAGTTCATTACAACTACTAGACAGAGAAGAAAAGAGAATAACAACAATATCATTTCTTTATTAGCTGTAGAAATATGAGAGCCTTTGTTGGGGTTCTCTCAATCATGGGGAAAATCATAGGGAATTTACAAGCAGGAATACTACGATGTTAGTGTAAGGAATGAGATAAGTAAAAATCATTCAAGCTTGGCTTGAGTTTAACATTTAGTGTTGTCAACATAATTTGTAAATGTTAACAATACTGCTAGTTTTATATATATGGATAGGCAAAGGAAACAGAGACCAGCTAGCATTAGGTGTTGCATTGTGATTGAAGACAACAGGGTGAAACACACAACGAGGTCCAACACTAGAAGATGAAGCCCATCATGTACCCCAGGTTTCCTTGTGTTTATGGTGTGCACCCACATTGTAGGTCTTACACGAAAATTGCTTAGTTTATGTTCGTGTCTGGTTATGTATTTTGACCTAAAAACTGTTAATGTTTTCTAAATGTTACGTTTTTATTTTCTGACACTAGCTAAGTGATATTTTCATGCTCCTTGATCAATTAGCTTGCTTTTGAATGTTCTCAAGAACATAAATCTCATTTAGGTAAGATAGAACTTCAATAGGAACTCAAGTATGGTTCTCTCTTATTTTGAAACAAATCAGGGAGTAGGAAGGAAACAAAGCTTATGTGTCTAAGGATGGTTAAGTGGTTTCTTGTTAATTACGGATGAGATGTTTGTTTATGTTTTCATTTTCAGTTTTCAGTGAAAATATATGCTTTTAATTTCGTATAGGTTTTCGTGTGAAAATGAGAATATGTTTGGATTCGTTAATTAGATTGTGCCCAGCAATAAGAGCAGAAATTTTCTCCTTCTTTGGGCCATTGACTATCGATAAATGAAGTTCCCCAGGAGCAAAGCCATCTAAGCCAAGATCGTCAGTTCCTTTCACTACCAGCCGCTGTGATAGAAGCATGATGTAGCAAGTTTATTGTATCATCCTAGGGTTCATTTACCCACAGATGGTTATGATAATCCTCTTTGTCCTCTGAAGGAAGGTTTAGATAAAGAGTTGACTTTCCGTCGTTTTCGTAAAGCTCTTGTTTGAGACAAGTTGTGAAGATAGAATATTCTATTCTTTTACAGTGAGAGAAGTTGGGATGAAGTTGTTAATAATAGATTACCTAGAGAAATAGGTAAAAGAAATTTCCATCCAAGATTTAATAGTTGGTCCATTCTCAGTCTCGGTAAAGTCCATCTTGGTCAAATCAATATATTTTCAATGAGAATACGTATAAACAAACATGCTTTCGTTTTAATTACTGTTTCGAAAACTGAAAACTGAAAACTGAAAATGGAAACATAAACAAAAGGCAGGAACATTTCTCAAGAGATTATCTTTGATGTAATTTCAAATTTTAACAAATTAAAAACTCCATGATATCTACAGTTAAAATTTACTGCATGCAGCACAAAGAATGATCGTTCCTGAAATGTCAACTCATAGTCTTTCATTTCTTCATGTTGTTTGTTAGGCTCATAACGACCAGATCAAAGATTCCTAGAAATGACCACTAAATCATATTCCTCTACCATATCCCTCTACCAGCAGGTATAAATCCTACACGCCTCACCCTAAATAAGATGGAATAAGCAGGTATAAAGCAAAAAGCCAATAATGCCATACCCCTCCAGATAGAAATCATTTCCCTGTTAGATAAATGAATTTTATTAAATATGATAATGTGCAAATTACATTCTAAAAAATTCAGTTCGAAAAATTTTGCATTATATAAGCATATAGAGCTATATGAAATTCTAATAACAAAATAGGATTTATAGATGACACAAATATATAACTTTTTATATTACTTATATTATATGCTGAAAGCTATATGTATTTATATAAAATATTAAAACTATATATATGACATTACATATATGAATATGTTATGGATTTTATACACACATGCCCAAAATTGTTATACATGCAATAAGACGTTAAACAAAACTTATATTTTTATTATTTATGCAGATGTTATACCATACATCTATGTTTGTGGCTGCTGTTGTCTCTCTGTATTCTAAGGTTTTATTGCCCATGGACAAGAGTCAAGACCATTAGATTCCGTTTGTGTCTGACTATATCACTTGACTAAACCAAACAAAAGAATGGGAAAACAATTCCATTCCAGACTAATTTCAAATATGTAGCCAAACAATGGGCCAAAAGACTACTCCACATGCCAAACAAGACCATAATTGTGAATCTACTTTTCTCTGTTTTGATATAGATGCTTCATAACCTTGTTAAGACTGGATTGCCTAGAGCATTATAATAATTTGAGATCTCTATGAGTTTAATAGGTCAGCTTTCCTGGCTTTCGGGACGTTCGCCAAAGCATGTAGCAATGGTTGGTATCAAGGCAACAGGGCAGGGAAAAATATATTTCTCATTTGTCTATCTTTGGATTAAATTCAGCAGGTAATATACAATTAGCAGAATTTTTTGCTTTACCTGATAAAAATTAGAAAACAATTAGTGACATGCAATTTAACTTTTAAAGACAGGAGAAAGAGGTCATATTATTTCAGGGAAGAAGGGTTGGTATTCAGAAGGAAATAAGCAAGTTCAAATATGAGGGAAATACAATTCTTCTACCGTTTAAGAGTAAGAAATCAAGAAACAAAAGAACTCATGTGGGCTTCTTTGGCAGGCCTACCTTATTGATAAGATTTTTCTCTGTGAACTTGAGCGACTCAGCTTCTTCTCTGGACTGGCATGATTTAATTTTTAATTTTACCACCTCCAACTGTAGGAAAAGAATCACTAATAGGATTACTCCATTGATTTAAAATATTTCAGAAATCAGTGCAAAATTTTCAGAATACTGCACAGAGTAAGCATCTAAGAAATGTTATTTAAGATGAAGAGCTTGTCATTTTCTTGACAAGTACATAGAGCAGGTCGAATGAAGATAAGTTAGAGCCCAGATAACAATAGAATAGAACATAGCAGGACGATAACAACCATAACATCAGTATTACAGAAGAAATGTGGTGCTCATCAGAGAAACTCAAAAGCACAAAAAATTCTCATCACCTCGCGGAATAGTGCATTTATCTGTCTCATTTCGTCCTGCCCCAATTCCAAGAAAACCTGTTAAGTAAGAAGTAAAACAGAGCAAATGAGTAATATTTCTCACTCAAAACTCTGACTATCAAGGCCCCAGGAGTTTATACCATAACTAAAAGATGAAATAGAGGAGATATGCACCTTGAAGCAAGTTTAAGACTCAACACCACCATGTATTACAAGATAAAAGAAGAATTGTATTGCTAACTCTCATATAGCAGCTGGTATACTAAGCTATGAGTGGAACGTTTGATTTGACTCGAGTGAACAACCAAACTTTCGTTTGGGATTGTGCATTTGAATTCAAGACTGGACTTCTAGATTCAAGGACTTGATCTTGGTTTTAAAAGCAATAAGTTTATCAATCAATTGATAGAATAACAAATAAGTATATAATGAAAATACCAAGCACTGATGGATGAAGACAAGGGAAAATACTGAAGAGGAATTCAAGTGACCTACAAAGATTTTCAGATACCAACTGAAAATGTACAAGACCTATATAACACAAACTACCAATTTAGTGGCAATGGGATTCACACAAAAGAATTCATGTTATATTCTCCAAATCCATTACAAAGGTTTGGGACCAGCATAAGATAAACAATCCAGTTACTTGCAATGCATTTGAGATGATAGAATTATTTTCTACTTCTAAATCCTTCAAAATAACAGACCAAAAGATTTAATTACGGTACTATAGAATTCATGGATGGAAAAGTATTAAGCAAATACCACTGATGCAATCAAGTAAGTTACATACCTGTTGCCTGCGCTTCACTGGAAGCTCAGAAAGAACATCTTTCTTGAGTCTGCGAATCATTAAAGTCGCTTTCATCAAATTATGCAGCTCTTCATGATTACTTGCACCTTGATAGACTCCAAATATACCCTGAAAAACACAGAATATTAAGTTTATTAGGTCTGTCATACCTAGAAATGGATATAATAGATGTGTCAGAGGAACTCTCACTTACACCCCTGCAATAACGGGTACCATATTCATGAACATTCTTATACACCTCAGGATACAAGGCTTGCAACTGCAAGCAGAGACCAACTGTCAATTTGAAGCATAAGCAGGGATTTCGACTCTGAAGATGATGCTTAACATACCTGCTTGAATAGTTCAATTGGTCGTGACAAAGCAGGAGTTCCACTGAGCAAGATCGCGTACTGAGCTTTCTATAGATCATCAGCATATTGACATGAAAATTGAGGAAGAGGGGAATGGGGAGAGAGAGAGAGAGAGAGATCCATTATTTCATAACAAGGGCAGCAATATAAACATGAATCTTAATGAGAAAATGGGGAATATAGGAGGAAAGAAAACCTATCAATGCAAGATATCCATGAAAAAGAGGAAAGTGCCAACCTGCAATATGGGAAGGGAGGCATTTGTTCGTTTTGCTTGAGCATTCTTCAGGAAATGTGATTCATCTGCAATCACAACCTGGATGACCAAATCATGATTTGTCAAAAAAGAACCTGTTAGTGGTCATCTTGGTAGATTTTGTATACAATTGCATCAAGCTTGATGCAAGCACTACAAAAGGCTGTCTTAACAGATAAAAGATACATATGTATATACACGTATATATTTGTCTGCAATTCTCAAAGTATGCAGTTTTAGAGTATACAAATGAGCAGAACTGAGGTTTTCATGCATCTACGAAAAGCCATCAGCTGGTAGTTTGGGTTATTCAAAGGCAAAAATGAGTAATGGCCAGAAAACATACTCAATCTTTCTCAAATTTATTACGTCTGTGTCCTACCCAAGATGCCCCAAAAATATGACTCCTTTTCTTGAAAAGTAAACCTTTTTTCCTAAATTTTACTCTCTCCCTTATAATAAATAATGTCATACAAGTCTTGACCACTAGTTCTGAAGGCAAAATTGAAAAGATAACCAAAACTTTATCTTTTCAACTCTCATCTAAAATTATGTATTAAATCAAGCAGGAAAAGTAATATCAGCATGGAATCTTGCCAGGAATTCTAGATACAGTAAGCAGAAGGAATTCAAGTCTTTATAAGACCGGGAACCAATAGAGCTCATTCAAAGAGCTTAGAGTACCAGCTTGAGTAGTGTTTGGACTCAAATTTGAAATTTCAAATCCAGCAAAGCTGGAAGGCAATTTTTGCACTAGTTTCTAGCCTTTTATCTATTCATTCAAATGCTTGTATGTACTTAAGCAACTTTGTATCTGAATCATAGATAGACATGTATATATCCTTTTGTTAGATTATACTCTATTTAGAACCCTAGCTGGACATTAAATTTAGTAATTTTTAGTGCCATTTCTTCATTTTTTATTGTAGTCTCACACATCAATTCAACCTCAACCCCTGATTCACCAGAATTATCATCAGTAATTCCGAAAAAAGAAAAGTTCGCTGGAGTCGCTGATGAAGACACCCATGAGCACTCCGTTCAAAGAGCTACCAAGAGCGATTCATATTCTCATGGCTGGCCCCCTTCCCTTTTAGGTTGCACTTTGCTTTGCTGGGAAGAGGAACCACCACTGAAACTTAAATAGCACCCAAGAGAAAGAAGGGTTTCTCTTTTCTCTCTTGGTATACAAACTCGCAATTCTGTTTTTCTGGAAGTATAACATTGATGCATATGTTCAACACTCTTCACTGCAAAAGAAATTCCAGCATAAACTACTTAGTCATTTATCAGGTAATGTGGGGATCGTCCAGGGTACCTATAGAATTTAAACTGCCGAATATATTTTTGCTACAAATTGAGAAAGTCCCTCAATAGAAACTGTTTTCTACTTGCCAATTCATCAATAGAACTCTATTTAACTGCGAGTACGACAAGCTGAGCTCACTTGAACTCCGCTTCAAGCCTAGCTCAATCAAGAAATAGTTGGTTTGTCAAGCTTCAAATTAAGCTCAAACTAGATCTTGAACATGTTGTATTAGGCTTCGCCCAGCTGGTTGCACAGCCAGCATTTTTTCACATGCATGCTTGTAACACGCTCAAGGCAACAAAGTAACAAGTAAAAACTCAAGCAAAGTTATTCTCTTATTCATAATGCTGCATTTCATGCGTGCCCTAAATAAATTGGACCACATGTCACAGGCTGAATGAAGATGATGCAAAGATAATTGCATTCTTTGTGAAAAGACCAATCTCAGGAACAGTAAATCCAGCAGCTTAGCAATGTTGGCAGATGGCAAACAACAAGAAAATAAAACACCAGATTGGAACACATCCACTTAAGAATCTACAGACCACAGCTTTTTTTATTAACCAAGAAGAGTGAAATCAGCAATTTCAGGAAGCGTGACCAAATACAAGGATGTTCATCTCTGAGAACAACTGTCTAATAGAGCAGGGACTTTTAATACAAAGGACTTGTATTTCTATTGCATAAGCATCTTGACTTTGTTAACTGTGAAGCAAAGAGTGAAACAATAAATGTAAACTGAAACAAGTTGGTATCATAAAAATGAATTTTTCCTGAGAAAACTGGGCAAATGATTCCTATGGACAAAACACCATCAATTTTCACCAAGACCTTAGATACAGAATTATGCACAGAGAAGCAAACACCAAAACACTCCATCCTTTTTGGTGAATTTGAAAATGCATAAAAGAACTAATAAAATGTAAAGTATAAGTTTTACTTCATGCATCAATATATGTTCACTTCATGGATACACATCGATACAACATTCAGAGGGTTGATAGACATAATAGCCATGTTATACATGTCCAGCCTACTGAAACCAAAGAACAAAATACTGCAACTCCACATATCATCCTTGTCAAATCCATTAGAATTTCACAGCAAAAGCATGAATCCAAGAGTCTATCGTTTGAAAGTTCAAACAAGGAATGTCTATGATATTAAGTTACAGAACAAGAAAATCCGCACCAGTACAGTACTATACAATACAGCATTTCGAGGTATTACCTTAAAATCTGAAGCCAAAAGCATATCCTGCAACTTAGGTACAGTATCATAGGATATGATGTTGAATACACCATCAAGATTGATAGGCCTCCTGGTGTTTGAGGGCACAATATTAAACCCACCTCTGTTTGAACCACTCCACTGAGACAAAACCACCTGTTTATGACTCTGTATCAGGCTGAGATTTATTGTTGCAAATAGCCTCCTATATACAAATATATAGTATCAAGATCATGATTCTCATGGACTTTTCACAGCACATGATCATTTAATTAACAGAGCAACTACTCATTGGAGAACTTGCTTAGATGCTAGGAACAAAGCAACTCAAATCTGTAAATCACTTTAGAGTTTAGCTACATCAGGCAACATGGAAACTATTTACAAGGTATGCAAGAAATAATATCTTTGGGAAATATTGTAATTGACATTTCGCATTATCATGCATGGGAAAGGACTACAATTCCTCATTCCCATAATGTACCAACATCAATTTGGCAACAAGCTTAAATATGGCAGTACATAAATTTGGTGAAGCATTTTCATGAACATGGAGCAGACAAAATGCTAATGTCAATGAAAGAATAGTGTGTTGGACACAAAATAAACAAGGACCAATCAGGAAAGTGATGTGAATACAAAGAGAAGTTTTCTCACTACCATAAAACTTTTCCAGAAAGTGGCCATCCGCCATCACTTAATCACCTTTTATGTACCTCATACACTAAACATAAATGTGGAGGGATCTCAAGGCATACCCGCGCTTCCCCTAGAAACAGGAATGCCTCCACCATGAAGCAAAGGTAGGCATTTCATAATATGGAACTTGACAAGAATAAAAAAATGTGTTGTCCTTTTAGATTAGCTTTACCATTGATGCAAAATTGAAAAGATAAATGACCTGCATGTAACTCATACTCCTCTTGTTTCGAAGCAGTTTCATTCTGTCATCATATTTTCTTAAAATTGTCCCTAATTCTCTATTGTATCAAGACAAAACAGAAATCAAAGACATACAAGAATATATATAGATAAGGAAAGTTTATAAATCTATTTGAGGAAAGGTCCAATCGGCACAAATCAAGCCTAATCATGCATTGCAATCAAAAGAAATGATCAAACATCAGAATCAGAAATATACCAATATATGTGACGGTGCAATATCCAGCCACTGTTGGATCATCTGCAAAAAAGCAGCTGAAAATAAGTGCAATGAACAATAACTCTAAGCAAAGATGCCTGGCATTCACTTACAGAAGCCCATTGTAGCCGTAAGGAAGATGGGGTCAGAATGAGAACAGGCCACGCTTCACGAATGCAAGAGGTTACCGCAATCGCCTGTAGAATGTGATAAGATTTCTTTCATTTGTTCAAATTAAAATTGTTGAATCAAAAATAAGATCATTTTCCGTATATCATATTTTCAAGGCATAATCTTCCATGTTTAAGCCAGTCAGATGATTACAGTCAATTTAACCTCAAAAATTGATGGCATATAATCTTGAAACCAGCAGTTTCTTGCCAATCGTTAAACTAGTATGATGACAATTGAAACCAACTACTCAATGTTTAATATTCAGTAATTAAACAATGATCAATCCCTGTTATTTCCAGGGGAAAAATGCAGTACACAAGAGATCAATGTCAATGAACCAAAACATAAAACTTTATATTTAGTTGGGTTAATTACACATAGGCCCCTTCCCCCTCCAAAACAGCATTACCCTTTACTCCCTCCCACTCTACAAATTATACCTAAATCTTCTTAAAAAATGCTCTGTTTGTAAACCCAGGTGGAAGTGACGAAATTTAAGAAATTAAATTATCATCAAATAATAATTTATTAAATGATATTTTGCTCCTGGATGCTTGGTAATGTTTATATTACAGGAAGATTGGATTTGTTATGTTTATATAACTGAAAGGTGTTTTTGTAGGTCTTTCTCAATGTTTTGAGACAACACTTGGAGAATATGATCAGGAAACTCTCTATACTTTTAAGATGGATTTGCAGAATGTACACTTCCTAAGATTTATTTCTTTCATTGTATTCATGTTTAAAGTGTGGACACACTTAATCTGTATGTTCCATTACTATATGTTTGATTAAATATGATGTAATTTGCCTATGTAATGTTAAGGAGTATCGTTGTAAGGTTCCTATTATTCTAAAAGGGTGTCTAGGATGTACCTACTAAAAGAGGTGTATTGTGATGTTTGGAATGGTGATTGATCTATGTGAACGTTTATAATTTTGATAATGTGTCTTTATAAGGTAACAATAACATATACTGTTCCTTTATGTGGTGCCTAATTAGCAATCAAAGAAATAGTTTATAATATGATTTCTATATCAAGTATATTACTTAGGTACTATGAGAAGACAAGTATCATTTAGGTATAATGCCAATAACTTGACACAATATGAAAACAGACTTTTGGTGTATTTTGATGTCTTAGAAATCATCAATCACTTCTGCTCCTCAAAAGCCCACAGGAATGGAGTTGATGCTCCAACATCCATAGCCTGAGTAGCTAAAGCAAGTGAATGATTTCAAATTCACACTGCTTTTGCAGGTATTTCTCTGTCCTATATTTCAATCCCTCAGTGCTAGAAAAAGCGCTTGAACAATATATTTTTTATGAGATAAATGCGAGAATGGTTGTAACTCACTCCATATATTCACAAAGATAAACAATCACTAAAAACAACTATTTTTTTCCATCAGCAACACAAGACCAAAATAGTATTTTACTACAGTAACACCATTTTAACTATATACAATTAAATGTGCACCCCTTAGAAAATTTTCATCATTACAAAGGTTTTTGGTAAGTAAAATCTAAAAACTATTAGATAAAGGACAAAAATTGTGTCTTCACTTAAATCTTTTGTTGTTATCAGCAATTTCCATCCAAAACATAATGGCAAGGGCATGTTTATAGACCAAGCATCTTCCAAAGGGGTTTGGAATCTTATGGATGTAATGTTCAAAGTTCGAGGGCATAAAATGTAATTGGATAACTATGCAGCAAAAACATGATAGGTACTTCCTGTCGTAACCTGACAAAATCCAAAAGGCCATTCTCAACATCATAAAACCTTCCACATTCAATACAGTTAAGCAGACAGTCAACATGAAACAACATGGTTGGATGGGTCCAATTGGGTGATGTGGGAGAAGCACTGTATCACTTACACCATTACAGTAAGGAGCTCCAGGTTCGACGGAATATGTTTTGGTAGGTACAGCATGAAAGGGAAAATCATCATTATCAACTTCATGTAATACTCATGTTTGGTATGTGAGACAAAGAGAGAGACACAACCACTCAAAGTTAAAACCTTAAACCTTAATCAAGTTCCTGTTACATTGTTTCCACCGTATAGTTTCCTCGTCCATGCCTACAACTCAATGATCATAAGCCCTAAAACCTAAATGGTCATGGAAGTACTAAGAACACCATCAAGCCATATACCCCAGAAAATCGTTTCTCGACTCTCAGTGAACAGGATAGCCATGATGGTAAATTAAGAAGACTTCTTGTCCCTCCTCAACCAATGTTAGTTCCCAGAGTCCCACCTTATACTTATGGACACACTGGCCCAACCCTCACTAGCTTTGTCTCCATCCCGCTGCATCTTCTTCTTGTATCCACCACAGGTGCTTTATCTCTCCGCCCCATAGACTACCCTCAACACCCAGAATCAACATCCTTCTATTGAGCCACATGCTATTCTTTTTTGCTGGATGTATTTGTATACATTAATATGGACAGACATGCATGCCTTACGAATCTAACCCTTTATCAAGTTCATCAAATAATTATCTATGAAGATTCTTTTGGGATGGTGTAAGTGTCATGCAAACATCCACTATTGCTTTCTTATGCTAGATCTTAAGAATTTCTATTTTATTTTGGTGCTGCAGACAATAATGTGGAGATGCTGGAGGGGGAAGTGGCATGGCAAAGTTACCAAAGTTTGGTTACATTGCAAAGAAGTAAGAAGATGAGTCAATTCATACTACTTAACAAAGCACATATGCTACACATGTTGCACTTGCACTTGTTTGACACGGTAATGATTCAACTTATGATCTTGTAGCAAGAGAAATCCTATGTCCACACGACATAGGCCTTGAGAACAGAACAGTGAGGGCAAAAAATGTGTACCACCTCCATTAGACAATAGTACAAGCTTGCTCCCTTTTCATAGCATGCTTCCAGAAATTTATAAAACCAAAAGCTATAAAACAAGTGCCAGGACCTAAAGGCATTAAATAGAAGAATCCCACTCTCGAAATCACTTTCTCTTCAAATCCAGTTGCTTCTTTCTTCTTTGCGAGTCATCTTAATTACTGACTGCTTGAATATAATAATATCTTCTCAGTTGATATCACTCCCTCAATCTATACACAAACATCTATCAAGTCTCTATACCAATTACCACTCTTTCTTCTTCTTGACAATCAGCTCAAAAACATTTCTTCTTTCATATGCTTGTGGTGCACTACAAAATGCATTTGCACATGCAAGTAGCTGAGGATATGTCATAGGACATACTGCAAAAAGCTACCATTCATCGTAAATGAAAAACCCTGATTCTATCTTTCTCTCGCTTTAATCTTTCAGGACTAGTTTGGAACAAGGTATCATGACAAAAAATTGAAAGTGGGTTGACAACTTTCCAATCACATTTCAAACATACAATTTAATAAGAGGGAGGGAAATGGCTCTATAAGGAAACTAATTGAGGAATCATCCTTTTAAGTCAAATACACAGAGGGGAGAGCTTTCCAGAGAAACTTTTCCAAGACAAAAAGCTGAGAGGCGGTGCATATTTCAAAATTTGTGAGATGATATCGAATTTTCATTTTTTCAGCTTTACCCTTAAAACATAAAATCATCTTTCAGCATCTATAACTCTGTTTCAATTGGCAAATTAGTTTGGGCACAGAATGAAATAATGTTATGAAAGAGTATTATTTTGGCAAAAAGCTCCAGTTTAAGAGAATGATGCAAGGAATAAAGCAGAATCTTAGTCAAAGGCTCAACACCTGCAGAGTCTTTCCGAGCCCCATTTCATCAGCCAGCAGGACCCGCCCTCCATGCTGCAATACAAATCTAAAAAGGGCAGAATCAACAGTACTTAAAAGTTTATTTGAGAGGAACAGATCAATAGATGTTGAGGTCACCAAGATTTAACATGTTACACTTGAATCTTACTAAATGAAAGAACAAAGTATTTAGCAGAACTAGTCTTACATACCTGACACCATCACGTTGGAAAGGCAAGAGCTTTGCTTCAATGTAACTGGGAATCTTTTCATATCGGTCTGTTGAGAACATGAAATCGAGCAACTTTAGTATTTGGGCAGTGTAATACACAAAAACAGTGGCCCTGACCAAAATATAAAAAGTAGAAGTTCATGAAAGGGGAAAGAAATTATATTTGCACTTCAATCCACTTTGTAAAGTATTCTGTGAAGAATTTGGATAAGAAAAGAACATGTAGTTCCACTTTTCCCTCGGAATCATGTCTCTTACTTTACCAAAAAAGCAACGGTAAAATTTGGAAATACAAACTACATTGTCCTTTAACACCAACTTCAAGAAACATTTGATCCTTTTCTATAGTATACAACTCAAACACTTAATTCAATCTTCACATACTATTTCTCATCCAAGACCCATCAGTAAGTTCCCTACCTTTGCCATTCAGCCATATGCAAGATAGATTTTTCCCACAGTACTAAGTGTCGTAATAGACAATTTTCCAAATGTTTGGCTCACGCATCCATCAGAAAAAACTATTTTCATTTGGATCTGATTGATGAAAGCCATACCTCTTCAGGTTGCTAAACACAGTGGAAAGAATCAACTTTACCTTGAAGATCTGGAAGCACAGTGGCAGCAGCAATAGCACGCCTAACCAAAGGATCCAAGTTCTCTATCTGGAAAATTAACAGCTAATATTATTGAATTAACCATCTCTTCTGTCAGTCACATGCATGATCATATTCCAAGAGAGGTTCTACTGACCCTTCCTATCATGATAGAATAACCTTCACATAGAGAAGGATATGGACAATAACATCTATTTGAACCCTACATGTACACATGAAAGTACAACAAAACAAAGATTAACAGCAAGTATCACCTCAACATTAGAGCCAGGGAAATCTCGAAGAACACTTTCTGCTGTTGATAATGATGACAAAGGAAACATCCACAATCTGCAAAAGATAAAACAAAATAATGAAAATTGATAGCTGACAATAAAATCCAAGTATAAAACAAACAAAAAGGTTAAAAGATGATCATAAAGAGAGCAAATTTCCATGTTTGGACCCGTACAGTAGAGACTAAGAATTTATTGATACTCTACATTAAACTTGGGGGAAGTCCACGAACAGAGAAACAAACCTTTCTTTTGCATTCCAACTGGCTCTTGGGATATTGTGGAAGGCTCCTACAAGTACCTGTTGGCAGATAAAAAAATATGATGGTAAGAGAAAAATTAATATTTATGTCTACTAAACCACACAAGTCAGACAGGCAAAGGCAAACCTTATCATAAGGAAATTTTGCTGCAATGTTTCCACTGGCATGTAAAAAGAATTTGACTGTGATCCTCAGATGTTGTTGCTTCAACGGATCATCTTAACTTAGGAGGAAGTTATCCCACAGAATGCAGGAATAGGCAAAAGTAAGAGTACAGGCAATCAGAAATATGAACACAGTTTACATGAAGTAAAAACAAAAGGAACTCACCAATCATCTTTGGCACGAGATTTGAAGGTAATATTGTTTCCTGCAGTGAGGGATTAATATGCTTCACAAATCAAGATCAAGAACGAGCAAGCTAATGGCATGAGTTACAAGGGTTTATCTGCTTAGAGAAGTGCAATTTGCTTTAGAGTATGCACTAACTACAAAAACTTATTCATCCCATGATATCCAAAAATGCAAAGGAAAGAGGAGAGCCAAGAACTTTTGTAGTCTCCAAGTTTGCACCTTTGATTATCTCAATTTTATTTCTGACAAACAAAAACTGATAAAAACGCTCCACTTTCTTTTGCTGCTCAAATTACTTCCTGAGTTTCATGAAGAGAAAGTTAAAAGAATACTAAAGAGGATAGAATGGGAAGATTTCCATTAACTTGGAGAATTGCTTTCAACTTAGTACTTACTAAGGGGTATATACTATTTACTGATGCCCTTTCGGAACAAATATCTAAACCGCTTCTAAAAGAGATTACCAATTTTTATCTAATTCAAGACAACACAATCTATTAATCAGGCTACCGTAATTACTAAATGGGAAACAACACAAAAGAGATGGGTGAAAAGAAAGGAAACCTTATCAGCATCCAGAGGAGGATGAGAAAGAAATGTGGGCTTGGCTGGGGAACGGGAAGACGGCACAACTGCTGGCATAGAAGACACATTGGGCCTACTGAAATTACTGTTACTGGTAGTGGCAGTAGCAGAAGAGGAACTGCGCTGAGCCAATTGCTTCAGGGCATCTCTTTCCAGGGAATCCAACTCCTCTGCGCTTAATTCCCAATCATCCATCTTCGTCTTGGAATTCTCACGTTTCAGCTCATGAGTTTTGTATCAGGGAATTTGGAGACTGTCGTCAGGGGCTCCTCCAGCTTCCTGTCAGGATTCACAGAAGAAGGGCAGAAGTTAAAACGCAAAAAATTTGAATTCTGTGTTTCTATAAGAGAAGTACCAAGACGGGACGACGTCGTCAGATTCCAGGGCACCAGAAATTGGATTGATTTGTATTAAACACAGGTAATTGGGAATTAATTGAATTAGTTAAAGGGTTAGTAACAAGAGCCACTAAAATCTGAACACGTTTTGAGAGATGGGAATTGTGTTTGGATCCATTTTTAAATTGTTTTGTTTTGTACAATAGAGAGAAAAAACATAGATAAGTGGGTGTGTTTTGAAAGCAGTGTAATATGTTTGTATTTATTTTGGAGTAAGAACAGTAAAATATGTGTTATATGTTCGATTTTTGTTTTACGAGACAAAAAATACTTTTCTTTGTCATTTCAGACCTCCTTTACTACTAGTTAGAGTGTGCACTATTTGGTTTACCGAGTTATACCGATCGAATTGAATTTTTCGGTATGAAAATTTGGTTTGGTATTAGGTAATCATTTTTAGGCAAACTCAGTATTCGGTATGTTTTGATTTTTTTATGTTAGATTTAATGGTACCAAATACCAAAATTTAAAAATTTAATAAATAAAAATTATGTAACTTACTATAAATACCAAGGACGGTAGTATCATTTTTTATCAAATGCTTTGTGCTTCTTTTTTTTTTCAGTGTGCACATAAACCGACGACGCATTGAGCTTTGTTGGTTTGAAACGTAGTCGTTTTGGTTGTTTGGACCCTTGTGGCGATGCTCGATTTCTACAACATGACTTTTGGTCAAATGCTTTCCTTGCTTTATTTTACTTTTGTTCGTGTGCACATGAAACAATGATGTTTGGAGTTTCGTTTAGTTGGTTTGAAGCATGGTCGTATTGGTTGTTTGTCACCTTGTGGCAATACTCGTTTTCTACAGTATGACTTTTGGTCCAATGTTTTCCTTTTTTTTTCTTACCCCGCGCGCATAATAAACAACGACGTTTTGGCCTTTGGTGGTTCGAAACGTTATTTTGGTTGTGTTGGCCCATTGTGGCAATGCTCGATTATTATAGTACCAATTTTCGTCAAATACTTTACCGATTCTTTGTGTACGTGGCGTCACAAGTGGGACTAGAACGATGTCATTTTGACGTGAATATGAAACAACGGTGTTCAATAAAAAACTTCAGATTAAAGGGAAAAACTAGAATCGGAGAGAAAATCCTTACGATACACTGTTTGTTGCTGGTTTGTCCTTTTTTGTGGCTGGTGTGATCCTCTCTCGGGGGGTTCTTTCGATAGAGAGATTGACGCGGGTGTGGTTTGTGTAGCAGTGTGATTGTCGGCTTGTTGGCGTTGTTTTATCTGCTAGATGGATTAGTGTGAATGTGGTCAGCGTGGAATTCAGACTGAATGACGGTATCTAGATGAAGAGATCAGTATAGTATTTTTGTGCCTGGTACTGGTAGTTTAGTAAAATGGTCGTTTTGTGGGCATTATTGAGATTTTTCTCATGCATGCTTGTGGTGTGATGCTTTCAATATCGTGGATTGGGTGGTGTTCTGTAGATTATGTCTGCGTCAAGCGTCGTTCTCGACCCATTTGGTTGAGTGGTGCTGCGGTGCTTGTGGACCAGAGGGGTTGTGCGGTATTCTATAGACTTTGTCCGTGTTAAGGCGTGATTTGGTTAATTGGTGGCCTTCGGCTTAACGAACAAAAGCTCTATTATCCAAGACGCGTGTAAATTACTACCAATTATAAATGTCGAGAACGGTTGCTACAGTACCATTTTTGGTTCAAAGCTTTGTTTCTTTTTTTCGCGTGCATATGAAACAACGATGTTTTGAGCTTCGCTGGTTTGAAACACGGTCATTTTGGTTATTTGGCCCCTTCTGGAGATGCTCGCTTTCTACAGTATGACTTTTTTGGTCCAATGTTTTCTTGCTTTAACTGTTTATTTTTATTTTTTTCCATTTGCACATGAAACAATGGTGTTTGGAGCTTCGCTGGTTTGAAGGGCAGTCGTTTTGGTTGTTTGGCCCCTTGTGGCGATGCTCGCTTTCTACAGTACGACTTCTCGTCCAACGCTTTTTTTTCTTGGTATGCGTGCATAAGAAACGACGACGTTTTGGCCTTTGGTGGTTAGTAATGTTGTCGTTTTGGTTGTGTTGGCCCATTGTGGCGATGTTCGATTGCTACAGTACCAATTTTCATTAAATGCTTTATCAATTCATTTTGTACGTTCACAAGTGATTTTTTTAGCGTGTTGCTTCTAATAGTGGCACTGGAACAATATTATTTATTTGTGAATATAAAACAATGGTGTGCAATGAAAAAAATTCAGATGGAAGGGAAAAACTAGAATCGTCGACAAAATCCTTAAGGTGAAGTTTTCGTTGGTTGATGGTCTGTCCTTCTTTTGTGGATGTCCTCTCCTTTAGGGGGTTAAATACGGTGAGTTTGAAGTGGTTTTGGTTTGTGAGGCAGTGTGGTTGTCGGTTTGGTGGCACTGCCTCGCCTGCTTGATGGATTGGTGTGGATGTGGTTGGCGTGGACTGATAGGCATGTCTTGCTTCAGACCGAATGAGGGTACGTGGATGCAGAGATTGGTATAGTTGTCGTTTTCTACGCCTGGTAGTGGGCAGATGTTTTTGGATACGTAGATCAGTACCATGGTTGTCTTTTATAGTTGGTATTGAGGTTCTTCTTATGACTGTTTGTGGTGCGTTGCTTTTAATATTGTGGATTAGGCGGTGTTCTATAGACTGTGTCCATCATCGAGCATCATTCTCGGCCCATCTGGTTGTGTGGTGTTGCCTTACAGTTAGAATAGTGTTGGTCGAATTGGATCTTTGCTTACACAGATAGGGTTGCAGTCGGGACTTCAGTCGCTATAGGATAGGTAGCGCCCTTATTCCGTTCCTTCATAAACTTAGGAATGGTCAAGGGTGAAACTTTCTTTTCTGTTTTAGTTCCAGGGGTAATAAAAAACATGAGGGCTTCCCTCAGTTCTGATTCACCTAGGTGCTTGTAGAATGGAGGGATTGGGCACTGTTCTGTAGTCTGTGTCAGGCCTGCATATTGCTTCGACGTTTGCTTGATTGGGCACTGGCTAGTGCATGAAACCGTCATAGTCGTCAATTAATTTTAGGCGGATGGTACAAGAGAGTTATTGAATGCAGTTAATGATTTTTTGTTGGTCCATGGACTTGAGTGATGTGGTCGTTGTGAAATTTGACAATGAGTTGTTCTTACGTAATGTGTTGGTTATAGGTGTATTATTGTGGTGTTTGTATTTATGCAAATTTGTGTTGTGTTTGTTTATCGTTGTGCGGCGCCATGTCTATGAAAAATCTGTGTATGGCGAAGAAATGTGTTGTGCTCGTTCGCTTTTGGTTCGTTATTAGGTTTGATTTTTGCTAACGTTGTTTGTTTAAGATTTATCTTTTGTGGCCAATACAATGTTCGTCCTATTGGGCGGAAATTCACGAAGTACTTTACGTTGTTGTGGTTCTATTTCATGGTGTGCTAATGCCTTCCAATTTTATTTTTTGGTACTCGTTTTCTAGTTTGGATTCTGTTTTTTTATTTTGACACTGGTGTGTTGTAGAGTTGTGTATTATTATTATTTACTAATTAGTAAGAGCGAAATTTTTTTGAATATAGGTGTCGTTTGCTTGTTACTTAATTTTAGTGGGATGATGATTTTCTTCCTAAATTGGACATGACTTCTTCCTAAATTGGACATGGCCGAAATGCTCCCTTGGATGAAGCAAAACCAGCCATGTTTCATGCAAGGTGGTATGTTGACTTATTTCTTTTGGAAAGAGACAAATCAACTCCAATCAAGCCCTTCTATTTTGGTATGATTTGATCATACCATAAATTTTGGTAGGCTTGATTGAAAAATTAATGGTGATTGATTGGAATGTATCTAGACATCCTTGGATGAACCTAGACACATTCCAATAATCATATTAATTATGTATATATATGAGTATATACAACACCTTGCATATGTGAATCATAATTCATCTTTTTCTAGGAAAAAGAAGAAGAAAACCGGCCTCTCCTCTCTCTCTCTCTCTCTCTCTCACGCGGCCATCTCCCCCCCCTTTCTCACTTGTGTTCTTCACTTGATTTTGAATCAAGAAGAAGAACAAAGTTGGTTTAAGAGTACACTAATCCATAGTGTCCTTCTCTTAAACCGATTCCTTTTTAAACCTGTTCTCTTCTAGCAAGGAGAACGTGAGTTTCTTCCGGTGTGGTGTGGATCACCTTTGGAGAATCCATACGTTTGGATTTGTGAGCATTCCGAAAAAAGGGAACAACGCTAGTAGCCGAGCACACGTTAAATCTACAAGGTAGCGATTATTACGCTTTAGTAGATCTTAACTTTCTTTTTCATCTATGCCCTATATGTTATAAGTGTGCCTTTTAACTTTAACATATCCTACATCGAACGTCCGGTTGAGCACCCAAGGGTACACTCCTTGGGATTTCGCCTTATAATGCGATTTAATTTATATTTACGATTTTCTCGCTTCCGCTCGCTCTCCCGGGCGGATCCGCTTGTCCTTCAAGTGGTATCAGAGCCCAGTTCGATATAAGGGGCATAGATCTATGTGCTTAGCATGATCTACTTGCTTTTATGGCATTAATAGCATGTTAGATTACATAAATATGTGAATAATATGATGATTCAATTGTTTGAATTTGATGGACTTTTGGCATGCTTATTTTTATTAGATTGGATCTAAAATTGCATGCTTATTTTCAGAATATTATTACTATTTTGCGCTGAAAAAATGATGTTGAAAAACATGAAAAAAAATATCTTTGGACAGCAGCGATAGCAGTTGGCTGCCGCCCCTGCCGGCCGGTCATTGGCTGGCAGGCGCGCTGCCGGGCGCGCGCGGGCTCACGTCTGCGCGCAGGCCTGGCCGGCGTGCCTGCCAGCGTGCGTGCTGGTAGGGGCAGTTCGCGCGCAGGGGCGCGCGCGCTGTGCGCAGGTAGCCGCTGCCGGCCGAGGCCAGCGCGGCATGGGCGCGCGTGCGCAAGGCGCGCAGGCTTGCTACCTGTGCGCGCGGCTGGCCGGCAAGCATAACGGTTGGGCCGTTTTGTGCCGTTTTTGGACACTTTCTTGAAATTTTTATTTTTTGTATTTTCTGCACATTATTCTGAAAATGTATTAATTTTGCACATTTGATTTTGGAATAATTGGATTATTCCTTAAATTAAATTTGCTTAATTAATTTGGGATTAATACATGCATTGGATGCATTGTTTGTAATGTCCATTAAATTTGAAATTTGAATTTTGCATATTGTTTATATATTTATGCGTTTGTAATGTTGGACATCACTTGGATATTTGAAATATCCATTGGTTTAATGCATGGTTATTTGGAATAATTGTGTTATGTGCGTTGATGGAATCAACATGGGATGATCACAAAAGCCCTAGACCTTGTGTATGGATGAATGTATGATCATTTAATTTCTGTTGGATGGGGCCTGCGTGCCTCTTGTTTTTGGGACTATCACCTCCCGTATTTTCAGCCTCATGATGTTAAGGCTTGTTATTATTTTAATGTATTACTTTTATTTGTAATGAGAGTAGATAGGATTGGTGAGGTTTTAATTTTAACAAGCATATGGAGTCGGAGACCCCAAGGAGGAGCATCAAGGCGTGAAACAAGAGCATTACAAGGCCTATTGGAATGACAATGGCTATATTATTATTGTATAATTTAGGACCACTCTAGATAGACCATAGACTCACTGCGGGCTCAGTGGGCCGCATAGGTTGGGCTTGTGATCATCCTAACAGGGGTATGCTATGTTTTCTGCATGCGGCGTATTTATTTATCGCTTTAAATATTGGATATTTATGCATGCTAAAACACAATAATGTGATGAGGTCTCGGTCGTACACAAACTCTCATTTGGTTGGACCAAATTAAATATTAGGCCCAGAACGGACTTGGATCAAAATGGTATTTTGATCTGTCCGAGCCTTCCATCCACAGCAAAGTGGTGAGGAAGCTACCACTACCCAAGTGTGGTCTCACGAGTCGTGGCACACTTGGACTAAGGGAAAGCTACACCATTGTTGTGAACAAAAAGACTGTGCTCGCTGTTTCCCTGTCTCACGAGTCATGGGGGGCGACAGTTTGATGCATAATTTGGTTGATGGGTCGGGCCCAACACTGAGTAACATGGTTCGCTTGGAGTCCTCGGAACCATGCGAATAGGTGAGGCAAAATATCTTGGGAATCTCATTGGATGAGAATGATATTGGATATCTCCTACGAGGTCTTCTTTATGTGAATCGTAAAAGCGGGGCATTGAGATTACGCTTGTGGATCCCAAGCCCACTAGGAAATAGTTTCCCAAAACTCCACTTGAGAGTGGCGGACTTTCGTATAAATAGTGGGAGGGTTAAAGACTAAAAGACCAAGTCTTCAACTTGAACAATAATATTACCATCATCTGCTAATTTCTGCCTTACATTTTCATTAATGTAGATATGTCTAAGAATCAATTAACCATGGTACTTGAGACTAATAAATTCAACGGAACGAACTACTCGGATTGGCTAAGAAACTTGAGGATTGTCCTCAGTTTCGAGAACCCAGGCTACGTCTTGGACGAGCTGCCGCCGAGTGACTTACCGGAGGGGTCCACGCCAGAAGAACGTTTGACGTTCGAGAAATGGCATGAGGACAACCGGAAAGTACGCAGTATCATACTGGCTTCAATGTCTAACGACATCCAGAAGCAGTATGAGAGGCTGGACAACGTCTCCACCATAATGCTCCGCATGAACGAGGTTTATGCGGTTCCAGACAGGCATATTAGATATGCCGCCACAAAAGCATTCTTTGGCACCAAGCTTGCTGAAGGAGCGTCTGTACAAAGTCATGGGGTCAAGATGCTCTCCTTAGTGGAGAAACTCGAGGACTTGAAAGCTGGGCTTAAGAATGACACTTAAATTGACGTGATCCTCCAATCGCTTCCTCCGTCCTATGACCCGTTTGTTGTAAACTACAACATGAACGGACTTGAGAAGTCTATTCATGAGTTGATCAACATGCTGGTCTAATACGAGGCAACGACCCACAAGTCAGCGCCGGCGGTATTGATAGGAGAGGCTTCGACCTCCAAAGCGAATGGTAAGAGGGTCGTACGCTGGAAGAGGAAGAAGGGAAAAAGGAAGACGGTTGCAGCCCCTGCTCGCGCTCCAAGCGTCCCTGTTGCTCCGGTGGGACCGAGCAAAGGGAAAGGGAAGGCCCGTGGTTCTCAGCGGTCCAAGGCAAATGATGTCTGCATGCATTGCCAAGGGAAGAGGCATTGGAAGAGGGAGTGCCCACAACTCCTCTCCAACCCAGGTATGTTTGTGGTTGAAGTAAACATGATAACTAATTCTGCTTCATGGGTATTGGATACCGGGTGTGGTGCTCACATCTGCAATGATTTGCAGGCACTGCAAAGAAGCAGAAGGCTAACCAAGCATGAGATGATCCTGAGGCTATGCGATGGCAAGGCCGTTGCTGCAGAAACCGTAGGGTCAATGGAGTTAGCCATTAGTAGTCATGTTAGGATTGTACTGAACGACTGTTTCTATGTACCTAGCATGATTAAGAACATTGTTTCTATTCCGGTTCTTGATAAGGAGGGATTTAGATTTACCATCAATAAAACAGCTTTTTCATTATTCAAGATGGTATTTCTCATCTGCTTGGTACATTGGTCAATGGTCTGTACATACTTCAACAGTCTAATTGGATTATGACTGCAGAACACAAACGAAAATGCGATGATCATAATAACGCACATATATGGCATGCGAGGTTAGGTCATATCTCTAAAGATAGGATAAGAAGATTGGTGGACTCAAAAAGTCTAGAAATAGATGATTTGGACAACCTACCGACCTGCGAATCCTGTCTAAAAGGAAAGATGACCAAGAAACCCTTTGTTGGACAAAGCACGCTAGCCAGTGGTCTGTTGGATTTGATCCATACGGATGTCTGTGGCCCACTAAATACTCAGGCTAGAGGTGGGTACTCGTACTTCATAACCTTTACTGATGATCACTCACGGTATGGTTATGTTTACATGATGAGGTACAAGTCTGAAGCCTTTGGAAGGTTTAAGGAATACTGACTTGAAGTAGAGAACCGAACTGGTCGAAAGATCAAAGCCCTTCGGTCGGACTGAGGTGGAGAGTATTTGAGTGGTGAGTTTCATGGTTATTTAAAAAAGAATGAGATTCTCTCTCAGTGGACCCCTCCTGGAACACCACAGCTTAATGGTGTGTCTGAAAGGAGGAATCAGACCTTGTTGGATATGGTCCGATCCATGATGAGTTTTATCGAACTCCCCCTTTCCTTCTGGGGATACGCTCTTGAGACGGCGGCCAAAGTTTTGAACTTGGCGCCATCTAAGAAGATATCCCAGACGCCATATGAGATATGGCATGGCAAGCCTGCCTCCTACAAATTCTTGAAAGTGTGGGGTTGCCCCGCATATGTCAAGAGATTAGTGGGAGATAAACTGGACTCGAGGTCTAGTTTATATAGGTTCATTGGCTATCCGAAAGAAACTGCGGGGTATTATTTCTATGATCCCTTCGAGCAAAAGGTTTTTGTCTCGTGAAACGCAGTGTTCTTGGAAAAGGGTTTTCCATCGGATAGTCGACGCGATGAGGTACTCCTTGAGGAATCAAGTGAGGTAGCCCATGAGGCGGCAGTGACATCTAAGCCAGTAGTTCCCACTGATAATATTCCAGTCCTCCGTAGGTCGGCCAGAGTATCCCATGCACCTGATAGGTATGGATTTCTGGGCCTGACCGGTCAGTTGGATAATGATCCAAAGACATACGGAGAAGCGATGTCGGACATCGATTCGGATAAGTAGCTTGAGGCCATGAAATCTGAGATGGACTCGATGGGTACAAATCAGGTTTGGACCCTAGTGGACCCACCCAAAGGGATAAAACCCGTAGGGTGTAAATGGGTCTACAAACGTAAGGTTGGAGCTGACGGGGAGGTTACAACCTTCAAAGCCAGACTTGTGGCGAAATGTTACACTCAGCGACCCGGGGTCGACTTTGAGGAAACCTACTCGCTCGTAGCAATGGCTAAGTCCATTCGGATACTGCTTTCCATAACAACATGGTATAACTATGAAATATGGCAGATGGACGTGAAAACGGCCTTCTTCAACGGTTTCGTAGAGGAAGAGATCTATATGGATCAGCCCGAAGGTTTCATAACTGTTGGAGAACAAGCTTCCCGAAGCTAGAACATACATTTTGATGATGTCATACGGGGATATGATTTCATCAAGAACGAGTCCGATCCTTGTGTATACAAGAAGATCAGTGGGAGCTCAGTTGCGTTTCTGGTGCTTTATGTGGATGACATCTTGCTCATTGGAAATGATGCTAAGATGATGGGTACCATTAAAGCCTGGTTGTCAACGCAATTCTCCATGAAGGATATAGGCGAGGCATCCTACATCCTTGGCATCAAGATCTACAGGGATAGATCTAGAAGGATGTTAGGAATGGCCCAATCCACGTATATTGAGAAAATCTTGAAGAGATTCAAGATGGAAAACTTAAAACAAGGATTCCTTCCTATGAGGCATGGAATTAAGTTGTCCAAGAAGCAGTCTCCCAAGACTGATGAGGAGCTTAAACGGATGTTGGACATCCCCTATGCTTCAGCCGTAGGCAGCATACAGTATGTTGTTCAGTGCACTAGACCTAATGTGGCTTTCGCTTTGAGCGTAACTAGTCGATATCAGTCGTGTGCCGGGGAGACACACTGGAGTGCAGTCAAGACTATCCTGAAGTACCTAAAAAGGACTAAGGACATGTTCTTGATCTACGGCGGTGGAGAGTTGATACTGGAAGGCTATAGCGACACTAGCATCCAGTCGGATGATGATGATACCAAGTCTCAGTATGGTTTTGTATTTAGACTAAATGGTGGCGTGGTAACTTGGAAGGGTTCCAAGCAGGCTACCACAGCGGACTCCACCATAGAGTTTTGAATACATAGCGGTTTTGGAAGCTGCTAAGGAGTGGCTTGGTTGATGAGCTACATCCAAGGGTTGGATGTAGTACCTAGCATTGCTAAGCATGTAATTATCTTTTATGATAATAACAGCGCGATAGTGCTAGCAAAGGAACTGAGATCTCATCACGATCCAAGCATATTCTTAAATGCTACCATCTGCTTAGAGAGATGGATAGCAGGAGTGACGTTCGGTTGGACCGAGTCAGCTCCGCAGAAAACATAGCAGATTCACTTGCTAAGCCTATGCCGCAAGTTGCCCATACTCACCTTCTGGATAAGAGGTTCGAGGTCAATGGGTGATTGGCTTTAGGTCAAGTGGGAGATTGTTAGAATAGGTGACCAGAAAGCCAATAAGTTTGGTGATTTGTAACCTATTATACAACTCGATGTAAATGTAATATTATTATGTGATGAATAAAATGAGTATTCGTCACTTTTGGTGCTTACTTTGTTGCGCTCATTTCACATTTGTTAAAACGGTGTTTTACTTATATCGCAACAAATCCCACAGACCACGGTTAACAACTCGTGCAGTTGGGCCACGCATTGGATGGTGGTCATGAAACCAACTGATTCAGAGTTGGGTCTGAAATGTTCCAAGTCGAGGACCTCGAGACAGGGCATCGAGAGTCCTATTGAGACTTGCATCAATAGCCGTGTTCCTTGGATGAGTGTCGTGTTTCATCGACGACAGGCGTGGGACGCCTACACGATCTTGATGGGTTGGTCGACTGGGATTGAGCCGACTGGACTGACTCACGGGGATCATCATATGGAAGCCTTGGAGGCTTGGTCGGTATGATTGGATTTTTCCAGTTCCGATAGTACGGAAGTAGTCCTCAGACTTGAGGGATCATGGCAGTCGCGTGCACAGGACGGCTGTATCTTGGATCTGGCGAGAGGTGATCATTCTGTAAGATGATCATCATAAGCCTTGTCCAGTGCAGTCGGAATGTGTAGCGAGGACTGTGGATTCCAAGAAGAGGATCCGTCCCCTGTCAGCATGTGACAGAGGTATCTCATATGCACTCAGAGACACGTTCATGTTGTTTTAAAGTTGTGGCCATAGTGGTTGGTCGAACAAGGAATGGTTTCCTATGTCGACGCAATGAAGCATACGTAGTCTCGAGTATTAAACATAGATGCCTAGTCAAGGATGGGAACCGACGTCCAATTCCATACCCTAGACTAAGGACGAGAGACGGTAGACGGAAGGACCGTACCCGTACGGAATCGATGCCTAAATGTTCACGCCAATTCACCTAGTCTCTAGTGCCATGGACCGTTGCTAGACGGCCACCCATGGTAACGGGTCCTTGTGCGACACGGGCCCAAGTCTAGCTGAGGGTGAACCTAAAGGGCACACACAAATCACCGAGGAGGTTGAGAGATTGACTTGGAGTCAATCTCGAAGAATAAATAAGTAATTAGATTACTTAAGGAAAAGCCCATTGGATGGACGGGCCGATATTGTATCGGGCCCTCGTTTAATCGATAAATTGGATTTTCGATTAAATATGGAAAGTTGAGATGTTGGATCTTTTAATTGGATACAAAGATCAACGGGAATAATTTAAGTGGACATTAAATTGGATTTAATGTCGGGTACATCATAATTGGATTACGATAAAAACCCGGTCCGTTAAATTTGACCCGAGAGGAGAAATAATTCCTATTTTGGAATAGGAAGAAGTTGGACTTCTTTCTAAATTGGACATGGCCGAAATGCTCCATTGGAGGAAGCAAAATCAGCCATGTTTCATGCAAGGTGGTATGTTGACTTATCTCTTTTGGAAAGATACAAATCAACTCCAATCAAACCCTTCTCTTTTGGTATGATTTGATCATACCATAAATTTTGGTAGGCTTGATTGAAGAATTAATGGTGATTGATTGGAATGTATCTAGACATCCTTGGATAAGCCTAGACACATTCCAATAATCACATTAATTATGTATATATATGAGTATATACAACACCTTGCATATGTGAATAATAATTCATCTTTTTCTAGGAAAAAGAAGAAGAAAATCGGCCTCTCCTCTCTCTCTCTCTCTCTCTCTCTCTCTCTCTCACGGCCATCTCCCCCCCTTTCTCACTTGTGTTCTTCACTTGATTTTGAATCAAGAAGAAGAACAAAGTAGGTTTAATAGTACACTAATCCATAGTGTTCTTCTCTTAAACCGATTCTTTCTTAAACCCGTTCTCTTCTAGCAAGGAGAAAGTGAGTTTCTTCCGGTGTGGTGTGGATCACCTTTGGAGAATCCATACGTTTGGATTTGTGAGCATTCCGAAAAAAAGGAACAACGCTAGTAGCCGAGCACGCGTTAAATCTACAAAGTAACGATTATTACGCTTTAGTAGATCTTAACTTTCTTTTTCATCTATGCCCTATATGTTATAAGTGTGCCTTTTAACTTTAACATATCCCACATCGAACGCCCGGTTGAGCACCAAAGGGTACACCCCTTGGGATTTCGCCTTATAATGCGATTTAATTTTATATTTACGATTTTCTCGCTTCCGCTCGCGCTCCCGGGTGGATCCGCTTGTCCTTCAAGTGGAAGGATCCGCTCAACCCTCTACTTTATCCTCATGTCCTATAATAGGTTATAACATGTATAATCAATATACCAAAAATATCGTAATTCCAAATAAAGTATATAAAATTCGTAGACTTTCCACGAATCTTTTAATATTTCATTTATATCCAAATTCTAATCTCCGTTCCATTCTCTTCTAAATAACTAGACATTCTAAGCTTTCCAAATATATATCCAATTTATCAATTAACTCATAAGAGTTTATATCATCAAATCGTTTATATTTTTATAATTACTGTTTTCTATAAAGTACTAAATTCAATCATCACAAAAATCTCATATTCTTTTATAATAAGTATAGTATTTCTCAAATATAGCTTCCTAATATTTTTTAAACATAATCTCCTAGTTTCCTTATTAATATCTTCCCGTTCTTCACTATTATAATAATTTAAATGCTAGTACATATAATTAAGCATTTGGTTGATAAACCCGATGAAATTGAATAATCAGTTATAGCAATGATTAAATCTAGCATATAGATAATTTAATAAATTAATTATAACATCCCTAATTCAAATGAGATATTTAACTAGTCACTAATTTACAAATAGTCAAACTCATTAACTTTTTTGGTTAAATATTAAATCGGCCAATATAAATAACATTTAATAAATACACTAATTAAATAATATTGACATGCAAATTAATTAGTAATAATTTATAACTAAAAACCATTACAGGTTATTTGTTCGAATATGTGTCTGTGTGTGTGTATTTGTTTTGCATGTTTGTGTGTATTGTTTTGAAATGACAACTTGTAAAGGGTATATATATATATATATATATAATATTAGGCGGTGGGTTGGCAGCCGCAATTTCGTCATTTCATCTTTTTATAATTAAATTTAAAACTTTATCAAAATTTCCATTACATCCTCCCTAATTTTATTAATTAATATAATTTTCTCCCAAATATTATATACAACTCCAATTTACTCCATTCAAGTTTTAATATGATCAAAATTTTAATATGTAATTTATTAACTAATTAACTAAATTTATTAAATAACCAATTAATTCCACAATTATGAATAAAATTCTATGAACGTCACAATCCTAATAAAAATTTCATCCTCAAAATTTAATTAACTTACTTGTTTAATGGAATAAATAAGGGTACTTCTCCCTCATATGCTACTCAACCTCCCAAGTGACCTCTTTTGGAATATGATGACTCCACTTTACTTTTACCCTCGGTATCTTCTTATTTCTCAATTTCCTTAGGCTTCTGTCCAAAATCTTTGTTGGCTCTTCTATATACATCAATTCTTTGGAAATTTCTATCTCTAGTTCACGGAGGACACGGCTAGGATCAGATCGGTATCGTCGTAGCATCGAAACATGGAATACATTATGTATCTGTGACAATTCTATTGGTAGTGCTAGTCGATACGCTAGTGGTCCGATTCTTTCAATAATTTCGTATGGTTTAATATACCTCAGACTAAACTTCCTTTACTTACCAAATTTCAAGATTTCCTTCCATGGAGATACTTCGAGAAAAACTTTCTCACCTATTTCATACTCCATTTCCCTCCGGTGTTTATCAATATAACTTTTCTGCTGGTCTTGTGCAGCTTTCAAACACTTCTTAACTATTTGTATCTTTTCTATAGTTTCTTGCACCAATTCAGGGCTTTCTAGCTCTTGTAATCCCTCAACATCCCAACATATTGAACTTTGACATTTCCTTCCATACAAAGATTCGTATGGGGCTATCCCGATGCTAGAGTGAAAACTGTTGTTATATGCAAACTCCATCAATGGTAAGTGATCATCCCAGTTGCCCTTAAACTCCATTGTACAAGCCCTCATCATATCTTCCAGGGTCTGAATTGTTCTTTTTGACTGTCCATCTTTCTGAGGATGAAATACGGTACTTGAAATGCAGGTTGTGCCTAATGCCCTTTATAACTTTCCCAAAAACATGAGGTGAATTGAGGATCTCTATCAGCCATAATAGATTCAAGCACACCAATGCAATTGTACAACCCCGGAAAGATACAAATAAGCTAACTTATCCAGAGAATCACTTTGGCGTACAGGCAAGAAATGAGCTGATTTCGTCAATCTATCCATAATTACCCAAATAGCGCCATGCTTTCTGAGTGTACAGGGCAACCCTACGACAAAATCTGTAGTAATCTTTTCCCAGTCCATTCTGGTATAGATAAAGGTTGAAGTTTACGTGTTGGCGCTTGATGTTCTGCCTTTAGTTGCTGACAAGTCATACATTTAGCCACAAATTCTGCCATATCTTTCTTCATAGCCTACCACCAATAATAAGGTCTTAACTTCCAATATATCTTTATAGTACTAGGATCCATTACATATGGTGCATTGTGAGCTTCCCGCAAAATCTCCTCTCGTAACCCATCTATGTTAGGCATACAAACTCGTCCTCCATTCACTATCACTCCACCAGCCTTTACTGAAAAATTAGGCTTCTTACCCTGTTTCATTATCTCTAGCATCCGTAATAAGAAAAGATCTCGCGAATTTGTGCTTCTCCAATTTTATCCACAAAGTCTGGCGTAAGTTGCAAGGTTGGCAACAAACCCACTACCTAATCAATCTCCAATTTCATATTCATAGATCTCATTTCTAATAGCAATGTCAGATTATGACTTCCTAAATCGGTTACTCCAAGTCATGCGTGGGATAATTTAACTCATGAGTTCTCAATTGGCGAAATGTATAAACAATTACATTACCGTTTTGCATCAATACACACCCCAAACCCTGTTTGGATGCATTTGTATACACCATATATCCACTGCTATTAGACGGTAAAACCAAAATCGGAGTTGAGGTTAATCTTTTCTGTAGCTCATCAAAACTTCATTGACGTTGTTTAGTCTAGTGGAATGCTACCCCTTGAAGGGACAAGCGGATCCGCCCGAGAGCACGAGCGGCGTAAATTATTACAATTTAATCACCAAATCCCAAGGGGTGTACCCTTGGGTGCTCAACCAGGCGTTCGATGTAGGATGTGATAATATTAAGCATAAATATATATTGATCACATAGAGCATAGACATAGAACAAAATACTACAATAGCGTAAAAACCGAGATTACCTTTGTAGTTAAATTGCTTGCACGGCTACTACCATTGTTCCCCTCCGGATATGCTCACTAAGTTCAAACGTATGAACTCTCTAGAGTAGTCCACACCACACTGGAAGAGATCTCATTTTTCTTGCTAGAGAAAAACGGATCTAGAGGACACGGTTCAAGAAACTAGACCACTGTTGAATTAGTGTCTTTTCTTAAACTAGCCTTGTTCTTCAAGATGATCCAAGATCAAGTGAAGGACAAAGAGGTTAGTCGAGAGGGGCCGAAATTGAGAGGAGAAAGTGAGGTGTGTTTTTCTTCTTTTTCCTAGAAAAAGGTGAAAGGTAATTCACTTGCATTGATGATTGTATATAGCCATATATATACAAAATTAATGTGATTATTGAAATGTGTCTAGGTTCATCTAAGGATATCTCTATACATCCCAATCAATCCCACTAATTCATTAATCAAGCCTACCATCCCATAAGGTATGATTTAATCATACCAAATGAGAGAGGCATTAATTTGTCCCTTACCAAAAGGGACAAGTCAACCTCACCAAGGCCTTGTATGGCCGAACTTTTACCTCTCCAAGAGTGGTAATTTTCGGCCAACCAATATTGGGAAGAAGTCCAACTTCTTCTAGTTCCAAAAGTGGAATTAACACACCTCTTGGGCCAAAATTTAATGAACTGGGTTACATCGTAATCCACTTACAATGAACCCAAAATTAAATCCCATTTAATTTAAGGTCCACTTAAATAATTCCCATTTATCTTTTAATCCAATTAAAAGATTCAATTTTTCGACTCTCTACGTTAACCGATAAATCCCATTTACCAATCAAACAAAGGCGGGATACAATATCAGCCCGTCCATCCAATGGACAATCCCTTAACTAATTCAATTATTCATTATCCTCTCAAATTGATTCCAAGTCAATTTCTTGACCTCCTCGGTGATTTGTGTGTGACCCTTTAGGTTTACCCTCAGCTAGACTTGGGCCCGTGTCCAACAGGAGCCCGTCACCATGGGTGGCCGTCTAGCAATGGTCAATGGCACTAGAGACTAGGTGAATGTTGGTGTGAACATTTAGGCGCCGATTCCATATGGGTATGGTCCTTCCGTCTCCCGGCCTTAGTCTAGGGTATAGAATTGTGCGTCGATTCCCATCCTTGACTAGACATCTATGCTTAATACTTAAGACCACGCATGACTCATTGCATCGACACAGGAAACCATTTTCTGCTCGACCAACCACTGTGGCCACAGGTTTAAGCAGCATGAATGTGTCTCCGTGTGCATAGGAGATACCTCTGTCACATACTGACAGGGGACAGATCCTCTTTTTGAAACCCACCGTCCTCGCTACACATTCTGACAACACTGGACAAGGTTTATAATGATCATCTTACATAATTACCACCTCTTACCAAATCCAAGATACAACCATCGTGTGCACGTGACTGCCATGGTTCTTCAAGTCTAAGGACTACTCCCGTACTATCGGAACCAGAGAAATCCAATCATACCGACCAAGCCTCCAAGGCTTCCATATGATGATCCCTGCGAGTCTGTATAGGACAATCCACCAAGATCGCATAGGCGTCCCATGCCTGTCGCCGATGAAACACGGCACTCATCCAATGAATACGACTCTTGGTGCAAGTCTCTACAGGACTCTCAATGCCCTGTCTCGAGGTCCTCGACTTGGAACATTTCAGACCCAACTCTTTATTAGTTGATTTCATAACCACCATCCAATGCGTGACCTAACTGCATGAGTTATTAACCGTGGTCTTTGGGCTTTGTTGTTATATATGTAAAACAACATTAAACATATGGAAAATGAGAACAACAAAGAAGGTACCAATGATAATGAATACTCATTGTATTCATTACATAATATTACATTACATCAAGTTGTCAAATATGTTACAAAATGCCAAACCTATTGACTTTCTGGTCACCTATTCTAACACCCCTTTCCTTAATAACTTAGTCAAAGGACCTGCAATTATGAAAAAGCCCTCATCAAATCTCCTATATTATCCAACTAGCCCTAAGAAATTACGAACCTCAGTCATATTTTCGGGTACTTTCCACTCCATAACAACCTTTACTTTTGCAGGGTCAGGCATAACCCCATCACCACACATCACATGCCCTAGGAAAACCACCTGATTTATCCAGAATTTACACTTGCTTAATGGACCGCGCCTTGTTTTAATCCAATTAGAACAAGCCCATTAAATTCAACGAATTAAATCTAATTCAATTCAAAGCCCAAACAAATTATGCCAATTGCCAAAAGTCTTTTAATCCAATTAAAGACTTAAGCCCAAATACTCTTGATAAATAAATCTGATTTATTTAATTAGAGAAAGCCCAATACAATATTGGTCATCCATCCAATCGACTATCCCTTATATAAATAATCTAATTATTTATATTCTCCGAAATTAATTTAGTCCAATTAAATTAATTTCCATCTTTCAAAATTAATTCCAATTAATTCCTCCACATCCTCGGTGATTTGTGTGACTCTTTAGGTTCACCCTCAACTAGACTTAGGTTTGTGTTCAACAGAAGCCCGTCACCATGGGTACAGTTCTTGGCATTAGAGACTAGGTGAATGTTGGCGTGAACATTTAGGCTCCCGATTTTGCACATTACGGTCCTTTCGTCTACAGTCTTTCGGCCTTAGTATAGGGTATAGAATTAGGTGTCGGTTCACATCCTGGACTAGGCATCTATGCTTAGTACTCGAGACTGCGATCGCTTCATCGCTTCGACATAGGAAACTATTTCCTATTCGACCAATCACAGTGGCCACAGATTTAGAAAGCATGAACACATCTCCAAATGCATAGGAGATACCGCCATCATATACAAACATGGGACGGATCATCTTCTTGAAACCCACCATCCTCGTTACACATTCTGACTGCACTAAACAAGGCTTATAATGACCATGTGCCAATGATGAACACTTACCATGCCCATCAATACAAAATTACTTTTAATAAAGATTGTTGGTTAGTTCCCAAAACCGCCAATTCAATTGGCTTTCTGGTCACCTATTCCAACAGTCTCCCAGTTGACCTAAATTCAATCACCCATTTCTTTCAAATTAATCTGATTATGAGCAACCTATGATATCAGTTTGGTCTTACGGGTCATCAATATACCTGCCAACATGAGTGGTCCAACGGCACGTCACATCTACCTACCATCGCTCCAAGTAGATGGTGGTGTCTAAGAATTTTTAATGGATCTTGTGATGCGGGCCCTTTTAGCTCATGCCATAGCCCAATTTTCATCCTCCAAGGTGAATATCGGCTCGGCCATGCTAGGCATCGCACCCAACCATTGGGTATATGTTTTCTATCCAAACCACTTTCCAGAAAAGACTTCCAAAGTCTCCATACATTCGACTTTCATGATGAAATGTGGTATCCGGCTTAGAACCTGTCCAAGCCACCACTTTTATCATTAAGCCCAAACGTACATAGGTATTGAGATTAAAATATTATTCACATGATTCTGGAAGCTAGTATCGCTATAGCCTTTCAGAATCAACTCTCCCTTTATGTGCATCAAGTACACTTCTTTAATCCTTATTCTGGTATTAAAGATAGTTCCTAACAACTGTTTACTGCCTCCTCGGTGCACCCCCGATCTCTGTTGTTATGCTTAAAGCATAAACAACATCAGGTGCGACGCACTGAACAACATTCCTATGTTGTCTACGACAAAGACGTAGGGGATGTCAAACATCTAAGTTTCCTCATCAGTCTACCATGATTGAGTTTTGGACAACTTGACTCTATGAATAGCAATCTAATTCCTTTCATGGAGAATTGCATGAACAATACTTGTGCTTCAGTATTTCCTAACATCTTAACTTCATTCCAAATGAATGTGATGTTACACATTTTATACTTGAACACACCTATCCTCATACTGACCCTAGTATCATTACTGACCGTGTCCTACACAGTATGAATTCATCAAAATGAATATTCCAGTTTCATGAAATCTTAACCCCAATTTGAATTTCACGATGGAGCCTACGGCTCCAAGCTATTGATCCAATCACGATGTCCAACATCACTTCTCCATGTGGCTTTTGGATAATAGTTCAATTTACCGATCAGATCCAAGAACCTGTACCTCTCAGGTAAACAGAGTTTTTCGACCGTCCCTAGGAGGGCTGAAATATAGTCAGTAGATGAATTGATTATAAATGACGTTTGCTTTATACTACTGAGGTGTCGCTCTACTTGATTTCTCAAGAAGCTACTCCTCACGTTGGTTATCCTTTGAAATTCAATTTCTTTTGGGATAACCTATGAACTTGCGCAAACCCAGTTTGCCTCCCGCTAGTCCTTTGACATAAATGGGACCATCCCATATACTTAATTACTTTGTGGAATATAGGTTTGCCAAACCATATATAATATGGTGCCTTTAAGAAAGTTCCATGTTTATTAACTCGACAACTTTCTGATAATCCATGTCCAGATAGGCCAAGGTAATTCGATGAAACACCGACCGAACCATGTCCAACAAGGTTTGATTTCTCCCTTATCAGAGACCGTTTGACAATGGTCCTTACAGGAAGAATTCCACTGAGTGAGAATTCCATTCTCATTTGGATATTCAAGAACTCCCACTAAATACACACCACCTCGATCCAATTGAAGGGTTTAATTTTGCAATCAATTTGGTTCTCCATTTCAAGTCTAATTCCCCGAACCTTTCAAAGGTCCTTAGACTGGTGAACCCTCTACTGGTTCTATGTATTGAGCAACCTACAGATGTATGAGGGGATCTAATCCAACAAACCACTTTAGCAAGCATACTTTGTCCTACAAAGAGCTTTTACCGCCATCTTCCTTCTTAGAAAGGATTTGTAAGCTAGTAAACTCAAGTTGTCTATTTCTAGACTCCTTGAATCTACCAACTTCCTTATCCTGACTAGAAGAATATGGTCTAACTTTGGCATGCTAGATACTGTAGGTTTAATCTTGATTATCCATTATGCATTATGTTTTTGAGCAACCATAATCTAATTATGGGATAGAGTAAAACAATTATGTAAATAGCCTAGTAGACTCATCATCAAATAAAAAGAACTTTTATTGATCAAATTGTAATTCAAATTGTCCAACAATAAGAAATACACAATTTTGATCATGCTAGGTTACAAAATTATATCTTATCATAACATGATCACTAACGGCTAAGCCTAACTAGTCCTACAACTTCTGCAGCAATAGCTTTGCCATCACCTAGCTTTTGGCCTTATACTCCTTATCATCACCTGCAAACCATTTGCAGATGTGAGCTTCCAAAGTAGGCATCCAATACCTAGGAAGTAGAATCAATGATTATGTTGCTTAATAAAAAAATTACCTTGATTGGAGAGGAGTTCAGGACACTCCCTCTTCCAATGTCCCCATTTTTCGACAATTAATGCAAAGGTCATTAACAATCCTCGATTGTCGAACCATCTTTTTCTTCCCGTTACCCTCCCCTGGCAGGGCTACAGGAGCGCTCCAAGTGCTTATAGTTGCTGACTCTGTCTCACCCTTCTTCCTCTTCAAGCGTCTGGCACGCTTACCTTTCGCTCTTGAGGTTGAGGCCTCCTTAACCAATATCGATGGCGCAAAATTTTCAATTTTTGACTCGTATTGGACCAACATGTTTATTAACTCATAAATGGACTTCTCAAACCCATTAATGTTATAGTTTATGATAAACAGATCAAATGAGGGAGGAAGACATTGAGCAATCACGTCAATGTACATCTTTTTTCAAGATCAGTCTTGAGGTCTTTGAGCTTCTCCACAAAGGATAGCATCTTAACCCCATGCTTTTGTACAGATGATCCTTTAGATATCTTCATTCCAAATAATGCCTCTGTCACAACATATCTAATATGCTAGTCCGGAACCGCATAAACTTGTTTCATGCAGAGCATTATCGAGAAGACATCGTCCAGCCTGTCATACTGCTTTTGTATCTCATTCGTCATGGAAGCAAGCATGATGCTGCGGACTTTGCAGTTGTCCTCTAGCCATTCCTCGAACGTCAAGAATTCACAAGCATTAATTAATTTGATTAATTAAGACTTATGACCAATTAATTGAGATTGATTGGTTTGAGCTTGGTATCAATTAACTAGATTAATTGATTAAGAAATTCATAAGCATTAATTAATTTGATATGACCAATTAATTATTTGGAGTTGTAAATCAATTTATTAGAATTGATTAGGGCTTATGTTTAATGCTTAATTAATGAATTAAGCATTATGGGCCTAGGCAAGCATGAATTCAATTAAATTAGAATTAATTGATCCTAGATTTGATGCATTTGAGAATTGAGATCAAGCCCAAGCCCAAGCCAACAAGCCCACATGAAAATGAAGAGAAGGTTCATTGAATATAGACAATGTTTGTCTCCATCTTAAGATGAAATAGCAAGGTGTGGCTTTGCTAAAGTTTGTTTTTGTAGAGGGGACATTAGGAGACAACAAGACAAAGGTTGTCTCATACTCTTTTTTGTGTCTATATTCATTGAATGTGATCTTGGATCTTGTCTATATATATAGGAGCTTAGATGAATGCATTTCATGGATAGAGATATATGAATTCATTTTCACAAAACTAGAAGGTCTCTCCCCCACTTCATCTCTTGCTCTTCGCTAACACCCTCAAAATACATATGATGTATTTCTTATGCTAGAAAGTCTAGCCCTCATACTTGCGCTCTTTCAATCCAAAAAGGGAGAAGTGTTCTATTGTTTTTCTCCATGGATCAATAGTTGATCCACCATAATTCTGTAACACCAAGCATAGGGTTAGAGGAGATTATATCATAGGTGGTGTGGACTATCTTTAGAGGGAAGACACTTGTGTTCCTACCATGAATGATAGCCCAAACGGTTTTACCTTGCCGGAGGACATGAAGTCATTTTCCACCGTTAGCTTAGAAGGGGATCATTCTTGAGAATATCACATCCTCAACATCAACCGGAGTGCACCAAAGGTTGGTATCTCTAAACAATTCAATTGGCTCCTTTATGTATGAGATCCGCGTTGTAGTAGCAACGAGATGGGCGATTTGATCGCTAATTGCAATATTGTATTGTAATTAAAATTTTAATTCCTATTGCATTTAATGTCTCGGGGCCTATACGAAACTAATAGAAGAAGGGTTTAGGGATCCAGACCAAATACTCCATTCAGACCTTGATTGCGGCATGCTGGCGAACAACCGAATATTTTTGGTAACCTAAGGACAACATCCCAAAGAACCAGTGAGAATCAAGCTTTTAAGACCAATTTGCGGAACTTTCATAATGAGAGGAACGGGAGCCAGGCAGGGATTACGGGTGCAAACATTTTTGGGACTTTTGGAAGAAATGTTGACAAGGAAATGCAATCAAAGGATGATACAATCTGGACGGGATTTCGATTGCTCCACCACACAGCTCAGATAAAGGTATTTCCAAAACAAAGTCTAATCAGCATGAGCATATACGAAAGAAGGAAGTCCACTTGTAATTTTAGATTCCCTTACACCCTTTTCTGGCCCAACCTAAGACACTGATGAGGACCATGAACCTACCTCTCTCTCAACCCACACCTATCACTTCCTTTTGGCCTACGGATCTGTCCGTAATACCACACACATAGCCTCCCTAACTGCCTCACCCAAATCTGCACCAAGCTACCCAACCTATTCCCCTCAACCTATATCTATCCCTATGCAAAATCCCATGCAACAACCAAATACCCTATTGTCCCCTCCCATAGCAGCAGCACCCAACCTCACTAAACTATACCACCCAAGGAGATGAAAATTGAGAGTGACCCTATTATTCCCACAGAGATACTACACCTGGCTCTTCAATAGAACACTCAACTCGATCTTTTCACTACATCTAGAACTGAAAAGAAACCTAAGACATCTAAGCAGAAATCTGTCGGCCAAAAGAGATAATCACCAGACCTGTTTGCTATACATGCTTTATTGGAACAAACTTCTAGCCCGGAGCAAAGGATGTCAGGCAACGGACAACAAGCATATTAAAGGATGGAGGCTGCTTGATAGCCCCGCCGACAGCCGTGAGTTGCTTAGCATGGAACTATCAGGGGTTGAGGGGCCCCTGTATAGTTAACGAGCTTGAAAGCCACATTCATTCCACCATCCCTCTACTTTTCCTCTTGAAAACTAGATGTAAGAATAATTTCATTGATCACCTGAAGTGTAAACTCAATATGAGTGGCATAGGTGTGGATTGTATTGGCAAGAGTAGGGGTCTTGCACTATTGTGGAAGAAGGAGAACGATGTGGCGATCTAAAGCTTCTCTAGATCCCATATTGACGAATGTGTTGGTACTGAATGTGTTACTGTTTGGTGCTTCATCAGGGTTTATGGCGAATCGGATGTCACTAAATGAAAAAATTTCTGGAAGTTCCTTTGCCATCTTAGCACCTGATCGTACCTGCCTTAGCTCTGTATGGGAGATTATAATGAGATTCTGCACGACCACGAGAAAGAAGGAATTCTCCGCGTTCCCTCTTGAGAGCTAGTAGATATTCTCCAAACCCTGGTCTCATGAAATCTCCATGATATTGGCTTTACGGGCCCCAAGTTCACATGGTCAAATTGAAGAATTTCTCCTCACACAATTCGCGAACGACTCGATCGAGCATGCACAACCAATGCGTGGATTGATAGATCCCCTACTAGGAAGCTGGTAACATCTTGATACGGTCCACTCGAACCACTTACCAATTCTCTTGAAAAAATAGAAAAAGGACAGACCAGAGTAAGTCTAAGGGCATTGAACTGCAAAGATTCAAAGCTTATTGGATCAAGTATGATGACTGTGAAAGGATTATCAGGGCAAGCTGGGAAGGTCTAAGCACGACACAAGATGGGGATAAGGCCTAGAGCAAGATCAATAAATGTCGTGTGGGCCTCAAGAAATGGAGTATGATGAAATTTCGTAGTGTTCACAAATGTATTAGGGAGGTGGACAAGGATATCAACCAGTTACGTAAAGGGCAGATAATGATAGAAACTAGTGAGAGAGAGCGGAGACTCAGTGTGAAACTTGAAGGTTTGCATGAGGATGAAAAGAGAATTTGGAAACAGCAAGGTAAAATCGAATGGTTGAAAGAAGGCGACCATAATACGAAATTCTACTATGCCAGAGCCTCTAGTCGATAGAAGAAAAATGAAATCACTTCTTTGAGGAATGGGGACGTTTTCATGGATATCTAGCGTGTTGTGGCTTCATATTTTAGTAATCTGTTTGGCTCATGTTGCCCTATGGAAGAGCTCATTGATGATGTTCTTAGATACGTCTAACCGAAGGTCACCACAACCATGAATCAAGCCCTTGAATTTTAAATGGTGGAGGAAGTCACCAAGGCATTAAAATAGATGAACCCCGAAAGGTCGTTGGGCCCGATAGTATGCCCGCTCTTTTTTTCCAAAACTATTGGCATATCGTAGGTAATTCCATTATCGCATGTGTTCTGATTTCCTTCATAACGGCGTGCTAGACTCTAAACTCAATTACACACACATTGTCCGTATTCCTAAATGCAATAAGCCTAATTCAATTTAGACCCATCAGTCTATATAACGTTGTGTACAAACTTGCCTCTAAGGTCATTGCTAATAGGCTGAAACCTCTCTTAGACTTTATTGTAATAGAGACCCAGTCGACCTTTGTTTCTAGACGGCTGATTTTTGATAATATTCTTGTTGCTTTTGAGGTTAATCATTTTATAAAGAATAAGTGTACGGGTAAAGCTTATTTTGCAGCGTTAAAGCTTGACAGAAGCAAGGCGTATGATTATATTGAGTGGTCCTTCTTAAAAGGGGTACTACTCAGACTGGGATTTGATGTGAGGTTTGTACACCTTGTGCATCTTTGTGTATCGTATGTTTCTTTCTCTTTCATTCTAAATGGTGATGTTTTTGGTTATATTTTCCACAAAGGGGTATCCAACAAGGAGATCCCCTGTCACCCTTTCTCTTTATCCTGTGTACAGAAGCGTTTAGTAGCATGCCTGCTGCGAAGGGATGCTAATGACAATTGAGGGGGGTTCAGGTTACTCGGTCTGCTCCAACTGTTAGCCATTTACTCTTTGCGGATGATACAGTGATTTTTTGTGAGGCTACTAAGGAGGCCTTCTCTTGTTTAAAGAAGGTGCTATGCAGCTACGAGGCAGCTTCCAGACAACTATCAATATTGAGAAATCCTCGGTTGTCTTCGGTCATAACACAACACCAAGTCTCGCCGAGGAGTTGGCTGGGCTTTTACGCATTCGTCTTGACACAACCCACGATACCTATTTAGGTCTCTCTTCCATCATTCGAAAGGCAACGAAAGAGGCCTTTAGCTGATTAAAGGAGAAGTTCTAGCACAAGTCGATGGGCTGGAAAGAAGTGTTCCTTTCGCAAGCAGGGAGGACTATCATAGTTAAAATAGTACTTCAGGCCATCCATATATACTCTATGTCCTACTTTTGACTGCCAGACAACCTGTCAAAGAACTTACCTCCATCATCGTTGATTTTTGGTGGAACAATGGTGAGAAGAGGAAAATCCATTGGTTGAGCTGAAAACGGCTTTACCAATAGAAGTAGAACGGGGGAATAGGTTTTTGGGATTTTAAGGATTTCAACACAACGCTTCTAGCCATACAAGCGTAGCGTTTTGTCACCAAGCCTCTAATCTGTTTACCCTACAACGGATTTTTTTGCAGCTAAATAGCGCTCCAATGCGTCCTTCTCCTAGAAAAGCATTCTTAGTGCCAAGGTTATTCTGGGAAGAGGGTTAAGGTTCTGTAAGGAAACGTGGATCGGCCTGGGAAAGGGTGCGTGCAGAAGCGCGATGTATTAAAACATAAACGTAAAGTAAACATGCATAAAACCATGGAATTAAAGAACCAATCAAGGGGTGTTACCTTGAATCTCCCAGGTGTTTGGCGTATCTCATGAATAATAATAAAATGAGCATGCTAAATTCATGGAGGCAATAGGGTTGGAACGAAAGAAAATGCTACAAACATCACTTACCAGTTGTAGACTTCTTCATTCGGGTACACGCGTTGTTCCATATTTTTCCACCTAGATCCCAACATAGGAATCCTCTAAATCGTCCACGCAATTCACCGAATCTTGGTTCTCTCGTGCTAGCAAGAGATCAAGAGGAAAATGAGGAACAATCGACCAAATGCTATTAGTTAATGTGATTGATTGTTCAAGTGTTCCCTTGTATCAAAGATAAGAGAACAAGAAAGCTCTTTTTAGGTGGTGAGAGAGAGATGGACGAGAGAGATAAAGAGGGGGCATCAATTTGGTGTGTGTGTGTGTGTGAGAGAGAGAGAGAGATGAGAGAGTTGTAGAGATTAGTATGTGGGTGTGTGTGTGTGAAGCTTGAGTATTTATAAGGAAGTGTTTTTCCTAGTCCTATTCAACCTCTTCCAAAGAGGCAAACTATACACAACTAGGACTTTGATTAGTCAAATCCTAGTCAACCTAGAATTTGATTAAGTCAAACTTAATCCTAGCCCTTCATCTCATCTAGGCCCAAGATCCGATCTCGTCCATCCATCCTTTGATGAGCTTTATGGAATGGATTTTTAAATCCTATTTAAATAGACCTCTATCCTATTTAAATAATCCTAGCCCTTCCTAATTGGTCGAAGGAGGGTGGGAGTGACTGAAGAATCACATCAATATATGTCTCGACATCGAGCCCTACTTTGAGGTCTTCGAGTTTTTCCACTAAGGTAAGCATCTTGAACTCATGCTCATGTACAGAGGATCCTTCGGTCATCTTTGTTCCAAAGAATGCCTTCGTAGCGACATACTTAGTATGCCGGTTCAGGATTGCATAACAATCCTTCAAATGAGCCATTATGGAAGGAACATCATCTAGCCTCTTATACTGTTTCTGCATCTCATTAGTCATAGACGCAAGTATGATGCTACAGACTTTCCAGTTATCTTGATGCCAAAGTTCGAATGTCTCACGTTCTTATGTCGTGGATTCTTCCGGCAAAGTCCGAGGAAATGGCTTCTCCATGACATAACTTTGGTTCTCATAATCGAGGACTATCCTCGGATTGTGCAACTAGTCATTATAGTTTGTTCCATTGAACTTGTTTGTCTCAAGTATGTAGGATAATAGATTCTTAGACATGTTTAAATCTACATCTAAAAATAAAAGCAAGCAATTAGCAGAATAAAGTGGTACTAAATAACATATTAAAGACTTGGACTTCAATCATTTAATGCTCTCACTATTTCTACGAAAATACGTCACTCTCAAACGTCGTTTTCACGGAACCTTTTCCTAGTAGGCTTGGGATCCACAAACGAAATTTTTCATACCCCGCTTTTACGATTCACATGGAAAATGGCCTTGTGGGAGGTACTCCATACCATTCTCGTCCAACGAGATTCCCAAGATGTTTTGCCTCACCTTTTCATGTGATCCCGAGGACTCCAAGAGAATCACGTTATTCCGGCGTAAGACCCGACCCATCAACTGAATCATAGCACTCACTGCTGCCCCCACGACTCATAAAACGGGAAACATGAGTGTATTTTTGTTCACAATAAATGTGCAACTTATTTTCAGGACAAATGACGTGCCATGACTCGTGAGACCACGCAATTGACTGAAACTAGCTTCCTCACTTTTGTCATGGATGGAATGCTTGGACGAACAACTAAGTAACTAGTCCATTTATTAGGTGTCTAATATTTAACTTGGTCCAACCAAGTGAGAGTTTTAATAGACCGATACCTCATGACACAATATATATACATATATAATTCACATACTCCAATGAAAACATGATAAATAAACCATTCATCCATCATACATTCCACTTGGAAAATAAAAGCCTAGCACGCCCCTGTTGGATGATCACAAGCCCGAGTCATATGCGACCCAGAGAGCCCCCTTTAGATCTATGGTCAATCTAGGGTTGGCCCAACACTATTACATTTAAGTTTAGAAACCCATCAACACAATGATGGGCCTTGCCTTTTCATCCACCGGGCCTCTAAGGCTTCGGATCTTCTTAGACTCTTCCTTCTGGGCCTTCCTTCATCTTCTTCATTTACAAGAATTAAAAGAAAAGAACCTCACTTCTACCTACTATCATTACAATTGAAAAGGAAACGTGGATCGGCCTAGGAGAGGGCGTGTGCGGAAGCGCGATGTGTTAAAACATAAACGTAAAGTAAACATGCATAAAACAATAGAATTAAAGAACTAATGAAGGGGTATTCCGTTGAATCTCCTGGGCGTTCGGTGTATCTCATGAATAATAATAAAATTAGCATGCTAGATTCATGGAGGCCATATGGTTCGAACGAAAGAAAACGCTACAAATGTCACTTACCCGTTGTAGACTTCTTCGTTCTGCTCCACGCGTTGTTCCACATTTTGCCACCTAGATCCCAACATAGGAATCCTATAAATCGTCCACGCATTTCACAGAATCTTGGTTCCCTCGTGATATCAAGAGATCAAGAGGAAAAGGGGGAACAATCGACGAAACGCTATTAGTTAACGTGATCGATTTTTCAAGTGTTCCATTGTATCAAAGACAAGAGAACAAGAAAGCTCTTTTGATGTGGTGAGAGAGATGGACGAGAGAGATAGAGAGGGGGCGGCACTTGGTGTGTTTGTGTGTGAAATGAGACACCTGTAGAGATTAGTGTGTGTGTGTGTGTGTGTGTGTGAAGCTTGAGTATTTATAAGGTAGTATTTTTCCTAGTCCTACTCAACCTCTTCCAAAGAGGCACACTATACACAACTAGTAGGTCAAGTCCTAGTCAACCTAGGGCTTGATTAAGTCAAACTTAATCCTAGCCCTTCATCTCATCTAGCCTCAAGATCCGATCTAGTCCGTCCATCCTTTGATGGGCTTTATGAAATGAACTTTTAAATCCTATTTAAATAGTCCAACAATTCCTAATGGGCTTGTAGTGAATATCAAATAAATACTTAAGCCCAAAATTAATATTTCCATCTTTACCCTACTTAAAGATGGAAATGTCCCATTCCCTTAATTCATCAATCTAATTCATGAATCAAGCCTAATTAATCCAATTAATATTTAAGGGCTTGATACTCAAAAGAGAACCAATTTAATCTAATTAAATCGTTCGATCTCCCAGAATTAATTCCAAATTAATTCCTCCATTTCCGGTGAATTATGTGTGACTTTTTAGGTTCACCTTCAGCTAGACTTGGACGAATATCCAATCATCAAATGTTACGAATTCGTCCGTCACCATGGGTGGCCGTATAGCAACGGTCCAGGGCTCTAGAGACTAGGTGAAATTATGGCGTGAACATTTAGGTTCCCGAATGCGTGTGAGTATTGTCCTTCCATCTACTATCTCACAGCTATTAGTCTAGGGTATGGATCTTGGAAGTTGGTACCCATCCTTGACTTAAGCCTATACTCGTTCACCTACTGAAACATCACTGGGATCTTATCCCAGTGCTCAGTCACTGTGGCCACAGATTTTATAAGGAACAAGTCTCAGAGTATAAGTGAGACACTACTGTCAACCGTTTGACAGGAGACGGATTCTATCTTGGGACCTACCGTCCATACTACACATCTTGACTACACTAGATAGGGCTTATAGAAACCAAGTCTCTTGACTTGGTAGCCTCTTGACAAACCTAATATACAGACATGGTGTGCATGTGACTATAATAGTCCCTCAAGTCCGAGGACCAATCTCATACTGTCGGAACTGGGAATGTAAGTCATACCGACCAACCTACTCAAGGTTTCCCATATGACAATTTCTGCGAGTCACCTTAGTCAGCCGGCACCGAGCTGGCTAACCCACTAATATTGCATGGATGATCCTTGTCGCTTGTCGATGAAACGCGACTGCAATCATTTAGTGCAAGTCTTACATGGATCCGTGATACCCAATCTCGAGATCCTTTAACTTGGAGTATTTCAGACTGATCCACATAAGTTTGATTTCATGACTGTCAACCTATGCGCTGTCCAGCATCTTGGATTAACATTTTCGGTCTGTGGGCTTTGCTTGTGCATTGCACAGTTATAGATATTGAACAGTAAGTGAACATAATCAAAGTACAAATGTCGTAACTGAACATCACTTTTATTCAAAATAAATTATTTACACCACGAATTGTCAGAAATTGGTTACATAAGCCTAAATAGATTGGTTTCACGGACACCTATTCTAACAGGTTCATGGTGGCAACAGGATCAAAATTAGAATATGGAAGGATTGGTGGATTCTTAGGAGCTCGACCTTCAAAGTTCAAACCCCACAATGAGTGCTGGAAAGCAACGCCAGGGTTTCGGAACTTATTGGTGTTGATGGAAGAAGTTGGAAAGAAGGGCTGATGCACGACGTCTTCCTTCTCACGATATTGAACATATCCTGTCTGATCCCCCTCGGCAAGAATTATGAGGATTCAATTGTCTGGCATATCTCCAGGAAAGGCACCTTCTCTGTCCGCTCGACTTACAACCTATGTCGTCTCATTTCGATGGAAGGAGAGGGTGGGACGAGCTTGCATATTCGAGAAGACTAGTGGAAATTCCTTTGGAGTGCTCATGTTCTGGAAGTAGTGAAGCTATCTGGGTGGAAAGCTTATAAGATGCTATATCCCTACAGCTCACAACCTGGTTAAACGCAAGGTGTTGCTGGCAGGTGCGTGCTTCTTCTGTGGTCTGGACCAGGAAGACATGCAACACGTCCTCATTTTGTGCTCTTGTGCCAGGCTCAGTGGGCTATCTCTGGTCTTCCGTGGTACATAATTAACTGTTGGAATGGGTCTTGTGAAGATTGGTTTCGTAGGCTTTATGCTTCGTTGGACCCTTCTCAGTTCGATTGGTTTCTCTTTGTCTGCTGTGGCATATGGAAACACATGAATGCTTGTGTCATGGAGTTGGAGGCGGAAGGCCCTCTCAATCTGATCACCAACTCGCGGAGATGCTATGCTGCTTTCATGGAAGCTAATGCTCGTAAAGATACAATTCAACCAATTGGTGCTTGCGAGAGGTGGAACAGGCTAAGTCCGGGACAAATTAAGATAAATCTTGATAGCTCTGTTGCCTAAGATAGGTATGGGGTTCGAGTTGGCGTCATTGGAAGGGATAGTGATGGAAGGTGCATCTACTGGAAATGTGAATTCTTCTCATATATCAAGAACACAATGCATGCAGAAGCAGTAACAACACAAGTAGCAACGGAATGTGCGATTGAAGGTGGATGGTTTGATGTCCTGCTTGAAGGGGATTGCTACTATGTTATTCAGAATATCAAAATGGAGTGTGAGGCATCTTCTCGAACCCTATCATCCTATATATCAAGGTTCTATTGGAATCTATTGATTCAGTTTAGGTTCAGCATGTTAGTGAACATGTAACTTTGCTGCCATCATTTTGCTTTTTGGGCGAAAAATAATTTTATGGGAAACTATCTCCCTCATAATGTTACGGCACCCGGGAGGCTGACCTTTCTTCTAATGAACAAATCATTCCATTTTCCCCTTAAAAAAAGGGGGGGGGGGGGGGGCTCAGAGTATGGATATAGATTTTAAAAAGTATATATTTTTAATTAAATTAAAATCATTGAAGAAAGAAGAGAATGATATGCAAAAGTTGAAAACAAAGAGAAAATTAAATTAAGAGGGAGGGAGCGATAATTTTTTTGATGAAATAATGTAAATATATATATATGTAATGACAAAATAAGTTTTTTTTTGAGTACATTGCTATGTTTGCTTTAGTTTTATTTTCAATTTTTCAGCGAGAAATATATATTTTTAATTTTATATATAAGAAAATGAGAATATATATGGATTAGTTGATTAGATATTTTATTTGGTAGTGATGTGAAATAAATATAATTATTTTTTATTTGATGAAAATAATTATTTATTTTTTATTGGTAATTATGTCAAATCAAATAAATATTTTATTTAAATGAAATAGTTAATTACATTTATTTATTGAATTTACAGTTGTTAGTGTGTCATATCAAAGTATCATGAAAAAAATTATATTATTAGTTTATGAAATTAATGATTGAATTTTGTTTATATATAAATAAATATATAAAATAATAATAATTGAGATGAAAATAACAATTAATCATTTCCAACAATAATATGTAATAACAAATATATTTTTACTCGCATTACTATTTACAAATACTATTGAAATAAAAAAATCAAGCAAGGCATTGTAAATAGCGCATTTTCATAAACTAGAGTATAGTTTGCTCTAATTCACAAAAATGGTGACTAATTTAAGAAATTTATATATGACATGCGATATTTGCATGTATATAATTAAATAAATACGAAACAAATTTTAAAAATAAAAATCAATGGAGTAATTAGCATGGGTAAAAGTGAAAAATAAATAAAAAAGTATGCTTCAACTTAAATAAATGGAATCTTTTCTCTCTGTCTCGCCTTTTCCGGCGTCATCACCTGACCGTCCGGCACCGCCACCGCCACCTCAACCACCACCCTCTTCTAGCCTCTCCCCTTCTCCTCCTTACCCAAGTTTTATTCCAGTTTATGAAGATCCTACAATTGAAAATTTAAAGTCTTATAATCCTTCTTCTCTAATAGATCCTCATAAATCAAATTCAATGGCACAGAGCACATCTAGAATCAATTCATCAATCAGTCAACAGGATATCAACCAACCACATACAGTTCAATCGTACAAGAATAAACTTATATCAACATCTCCACATGTTTATTTCCCAACATGGATAAGAGATTGGATGCCTACAATTCCATCAAGTGGACATATACCACCTTAGGAGCACTCTACACTGCTTCATATAAATTTCTCAACAACAGAGACGCAGAAATTATACTCGCCATGGCATCAAGCTCTCATCTTACAAATCTTTGGATTTCCCAGACCTATAGCAAATATACAAAAGCATTTAATGAGGATATGGAAGACCCAACAGCAGATAAGCAGTATACATATGGGTAAAGGACAATATATACTACGTTTTGCAAATCAAGAAGACTATTTCTTGGCATTAGCAGGAGGACCATGGTTTCTCTTCAATTCATATTTACACATACAGCAATGGTACCCATTTTTCTCTCCACAAGACAGTCCACCTGCTTCAATGTTTATTTGGTTACAGTTACCAAATTTATCTATTGAATTTTTTGACTTCGAAGCTCTGTTTACCATCGGAAAGAAGCTCGGTAGACCTATCAAAATTGATAATCACACACATTAGCAATCAAAAGGTCGGTTTGCAAGTATATGCATTGAAATGGATACTACCAAACCGTTACCTCCAGCAATAGTTATCAATTAACACTTTCAACCCATCATCTAGGAAATGCATTCAGTTTTCTATACTAAGTGTGGTACGATTGGGCATATTCCGCAAAATTGTAAGGCGCAGCTACCTAATCCCCAAGCAGATGCTTCGATTCCAAATCCTAGCCAGAATGTTCAAAATTCTCAACCAGCGGTGTCGAATTGGTCAATAGTGAGGCGTCGGAGGGGGCGCAGAAACAACAGATCTAATCACGATTCTTTATCTCCCATGACTCAAGCCACTGAAAATACCACCACCACCGTTCAGCAAAAATCACAAGTACCAAACTATCCAAAACAAAAGTGGATCCCTAAATCTAATTCCCAATCCCACAAAACACACACAGAGCACATAATCCCCTTACAAAATTCTTTTGACAGATTACAGTCGGACTTAGGTATTCGAAAAATACTTTCGGACATAGCAGATCCACAAATAGCATTACCGGAACATGAAGAACTGAGTGCGGAAGGTCACATCCCAGCCCAGATTTCAGAAACCAACCAGCACAAGGAACCGGAACCTTCGACGGGGAAGACGAAGAACCAACCGGGTCAACACGTCCAACAGGAACTACACACGTGTGATCGCCCGGTGGAAGACATGTCAGCAATACAAAAATTGACACCTGGAGATGAGTCATTGGAGTCGCACATGGCTTTAGGAATACCACTGGCTACAACAAAACCAGGAAGCATAAATTCTGTGGTTGAAGAAAACATCTCACATCATTGTGAAAGGGCCCACCATGAAAGTTGGGCCTCAATTTCGTGTCAACAAGGAGAATTTATGGACTGGACAACGCAGGAGTCTGTACTTACAATTACAGGTGATTCTATAATGGATCCAGGCACCTCTATAAAGAGCCCATCGACATATCACAAAATCACTTGGAAATACCCAACAATATTACAAAAGGAACCTCTACCATTGACTTTTATGGCGTCCTCCAGCAACACCACTCCGAACCAGACAATGGACATGCACAACCAGACACCTCTGAACCTCAGTGTCATCTCCCCAAATCCAACTCCTCATCAAAAACTTCTATTTTTTCCTCCTTCTCTTCACCCACAACCTTCCATTTCCAGTCCCAGGTCTCCGCAACCCCAAATGCCAGCTCCAGGAAACCCCATGCCTCAGCCACAAAACGTCCCACCTCTAAATCCAACTCCAGCGGCAAGAACTCGTCATCACATGATCCCATTGGGAGCGAACGAATTTCTGTGTCAACCATTTTATTTAATCCCACACCTCTTCCTAAGTCCTTGCACCTCACAAAAATACCACAATAGAACTATCACAAGAGAGAGAGGCCTTTGCGAGGGAGCGCGAAGTTCAGTTTCGAATGTACCTGCACCCTTTAGAAAGAGATCTACAGGCATTTCTGACCTCCACACAACTCTAAAATAGTCCTGTGATGGCACAGGAAGTAGGACTCTTGGTTCCTTACGCCAAACTATTCTCAACTTGCCACCATCAATGAGGATTCTGTGCTGGAATTGTAGAGGGGCGGGTCGCTCAGATTTCCTTATAGCTACAAGGGATCTCATCCATCGTTCTGGCCCACAAATTTTCATAATTCTGGATACCCGCATGCACGCGGATAGGGCTCTACCGATTTTGCAGAGACTTCCATTTACTGATCATATTGTTATTTCATCCTTAGGCTATGCAGGAGGCATGTGGATTCTTTGGAATCAAGAGGAGATCAATGTTTGTCGCAAAAGGATAACTGCAAAAACAGTGTATGTGGAGGTTAATCACAGGGCAGTAGACAATGCCTTCCTTCTGTCAGGCATTTACAACTACCCACAAACAGCCATGCAGAACCAGGTTTGGGCTGAAATATCCTCATTTTCTGATTTAGCTGTGGATAAAAATTGGCTTGTGCTAGGCGATTTTAACTGTATTCTGTCAAGGGATGAAAAAGTTGGGGGTCAGTTTTTACCTTCAAAAATGCTACGTTTTTCTGAATGCATGAGGTATTGTGGTCTGTTAGATTTAGGATACGTAGGTCACAAATTTACTTGGACTAATAGACAGTTTGGTAAACATTTTACATGTGAACGGTTAGATAGAGCTTTAGCTAATGGAAATTGGTGTAATTATTTTCTAAAAATGCAACAGTAAAACATCTTGTGTCTAGTACTTCAGATCATTCGCCTATTTTAATTGATACAAACAATAGGGTTAATAGGATAAAAAAGCCTTTTAGGTATGAGGTAGCGTGGTATACATTTCCAGAATTTCATAATATAGTTAATTATTGCTGGTCATCTTCTTTTAGTTCTACTTTTGATGCTGGGTTTAAGAAGAAATATACATCCTTTGTCTTACAGACTAGTAAATGGAAACACTCTGTTGTAGGTAACATTGATAATCATATTAATGGTTTGACTAAACAACTGGAAGAGATTAATCAGCTTATTTCAGTGAATCCTTCTGATGAATTACTTACTCATGAATTACAAATCCGTAAGGCCCTGAATAATATGCTTAAATATAAAGAGAAATATTGGAAACAAGGGGCAACTATGAACTGGCATAGGTATGGAGATCTCAATACTTCCTTTTTTCATAAATTTGCTAGTGCGAAACGTAGACGTAACTCTATATTAGGCCTAAAGACAGAAGAGGGAATATGGGTTACGATTCAGGATAAAATTCTGGAATTATTAAAGACGTCCCTAATGGCCCAATCAAACACTTCTTCGAATCCTACTGATTTTTCTTTTTTTTTCGGAAACCATGCCTTCGTTAAATCAAGAACAACATAATTCTTTACTATTACCTCTTTCAGAGGAAGAAATATGGAATTCTGTCAAACAAATTGGACCTTTCAAAGCACCGGGGCCAGATGGACTAAATGGACATTTCTTTATAAAATTTTGGCCCATACTAAAAGATACAATGATCCCTATTATACTTAAGTTCTTTGAAACTGGGTTTTTTTCCAAAATTTTTAAATGATACTAATATTATTCTCATTCCAAAAAGAGAAAATCCAAATTGTGTTACACACTATCGTCCTATCAGTCTTTGCAATGTAGCTTACAAAATTATTTCTAAATTACTTGTTAATAGAATAAGACCCTTACTTGCTGACCTTATATCACCATTTCAAAATGCTTTTGTTCCTCATAGAGCCATTACGGATAGTGTTCTTCTTGCACATGAAATGTTATTTTCCATTAGGAAAAAACGTAATAAGAACAAACATTATATGGCATTAAAACTAGCTCTAGCAAAAGCATATGATAAACTAGAATGGGGTTATATTAAATTTGTCCTTACTAAATTTGGGTTTCCTATACAGTTTATCAAGCTAATAATGTCATGTGTGTCCTCTGTCTCATATACCTTATTAGTTAATCATTCTCAGACTAAATCATGGACACCACTAAGAGGTTTGAGACAAGGGGACCCTCTCTCGCCATATCTTTTTATTTTATACATGGAGCCGTTAATAAAAAAAATAATTGTTGAGAGTAGTATGGCTAGGATTGATACAATGACAATTGCTAAATTTGATGTTTCCCTACCTATACTTATGTTTGCAGATGATTGTTTACTTTTTGTAAAAGGTAATAATAAAACTATAAGTCGTCTGAAACTTATTTTTGGAGAATTTAGTTTCATTTCAGGACAAACCATTAACTGGGGAAAATCTAATGCTAGTTTTTCACTACATACTCCGTCGCATGTAAAAAATAGAATAATGAATGAACTTAATATAGCTTCCCCTCCCATGAAGAATAAATATCTAGGACAACCTTTTTCCACTAATCGTATTACTAAGGAAATGTTTTATGAGATTATTAATAAAATGGAACATAAATTGGCTATTTGGTATAATAAAGACTTATCTTTTGCTGGACGCACAATTCTTCTCAATAGCTCCCTCACTAATACTGCTAATTATTACATGAGCATCTTCAAAATACCTTCTATGATTCATCATAGAATTGCTCTAATTCAAAAACTTTTTCTTTGGCATGCTAAACCAGACAGTAAGAAAGTTAGTCTAATACCTTGGGAGACAGTATGTTCACCTAAAGAACATAGTGGTTTAAATATTAAAAATACTGTTTTAATGAATCAGGTTTACTTACTAAAACAAAGTTGGCGACTACATATGATGGATTCTTCCTTGTTGACTAAAATTATGAAGCTTAAATATTTCCCTAATACTAATTTTGTTGATTCTAAAACAAAGAACCACCAGAGCTGGATTTGGAAAAACCTCCATAAAAATAAAGCTCTTGTTCAGGAAGCTACTCAATGGTTTGTAGGCGATGGAAATAACATTAATATTTAGGATGATAAATGGGTAGGGAATTTTATACTTAGTCACTTTGTTCCTGAGTTAAATGAAGAATATCGAAATATGAAGGTTTCCAGTCTTATTACTAATACAAAAACATGGAATATAGATAGTATTGCACCCCTTCTTCCAGCTGATATCATTACAAGAATATTATCTATCTATATCCCAACGATTAATATACCAGATATAAAAACATGGTGTTGGACTCCACATGGAAAATTCACCTCTAAATCTGCATATTCATGGTTGTATAGTAAAAATAGAGGAGTTGATACAGTTAGTTTAACATGGAAAACGTTATGGTAAATAAAGGCACCTCCTAGTGTACTGTTTAATGCAGGATCATAGGGCATAATAGTTTAACTACTGCTAAATTCCTATTTGATCGCTATAGATTTTCATCGCCATTGTGCACACTTTGTAAGAAATCGGTAGACACAATTGAACATCTTTATACAGAGTGTGATTGTACTTCTAATTATTCAAATCTGTTTCCTGAGTTAAAAATGATTAAACAGCTGAACTTAATCCTTGTTTTGCACAAATGGAAACATCACCTTAGTAAACAACAAATGATGGTACAATCCTTATGGTTTCTTTGGAAAGTCCGGAATGAAGCAATTTTTGAGAATAAACCAATCAATACTTACAATACTTGGCAGAGAGCCAGAAATTCTCTTTTACAGTTGCAGCCTACAAGAGCAAAAATACAACGAATTATTACAGTTCGTTGGATACCGCCACCATTACCATGGGTTAAACTTAATATTGACGGAGCAGCTAGGTCTAACCCGGGTCCCTCGGGGTGTGGGGCATATTTAGAAACCATGAGGGTCATTTTATCTTAGCTTTTGCTTTTCACACAGGTTTTAATACCAACAATACGGCGGAAATGTGGGGTCTCAAACATGGATTACAAACAGCATTACAGCATGAGATTAAATATTTATATATTGAGACTGACTCGATGCTTGTTTATCGTATCTGTAACAGGCTAGTAGCTCCACCCAAGCACCTCCAGCAACTAACACTTGAATGCTACAGCCTTCTGCAACAACTCCATGGATGCAGGATCAGTTTTTGCTATAGAGAGGCCAATAGGGCAGCAGACATTTTGGCAAAATCTGCTTCAGAAAATGATCTATGCACAAAGTTTTTTGAATGTTGCCCTCTTTTTTGAATCATGTTTTGTATCAAGATAGAGTTACACTCTATCAACGAAATGTACTCTCACTTTGATATATGATATGCATCCTTTTATTCAAAAAAATAAAATAAAATAATAAATTGATGATTAAAAAATGGTGAATCGTTTAAAATAAACAAATATTTAGATCGATATAAATATTGAAAAGTATAATTAATATTTTAAAGTTTCATATTACGGTGCTGTGAACAGCCAATTGGTAAATAAAAAATAGTTTGTTTATTATATCACATCGTGGGTTTGCGAATCCGCGTCTCTTCACTGCTTCACAGACACTCACACAAACACTCACACTCTTTCTCTCTCCAAGCAATAAATTGAAAACAATTTAGAAAAGGAAAGAAGAAAAAGCAACTGAATGAAATGAAACGAAGATGCAAATGATCTTGTGTAGAGCCGCGCCAAAGCCCATGGCCTCCTTCCCTCGTTCCATGGTCTCTTCTCTCTCTCTGTTTTTTTTTCTCTCTCTACTGAGAATGAGTGAATATCTGCTGCATATGTACCTAACACTATGTAGAAGTTTGTGTGTATAAGATTTTAATTGCAGGAAGATCTGTGACTATACCTTGTGTTTCATATTGTGGCATTCTGGAAATTAATGTTAATGAGATTCTTATTGCGTCATCAATTCTTAAAAATTCTTTGCTTTTTGAGAAATTACAGTTTCATGTCAATGGGATTCTTGTAGAGTCATAGATTCTTTAAATTCTTTAAATTTTGTCTTGAAAAAAAGGCACCGCGGTAATTTAATTGGTTAATTCGTGCCCTTTTTCTTCTATTTTTAAAAACTGTTATGTAATAGGATATTATGTTCTTATTATTCTTAATGAATTTGGCACTCAATCTCGTGGTTGTTTGATTATTTCACTTCGATATAACCTGTCATTAGATATTCTGTTTTCTCATGATATTTTTTAAATTTTCTTTTAAATAGAGAATATTTTATGCTGCTTGTCTGCACGCCCATTTATTGCAGTTGTATTGTTCTTTAAGCCTGTGCTCTTTTATGATTTTGGTTGACATTTGATTTATAAGTACAAGGGTATGTTGAATTTTCTCTTTGTGTTTGCGTGGATCTAACAGACACATTTGTGCATTTTACATGTAAGAAAATGTGATGCTTCTGCTTTTGTTATGGTCATTCTTCTTCTAGTTGTAATATTTTTGTGGTGCTGTTATATCAGAAGGGGTCGGAGCTGTGTGTATGGCCGGGGATGAGACAACTTTGCCTAAGAAAGAATCTTTTATATGGGTTCGTGAGGCTCTTTTCGATGCCATTCAAGACCTTGCATAATGTTAGCCGGAGGCTTGGGGGAGTTTCTAATTTTTGCAGCATCACCAATATGTCATCCAGTTTGCAGATCGAATTGGTGAGTCCTTATTTTAACTTTCACCTCTATTTAGCCACACAGTATCTAAAATATTTGGATTAAAGCATGAGCCTTTCAGAACAAAATATTTTCATGGAATGATGACCAAGGTACCAAAATGAAATTTATTAAAGTTGATCACGATTAGATCATGGAGGTTTCACCTGAATTGTTGGCTCTTTTCTGACCAATTGATCATTTATGTTTTTTATAACACACGTTTTCCTGGAGGAAGTCAAGGGATGACTGTGCCTCTGTGCTGCTGCTTTGTCATTGTTTTTAATACAAGTGCTACATAGCCTGAATTCAGATTTCTCCTGTAATCAAAGACAAAACAGTACATAAGGAAAAGTAAAATGAAACTTTGATAAAGAACTTAGAACTCGAAGATGGATTTGTTGATTCAAGAACTGTGATGCTTACCCCGCAAGCAAGAGGGGATGGTGCCAGACAGAAAACATTGTATTCATTCAAATAGAGAGCTCTAAAACAATTATGGTCTGTCCGTCATTCTTTTCTCTAGTTGGCTGTGACAGATGATTTGTGAATCCAAGTTATGCTCGACTGGATTTTGCGTTTGCAAAATATTGTGATTTTTGTAATTACATCGCAGAAATCACCAAGCTTAGGTTAGTTGCTTGCATCTCTTACTATCTGTCTGTGCAAGTTGGCTTGCCCGTTTTTGAACTCCATATGCTGGCTCGTTACTCCTGGACTTTATATTAAGCTACCTAACCATGTTTTTTATAGTAACTCGTTTGATGTGGGAATATTTAGCAGTGTTTTAATATTGTATTCATTGATTCTCTGAATGAAATAGCACTAGGTCTGTCAAACTTGAAGGATCTGACATATGGAATTAGAAAAGGGCACAGTTCTTGACATAAAACCTGGGGTTTCAAGTTTTGCTGAGAATTTTCAGCCCAAATGCTTAATATCAAAAGTTTGCTCAATTAACAACAGAATAAGTTCATGGAGTTGCAAGAATTCCCCTATGACTAATCTTAGTAGGATATGGAGTTAAAGAAATTACATGAAAATAGCGGAAGGGCTTTTGCACTTGTGTATTAGCGTAAAAAGAAATTAGTTGTAAACTTGTTATAAAATGACTTAAAATAAGTGATGATCAAATACGTAAATCAAGAGAAACTTTTCCGGAGCACTGAGTATGTGGTTTCATATCTTCTGGAATTACCCAAACTCACCAGGCACTTGATAATCTAGGAAACTTTCGCTTATGTGAGGACATATTGCCTAATGTTTAAGAATTCTACTTTCCTCTTGAACATTTACTTCTCTTATTTATATACATAAGAATATAATCAGAGATAGAGTGATAGACTAAGGCTTTTCCGATAAATTTTATGCCACATAATCGGAATATAGTCAAATTTTCTACCTAACAAAAATAGTTCTACAGACTTCATATTTACCTTCCTTCACCTAATAAATTTTCTTGCGAGATGCTTAGTCAGTTATGAGGATGACACAGGAAAATATTTATCTCTCCAGGCCACTGGCATGTATCCTTATCACATGGAAGTATGAAACCTACTGCAGGAAACTTCCCTGTTAGTGGCAAGCTTATGTTTGAGTCATCAAAAGGTAGTATCTAAAATATCAAGCTATACCTGTCAGACAAAATTGGCAACTTTATGGGTAATTAGGCGATTTGGAATGCTTCCAGGCTTAAATTGAATACGGGAAAAGGAATGTAATGCTTAACCACCAACTACGAAACTCCAAAGGCTAGAATTCACGATTTTCTTCTTTACCTTCTCTCTTTTATTAAGGAACAAGACATCTATTAATGCTTACTCAAATTTCTCAGGTTTAGTAAATTCACTGTGGTTTCATTTCTTTGTTTCTATTGAAGGAACTGACAATGAAACAAATAAGAGTTGGGAGAAAAAAGAGCTACCAAGGAGTTAAGCTCTCCAATGGAGGGTTAACAAGTGTATAGAGAAGTAAAATTTTTGGCCAAAAATAACTACAGTTATAACCTCAATTGAACTAAAAGAGAATCAGTTTAAGTATACGTAAGTAGCAATATGGAAAAGAAATTGATTGACTTCTCTCAACATAGTTACGAGCTTTTTCTTTTTTGGAGGTGGGTGCGTGTGTATGGTAGGACGCATTTGTTTTTGTTTCTTGCTTTAGACAGCCAAACACACAGTATAATACCCTTTGTCATATGCTATCTAGACCTCCATGAAAAATCATTTAAATTTTAGTTGGCTAAATTGAAACTAGATTGATATGTAAATTTTCTTTCCTTCTTTGTAGGTACCGTGCCTTCGTGATAACTATGCATATCTGTTACATGATGTGGATACTGGAACAGTTGGAGTTGTTGATCCTTCTGAAGCAGTACCTGTCATAGATGCATTAAACAGGAAAAATTGGAACTTGAATTACATACTAAACACTCATCATCATTATGATCACACTGGTGGAAACATGGACTTGAAAGAAAGGTATGGTGCAAAGGTATGCCACTTACAATCTCACCTTTTGTTTTACATCTAACCTTGCACCCATTATAAATGCATGCCTATATGCGCCTTTGTTAGAACTCATTATCGTTATGATCACGCTGAAGGAAGCATGGACTAGATAGAAAGGTATGGTGCAAAGTCTGCTATACATAAACACATCTAACCTTGCACCAAATTATGGAAGTATGCCTATATATATGCCTTTGTTAGAGTGATAGTATTTGAGTTTTGACGTGAATGAGCTTCAGATCTAGTATTATTAGTGCTGATCTCGCAAAGCCATTTAACTAAGATGGCTCAGGTCTAGTATACTTCCAATTATGTGCTCTTTTCTGCGACTCAGTGGTTCTGTGAGAATTAATTGCTGAGATTGCCTCCACATTTAACCTGCCGACGTTAAGTTGTGCTGTGTAGGCTCATACATGAATTGGAGCTGTGAGTGTGTGCGTGTGTGAGAGAGAGCTTATTGCTGACAATGAGTAACTTGCTTGATTGATTCAGTTGCAGCTATTTTTGCTAGGGAAGTGAATTTTGAGCCTCTTGGTAAGGATAATACTATTAAATTATTGTGTGGAATTGATCAAGTAGAAGGCCAACTGTCATGACCTAGACGTGACCCACCTCTTATGTAGAGAGGGAGGGAGCCTCTTTTAGGTTGCGGCTTGTAAATAAACAGTAATTATTCGGCAATGACTGTTGAGGCTTTTCTACGTGTGCCTTGGGATTCCTAGAATATGGATTCTGCCATTTTTTCTCCTTAGTCCTTTGTGAAGGGGAGATGATGTGGATTTGTTGACTGCAACCTATACTGAGTATTTCCAAGACTAGAAGGCTCTTTTGGCGTGTTTCAGATATTTTGCAATGTTACTGCCAACTTGCATATATGGCTATACTCCATGTGAATCTGTGAGATGCTCCAAGGGTATATAAATTATGATCCTGGGAACATTTGTACGACCACAAGAAGAGTAAAGTCATCTTTGAATAGACCTCCAAGAACCATGTAATATTAGTCTTGAAAGAGAAGAGGGATCAAATCATCAGGTTATGTCTACCACCTGATGAGATTGGGGTTGTAAATAACTTGTCGATGCTTATTTTTCTTGGTAAGCTAAGTAGAGGCTTCTTGGACACAGATGGTGCTTGCTTCCCCACAGTTATGAATCATTGCCTCCAATGTTTGGAGTCTTTTCTATAATTGCTTATATCTGGAAATTAATACCTCTGGAATTGTTATTTGTAGTCAGGGATAAAAATGAGAGTGCCTATATGTGTCTAGATATCTTTTTCGTTCCCGTGAATAATTGATTCAGTTTGTTATCTTGAATTATATGAAAGTGCTGCCTCTATGCATATCCTTGCAGGTGATTGGATCAGGTTTAGACAAGGAGAGAATTCCTGGCATTGACATAGTTTTGAACGATGGTGACAAATGGATGTTTGCAAGCCATGAGGTGCTTGTGATGGCAACTCCTGGTCATACACGAGGTTTGTGTTTATATGCTTAGTAATCTGCTTTATTTAAAGGGTAAATATCTCCTCGTAGTTTGGAAAATTACAAATAACCCCCTGACTTTAACGTCTGTCTAACAACGAGCACATTCCGTTAGGTTTCTATCCAAATTTTATAGTTAACTGCCTATATTTTTTAGAATTTTTAAAATATATGGAGTCAATATTCTCTATGGATTATTTATTTAACTCACTCTCAGTTTTTTTTTTTTACATTTTCCAGACATTTTTATTGAAAAAAAAAAAAATTCAACTAAGGGTAAAGCAGTACTTTTCACATCTCCAATTAGGGGCTACATAATTATTTTCCATTTAAGGGGGGTATTTGTAATTTTTTAAACAACGAGGCAGTATTTGTAATTATGCCAAACTTTAGGGGAGATAGATGCGATCTATCCTTATTGAAAATCAATTAGATGAAACAGACTGAATTTTATGTTTGGTTGTACTTGCTCTATTGTCTGTGTCAGTGGGGAATCTCGGACCTATTTTGGAGTTTCAATAGGCATCATAAGTTTTAGAATAAGCTAGATAATATTCTTGTATAGGAACTAGTTTTAAAGATTGAACACAAACAAGGAGAAAAATTAAAGTGAAACTAATATAAATCTTTTGAAGCTTCATGAAGTAACCGAAATAGCCCATTCATCTGTACAAGCACAACATCTATGAACTTAGTTCAGATTGTATTTGGTTTCCATGTGTCCTCATGTTTCCTATATGTTACAAAATCTGCATAGAACTGATGAAAATTTATATAAGGTATATTAGGAACTAGTAAGAATCACAGCTTAACTAAGCTACATCTGGGTCTTAATATTTTGCATCTAAATGCTTGAACCTTTTTGCTATTGGTAGTGCTATTTTGTTATGTGAAGTTTTGGATTACACAAAGATGTTAACTAGCACTTGATACCATCTTGACTATCCTAATCAAAGTTTATATAAGATAAGTTCTTGATATGTGTCTGACTGAGGGTTGGCCTTGTGGCGAATGTATCAATTTGTCCATGAGTCGAGTAGTCTAGTCTTAGGAGGAGGCACTGAAACAGGAACTTTATATCACATAGTGCATGAAGCTATAAACAGATGAACGGTCAAATATCAGGTTTTCCCTTACCTTATGGCCAGCCCTTTTTCGTGAAGATGTTCAAACCTAATATAGAAATCATATTTGTCAAAACCCTCATGTGACTTTTTCTTTCTTCCTAATGTAGAAGCATTCACCCCAACTTTTGACTTTCTTTTATTCTTTGGTCGACACAAAGGTTGGGCTTCACCTATCCCCCTGCTTATTTATATTTGGGCAGATGAAAATCAAACATGGCTGATTGAATTAACAAAACGTCGAGTCAACAATGCATTGATGATTTTCCAACCATAAGTATGTATTGGTTTGCGTGGTCGGTTTAAGTTTGTAATCTATGCTTTCTTTATATTGTGGAATTAGTATGTTTGCATATACCTAGGTATTTGCTTAAGCTATTACAGTTGGATTGTTTGATATGAATCTGATCTTGTCTGAATTCTGTCTCTTGGTTAAATCATTTGAGTTTCTGAAGGATTTTATGCAGTGAAACTCTCTTTCCACTCCTGGCCCCTGGGTTTAAAATTTTTGGGTTTTCTGGAACTTCAAAATACCATTTTATTTCCATTGACGTGGATATTGTAAAAAGTGGGACGCCAAACAATATCTCTTATTAGCATTGTCATCATGTTGAAGCAAGCAGTAGTCAACTTTCATCATGTTTCTTTTTCTCCTTTATTGTTGTGATCAGGACATATCAGTTTCTACTTTCCTGGATCAAAGTCAATTTTTACAGGAGACACTTTGTTTAGTTTATCATGTGGCAAACTCTTTGAAGGAACTCCCATGCAGGTAATTTTAATATGGGCTGTTCTTTTGTAAGCTATGAAATGTTATGGCGTATATGTTTACTTCTATCAGTAATGGATTCTACTTTACTGATTGAGCTCCTAGTGTTCATGATTTTCTGTACCAACAGAGTTGACCATCTGGAAACTCAATTTATTGGAATAGTAATAAAATGTAGGGCAAATTACAGCTACCTCCCCTGAGGTTTGATATAATAACAAATACCCCTTCAAATGGAAAATAATTATGTAGCCTGTGGACGGAGACGTGAAAAGTACTATTGTACCCTAACTAAAAAATTTTATTTAAAAAAAAACATTTGAAAAAATATAAAAGAATCCGAGAGTGGATAAAATAAATAATCCATAGAGAATACTAGTTCATAAAAATATTTTAGAAAATTCTAAAAATTATAACTTATAATTAAAATGGCATTTTAGGCAGTTCACAAATGGATGAAACCTAATGGAATGGGTTCGTTGTTAGACGGACGTTAAAGTCAGGGGGTATTTGTAATTTTCCAAACAACGAGGATGTACTTATAATATGCTAAACCTTAGGGGAGGTGGCTGTAATTTACCCTAAAATGTATGGTGCATATGGTGACTATTTCAGCAGTTGCTGTGTAATATGGGTGATGTATTTGAGAGTTTTGAATTCTATAGAAGCATGTTTTGGCCTTTGTCTGGAAGCAAATTACAACAAAGGGTATGCTTTATAGGATTGGGATGTACGCATGCACTGTGGGATAGATTTGTTGTGTAGCAGTTTCCGTTGACTCTTCCATTTTTTTTCAAGGGATAATAATTATTACACGCTCTATGAGATGGTCTATACAAAAACGACCCTAAATTTTGATACTCCCCTTGTCAGTCCAAAGGTATCTGAAAGAACAACAACGCATAATTGCCCCTTCATTGATGGGCAAATTTGGTGGTGGGGGGTTAAGGGGGGATGTAAGGGGTGGGGTGCTAGCGGTGGGTGGGTTAGTTGGGCTGTGGAAGAAGAAAAAATGCGGAAGAGCGACAACAAGAAAAAGGGAAAAAAAAGCACAAAAAGAAGAACAAAATGAGGAAAGATGAAACAAGGAAAGGAAAAAAAACTTCATTTTTTGACTAAAGTGGAAATGAATAAGAGAAATGAATTTGAAATACCTTTTCATTTATTCTTTTGATTAGTTATGTTATTAATTAATTTAAATTACTAGTTAATTATTAATCAATTGTTTAATAAAACAAGCTATTAATCAATTTATAACCCAAGTAAGTAATTAATTTTGCTTTAGTTAAAATACAATAGTTAAAATGGTAACAGAATATCCAAGTGTACAACGGTAAAATTGAATTTTCAAATTTTTTAACAATGTCATCTGTATTTTCCGAATTGGAAAATGTTTGAGTTATCATAATATAAACATTACTAATAGGGGGTTTAGGTGTAACAATATGAATCTTAGGGGTAGTTTCTAAATATTAACCAATCTGCAGGGTCATCACTTTGACTATTCCTTTTTTTTCTTCTACATCTCCTTTCATTTCATTTTCAATGGACTCATCCTGGTATATTCGGAATTTAGGATATTCATGAATTCCTGGGTAGGTTTGGAATTTAGTAGTCAGGATGTCTAGAATATGATTGTTCGGAAGCTGCCTTGAAATAATATTGGGTGGATAACCCTTTAAACTGACATATGATGCATGCAGTTCTCTCCTTCACTTGCATTTTGCTTGTTTCTGGCTTTCTTAATTCTCTGAGGTGAACCTTAAGATTTTCTGCTTAGCTTAGGCAACATTCATGTTTCCTAAAACCATATTCTCCATTCTTGGCATAAACATGTAGTGAACTCTGTGTTATGACTGGTATCCCTACCCCTTATTGGTTTAAAGGTCTGATGATTATGCATTGGTTTTGAGTGACAGATGCTCTCTTCCCTCAGGAAGATCACCTCACTGCCGGATGACACTAATGTGTATTGTGGTCATGAATACACTTTGGTAAGTCGCAAGCTCATTGTTCTAATTTCTTTCCCATTTTCCCTTCATTTTCTTAAGTTACTGGTGAATGCAGCGTTAATTGTTTGGATTGTTGGACAGAGTAATTCAAAGTTTGCACTGTCCATTGAACCTGGAAATGAGGACTTGCAGTCTTATGCTAGCCAAGTTGCTCACCTTCGCCACAAGGGCTTGCCAACGGTATTGTCTATAGCCCAGTTTTGCCCTGAAGTTTTGATACTAAACTACTTCCTGCAAATATTGAGAGACTTTCTGTGAATTCTGTCAGTTAACATCTATGTGAAGTTTTTACCTCAATATTTTTAAACCCTGGGTGCTAAACATGTGTGAAATAATGCAGTTCTTCTGGAACTTTTGCTCCAATATGAACTTCCGTGATTGCTCAACTTGATACTAAATATTTATAGGTCATCACATTTAAACAAATAGAAGTCCTTCGTCAAAGAACATGTATGAGTTTATAAATCAACCATTGAGGGTCAATTTATTTTGTTTTTATATAAAATATTATCTGCATTTTGTTTGCTGTCATCAAATTGGTTTTGCCACTTCATTCTTGCTACTAGATTTTCTGTTTCTCAATGGAATCTGACCATCATGTGCCTTAGATCCCAACCTCATTGGGAAAGGAAAAGCTGTGCAATCCATTCCTTCGCACCTCCAGCACAGAAATCAGGCAGTCCTTGAATATTCCTTTGTCAGCCAATGATGCAGAGGCCTTAGGCGTTATCCGCCAAGCCAAGGACAACTATTAGGTATGCAAAGAAGTTGCACTATTTAACCAGCCAGAGATAACGTGTAAAAGTCGTGTGCATGATTCGTGAAATAAAGATGGTGTATCGCATCTTGGCCTACTACTGGGAAAGTTGGTTCATCCTTGTATCTAAACAAATTGCTATAGTCAAAATTCTCTTTTGTGTAGTCCTTGATTCCAAGTTACGCATAAAACTTGGGCTTCGACTTGAAGACGAAATTATGTGTTGCGAATTGCAGATGATATATTGAATGTTCTGCCTCTTAATTTGAAAATGGATGTGTCTTTTAGTTCTTGCTTTGCAACTCTTAATGTAGAGAAGTTGAAGTACCTGTGAAGGTAATGAAAATGTTTGGCATACCATTTTTTGAGCTTATTTCTATCTGCTCTGCTGCTCTTTTCATTGTTTTAGTTCTATATAGGGATGCCAATGGGTTCAGTTAGACCTGTCAATGGGTAAACCCAAGCCCAAACCCTATAATTACACATTAACTATCCACTAGACTCGACCTGACCTAGGCCCAGTCTGAGGTTTGATGGGTCCATTGAGTTTTGCCTAACATATTAGACCCGATATTTTAGGTCGAGTTCAGACCCAACCTTGTTAATTTTTTTTATTTTCTATTTTAAAAAATTACAAACAACTTACAGTGATTTTTCAGGTAAAATCTATATTACCTTTATGTGATATCCAAAAAGTTCAAATAGGTCCTTGTGAAAAAAAAAGGGAACAATTTACCCCCTCCTCCCCTCTATAAATGTACGTCATGCGCGGAAAATGCGAGTTGGTGAGCATTTTTGCATCTGTAAGGTGCAAACTACCCTTGCCTTTCCCAATAATTCCAAAACCCATTTATATATTTAGATATAAATTTATATTTTTTAATTATACATATTATTAAAATATAATTCAATTTATTAAAAAAAACTAAAAGAAAGGAAGATGGAACGGTGGTGAAAAGTCGCCGGAAGAGGGGAGATCGAAGGTGGGTGAGGTGTCAAAATGCTTGTCTTGCAAGGGCTTTTCAACGGTGGTAGGCTCACGTGAGAAAAAAGCGATAGAAGACGGGGGTGCGAATTAGGATTTTCTGAACAGAAAAATGGAGATAACTCACCGATGGCTAGGAGATTGGCGGTGGGTGAGGTTTCAAAATGCTCGTCTTTGCAAGGGCTTTCCAACGGTGGTATGCGAGTGGGTGAGGTTTCAAAATGCTCGTCTTTGCAAGGGCTTTCCAACGGTGGTAGGCTCGCATCGAGAGGTGATTGAACGGTGGAGATATGGGAGGAGAAAGAAAAACCATCACCGGTCGATAGGGATCCGTCGACGGCGGGGCTGGGGTTGGGGGTTTCTGGCGGGGGCTGGGGAAGGTTTTGACGGCGGCGGGGAAGGTTCCAGCACCGGCGGATGGTGACCGGTCAAGAGGACTATATATGTAAAAATACAATATATTATAATAAAATAATATTTATTTATCTATATACCAAATAATATATTTTTATTTATGTGTATTTAATTTTAATATAATATCATAATATATAAAAATATTTGGTTAAATCTAGACCTTTGATTAAATATAGATTGAATTTAGACCCTTGATTTAAAAGGGATGTTTTTGTCATTGCATTTTAAAACTCAATTTCAAATACACCAAGGGGTGGTGTGCTCCTTTTCAGAAAATACAGGGGTTATGTGGCCTCTTTTTTTTTTTTTTTTTTTTTAATTTGTTTAGGAGATTATTTGAACTTTTTGGATATCACAAGGGGTAATATGGATTTTACCCTGATTTTTCCATTGTCATTTGCCATTTGTCATACACATCAATGGACATATACTTATATAGTGAATTTTTGTATCATCATTTGCCATACACATCAATAGACATAGACGTGAGAGAAAGCAGAAAAATGAAATTGTGGATATGAGGAGGGTTTAAACTTTTTCAACTTAATAATGGCTGAATCCTCCACTCCTTAAATATGCTTGTCCATCTTCTGTTTTCCATCGAGAAATCCTCCTCCAGCCCATGCAATCCTTCTTCGGCCCATCTTATCTTTTCTATCGCTCGTGTAAACCTTGCTTCTACAGATGGTTGGTGGTCGATGAGTTCGAGGAGGTGGGATTTGTGGGGGTTAGGAAAGATTCTGGCGACGTCAACGTTGACGTTCGACAGTGGTCAGAGAGAGAGGGAAAAACAGAGGTTGACGGAGTGGAGAAAAAAATAATTGCCGTCGGTGAGGAGTTTCGGCGTGGGATTGGGTGGAAAATCTTTGCAGTAAGGTGAGCTATCTAATGGTGGTGGTGCACCGGTGATCCACCGGTGGAGAAACGAAGAGGAAAAAAAGAAGTAGAAATGCAACGACTAGGTTTCAAATTTTGAGAGAGCGAGGAAATCCGAAATCTCACAAAGCATATATAATTACTTTTCCCAATTATATTGGGTATGGGCATCTTCAAAAAAATAAATAAATAAATAAATAAATAAATATTGGATATGCGTATTATTGTGTATTATTGGGTTTGTATCCGGTCTATACACATATATTTTATTTTTTCGGTTCTAGGGCTAGGTTTGGGTCTAACTTAAAAATACCAGGCCTGGGCCTGTGCCTGAACTTATTACAGTAGGTTTGAGCTTGGATTTTATTTACCCATTGACAAGCCTATCCATTCAACCTAGACCCGAACCCGTCCCGATTGGGGTGGGTTTTGAAGTCTTAAGCGAGTCCTTCATCCTAGGGGTTTGGACTCGGACTTGTCCCATTTTTTTTATTTTTTCATATATTTTAAATATACTTATATAAATATATATACATATATACAAATATAGTATAATTTATTTATACATACACGTAAATCATAAACTTAATATTCTTATAAACTAAAATGATGATATAAATAGTTTATAAATGTTTTTAATGTTTAAATAAGTAACACATTCTAAAAATATCAATGATTAATGTGCCATATAAATTTACAAAAAAAAATAAAAATTCACTGATATTATTATATCATATTTATAAAATTATGTTATTATTACTTTTCTAAAAAATACTTTTTAATATTTTAAAAATATTAACTGAGTCTATCGAGTTCAACCTGACTGGACTGGAGTTCGGTTCCAAAATTTTCTTGAAGGGATGGGTCCCGAGTTCTGACAAACCCGTCTGCCATCCCCATCTATAATGTTACTATTTGGATCTTTAGTTTTTGTGAGGATAGCATGAACAAAAATATTTTGCTTAGTTCTTTTTTTTTTTTCTTTTTTTGAATATAGAAATAGTAGTAATATTATATTAGATCAAAAGATAATATAGTAGGGGAGGTGTATTCCTTATAGAAGCAACATATACATCATTGTTTAGAACATCTTCTGCAAAAGAAGGCATGGACAAAAAAATTGCAACTGGTATGATCTGCTAGCAGCTGTTGTTCTTGCAAAAAGATCTACTGCTGTTCTTTCAAAAAGATCAGCCGCTTTGTTCGACTACCGGTAGCAAAAGGCGGCCTTTACTGCCTCAAAGTCAGTTAATGTCGCCCAACAACCCCTGAGTAAAGGGATGTGCACCTTCTACGCTTGTTTCTTCCTGCCAAGAAGAAACAGTAAGAATTGAGAGTCAGTTTCACAATGAGCCTTTTAATTTGAATAGATTTTGCTATCTGTAATCCAATTCTGAGTGCCCATAATTCCACAGTATTGTTGGTATGAATGCCAATAAAGTTATAGAGACCAGCCATGAAGTTAGCATTTGAACCTCGAATTACTCCCCCACATCCACCATATCCAGGATTGCCAAGTGAAGACCCATCAATATTCAATTTAAACCAACTTGGAGATGTGGTAATCCATTTACAAAGAACCACATACTTCCTTCAAGAAACAGACTGTGTATGAGAATAGTTTCCATTGTTTTCCTATTTGTACATTGCCATATTTGAAATGTGTTTATATCATTACTTACAAAAACTGCCAGATTCCTATGTTTCCCTATAAACCATAAAGTATTAGCCAGCAAGGCTTGTTTGAATTTATTATGGCTGAGATTATGTAAAATAACAAGGATGTTGGTATTCTGCAGTTCCATAATTTCAGGTAAGAAAGAGATGGAAATACTTCTGAACATGGGGCACTGTGTGAAAATATGTGGGACAAAATGTTTTGCATAGTTTGGATTAAATTTTTTTTTGGAACAAACATCATAAAACTTGTATGGATGATTATGATAAATACTTGCCAGTAACTCAATCTACTTGTGTGATCATTTGCACTTTGTTTGGTTAAGCTTTTGATAGTAACATTCAATATGTTAGAAAGGAAAATGGGATGGAATATATATATATATATATATTTTGCTAAGTGATGGAGTAAAATAAATTAGATTAGCAAAATTACCAAAATATCCCAAAATGTACACGTATTTACCGAAATGCCATCCAAGGTAGTTATTGTTAGTAGTTAGTGGGGTGGAGCCAAATTACAAAGGCGCCCCTGAAGATTAGAATATAGCCGTTAAATTAGAGGCGGTTGGAGGGTAAAATAGTCTTTATACCCCTCCTCATTTGCTATAAATAGGCCATCAAATCCAATGTAAAGACACTTCATTACTAATTTTGAGAAATACATTCTTGAGAAGAACTCTAAAGTTCTTGACTCGCGACGCCGTTTTGTGTGATTGTGCTTGGATCAATTACTTCCCAATTTTCACCCCATCAGCTTGGCTTCGTCTGTGGGAAAGTTGATCTAAGCATTGAAGATGAACACCCGGTCAAGAGTCGGGAGTGGGAACGCGAGACAAGAAGAGCTTGAAGGAGGAGGAGAGAATCACGTGCAAGATCACGTCCTGGAGAACCTGCCCGCACGCGGCCTTTAGGTCGAGAGGTAGGAAGACGCCGATGCTCCGCCTCCGCTCTCAGTCATTCAGATAACTCCAAAGACACTTTGCCAATTGGTTAAAGATGCGTTTTTTCAAGCAGCAGAGAGGGCTGTGGCCCAGTATGTAGGAGGACATGCGTTGCCCCCACGACCCCCTCACTATCCTTGCAGAGGTCAAGACGCTCCCTTGGCCCTTGAGGGTGGCGAGCAGAGGCCCGGGGACGCCCCTGAAGGTTTGAATTATGAGGAAGTCAACAGTAGGGCCACGCAGCCAGAGGACAACTACTATCCATTACCCCCTCGAAGATATGTAGGCGAAGATGACTACTTCCCACCTCCTCCTCGGGGAGGATGAGAAGACAACTATTTCCCCCCTTCGCACCCGGAGGAGGTACCACTGGTACGGGAAGGAGTATATCAACAGATGGGCGGCCATATGCCTCTTCCACCCAGGTTCCCAAGTCGCGACCCTTGGCAGTAGCGCCCCCACGATGGAGTCCATTCGCCCCCATATCCTAGCAGAAGTCATTCATCCGTGGGTCAAGATTCCAAGTCTCAGCGAGTACAACGGAGTGGGTGATCCTCAAGACCATTGGGACTGCTTCTTGGCCAGGGCCGATTTGCTGGACATTAGCGATGTGGCCTATTGCAAGTTGTTTCGGACTACCCTCTCGGGGAAGGCGATGGCATGGTTTAACCAGTTACCCCCAGGGACCATTGAGTCATTCGAGCAACACTCCCAGCGGTTCTTGCACCATTTCGCGATAAATAGGCGATATCCCAAGACCGCCTCGTATTTGTTTATGATAATCCAACAAGAGAATGAGAGCCTAAGGGAATACGTGCACCGCTTCTGAGAAGCTGTTTTGGAATTCCCCCACGTAAACCCAGAACTTTTGGCAAGCATCATGCAACAAAATCTGAGGAGAGGTCGGTTCAAGGAGTCGATTGCTGGGAAGCCTCCCTCATATCAAGAAGAGTTGTTGTTAAGAGCCGAGAAGTATATAAGAATTGAGGAGTCAACAAGCTCACGATCAACAAATCCCCTAAAACGGAAGGCCAATGAGAAGGAAAAAAGGGTTCCCCCTAGGACAGAAGGGAGTAAGCGTGAACACAGACATGCGCCAGGGGATTGGACTCGCTACACCCCTCTAAACGCCCCACAAACTCAAGTTCTTGCAGTAGCCAAGCAACAAGGGTTGGTAAGATGGCCTTTCCCGATAAAGAGCAACTCGTAGAGAATGAAGTCCGACGAGTACTGTCATTTCCACAGGGATCAAGGCTAAAACATCGAGGAATGCCACCATTTGAAGGGCGAGATCGAGAAGTGGATCTGGGAAGGTTACTTAGAAGAATTTGTGGGGTAAATGAAATAAGAGCTCCAGGAAACCGCCTTTGAAGGCAGGCACATGGCACATGGGAGTAAAGCAGGAAGCGGAACGAGCTAGTAAGGATAACCACCCAACTGCTGGAGCTGTTGGGGTTATCTCGGGAGGCCCAGCGAGGGGAGATTCGAGGCAAGCTGGAAATGCTGCAGTGAGAGCAATGGGACACAATGCCAACCGCGTAATCTTCAGTGAGGTCACAGCAACGTCACCAGCAGATCCAAGAATGAGTCGGAGTATGAGGCACTAAGCGCGGGTGGAAAGCTGGCTTTCGCCGCGAAACCGACGTATGTGAGGGCAGATAGCGATTCCCAACTTGTGGTCAAGCAAGAGAACGGAGATTACGAAGCTGGAGGAGCAGATGATCAAGTACTTAGCAAACATCCAAGCGTTAAGAAGGAAGTTCAACAAGTTTGCCCTAGAACAAATTCCGCGGTCATTCAAGGAAGAAGCAAACTAACTCGCTAAGTTGGCCAGCTTATTGGCTCCTTTGGAGAGCAGGAGAATAACCCTACTAAGACAATAACGACCCAAAGTGGATGTTGGGAGGGGGGGGGGGGGGAGGAGAAGCCTTAACGGCGAAGAGAGTTTCACCAAGCGGGAAAGAAGGTCTGGAGGAATGCTGAAAATTTTGACATTTTGCCTCAAGACCCTAAAGAAGCAAGGGTATTTCGAGCTAGGTTAGCTAAGTTCACGATAATTGGAGGTAAGTTGTACAAGAGAGGTTTTTCACAAACAACACCCCCAATACGGCGACAAGGACAAAGCAGAGTATGTTCTACGAGAGAACCATGAGGGAAGCTGCAGTAATCGTTCCGGAGGCAGAGTGTTAGCATGCAAGGCCTCGCGGCGAGGACACCTCTGGCCTACAATGCGTAAGGATGCTTGGGACTAAGTGAAGAAATCCGAGGGTGCCAGGAGCATGCCAACGTCACTCATGTCCCAACGGAAAATTTGGGACCATCACAACACCCCGTTCTGACGGGCAGGCGGAAGTAACGAGCAAGAAAGTCTTCCAAAATTTGAGGACGAGGCTGGAGGAAGCTAAAGGAAGTTGGGTGGAAGGATGCTCGGGAGTCCTAAGGGCATATCGAACAACCCCGCGATGAGGTGCGGGAGAGTCCCAGTTCAATCTAGTCAATGGGACAGAAGCGATCGTCCCGATGGACATAAGGGAGGAGACACTCAGGGTGCGACAATAGGAGCCAACCAGCAATGACGAAGAAAGACGAGCCGACCTGGATTTCTGCAGGAGTTTAGGAGTGGCGCGAATGCAAGGAGGGGAGCCTACAAGGCATTAGTAGCATAGGCCCGCAATGTCAAAGTACGGCGTCGCGAGTTCCAGGTCGGAGATCTGGTATTAAGGAAAGCTGACGCGACAAGAAATGTTGCCAAACTGGACGTCAAATCGGTCGGACCGTATCAAGTCGTGGAGATAGCAGGAAGTGGAACTTATTGCTTGCAAAGGATGAACGGGAAGGAAGTAGCACACATGTGGAATATTGCTAGCCTCAAGAAACATTTTACTTAATGCTTCGTATTTCTTTTCAAATGCCTTGTAACCTAGAATTGCGGTAATGGAATATCCACCTTTTTACCTACTTCTTGTGGGCTCACATTAATACTTTATTTAGCAAGAGGGAGGGATGGCCCCTCCCCTCACATTAATACTTTATTTAGTAAAAGAGGGGGATTACCCCTCACATTGATATTTTGTCTAGAAAAGGGGGATTGCTCCTCACATTAATGTTTTGTTTAAAAGAAGGGGATTGCCCCTCACATTGATATCTTGTTTAAAAGAGGGGGATTGCCGCTCACATTGATATTTTGTCTAAAACAGGGGGATTGCCCTTCACATTGATGTTTTCTTTAAACGAGGGGGATTGCCCCTCACATTGATATTTTGTCGAAAAGAGGGGGATTGCCCCTCACATTGATATTTTATTTAAAAGAAGCAACTTAACAACTAAGAAATAGATGAACAAAGTCTGATAACATGGTAAAAAGGAACTCCTACGAAGTTCCAAAATATTTCGACAAAAGGAACTTCTAAGAAGTTCCCCAAATGACAAAGAACTCCTACAAAGTTCCAAAGTGTTTCAACCAAAGGAACTTCTACAAAGCTTCCGAAGAATTCAGCATGACACGTCGCAACGCGGTGCCAGTTCGACGAGACACGATACAGTGACGCGTCACGATGCGAGGTAATTCAAACGTGACGTTCGCATCGCGACGCGAGGTGATTCAAACGTGATGCAACACAATACAATTATGACAACCATCGGATGTGCTAGTCCCCCCTCGCCCCCATGGCGACTCGTGAGGTTGCAGAGGATGAGGGAGCAAGCAAATCTCGTCCCCCTTCCTTGACGAAAAACAAGGACGGACTCATGAATCATGCTTGCGATCACACTAATCCCCAACCAAGCTTCTGGCTACAAGGATTGTTGAAAAGCGGATCCCACTACTAATTTTACAACCACTGAGAAGAAAAATTAGAAGTACGAGCCCTTGACGACCTTCCTAAGGATAAGAAAAATATCGAAAGCCTCAAGAGAGGGAGTTACACCAAGATCTTGAAATGTTGGAAGAAACCCGCCAAAGAAGGCGAGAGAAGTAGGAATGTGGAGAGGCCGGCCGAGGCATAGTGCCTCGACCAGATTCTGGCCGAGTCACGCCTCGGCCAGGTTCCGGCCGAGGCACCTTGCCTTGGCGAGATCTTGGTCGAGGCAACGTGCCTCGACCAGATTTGGGTCAAGGAGCACTGCCTCGACCCGCCACCACCGTGCCCCCGTCGGCGCACCTCAGCTTTCTCCCACCGTCACTAGACATCTTGTTTTTTTTTCGGACTAATGTTGAGTGACCTCTTGAATTCTATAAACAAAATTACTACAAAAAAAAGAAGGAACAAGAGCTACGTACCTGAACCAACACGTTTCGACATTTTTTGGGAATATGGCTGAGACTAGGAAGATAGACAAAACAAAAGCAGAATGAAGAAATCAGAATGTTCCACGGAGTTTATAAAGAAGAGAAAAAGAATCTTGGCAGATGAAGGATTTATATTCAAGAAGAGTCTCGAAGGAGAAATAACTTATATCAAGAAGGGTCCTAAGAGGGAAGAAATTCATAAAAGAAGAAGAAGGTCAAGAAAAGAAGTTGCATCAAATACAAATTGTTTATTGGAACTTCCAAATTTTCCGAATGCATTTGGAAGTTGGGGGGCTGCTGATGGAGTAAAATAAATTAGATTAGCAAAATTACCAAAATACCCCCAAATGTACATGTATTTACTGAAATGCAATCCAAGGTAGTGGAGCCAAATTACCAAGGCGCCCCTGAATATTAGATTATGCCGTTAGATTAGAGGCGGTTGGAGGGTAAAATAGTCTTTATACCCCTCCTCATGTGCTATAAATAATCCAACAAATCCAATGTAAAGACACTTCATTACTAATTTTGAGAAATACATTCTTGAGAAGAACTCTCAAGTTATTGACTCGCGATGCCGTTTTGTGTGATTGTGCTTGGATTAATTACTTCCCAATTTTCAACCCATCAGTAAGCAATTTTCTAGAAAAGCAAAAACAATTGAATTACTTCAAGAATAGGTAAATTACAGTACGAATTTGGTAGGTTTTATTCTTCTGTTTGGATCTTGGAAAGAAGTTGTACAGATATGTTGGTTACGAGTTCCTCTCTTTGATGGTTGTGCTTCTCTAAGAAATGGTTAGTTGCTCTCTCCTACTATTACGATAATTTATAACCTAAAATCACATAAACCCATCTCCATCTAATCATCGTTAATCAAACTTAATGGAAAATGATTAAATAACTACTTTACCCTCATTTCAAAAATTAAAGAAATCAACAAAATCAACACAAAATAAAAGAATAAAAACACCCTTATATGCATTTTTTTTCCCTCTTCACCAATTTTCTTTCTTTTCCCTTTTCCTTTTTCTTGTTTCTTATCTTTGCTTCCCTTCCTAGGACTTTTATCTTATCTTTTATTTGTATTTTCTTGGCTTATCTCTAATCTTTTTTAGTACAAAATAAGTAATGATAAGTGGAAAATAATATATTATCAATTATATTATCTTTTTTAGTTATATATTAGAATTTATTAAATTAATTTCAAGTATAAATAGTTAACTTACTTGATATTTTAATATACATTTTATCATCAAATCAATGGCCGACTAGTATAAAAATATATTGTGTTTTGGCCAATCAAATCATGCTTCGCAGTAAAAAAATCAAGTCAATTAGATGACGCCATGTGGAGCAACTGCATGTACGCTCCAATCAATACAAGATAAATAATTTTGATATTTATCTCCTTAGAGAATACAAGTATTAAGGAGATAACATCAAAATTAACCAATCACACCATTCTAAATATTTAATTATTTTTTTCTTTAAATTAAATTATCAAGAGATAATACAAAAGGTGTTCAAGCTCACCACAACTCTACCTATTTGACACCTATAAGGTCCTTGAAGCTCATTCAAGGCGCACGTATGCATCGAGAACGAAGGGTGAAGCAAGAGAAAAAGGAAAAATAATTCTCTCTACAAAGTTCCTCGAGTTCAAAAATATTCAAAGCGCTCAAGGTGGATATGGAGTCGTTCGTCGGAGGTGCGCAACAAATTATAGCATCTAATTCTGGATTACATGCACTAATTCCTCAAATTAAAGTTATAAATATTCAAATAAATTTCAAAGAAGATCCAAGTGGAAAATCCATTTCCAAATCCTCAAATCCAAAGTCAAGATTATAGCGTTTGCGTTTAACTCAAGATTACTGGCATGAGCCCTCGAATTAACATAATAGAAATTCAATTCAAATCTAAAGGAGATCTACAAAAAGATTTTACCTTTGCATTTGTTAAGTTACAAATACTACTTTTGAAGAGAAGGATCAGGGGATAGAATAGATATTGTACTCATTTAATTTCTTTGAATCCATATATTTTATTTGTGATGATTTTCTTGAGTTTTAATTTATAGACGCTATAAAATTTGTCTTCACAAATTTCAGCATGCCTAGTGGGACCTCTCTACCTCTCATCTCTTTCCTTCATCAAAGTTTGAAGTACTAAAATAGATACTCATCTCGAAAGTTTTGAAGACGGGGAATTGCATACTCACCAAAATCTTCAAACTCTAGTACCCAAAGTGTCGGTGTTACTACGAGGAGCATGTTGAAGTAACTTAAAGAATCTTCCTAAATGACTCCTCTCATTGAGCCTATCCAGAAGGATTTAATCTTACCTAGCCATGCAAGTGAAGACGATGGAAATAAATCTCCTTCATCCTCTCCTCACTCCATGCCAAGTGACTCTTTCACAGCAAATGTGGCTTTGGTCATGGTGACAAATGCTACAACTATAGAAGAGCAAATTGCAAGTCTGACAAACGCCATTGAGAGACTCTTGAGCATGTGCAAGAGCAAAATGTTCAAATTGCTAGGTTGACAACAAGATAGATAATGTTGACACAAACCATATCATGGGGAAACAAATTGAGGCTCATGATGAAGCAGAGTCATCCACAAAGCAGCATTATACTAAGAAGGATAAATATGCAAAAGAGTTTCAAGTTTCATCTGACAGATTGATTCATGTAGACTAACTGAAAAAATTCATTGAAGGAACCATCAGAAATAAAATCGAGGGTAGCTCAAACTCATCCTTTACTACTCCAACCCTACACTCAAAGGATTGATAGCTTGAAGATGCTAATCGGCTATAAACCACCGATATTCTAGCAATTTGATGGCAAAGGCAATCCTAAACAACACGTGACTCACTTCGTTGGAACGTGCAACAGGTGGAGTACATGGGGATCACCTAGTCAAGTAGTATGTGCAATCATTGAACGGGAGGCTGGCTTAATTAACGAATGGGAACAATAGAACAGTAGAACAATAATTTCTCACTCGCTTTTATAGCACTCGACGGACCGTCAACATGATTGAGCTTATGAGTTCTCACTAGTGGAAAGATGAACCTATTATTTACTACATCAATATATGGAGGAATCTGAGCTTCAACTGCAAGGATCACTTATCTGAAGCCTCCACTCACTACAAAAAAAATATGGAAATTGCAAAGGGAATATGAACGATTTTGTTAACTTGTGGAACGGTAAATAGATCACTAGATTCATTTGGGCTGGTATTAGGAACGGTTATGGAACGACACACTATCCATTGAAAGGAGCGGCGTTCCTAATAATTAGGAACGGACATAGGGAGACCGTTCCAATTTTGGAACTGTTTTTGCCATACAGCGCTATAACCGTTCCTAATTACCTTTGTATGTATGAATTTTATAATTTGTGTATTTGGAACACTTTGTTAATATTTGGAATGGTCAAATCAAAAGTAAATCGCGCTATTTGGAACGGTAATTAGAACACTGTTAGGAATAGACAACAAAAGTTGGAGATACATTTTGCACTGTTTCTGGAATACGTCTTGGAATGGTCAACTATAAATTAGGGGTTAGAGTTAGGAATGGTCATATGAGCACAATTAGACCTTCTTTTCTAAGGAAACTAGGAACGGATTTTGTACTCGTATTTTGGAATACGTCATTGGAACGGTTTTTAGTATCTTATTTAGAACGAAAATCAAACCACAAAATTATTGAATTTGGAATAACTTTGGGAACGGTCGGTCCCTAATTTGGGGTTCGTTTTTATTCAGTTTTAGGAATGCCTGTCTCCTAATTTGGAATGGTTTTTTATTCGGTGGTAGGAACGGTCACTTCATTAAAACGAACAATTGTTGGAACGGTAATCACGATTTATCTGCGCTCCCAGATTGTCTAAATTACCGTTCCTAAATAATGAATTATTATTTTTTTTATAGTAACAATTATATCATTAAAATATATATTAAATTATTAATAATATTTTTGAATTTGGTTTTGTAATTATTATTTAAATATCAAGAAATGCATAATTTATAAATAGAAATTATATTAAATAAAAATATTATCCAATTTAATTAAAAAATAAAAAAATCCAAAATCTACTCTCCGTCCCCTTCGTCCTGGTCCATATCGTCATCGTTTGGAGGGGGGGGGGTGTCTGTAGGAGGCCGTGACGGGCCAACAACGGAGTTATTGGTCTGCATGGTCTTCATCATACCCATCATATCCACCACCATCTCCTCCAGCAGGACCATGCGATCCTCCAAGTTTGACGCTGGCGGTGGCGGTGGCGAGATAACGGTCTAGCTGAGACCGTGGGCCTTAGAGCCAAGACTGAATACCCGACCCTTGTTCTTGCCCCTGACTGCAGCTAGCCACAACTCCTGCTCGGGTCTGTGCCACCAAGCCCTCTGATTCGGCCGGACGATCCACGGGATTGGCCGTGGCCTAAGACTGGTGATCCTTCAGCAACTTCTGGAACGTCTCCTACAAAAATAGTAAATTATTATTATTGTTATTTTCAAACATTAAAAGAAATATAGAAAATTTTCAGAAAAATACAAAAGATTTTCAGTTTTTTGCAGTTTTTTTTTTTCAGAAAAATTTTCAGGTTTTTATTTTTTTCAGTAAAATACAGAAAATTAAAGAAAATTATAGAAAATTTTCAAAAATTACATAAAACTGACATTTTTTTTTAAATTTACAGAATTTTCAGTTTTATTTTCAGAAAAATATTGAAAATTTTCAGGTTTTTTATTTTTTCAGAAAATTACAGAAAATTTTTCAAAAAAAACATAAAAATTAAAGAAAATTTTCAGAAAGTAAATTTTTTTTCAGAATTTTATAGAAAATTATAGAAATTTTCAGAAATGTACACAATTACATAAATTACAGAACTTTATAATTTACAGAAATTACACAATCACACAATTACATAAATTACACAATTTACAAAAATTAAACAAGATTGTGTAAATTACACAATTACACCAATTACACCAAAAAATCTAAATGCATTTAAGAAAATCTACATAAATTACACATAAATAACACAATTACAACAATTACACATAAATAACACAATCACAACAATTCACATAAATTGAAAAATTACACCAAAAAATCTAAATGCATTTTCAGAATTGAAAAACAGAAAAAAAAGTAGGCTTTATAAAAAACCTACTTGGTAGTGGTGCTGGTGGCGGCGACTGAGGGTGGCGGATGGAGTGAGAGAGAGAGGCGATGGTGGGAGACGGACGGGAGAGGGAGGCGGACGGACAGGGGATGTGCAAGGGGGCCGACAACGGGGGATGGAGGCGGAGGACGGCGAGAGATAGAGGCGGGCGACGAGAAAGAGAGAGGACCTTCTAGAGAGAGAGAGAGAGGAAAAAGTGAGAAAAAAATCAGCCAAGGGGCATTTATATAACTTTTTTGGAATGATCATCATTTTGTATATCGTTTCTATATCCGGTCCAAATCAAGAAAACGACGTCGTTTTTGCTTTAATACGATGTCGTTTTAATATCTTGTACTATTTTGACCTAAATAGGAATGGTCATTTAATAGTATTACCGTTCCCAAGACCGTTCCTAATAGTACTATTGAGTGTGCTCTTGCTATTATAAGAATGAAATTATTGATAGATGAAATGGTTCCAATTGCACTATTTCATGTTATAGGCACAAAAGGTTCTTATAACATGTTGCTCGGTCGACCATGGTTACATGAAAATCCCGTGATTCCGTCAACATTGCATTAGTGTTTCAAATATTGCCGCAACGGTACAGTAAAATGGTGCTTGGTGATAGCAAACCTTTATTGAAGTCGAATAGCACTTTGCCGATGATAAGTACTATATTGAAGATGCCAAAAGAGGAAAACAAATATCGCCATCAGAAAAAGCCAAAGTCACACAACAATCTAAGTGTGAGAGAAAATGAGTCACCTACTGTCGAAGCTGAATTATCAAAGAAACTGACTTTTTACCATTGACTTAAATTAGCATGAAACAACCATGTAATCCTCCAACAAAAAGATTTGTGCCCTCAACCCAAGAAGAAGAAAGAGGACATGAGGCGTTGGCCATAGATGGAAAAGGATATGATTCTAAAGCTTTCAAGCTTCTTCTTAAAGCCGGATATAACCCATGAGAAGAACTAATCCTTGAGAAACTTCTGCCAAAGCTGACCAACAAGAACCTCCATGCACTTAACACTACGTAAGTGATGTTGAAGAAAAAGGGACATGAAATTTAAGATTCCCGAGTAGGTCTTGGTTTTATCCCTCCTAAGCCTATCTGTATCGCCATAAAGAGGGCCAACAACAATTATTTCACCGAAGAGTTCTCTTCAACTGAAGATGACAAAAGGAAATCCATGAGAACCTGTCTTCAAAAAACTTGGCCTACATAGAAGAGTGGTGCATGCAACAACCAACCATAATCAGTCTTCGATAGACTTGGTCCACACAGAAAAGTGGCATATCAAAAGAAAGGTGTGTTCAAGATGGACGCACGTTCAAATAAGAACAACAAGTCTTCATGTACACAGAAGCTTAAAAGCTTGATCCCATCTAAATGAGACGTCACATGATCTTAACTATATCATGTGGCAAAGTCTTAAGGGTTAAAACACAAACCACGATCTTCATGCAAGCTCAATACGACGATGAAGATGATAAAAAAAAGTGTAGCATTGTCTAATTATATTAGTAGTGGGATTGAAAACGATATTGCCCAAGCTTACCGCATCACTTTAAAATCCAAATAAAGGCCCAAAATCCTCTTAATTAATAAATACTATTGATTAATTAGTGTAAGCCTAATGCAATATTGGGTCATATATCCAATGGACTATCCCATGTATAAATAATCCAGTTATCTACCATATTTTGGAATTAACTACAAGTTAATTCCTTCACCTTCTTGGTGATTTATGTATGACTCTTTAGGTTCACTCTCAGCTAGATTTGGGCTCGTGTCTAATACAAGCCCGTCACCATAGGTGGCCATTTAGCAAAGGTCCATGACACTAGAGACTAGGTGAATGTTGGTGTGAACATTTAGGCTCCCGATTGTCATACGGGTACGGTCCTTCCGTCTACCATCTCCGGGCCTAAGTCAGGGGTATGGAATTGGGTGACGGTTCCCATCCTGGACTAGGGAGCTATGTTTGATGCTCAAGATTGCATTCGCTTCATTGTGTTGTAGCAATAAACTATTTCCTACTCGACCAATCACTGTGACCACAGTTTCAGAGAGCACGAATGTTTCTTCAAATGCACAGGAGGTACCCTTGCCACATACTGACAGGGGACAAATCCTTTTTCTTGAAACACACCATCCTCGCTACACATTTTGATTGTACTGGACAAGGCATATGATAAACATGTTCGTGACATGACCACCTCTCGTCAGATCCAAGATACAACCATTCTGTGCATGTAACTGCCATGGTTCCTCAAGTTTATGGCCTACTACCCTACTATCGGAGCCTAAGAACTCTAGTCATACCGACAAAACCTCCAAGACTTCCATATGATGATTCCCCATAAGTCAGTTCAGTCGACTCGACTGTCGACTGACCAACCCACTAAGATTGTATAGACATCCAGCGTCTATCGCCGATGAAACGCAACACTCATCCAATGAATATGATGTATAGCGCAAGTCTCAGTAGGAGACTAGATGCCCTGTCTCGAGGTCCTTGACTTGGAACACTTCGACCCAACCTTTATAAGTTGGTTTAATAACCACCATCCAATGCGTGGTCCAACTGCATGGGTTGTTTACGTGGTCTGTGGGCTTTGTTGTGATGTTGATATTACAAACATAATGTAATGAGCACAACAAAGGTAAGGTCAAATAACGAATATTCATTTTATTCATTATATAATATTACATTACATTGAGTTTGTCGAATAGATTACATAAGGGCCAATCTAATTGGTTTTCTGGTCACCTATTCTAACGAAAGAAACATTTAGCATCCTTTGGAAATTCAAACTGAAGGTCAACCTCGCCAATTGTGTCTCTGGGATAAGAGGTGGACACTTCCTGGGCTTCATAGTAACAAGAAGGGCATTAAGGCAAACCCCCTCAAAATCAAAACAGTCTTAAAACATGAATGCTCCCACCAATGTCAGTGAGGTGCAACGTCTCATAGGGAGGATAACAACCCTCAGTAAGTTTATTACCTAATTCGCCAAGAAAATTTTACCATTCTTCAGAGTGCTAAGGAAAGTCAAGAATTTTGAGTGGGGGCTAGAATGCCAGAGGGCATTTGAAGAACTCAAGGAATACTTGGCAGAACTCCGTTTCTCATCGGGCCCTCCCTCAAGGATACCTTATACCTCTACATATCAACGACCCCTCAGGCAGTCAAGTCAGTCCTCCTCTGGGAGGAGAAGGGAAGGCAAATGCCTATATATTTACATTAGCAAGCTACTTAATGGAGCGGAAGGGCGTTACACCCCTGTAGAAAATATGGCCCCTTGAAGCAAACCTGGGGGAAGACGGACACTTCTAAAAGATTGATGAAGTGGGCCATCGAGCTAAACCAATATAATATCTCATATCTCCCTCGAACGGCCATAAAAGATTAGGCTTTGGCCAACTTCGTATTAGAAATGACAACCCCCTATCCCGGCAAGGAGCTATGGTTACTATATGTCGATGGATCAGCTACCCTCCAAGGGAGCAGAGACAGGGTAATCATCACCTCTCCTAAGGGGGATGTCATAGAATTTTGCCGTCAAATTCGATTTCCAAGCCTCAAACAATAAGGCCAAATATGAAGCCCTTGTGTTAGGCATGAGAATGGCTTGGGAGGCCGAAGCAAGACACCGTAGCTTAATCAAACTCTCAACTCATAGCCAAACAGATTGAAGGAGTATGAGGCCAAAAAAGACAACATGATCCAATACCTCGAACAAATTGAGGAGTAAAAATCGAGATTTGAGAGTTTCCAACTCATCTAAACCCTCAAGAAGAGAACAATAAAATCGATTACCTATCTAAACTGATTGATGCCTTAAAAGACTGTAGAACCAGACAGATTACCATACAACACCTTCCCAGGCCAAGGCCAAGGCCCCGCTGGGTAACTCAGGAGCGATCGCTAGAGGTGCATCCACAATAGGATCTGGAACCTTTTCAAAAGGTTGCCTTTAATGTTGAGAAATGAAGCCTCTATCCTGGTTGCGAGAACCCCTGATCAGTAAATTATTTCTGACAGGCGTTGAAGTCATGCGTAAAAAAAGGCCCAGTTATCTTAACCACCTCACTCTGAAGTTCCGTGACTTTTTTATATTCTGAAAGCTGACTTTGCCAGTAGGATTCCAGGAAGCGCTTTCCCTCTTTAGAATTGGGGTAGGACAAGTAGGCATTCTCGACAACCATGTGGATAGCCTCCTCCTATCTCTTAGTCAAGGCCAGTGAATTGCTGATTGAGCCTTTTCGCCTCTTTCTCAGCCCCCAAGCACTTGGCCATGGCCTCTCTCTTGGCCCCCTTCAACTTGTACACCTCCACAGCCAAGCGTTCCACGCGTTCCTCTAGCCTCTTCCTTTGCCCTTCGCCAAGGGATGAGGAGGTGTGGCCTAAGGGCGGACAACATCTCTCCCAGTGCCACTGCCGCCTGGGAGCCACGAAAGCAGGAGAAGTTAAAAAAAGAAAAATAACCAACCAAGCTAGCAGGTCAAAAGCAAAATATTGGTATACCTCAGTTAGGGGCCGAAAGAAAACGGACCCCTCGATAGGGGGAAAAGTGAAAGATACCTGGCTCGGACTTCTTTAATAAAACAGGCAACAAAATCCTGGCCTCTGGGAGAGACACCATTAAAGCTAAAAACGATGGCAAAACTTGCTAGAAGACAAAAAGAATTAAGGGCAAGCTCGTTTTGCAACCTTGAAAGCACGAGATACTTAGCATAAAAAGGGGGAATAGGAAGAAGGAGACCTGCCCGGAACTAGGCTGTGCAAAAAGCAAAGGCAATTGGGGGGGAGGAATTTCAGGTTGACTCTGAGGGTGGGAAAGTAGTATCATGAAGCTCATGGATACCATACTCCTCGGCCAGCCTACGGGCATCCACATCCCTAAGGGATGAAGGAGCCCTGTCCACCAAAATAGGGTTGGTGGCGCTCTTCCCCTCACCATCAACCACTATTGGCACCTCTCTCCCCTCCTTGAGGAGGCATCTCCCTCATTACCACCGGAGGTCTCGCTCTCTAGGTCAGAGGCTCATTAACAAGGCGGTGTCATGGCGCTCGCCTTAGGCTCCACTGACGGGCCCCTCGATAAGAGGACAAGCCTAAGCCCATTCCCCTTGAGGTGGCGTCAGTGGGATCATCGCCCACGGATGCTCCCCACAAACTGTATGGACTCATCAGAAGACGCCATGAACAGAGGAAAAAGCAAAAACTTTGCAAAACTGAAAACATAAAATCCAAGAAAAGCTAAGAAGCTTCAACAATAAACAGAGATATAGACGGAGGAGAAATAAGATAAAAATAAATAAAAGCACTTACAAGAGCAATACAACAAGTTTAAGAAAGGCTCCAAGGTTTTTCTTTCTCTAAATCGTGAGGGGAAAGTTAAGAAAGAATAAAGAGAAGGTAGCAATAAGGAAAGAAGATAAGGGTGAGGGTTGTGATCAACCACGATCTAGCCGGGTAATTGCTTTCCACTAGCTGTTACCAAGATAACAGTTAACTGAGGGGACGGTTACCCATAATTGCCCCCCATTACGCCTAAAGTGTCGCTCCCAGACACCTATGTATTATTACAGGCTAGTACTAGTCATCAAGTCATCATGACAACAGGCACGCGGTTCCACGAAAGATGTCTCACCTTTTTCTGAGATGCCAGAAGGATAAAGAGGATCTTGTGAGGAGGCTTTCTTATCTAGGAGAAGGGAGGATACACAACCCACAACACCACATCCTAGGGAAAAACTCACTACTCTAAAGAGGAACGAGTTGACTCCCTCCTCCTTAGAGAAGGGGGACTAAAGGATGCCCCAAAAATATTCTCAGCCTAGAAAGAAGACCAGCTTAAATGAAGCCCAATAGGGAAGCCCTAACACACAAGGCCGAAAAAGAAGGGGTTATCACCCTAAGCGCCCGATTTTGAGGCTTTTGCGGGAGGTGGGTTGCAGCAAAGGTCCACCTGCCTATGATGAGGAATAACCTTATGCCAGCCTAGGCGTTGAGCTAATTGTTTCCACACATGGCATGGGGCCATTCACCCACAAGAGGGGAGAAAGAGCCATATAAGCAGTGACAAGGCACCAAAGGGTAGACGCCTCTCTCATATCCCCCCAACAAATCCCTTGGAAATTGGGATTTATCTCCACTAGGGTATATATCTAATCAAGCACTCCCCAAGCAATATGACTCCTCAAGAGCCTGGCCAACAGCTTTCGGAGGGGGCCTATCTACTACAAACCACTGACCCAAATCTCAAGGGGTCACACCTCTTCACCTGGTGGGAAACTTTGGCTATAAAGGCAAGCCCTCTTCCCCGGGTTAAAGTTAACGCTAATTACACACTAGCAGTCACATGAAAGCACTTTGGTGAAAGCATTCTGTTGGCATTTTAAATATTAATTCATTATTCTTTTACTTACTCAATTTTATTTTTCTCGATTGTTTACTGACTTGAGTGTCAGAGTTCTAGTGTTTCTTGCAGATCCCCTTTTTAGGCTTGCACAAAACGTCGCCCAAAGTACTCAAGTCAAAGGGACGTTCAATAGACAACTTTTTTGCTCACATCAAAACCCATAGGTTTGGGGCTTTTAGAATTAAGGGTAAATTACAGTGACACCCTTTGAGGTTAGGCCTAATTATACAAACACCCCCTGTCTTTTGCGAAATTATAGCTACACCCCCTGAGGTTGTAATTGTATTATAACTACACCCCCTATTCAAAGGAAAAGTTTACACTAATACCACATGAAAAATATTACACTAACACCCCTCAGGGGGTGTAGCTGTAATTTCACAAAAGACTGGGGGTGTTTGTGCATTTAGGTCTAACTTCAGGGGTGTCAATATAATTTACCCTAGAATTAATCCAATTGATTCCAAAAGCTCAATTGGATTTATTTGATCTCATCAAATAAATCGTAGCCCATATCCCAATTAATATTAATCCCATCAAATAATCGAGCCTAACCTGGTTTATTTTGATCTCATTAAATTATCAAGTCCAAACTCTAATTAAATTCATCCTATTAATTAATTCATTTGGTCCAATTAAATTGATCTTATCAATTTAAGTGAACTTAACTAAAAAATTTGATTAATCTCATTAATTAAATTTAGGGTTTCCCATCACATGGGCTCTTCGATTTAAATGATCACATCATTTAGTCACAAATTAATTTAAACTCTTTAAACTAATTCCTTCCTTCAAGAATTAATTCATGATTAACTCTACTACTTCCTTGAGTGGTGTGTATGACACTTTAGGTTCACCCTCAACTAGACTTAGACTTATATCAAAACACAATTTAATTAGCAAGTATTGTTGCCGCTAGATTAAATAAATTATATTTAATTAATCGCTTTCGATTAATACTTAATCCGGAAACACGCATCACCAGTGGTGGTCGTCTAGCAACGATCCATGACTCTAGGGAATAGGTAAAAATAACGTGAACCTCAAGGCTACCGAGTGCTATATGGGTACGGTCCTTTTATCGAACATCTCTTAATCTTAGTCTAGGGCATGAAATTGATCATTGGTTTCCATACTGGACTAGACATCTATACTTAATAATTCTATTGTGTTTCTCCACTTGATGAACATAGAAAACCACTTTCCTATTTGATCACCCAATGTGATCACATACTCCCGGGAGCACAACACACTTCTCCCTAAAGGCGGAGTTCAGGTATCCTGTTTTGTCAATGGATGACCTAAGTACCCTCGTCAAAATCATGAATTTCAATTTATTCGGTGTCAGTTGGAGGTAGGGTCTGGCGATTTGAAGGTGGAGTAACTGAAGCAACTGCAACACTTGTTTGAGCTGCAAGACCTTGGGGAGGGTTTGAAGGTTTGGCACCGCATGAAGAACTGCGAGAAGGTAAGACAGCTGCAACTGCTTCTTATTTGACGAACCAGTTGAGCAAGTCTAGCGGACCTGGCAGACATGATTGTTTCTTCTACACTTCATATGGGGACTTATTATCAATAACATATTTATACTCTCTTTTACTATTAAGGTAAAAGAAACCCTCAATATATCTTCAATTAAAGGATGCAAGAAAAGTCTCAAACCTGCCTCAATGTCTGCAACATGGAATATCCTACTCCTAAAGGCGACATATGAATTCTATCCGCTTACAGAAGGAAGACGTTCATACTCATCAAGAATAAAAAACTTTGACCTAATTTCTTCAAGGTGACATCTTGTTAATCATGCTTTGGTTTTCAGGACAACACATCTAAACCTTTTTCTAGTTTCCGTTGCACTTTCAGTTACATGTTCCCTTTTCAAGTCAATGGAATATCTACTACTAATGAAGCACATGTAAAATATACATACTAAATCTATAACAGATCTATCGAGAAATTTATCTATGGGAGCACATATGACCAGATGACATTAACTTCCACTTAGCAGTCTAAATTACAGTCTTATGGCTAGAGCTCAGGTCAATGAGTTTAACTTTGGGTTTGCCCTTTGAAATTTTAAGTTTAGTTAAACTAAAATTTTATTTGGTTTCATTTCAGTACATCCTCCCAATTTTTATAGGGTTAAATGCAATTTGCCCCCTATGTTAATTAAAAAGAGCAATTATCCCCCTATAAAAAAATAACTAGCAATTTACCCCCTTGTATTATTCAAAATGCAGTAAATAACCCCTCACTGGGGTTTTTTGCACATTTTGCATATCACAAGGGGCTAATTGCATTTTTCCCAATTTTTATAGTTGACCTAATTTGCTTCCCCTTTTCTAAGACAAGTGATAGAGAGGTTAGGGTTAGGATGAAGTTCGCCTAAGAAGATGATTGAAGTTTTAATGGAAACGAATCTAAAAATTTTCTGAGTATATTGTAGTGTGCTCATTTTCTCCCATAACTAATCAAAATAACATGTTGGTTTAATCCTAGCCGCTAGTGAAATGGACGGTTGGACAAAATCCACTTGAACGAAACTAAACTAACTTTCTACCACTTGGGCCTACACTCCATTCAAATATGTTAGTTGGGTTGCTGATAATATTTGCTAGTCTTCATATCGGGCCGGGAGGCAGATCTCTCGTCTGGGCCGTGAGCTGTTTGTTGTTAGGCCTACCACATAATTGGGTTAAATCGTATCATTGGCCCCCTCATGTACAATGGTCTTGTCCTTGAGGCACAACTGGTCCAACTCAAGTGAGAACGCGGGCAAGGGTTCCCAGGTAGCTTCAAGATCATTTTGCCCTTGCCACTTTACCAAAACCTCTAGTTTCACCTCCTTCCCCCATAAGTCCATAACTCGAGCTAGCATCGACGATAATTGCTCCGAAGTGGCTGCTGAAAGTGGGCAGATCCGACTCTGTGGATTCCCAAAGGGTGGAGAATGGACTGTTAGAATAGGTGACCGTGAAACCAATCTTGTTAGGCTTATGTAACCTATTTGTGACGATATGGTGTTTAAATAAAGTTTATGAATAAAAGTGATATTCATATTTGGCATTAATTCTTTGTGTTCACTTAACTGCTTTACATTACAAACTGTTCAATGCACAAAATAACCCACAGACTAAAAGGTTAATCCAAGAAATTGGACTGCGTATAGGATGGCAAGGCATGAAATCAGTTTCTGTGGAGCGGTCTGAAATACTCCAAGTCGAAGGACCTCAAGATAGAGTATCGAGAGTCCATTTGAGACTTGCACTAAGCGATTACAATCGCGTTTCATCAACGAGTGACGAGAATCGTCCATGTAATGTTAGTGGGTTAGCCAGCTTGGTGTCGGCTGACTAAAGTGACTCATGGGAATCGTCATATGAGAAACCTTGAGTAGGTTGGTCGGTATGACTCGAATGTCCTCGGACTTGAGGGACTATTATGGTCACATACACACCGTGCTTGTATCTTAGATTCGGCAAGAGGCTACCAAGTCGAGAGACTCGATTATCATAAACCCTATCTAGTGCAGTCAAGATATGCAGTATGTGAAAGCCTACGGAAGACGTGTGGATCGTCCCGGGAGGAGCGCGAATGCGGAAGCGCGATATAAAATAAAATACGAATTTAAAACATGCTCATACATAATTGTAAATAACACGTTCAAGGGTGTTTCCTTGAACCTCTCGGACATTTGGTGTATCTCATGACTAAATAAAACATGCAAAATCATGGAGGCCATAGGGTAGAATAAACAAAGACACCAACAAAAGAACCTACCCAGTTGCAGTTTTGTTTTCAAACCGCTACTCGTGTTGTTCCCCGTTTTTCACCAAGATATTGAATAAGAGACCCTCTAAATCGTATATGCAATCCGCCCATGTATCTTGATCCTCGTGCTACGAAATCAAGTGTATATATTTAGAGAGGACGGATCGACCAAACATTATGAGTTAACGTGATCAATCCTCCTTAAGGTTCACTTGTATGAAACAAGGAACCAAAACCTTTTCTTGGGAGAGGGGTGGTGGACGAGTGAGGGAGAGAGGCTGAGTAGTGGTGTGTGTGTGTGTGTGTTTCTTGATCATCATCTTTCTAAAGTCTTAACCTAGGTGTATTGATAGAAGAGGAAACCTATTCCTCTTCAAACTCCAACCTTAGAAGCTTGGTTTGACTAGGATTTTGACCTAGTCAAAGTTCTAGTCAAACTAGGTTTGGATTAGTCAAACAAATCTAGGCCCTTGATCTCTCATCTTTAATCTCATCCATCCATTTAATTATGGAATATTTAAATGCTATTTAAATAATCCATGGGTCTTTTAAATAAATAAAATAAATAACAATATTTATTTAAGCCCACTTAATTTATTCCAATAAATTTAATTTTTTTATTAGTTAATTGCTCTTAATCTAATTAAAGGAATCAACATCCCAAGAAAGAAAAGGGAACCGATTAAATCTAATTTAAATCGTTCAACCTCTCTAAATTAATTCCAAATTAAATAATTTTGATGCGTGCGGATTGTGTATGATTCTTTACGTTCACCCTCAACTAGACTTGGCCGAATTTCGAACCTTCTTATGACAGGAATTCGTCCGTCACCATAGGTGGCCGTCTAGCAACGGTCCATGGCACTAGAGACTAGGTGAATATTTATGGTGTGAACATTTAGGCTTTTTAGTACGTTTATCCTTCCACCTACAATCTCACTGCTTAAAGTCTAAGGCATGGAACTGTAGGTACCCATTCTCGACCTAAGCCTTGCTTCGTCCATACAAAACGTCACAGGGGTCCTATCCATTTGTTCAGTTACTGTGGCCACAGATTTATCAGGGACGAGTCTCAGAGTAAAGTGAGATATTGCCGTCACCCTTCTGACAAGAGATGGATCCTCTCTTAGGACCTAGTGTCACGCTACACATCTTGACTGCACTAGATAGAGCTTATGACTACCGAGTTACTCAACTGGCAGCCTTTCGCCATACCTAAGATACAGGCACAATGTGTAGGTGATCTCTGTAATCCCTCAAGTCCAAGGATCAATTCGTACTGTTGGAACCAGGAATACAAGTTATACCAGGCTGACCCTACTCAAGGTTTTCCATATGACGGTTCCAACGAGTCACCTCAGTCAGCAACCACCTAGTTGGCTGACCCACTAACATTGCATGGATGAGCCTCGTCACTTGTCGATGAAACGCGACTGCAAATGCTTAGTGCAAGTCTCACACGAACTCTTGATACCCTATCTCGAGATTTCTTGACTTGGAGTATTTCAGACCGATCCGGAGAAATTGATTTCATGAACCACCATCCAATGCGCAGTTCCAGTTTCTCGGAATGTGTTTGGTCTGTGGGCTTTGCTTGTGCAGCGAACAGTTAACGTAAAGCAGTAAGTGAATACAAACAAAGTATTAAGCCAAATGAATATCATTTTCTTATTCATTACAATTTATTAAAACATTGAAATTGTTCGGACATAGGTTACATTAGCCGAATCAGATTGGCTTCACGGTTACCTATTCCAACAATCTCCCACTTGACCTAAAGCCAATTGCCCATATGCCTAATCCCCATCTTCTCAAGATGCTGCATATGAGCAGTTTGTGACATAGGTTTTGTCAATGGATCTGTTGTGTTGTCTGATGAGTTGACTCGGTCCATCCGGACGTTGCCTCTTCCTACCATTTCCCTCAAAAGGTGGTAGCGTCTAAGAATGTGCTTAGATCGGTGATGGGATCTCGGTTCCTTTGCGTGCGATATCGCTCCATTGTTATCACATAAGATAATTACGGGCTCAGCAATGCTAGACACCACACCCAACTCTTGGATGTAGTTTCTCATCCACACCGCTTCTTTGGCAGCTTCTGAAACTGCTATGTATTCGGCTTCAGTGGTGGAATCTGCCGTGGTTTCTTGCTTGAAACTTTTCCATGCCACCACACGACCATTGAGTCTGAATACATAACCCGACTGAGACTTGGCATCGTCGTCATCCGCCTGGAAGCTATCATCACTAAAGCCTTCCAGTATTAACTTTCCATTGCCATAGACCAAGAACATTTCCTTAGCCTTCCTCAGGTACTTAAGGATGTTCTTGACCACATTCCAATTTGCCTCGCCAGCACAGGACTGATATCTACTTGTTAAACTTAAGGCGTAAGCGATGTCAGGCCTTGTGCAGTGGATGACGTATTGGATGCTGCCTACGCCAGAAGCATAGGGAATGCTCTTCATTCTTTCAAGTTCCTCATCAGTCTCGGGAGACTGTTTCTTGGATAACTTGATCCCATGCCTCATGGGAAGGAAACCTCGTTTGGAGCTATCCATGTGAAATCTTTTCATGATTTTCTCTATATACGAGTTTTGGGTCAATCCTAACATTCTCTTAGATCTGTCCCTGACAATCTGGATGCTTAGAATGTAGGAGGCTTCACCCAAGTCCTTCATGGAAAATTGCATGGATACCATGCTTTTGTGTTACTTAACATTCTAACATTATTCCCTATGAGTAGAATGTCGTCCACATAAAGCACTAGGAATACTGCAGAGCTCCCACTGACCTTCTTGTGTACACAAGGATCGAATTCATTTTTGATAAAATCATATCCTCGTATGACTTCATCAAAGAGAATGTTCCACCTACGGGATGCTTGTTTGAGGCCAAAAATGGACTTTTGGAGACGACAGACCTTCTGCTCTTCTCCAGCAACCGTGAATCCCTCCGGGTAATCCATGTAGATCTCTTCCTCAACGAAGCCATTGAGAAATGCCGTTTCACGTCCATCTGCCATATTTCATAGTCATACCATACTGCTATGGCAATCAGGATACGAATGAACTTAGCCATGGCTATGTTAGAATAGGTGACCAGAAAGCCAATAGGTTTGGCGTTTTGTAACCTATTTGACAACTTGATGTAATGTAATATTATGTAATGAACAAAATGAGTATTCTTTACCATTGGTGTCTTCTTTGTTGTGCTCATTTTCCCTATGCTAACATGGAATTTTACATATATCGCAACAAAGCCCACAGACCATGATTAACAACTTTTGCAGTTGGGCCTCACATTGGATGGTGGTCATGAAACCAACTGATAAAGAGTTGGGTTTGAAATGTTCTAAGTCGAGGACCTCGAGACAGGGCATCGAGAGTCCTATGGAGACTTGCATCAAGAGTCATTTTCATTGGATGAGTGCCGTGTTTCATCGGCGACAGGCGTGGGACGCCTACACAATCTTGGTGGGTTGGTCGACTGGGGTCGAGCCGACTAAACTGACTCGCGGGGATCATCATATGGAAGCCTTGGAGGCTTGGTCGGTATGATTGGATTTCCCCGATTCCGATAGTACGGGAGTAGTCCTCAGACTTGAGGAGCCATGGCAGTCACGGACACAGGATAGCTGTATCTTGGATCTGGCGAGAGGTGATCATTCTGTAAGATGATCATTATAAGCCTTGTCTACTGCAGTCAGAATGTGTAGCGTACGGTATTATCAGCAGAAGGAGAAAAGAATTGGAGGGAAGTAGATATATATATATATATATATGACCAATAGAGTAAATAAAAATAAAATGTGTATTTTTTTTTCTTTTTGGCCTTATGCTTTCACTTTTCCGCCCAATTTCGGACGGAAACAAAATTGAAATCCGAAGGGGTTTCATATATATCCAGTTTTATTTTCCTTCCATCTCTTCCCCCGAACCAAACTCTAAACGTTTTTTTATACATCCTCTTTTACTTTCACTTCTCCTATACCTCCACTTTTTCTCCCAACTAGAACTCTACTCGATATTTCATGTTGATTATTACGGGCCTACATGATTGGCTACTAGGCCCTTATCTTTTCCCTATTTTTCTCTCTCATTTCTCAACCAACATTTTTAATTTATCTAACTTGATATAATTTTGCAAAATATTTTCAATATTAATAAAAAATAGGATAAATTATAGTGACACCCCTGATGTGAAGCCCAATTACACAAACACCCCATGTCTTTTGTAAAATTATAACTACACCCTCTGAGGTTTTAATTGTATTGCAACTACAACCCCTATTCAAAGGCAAAGCTTATATTAATTCCCCTGAAAAAATTTACACTAACACCCCTCAGGGGGTGTAGCTGTAATTTCACAAAAGGCAAGGGGTATTTGTATAATTGAGCCTAACCTCAGGGGGTGTCAATGTAATTTACCCTAAAAAATATTATCTGTTTTTTTATAATTAGAATATATAACAGGAATAAATTTGTCACATTGATCAGGATAAATCCTCAACCCTATAATTTTCAACAAGATTTTCGTTTAATTATGAATTTTCTTGATGAAATACTAGTCGTGTTTTCTATATGTGTTCACATAAAATTGTGTCTGCAAAAATAATTACAAGACAAGGAAATATATGGATAAATAAATTTATTGATTAAGATGGAAGTGGATACAATCTTTGATTTGGATGTAATCCCCTGATTTTTCTTGGATGTGGACGTGTAATCTTCTCCAAATTTGAGAACAAACTATGCGTCACCTTGAAATTTGTTATCAAGGCTCGAAGGAATTGATGCCAAGGAAGACGTGGAACCTTCGTGGTCGGGGATCTTTATCGTGGCAGAGAGCTTTTGGACTTGAGTTCTTTTGGATTTGTTGTGTTGTATGGAGTGACTCCTTGCTTTGTGTTGTGTTCAATGTTCTATGGAATTCCCTTGTGGTGTGATGGAGGCCCTTATTTATAGGCATGAGTAAGGCTACAGTAGCTTGGGCTCACGTCTGTTGGGCTTGAACACTATAGGTTTTATGGATCGATCAACTATCAGATTGCACTTGAATATGCTTTGGCCCAATTAACTAATCCAAAATAAAAAAATGACTTGTATTTATTCTGGATTAATCCATCAAAATACATAAGGCCCAAATTTAGTATGAACGCTTATACGAATTTGTCGGCTTGAAGGTATGAAAGCCCAAATTTGTTATGGGATTTAATTTGGTACCCAATTATTAGTCAATTTATTTTGAACTTTTAATTGGTAATTTATTTTAATTTTTTTTATGTCAACAATATTCAAAATGTGACAACGTATCTTTTTCACCTCCAATTGCAAATATCTCCAAAATCCACATTTTCATGTTTTGCCCTATTTTTGTAACACAAACTTTAGCCTTTTTTTCCCACTTGCCTACACACCCAATATTTGAACCCAAATATTTTAAAAATAGATTTTAAAGCTTAAACTTCTTTGATTGTATCTTATTAGACCTTGTTTACTTGTGGGGTTAGGGCTGCATATCATAAGATATCCAACCTAATATTTTATTTACTTGCATTTAGGCCCGGCCAGGAGATGTCACTCTGGCCCGTGATTAATTATGATACAAAGATGATTTAAAATCCTACCAGGCTTTGTGGATTTATTATTCCACCAGGCCCACTTGAGGGGAGTTTACATGATTTTACACATTTGTCTATATATATGAAAATATTTGTTTCGAAATAACCTCAGTCTTACAGAATATCTACAAAATTTCTTGATTTTTCTTTCACTGGTTTCCCACATTTAGTTTTATCTCAAATTTTATCAATACATGTAAATAAAGTATCAGTGAAATAATTTAATCACATTCTGTATTTTATGCATCATTAATCTATCCCAACTTAATCCCATCCGAATACAATGCCTAAGGGACATATAGAATGGTGAAACTAGGTTCGAGCCAACCATAAAATATATAAGATAGATATGTATTTTCACGGGCCCAAACCTGTCAGATGCGAGCAAAAAATGTAGTGCTCGATCCAGTTAGAGTGAAAAATAATAAAGTATAATGCAAGAAAATAAAAGAGTGAAAATGAGAGTGTTATTTCGTGTTTTGCTTGTATAAATGAGAGATTGATGTTGAAATCAAGCTATAAATTTGAATTACAAGTGTTCCTTCAAGCCAAAGTGATAACATGAAGGTGAAATTTGGATAATATAGACGCAAGTTGTCATAGGAGGATAAAAACTTTAGAGGAGGGTAAAAACTTGTCTTCTCCCACTGGGGGAGGTCTATATTTATAGGCAACATTCAGTTTGTTGGAGAAGATCATAGATTTGGGGAAGCAAGACCTCAAAGTTGTCAGATAATGCTGCATCCCCATCAGATTCGATGGAGAGTCCCCAGAGGTTGCAGGATCCCCCTCAGATTTAGGGGAGGGCAGTTGGAGATCCACAATTTTTTGGGGGTAATTGGAGTCTATGAGGCCTTCTTGGATCAAGACCCTCTAGGATTTGGGTTGATTGGACTTCTTTTGGCTAGTTTATTTGCTAAGGGGGCCTGCCGGACTCCTTAGGGGCTCTACTTGGATTTGGCTTCCTAGGGCCACGAATTGGGCCCCCTTAGAGGGCATTTTGAGCATTGCATTCCTTTGGTCTTGTGCGATCTCTTTCTTTATTTTGGGTCGTTTGGGCCTCTTTGGGCCAGCCCATTTTTATGTACATCAATCAACCCCTCCCCCCCTCCAGTAGGTGGAGACTTCATCACTTATTAGAGTAGGCGTTTTCGTTTAGCAGAGGCAAAAGACTGGCCCGAAGAGCAAGTCATTTATTTTTTCGGTTTTTTTGCAAGGAAATATTAGTAGGATAAGCATGCTTAGAGAAAGAAGAGTTTACTTCGTGCCTATAGAGAGCATGACTTTTCAGAAGGTGCATGCTTGGAGTAAGGTTTATGTGTCTCCACGCAAGAGGGCTTATTTGAAAGTGCCTACTAGTAGTAGGACTTAGGCACCTCATCGAAGGAAGGATAAGGTATCCACTCGAGGCAGGGCTTAGGTGCCTTCGCGAATGAGGGCTTCGTTGAGGGTGCCTACATTGAGAAAGACTTAGGGACTTCGCCTGGAGGAGTGATAAGTGTCCATCTGGAGCAGGGCTTAGGTGCCTCCGCTGAGGAGGCCTTGTGTGCCTGTGTGGAAGACAGGGCTTTTTATGCCTGCACAAAACATAACTTACATGTCCCCCAAAGAAGTGCCTAGGTACCTGCTCGAAGGAGGGCTTGGATGCCTCCACAGAGAAGAGCTTATGTGCCTGTGTGGAAGAACATAGGCTGCTCGTGCCGTAACTCCACCGGTGCGGAAAGTTATGCCCTTTCGGGTGCGATCATACCAGCATTAATGCACCGGATCCCATCAGAACTCCGAAGTTAAGCGTTCTTGGGCGAGAGTAGTACTAGGATGGGTGACCCCCTGGGAAGTCCTCGTGTTGCACCCCTTTTTGCGAACTTCTCCACCCGTTTCTCTACTAGTAGTAGGACTTAGGCACCTCATCGAAGGAAGGATAAGGTATCCACTCGAGGCAGGGCTTAGGTGCCTTCGCGAATGAGGGCTTCGTTGAGGGTGCCTACATTGAGAAAGACTTAGGGACTTCGCCTGGAGGAGTGATAAGTGTCCATCTGGAGCAGGGCTTAGGTGCCTCCGCTGAGGAGGCCTTGTGTGCCTGTGTGGAAGACAGGGCTTTTTATGCTTGCACAAAACATAACTTACATGTCCCCAAAGAAGTGCCTAGGTACCTGCCCGAAGGAGGGCTTGGATGCCTCCACAGAGAAGAACTTATGTGCCTGTGTGGAAGACATGGTTTTTTCTAAGAGAGAACCTGCCAGGGGGTAGGATTTATTCTGAGGGGGCTCCTGCCAGGAGGCAACACTTTTTCTGAGGGGGCTCCTGCCAGGGGCCGGACTTATTCTAAGAGGGCTCCTGTAAGGAGGCAAGACTTATTCTGAGGAGGCTCTTGCCAGGAGGCCGGACTTATTCTGAGGGTGCTCCTGCCTGGAGTAGGACTTTTTGTGCCTCTATGGAGGAAGGCTTATTCCTCAAAGTTTGTATGGAGCAGGGTCTCATCCTCACATTCATTGCATATTTCACCAAGGACTTCATTCTTGTACACTCTAGTCTTCTCCAGGTTAATGTATTTTTCAATGGGGGCTAGGAGATGTCAAAATTGAGAGCAAGCTTCTTGGCTAAGGACTTGAAAAAAATCCCCATCCTGCAATCCCTGCATAAAAGCACAAGTTAATACATCAGTGGCAGCAGAAGGGACCTCTAGGGGTACTAAGTTAAAACGTTAGAGATACTCCCTCAATGATTCTCCTTCTTCTTGTTGTATAGAAAAAAGGCTCATGGTTGTCTTTCTGGCTTCGTTTACTACAGGCAAATTGATGCAGAAAGAGAGAATGGAATTTTTCGAATGATCGGATCGATCCCGTGGGAAATTGATTGAACCACTGCTGGGCTAACCGTGTGAAGGTGGTTAGGAACATGCGACACTTGACCCTAGCGGTATAACGGTGGAGAAGGGCAACATTCTCAAAGCAAGATAGGTGCTCCTAAGGATCCATGGTGCCATCGTACTCCGACAGATTAGGCTCCTTCCAGTTGAGGGGGAGCTCATCTGCCAGGATTTCTTCGCTAAAGGGGGTGGCCTCTCGCTTGCCTAGGGGGATACCTAAGACACGTCTCTGCAGGTCTAGGAGTTCTTACTGAAGCTTAACAATGTGTGCCTCCCAATCTCTGGGGGCACCTTTCTGTGGGCGTGGGTGTTCCAACCTTCTCCTTGAGGGGACGTCCCGTCTAGGGATGGCAATGGGGCGGGTCTGGTATGGGTCCGTCCGGACCCGGGACCCGCCCCGGTTAAATTGTTTAGGCCCCATACCCTGGCCCGCCCCGGCCCGCCCCGCCAAGATCAAACCCCGACCCCGCCCCGATCCTATTTCGCCCCGCCCCTGTTAGAATATGTGACCATGTAGCTAATCTTGACAGGCAAAATGTAACCTATGTCTAAACAATTTCAAGGATTTGATAAATTATTAATGAATAAAAAAAAAAGTGATATTTATTTGGCATTACTTTGTTTGTGATCACTTTATCTGCTTTATATATCTGTTCACTACGCAAACAAAGCCTACGGACTGAAAATGTATTTCGGGGACTGGGACTATGCTTGGAGGTAGGTCCATGAAATCAGTCCTGCTGAATCAGTCCGGAAATCTCCAAGTCAAGGAATCTCGAAAATGGGTACCGAGATTCCCCTTGAGTCTTGCACTAAGCATCTGCTGTCGTATTTCATCGACGGGTGACGAAGGTCGTCTATTAAAAATTGTGGATCGTCCTGGGAAAATATCGCGAATGCGGAAGCGCGGTATAAAATAAAATTGCAGAATTAAAACATGCTTTAATAGAAATTAAAGAACACGCTCAAGGGGTTTGCCCTTGAGATTCCCGGGTGTTTGGTGTATCTCATGACATAAACAACATACAATAATCATGGAGGCCATAGGATTGAAAAATAAAGAGGGACGAAAATCTTAAAACGAAACCTACCCGTTGTCGTTTTCGTCTTCAACGGCTACTCGCGTTGTTCCCCGTTTTGCACGAAGACCTCGTTCTTGAGATCCTCCAAATCGTGACACACGATCCGCCCACGTATTCTTGCACGTCGTGCTAGCAACGAACAAGTATTAATTTGGAGAGGATAGATCAACCACGCATTATGAATTAACGGGATCGATCTTCCTTAGTTCAATTGTTCCAAGAACAAAAGAACAAGAAAAATAATATTTTCTTGGTGAGAGAGAGAGGGGGGCGGACAAGAGAGGAGAGGAGAGAGTGTGTGTTGTGTGTGTGTTTTCAAGAATCATCATCCTCTAATTGTAGGAGCCTAGGGGTTTATATAGAGGAGGAGTTTAATCCTCTTCAAACCCCAACTCTAAGAACACTATTTTGACTAGGATTTTGACCTAGTCAAAGTCCTAGTCAAAGTAGCATTTGACCAAGTCAAATCAATCCTAGCCATCCATCTCTCCTTTCCATCTCAACCGTTGATTTAATTTAATGGAATATTTAAAACCTATTTAAATATTCCAAGAGGCGAAATAAATATAAATATTTATTTTAAGCCCATTAAATAAATTTTCTTAATAAATCTAATTTATTAATATAATTCCTTTTATCAAATAGAAGGAATTAATTCTCCAAGAAAATAAAGAACCCGATTAAATCCAATTTAATTATTCCTATTCTCCAATATTTAATTTTAAATTAAATACTAAATGTGTGTGTGGATAGTGTGTGACTCTTTAGGTTCACCTTTCAGCTAGACTTGGTCGGATTCCTAGAATCCGTCCGTTACCATGGATGGCCATTTAGCAACGGTCCATGGCACTAGAGACTAGGTGAAATATTCGGGGATGAACATTTAGGTTCTGACAGTACACTTGTCCTTCTGTCTACGGTCTCACCACTTAGGGTCTAGGGCACGGAAAATGCAGGTACCCATTTTGGACCTAAGTGTCGGTCTGTCCTTACTAAATGCCGCAAGGGAATCCTTCCCTTCTGTTCAGTTACTGTGGCCACAGATATTAGGGAAAAGACATAGAGCATACATGAGACTCAACTGTCAATGCCTTTTGACAGGAGACATATCCTTTCTTGGAAACTACTGTCACTCTATATACCAGAGTTGCACTAGATATGGCTTATGACTATTCAAGTGCTTCTTGGCAATCTCTCACCATATCTAAGATACAGACCTGACATACAGGTAAACTCAGCAGTTCCTCAAGTCAAAGGACTTGACCTGTACCGTTGGAACCGGGAATACACGTCATACCTTGCTGACCATACTCAAGGTCCTCCGTAAGACGGTTCCCGCGAGTCACCTCAGTCAGCTGCTTCCTAGCGGGCTAACCCACTAACACTGCTTAGACGACCTTCGTCACCCGTCGATGAAACACGACAGCAGATGCTTAGTGCAAGTCTCAAAGGGAATCTCGATACCCATTTTCGAGATTCCTTGACTTGGAGATTTCCGGACTGATTCGGCAAGACTGATTTCATGGACCTACCTCCAAGCGTAGTCCCAGTCCCCGAAATAGATTCTCAGTCCTTGGGTTTTGTTTGCGTAGCGAACAGATATGTAAAAAGCAAGTAGAAGTGAAAGCAAGTAAATAATTTACCAAAACACACTGAAATTGTCTAGACATAGGTTACATGTTCCTGGCAAGATTGGCTACATGGTCGCCTATTCTAACAATCTCCCACTTGACCTTTAAAGCCAATCGCCCATATGTTTAATCCCCATCTTCTCAAGATGTTGCGTATGAGCGCTCTGCGACATAGGCTTTGTCAACGGATCTGCTGTGTTGTCTGCTGAGCTGACTCGGTCCATCCGAACGTCACCTCTTCCTACCATTTCTCTAAGAAGATGGTAGCGTCTAAGAATGTGTTTGGAACGGTGATGAGATCTCGGTTCCTTTGCTTGCGCTATTGCACCGTTGTTATCATAGAAGATGACAACAGCCTCGGCGATGCTAGGCACCACACCCAACTATTGGATGTTGTTTCTCATCCAAACCGCTTCCTTAGTAGCTTCTGAAGCTGCTATGTATTCAGCCTCTGTGGTGGAGTCAGCAGTGGTTGCTTGCTTGGAACTTTTCCAAGCCACTATCCCTCCATTGAGCTTGAATACGTAACCCGATTGAGACTTGGCATCATCGTCATCAGACTGGAAGCTAGCGTCGCTAAAGCCTTCCAGGATCAGCTCTCCATTGCCATAGATTAAGAACATTTCCTTAGTCCTCCTTAGGTACTTAAGGATGCCCTTATCAGCATTCCAATATGCCTCTCCTGCACAGGACTGATATCTGCTTGTCACGCTCAAAGCGTACGCAACGTCAGGCCTAGTGCAGTGGACCGCATATTGGATGCTAGCTACGGCAGAAGCATAGGGGATGACTTTCATCCTTTCAAGTTCCTCATCAGTCTGTGGGGACTGTTTCTTGGACAACTTGATTTGATGCCTCATGGGAAGGAATCCTCGTTTGGAGTTGTCCATTCGATATCTCTTTAGGATTTTCTCCATATACGAGTTTTGGGTGATCCCTAACATCCTTTCAGATCTGTCCCTGACAATCTGGATGCCTAGGATGTAGGAAGCTTCACCCAAGTCCTTCATGGAAAACTGGGTTGACAACCATGCTTTTGTGTCTCCTAACATTCTTACGTCATTACCAATGACTAGAATGTCATCCACATAAAGCACTAGGAACACTATTGAGCTCCCACTGACCTTCTTGTATACACAAGGGTCAGATTCGGTCTTGATGAAGTCATATCCCCGTATTACTTCATCAAAGCGAATGTTCCAACTTCGGGAGGCTTGTTTGAGGCCATAGATGGACTTCTGGAGACGACAGACCTTCTGTTCTTCTCCAGTGACCGTGAAACCCTCCGGCTGATCCATATAGATCTCTTCGTTAATGAAACCGTTGAGGAAGGCCGTTTTCACGTCCATCTTCCATATCTCATAGTCATACCATGCTGCTATGGCGAGCAGGATCCGAATGGACTTAGCCATCGCTACTGGCGAGTAGGTATCCTCAAAATCGACCTCGGGTCGTTGAGTGTATCCCTTAGCTACAAGCCTAGCTTTAAAGGTTGTGACTGCTCCATCAACGCCAAGTTTGCGCTTGTAGACCCACTTACAGCCCACTGGCTTAACACCTTTCGGTGGATCTACAAGTCTCCAGACTTGGTTCTCGTTCATGGAGTCCATTTCGATTTTCACGGCCTCAAGCCATTTCCCGTAGTCGATGTCAGACATCGCTTGTCCATATGTCTTAGGATCGTTATCCAAAAGACCGGTCGCACTTAGAAAGCCGTACCTCACTGGAGGTCTGGACTCTCTAGTAGACCTACGGAGAATGGGAACGTTAGTGGTGACTGTCGGCGCTGACTGTATCGGAGCCGGCGGTTTAGGGACCGGGGCTGGCCGTTCCTGAGGCTGTCCTCCATGCCTAGCATGTTGGACTCCTCGAGGTTGGTCAGCCCTTCGGGTGTCTATCCTGAATCCTCTAAGTGAGGGTTCCACGGCTAGCTCTAATGGCTGGATTCCATCGCTTGATTCCTCAAGGATCAGCTCATCAGGTTGGACATCCTCTGGGAAGCCTTGTTCCAAGAATACTGCATTCCTTGAAACAAATACCTTTTGTTCCAAGGGGTCATAAAAGTAATAACCCGCAGTTTCTTTAGGGTATCCAACGAACCTGCATAAGCTAGACCTAGATTCTAGCTTATCTCCCACTAACCTCTTGACGTATGCGGGGCTACCCCTCACTTTCAAGTAGTTGTAGGATGCAGGCTTGCCGTGCCATATCTCATATGGCGTTTGGGTCAATGCACTGGTAGGCGCCAAATTCAGTAACTTGGCCGCCGTTTCTAGTGCATAGCCCCAAAAGGATAAGGGAAATTTGGTAAAACTCATCATGGACCGAACCATGTCCAACAGGGTTCGATTCCTCCTTTCAGAGACACCATTCAATTGTGGTGTTCCGGGAGGTGTCCATTCTGATATTATACCATGTTCTTTTAGATAATCTAGGAACTCGGTACTAAGGTATTCACCGCCTCGGTCTGACCGTAGGACTTTAATTTTGCAGTTGGTCTAGTTCTCCACTTCAAGTCTGAATTCTTTAAACCTCTCAAGAGCTTCAGACTTGTACCTCATTAGGTAAACATAACCATACCGTGAATGATCATCGGTAAAGGTTATGAGTAGGAGAACCCACCTCTGGCCTGCGTCCTTAGTGGTCCACATACGTCTGTATGGACCAAGTCCAACAGACCTGTGGCAAGCCTGCTTTGTCCTACAAAGGGCTTCTTGGTCATTTTCCCTCTTAGACAAGATTCACAAGTTGGTAGCTCACTCAAGTCTCCTACCTCTAGATTCTTTGAGTCTGCCAACTTTTTCATCCTATCTTGGGATATGTGACCTAGCCTAGCGTGCCACAGTCGTGCGTTCCCTTTCCTTTGCCTTTCCCCTCTTTGGCAATGGGAACACTCTTAGCGTTCGTAGATGCTTTGACGGCCTTTCCCTTCCCTTTCTTCTTTTTCCAACGTCCGGTACCCATGCCTTTCGTCTTGGAAGTCGAAGCACCTCCAAACAATACTGAAGGCGTGGACTTCTTAGTCGTTGCCTCGTATTGTACCAACATATTAATCAACTCATGAATGCCCTTCTCAAGTGCGTTCATGTTATAGTTGACGATAAATTGGTCGAAGGAGGGTGGGAGTGACTGAAGGATCACATCTATGTACGTTTCATTATCGAGACCCGCCTTTAGGTTCTCGAGCTTTTCCACCAGGGTAAGCATTTTAACCCCGTGCTCTTGTACAGAGGATCCTTCTGTCATTTTAGTTCCAAAGAATGCCTTGGTCGCGACATACCTTGTATGCCGGTCCGGGACTGCATAGCAATCCTTAAGGCGAGCCATAATGGAAGGGACATCGTCTAGCCTTTCATATTGCTTCTGAATTTCATTCGTCATTGAAGCAAGTATGACGCTACGGACCTTCCAGTTTTCCTTATGCCAAGTCTCGAACGTCTCATGTTCTTCTGGCGTGGATCCTTCCGGTAAGGTCCTAGGGAGAGGCTCGTCCATGACGTAACCTTGGTTCTCATAATCCAGGACTATCCTGAGATTGCGCAACCAGTCGTTGTAATTGGTTTTATTGAATTTGTTTGTCTCAAGAATGGTTGAAAGTGGGTTCTTAGACATTTTAAAATCTACATTTTAAAAAACAGTACGCGATCAGCAGAAAATAAAGACGGTGGTTTGACAAAAATAATTAAATGCTTGGACTTTAGTCATTTAATCCTCCCACTATTTATACGAAAATACGGTACTCTCAAACGTGATTTTCGGGAAATCCTTTCCTAGTGGGCTTGGGATCCACATCGATTTTTCCATACCCCGCTTTTACGATTCGCATGGAAAAGATCCTGTGGGAGGTATACCATACCATTCTCGTTCCATGAGATTCCCAAGATTATTGCCTCACCCTTTTACATGATCCCGAGGACTCCAAGCGAATCATGCTAATCGGGCGTTAGACCCAACCCAATCGACCGAGCCATAGACCCACTGCTACCCCCACGACTCGTGAGACAGGTAACAGCAACCTGTTTTTCGTTCATGACATAGTGCGGCTTCTTTTAAGTATAATAATGTGCCACGACTCGTGAGACCACGCTATTGACCTAAAACAGCTTCCTCACTATGCCATGGATTGGAAGGCATGAACAAACTCCTAGAGTTCATATTCATTTTGTCTAGGGCCTAATATTTAAACATTGGTCCAACCAATGTGAGAGTAGTAAATGACCGAGATCTCATAATATAAAACATCCACATTCATCCATAATGCGTAAGTAAATCCATTCACAATAGTTATATGATAAATAAAGCACCATTCATCCATCATAATAACCACATGCAAAATTAAAGCCTAGCACGCCCCTGTTGGATGATCACGAGCCCGAATCCTATGCGATCCACTGAGCCCGCAGTGGATCTATGGTCAATCTAGGGGTGGTCCTATACTATTACATTAATAGTAACACAATCATCATTCTGATGGGCCTTGGTTACTTTTATCTTTCTTCACTTCATGGAAACGCCTTGGAACCTCCAGTCTGGGCTCTCCATGTGGACCTTCTTTCTTCTCCATCAATTACATAAAATAAAACCTCACTCCTATTCTACTCTCATTACATATTAAAAAATAGAAACCCCAGCGAAAACCTGGGGGGGAGTACATAAGGAGGGAGATAGAATGCCTTATTATTCCAAGGCAACTAGAAAGAGAAGAGGAGAAAATAATAAAAGAGGCACACAGGCCTAACAGAAAATTAAACCATACATTCGGTCTAGGGCTCGTGATCATCCTTTTTCCATCCAACACACATAATCACATGATTTAATCACATAATTATAACATAGCAATAATTCATGATATCCAATCATAATTATCCATTACAAAAATAAATAACCAAGTGCGTAACGTGTGAAAATATAGCATAATCGTTGGTAACAATATTTTTTCGTTTTAGGAAATCCCTTCCTCATTATTTCTAAGTAAAATATCCCCGGGATTTCAAATCCGATATATTTTACTCCCCAAAATAATGTCTTGGAAATTTAGGCAAACTTGAACCAAAAAAAACGAATTTTCAGAATTTAATTAAAAATTAAAAAACTGAAAAATAAAATAAAAATAATACTAAGGTTTTAAAACCCTAGCAGCACCGGCCGCCGGCCGCCGCCACCGGCAGCAACCTGCCAGCGTGCGCGCAGGGCAGCAGGCCCAGCCTGCCGCCCCTGCGCGCGCCTGGTCGGCAGCGCTCTGCGCGGCCTGGTGTTTCGACAGGCCGGCGCGCGCGCAGGCTCCCTTGCCTCGCGCGCGCACTGGCCTGCTGGTCGCCAGCCCCGCACCTGCGCCTGCGCAGTGCGCGTGTCTGTCGGGCGCGCGCGCGCAGACACCTCCATCTATGTGCACGCGCGCTTGGAGGCGCTGCCCTGTGCGCGACCACCCTGGCCGCGTGACCGGGCGCGCAGACTGCCTGCACGCTGGCCGTGGCGTGCGCGCGTGGGCTCCCCTGCCCGTTTGCGTGCGCGCCTGGCCAGCGGCCTGTCTGAGGCCCGGCTACGCGCGGCCAGCCTCCGGCTGGTCGGCCACGGCGTTCCTTCATTTTTCCGTTCAATTTCCACCCTGTTTCCCGAGAAAAACAGAAAATACCAAATATGGAAAAATCACACGAATTAAATGTAATAAAACGACATGCTTCAATAATCAAGAAAATCAAGAATTAATTAAAACATGCCAAAACACGTTTCATGCTTAAAACGCACATAAAACCCTAGGCCTATATACCGAACCAGGCTCTAATACCACTGAAAGATTGTGGATCGTCCCGGGAAAATAGCGCGAATGCGGAAGCGCGGTATAAAATAAAATTGCGGAATTAAAACATGCTTTAATAGAAATTAAAGAACACGCTCAAGTGGTGTGCCCTTGAGATTCCCGGGTGTTCGGTGTATCTCATGACTTAAACAACATACAATAATCATGGAGGCCATAGGATTGAAAAATAAAGAGGGACGAAAATCTTAAAACGAGACCTACCCGTTGTCGTTTTCGTCTTCAACGGCTACTCGCATTGTTCCCCGTTTTGCACCAAGACCTCGTTCTTGAGATCCTCCAAATCGTGACACACGATCCCTTAATAAATCTAATTTATTAATATAATTCCTTTTATCAAATAGAAGGAATTAATTCTCAAAGAAAATAAAGGACCCGATTAAATCCAATTTAATCATTCCTATTCTCCAATATTTAATTATAAATTAAATACTAAATGTGTGTGTGGATAGTGTGTGACTCTTTAGGTTCACCTTTCAGCTAGACTTGGTCGGATTCCTAGAATCCGTCCGTTACCATGGGTGACCATCTAGCAACGGTCCATGGCACTAGAGACTAGGTGAAATATTCGGGGATGAACATTTAGGTTCTGACAGTACACTTGTCCTTCTGTCTACGGTCTCACCACTTAGGGTCTAGGGCACGGAAAATGCAGGTACCATTTTGGACCTAAGTGTCGGTCTGTCCTTACTAAACGCCGCAAGGGAATCCTTCCCTTCTGTTCAGTTACTGTGGCCACAGATTTTAGGGACAAGACACAGAGCATACGTGAGTCTCAACTGTCAATGCCTTTTGATAGGAGACATATCCTTTCTTGGAAACTACTGTCACTCTGTATACCAGAGCTGCACTAGACATGGCTTATGACTACTCAAGTGCTTCTTGGCAATCTCTCACCATATCTAAGATACAGACCTGACATACCGGTAAACTCAGCAGTTCCTCAAGTCAAAGGACTTGGCCTGTACCGTTGGAACCGGGAATACACGTCATACCTTGTTGACCATACTCAAGGTCCTCCGTAAGACGGTTCCCGCGAGTCACCTTAGTCAGCTGCTTCCTAGCAGGCTAACCCACTAACATTGCTTAGACGACCTTCGTCACCCGTCGATGAAACACGACAGTAGATAATTAGTGCAAGTCTCAAAGGGAATCTTGATACCCATTTTCGAGATTCCTTGACTTGGAGATTTCTGGACTGATTCGGCAAGACTGATTTCATGGACCTACCTCGAAGCGTAGTCCCAGTCCCCGAAATAGATTCTCAGTCCGTGGGTTTTGTTTGCGTAGCGAACAGATATGTAGAAAGCAAGTAGAAGTGAACGCAAACAAAGCAATGCCATATGAATTTTTCACTTCTTTATTCATAAATGATTTATCAAAACACACTTAAATTGTCTAGACATAGGTTACATTTTTCTGCCAAGATTGGCTACATGGTCACCTATTCTAACAGTCTAAGCAGTGTTAGTGGGTTAGCCTGCTGGGGAGCAACTGACTGAGGTGACTCGCGGGTACCGTCTTACAGAGGACCTTGAGTAGGGTCGGCTACGTATGACGTGTGTTCCCAGTTCCAACAGTACAGGTCAAGTCCTTTGACTTGAGGAACTGCTGAGTTTACCTGTATATCAGGGTTGTATCTTAGATATGGTGAGAGATTGCCAAAAAGCACTTGAGTAGTCATAAGCCATGTCTAGTGCAGCTCCGGTGTACAGATTGACAGTAGTTTCCAATAAAGGATCAGTCTCCTGTCAAAAGGCATTGACAGTTGAGTCTCACAAATGCTCTGTGTCTTGTCCCTAAAATCTGTGGCCACAGTAACTGAATAGAAGGGAAGGTTTCCCTTGCGGCGTTTAGTAAGGACAGACCGACACTTAGGTCCAAAATGGATACCTGCATTTTTCGTGCCCTAGACCTTAAGTGGTGAGACCGTAGACGGAAGGACGAGTGTACTGTTAGAGCCTAAATGTTCATCCCCGTAATTTCACCTAGTCTCTAGTGCCATGGACCGTTGCTAGATGGCCACCCATGGTAACAGGCGGATTCTAGGAATCCGACCAAATCTAGTTGGAAGGTGAACCTAAAGAGTCACACACAATCCGCACACATTAAGTATTTAATTTAGAATTAAATATTTGGAGAAATGGAATGATTAAATTGGATTTAATCGGGTCCTTAATTTTCTTGGAAAGAATTAATTCCTTTTATTAGATAAAAGGGATTTATTTAATAAATTAGATTTATTAGAAAATTAATTTAATGGGCTTAGAATAAATATTTATATTTATTATATTTATTTATTGCCCTTGGAATATTTAAATAGGTTTTAAATATTCCATTAAATTAAATTAATTGTTGAGATTAAAAGGAGAGATGGATGGCTAGGACTAATTTCACTAGGTCAAATTACTACTTTGACTAGGTCAAAATCCTAGTCAAATTAGTCTTCTAGAGTTGGAGTTTGAAGAGGATTAAACTCCTCCTCTATATAGAGTCGTAGCCCCTCACCATAAGAGAGATGATGAAACTCCAACACACACACACAACACACACTCTCGTCTCCCTCTCCTCTCGTCCGCCACTCTCTCCTCTCACTCTCCAAGATTATTCCTTGTTCTTTTGTGTTAACAATTGAACAAAAGGAGGATTAATCCCGTTAAGTAATAACGTGTGATTGATCCATCCTCTCCAAATAAAAATACACTTGTTCTTTCGCTAGCACGACGTACAAGATACGTGGGCGGATTGCGTGTCATGATTTAGAGGATCTCACATACGAGATTTTGGTGCAAATTGGGGAACAACGCGAGTACCGGTTAGAAGATGAAAACGACGAATTGGTAGGTCTCCTTTTTTACGTTTTTCATCTCCTTTTTCTTTTCAAATCCTATGGCCTCCATGATTTCTTGTATGATTTTAATTCATGAGATACACCAAACACCTGGGAACTTCAAGGGCACACTCCTTGAACGTGTTTTTATTTTACGTATAAAGCATGTTTAAATTTTGTAATTTAAATTTATACCGTGCTTCCGCATTCGCGCTATTTCCCGGGACGATCCACACGCCTATCCCAGGCTTTCAGTGGTATCAGAGCCCGGTATCAGGCCTAGGGTTTTATGTGCGTTTTAAGCATGAAAACGTGTTTTTGGCATGTTTTAATTATTTCTTGATATTTTTATCATTAAAGCATGTCGTTTTTCTTGCTTTCAATTCGTATGATTTTTGGCATGTTGGGATTTTTCTATTTTTCTTGGGAAACGGGGGCAAGAATCAAACGAAACGGAGAAACGCAGCATGCGGCCAGCCACTTGCGGCCGTGCGCAGGCAGGGGAGTGTGCGCGCGGCCGCCTGCACCAGGCGCGCAGGCTGCGCGCAATCAGGCCAGTCGGGTGGCGCGGCCGGGCGACAGGCGTTGGCCTGTGGCTGGGTGCACGCGCAAGCGGGAAGGGAAGCCCACGCGCGCGCGCCACAGGCCTACAGACTAAGGCTCCTGTGCGCCCGGACGCGCGGTCAGTGAGGCCGCGCGCGCGACACTGTGTGCTGGAAGTGCCGCGCGCGCGCGCGCACGCAGACGATGGTGTCTGGCGCGCGCTTGCGATGGGCAGGTGCAGGGTTGGCGGCCGACAGACTGGGGCCCTATAGGAAACTGCCGACCAGCCGTGCGCGCACGCAGGCACGGGCCTGCGCGCGCCGCCTGACTGCAGCCGGTGGCGGCAGCTGGTTTCGGTCATCGTGTTTTCTCGTTATTTTCAGTTTTTAATTTCTAATTAATTTTGAAAATTCATTTTGTTTAATTTTCCTTATTTTTCTAAAGAACATTATTTTGGGAGGTTAAGTTTATTAGGTTTGGAATCCCCGGGATAACTTACCTAGAAATAATGAGGAAGGGTCTTCCTAAAACGGGAAAAATATTATTACCAACGGTTGTACCATATTTTTCATACGTGACACATTTATTTTATCATGGATTGATGAGATTGGTAATCATGGTATTTTAGCATATATTTATGTGATTGGATCATGTGATTATGTGCATTGAATGGAAATTGATGATCACGAGCCCTAGACCGAATGTATGGTTTAATTTTATGTTGGGCCTGTGTGCCTCTTTTCTGCTTTCTCCTTCTCCCCTTCTAGTTGCCTTGGAATAATAAGGCATTCTTTCTTCCTCCTTATGTACTCCCCCCCAGTTTTTCGTCGGGTTTCTTTTTTACATATGTAATGAGAGTAGAATAGGAGTGAGGATTTATTTTTATGTATTTGGTGGAGAAGAAGGAAGGTCCACGTGGAGAGCCCAGAATGGAGGATCTAAGGCGTTTCCATGAAGATGAAAGAGAAAAGAGACCAAGGCCCATCAGAATGATGATTGGGTTACTATTAATGTAATAGTGTAGGACCAACCCTAGATTGACCATAGATCCACTGCGGGCTCAGTGGGCCGCATAGGATTGAAGGACAAGCGGATCCGCCCGGGAGCGCGAGCGGAAGCGAGAAAAGCGAGAAATTGCGTAAATTTAAATCAAATTCAAAATACGCGAATCCCAAGGGGTGTACCCTTGAGTGCTCAACCGGGCGTTCGATGTAGGATGTGTAAATATTAAAACATATATTTAAACACATAGGGCATAGATATATAAATGGAATCAATCAAAGCGTAATAAACCGTTACCTTTGATTGTTTAGCGTATGCTCCCGGCTACTAGCGTTGTTCCTTCTCCGGAATGCTCACGAAATCCAAACGTATGGATTCTCCAAAGGTGATCCACACCACACCGGAAGAAACACACGTTCTTCTTGCTAGAAAAGAACGGGTTTAGGAAGGAATCGGTTTAAGAGAAGAACACTATGAATTAGTGTTCTCTTAAACTTACTTTGTTCTTCTTCTTGATTCAAAATCAAGTGAAGAAGACAAGTGTAAGAGAGGGAGGGAGCACGAAATTTTGAGAGAGAGGAGAGGATTTTTGTCTTCTCTTTTTCCTAGAAAAAGATGAATAATGAATCACTTATGCTAGGTGTTGTATATTCTAATATATATACATAATTAATGTGATTATTGGAATGTGTCTAGGTTCATCCAAGGATGTCTAGATTCATTCCAATCAATCACCATCAATTCTTCAATCAAGCCTACCAAAATTTATGGTATGATCAAATCATACCAAAAAGGGAAGAGCTTGATTGGAGTTGATTTGTCTCTTTCCAAAAGAGACAAGTCAACATACCACCTAGCATGCAACATGGCTGATTTTGCTTCCTCCAAGGGAGCATGTCGGCTATGTTTAATTAAGGGAAGAAGTCCAACTTCTTCCTATTCCAAATTAGGAATTATTTCTCCTCTCGGGTATAATTTAACGGACCGGGTTTTATCGTAATCCAATTACGACGAACCCAATATTAAATCCAATTTAATGTCCACTTAAATTATTCCCGTTGATCTTTTAATCCAATTAAAAGATCCAACGTCTCAACATCTCAACTTTCCATATTTAATCGAAAATTCAATTTACCGATTAAATGAAAGCCCGATACAATATCGGCCCGTCCATCCAATGGACTTTCCCTTAAGTAATCCAATTACTTATTTTATCCTTCGAGATTGACTCCAAGTCGATCTCTCAACCTCCTCGGTGATTTGTGTGTGACCCTTTAGGTTCACCCCAGCTAGACTTGGGCCCGTGTCCCACAAGGGCCCGTTACCATGGGTGGCCGTCTAGCAACGGTCCATGGCACTAGAGACTAGGTGAATTGGCGTGAACATTTAGGCGCCGATTCCGTACGGGTACGATCCTTCCGTCTACCGTCTCCCGGCCTTAGTCTAGGGTATGGAATTGGGCGTCGGTTCCCATCCTTGACTAGGCATCTATGCTTAATACTCGAGACCACGTATGCTTCATTGCGCCGATACAGGAAACCATTCCCTGTTCGACCAACCACTGTGGCCACAGCTTCAAACAGCATGAACGTGTCTCCGAGTGCATAGGAGATACCTCTGTCACATACTGACAGGGGACGGATCCTCTTCTTGGAATGCACCGTCCTCGCTACACATTTTGACTGCACTGGACAAGGCTTATAATGATCATCTTACAGAATGATCACCTCTCGCCAGATCCAAGATACAGCCGTCCTGTGCACGTGACTGCCATGATTCCTCAAGTCTGAGGATTACTCCCGTACTATCGGAACCGGGGAATCCAATCATACCGACCAAGCCTCCAAGGCTTCCATATGATGATCCCCGCGAGTCAGTCCAGTCGGCTCGAACCCAGTCGACCAACCCATCAAGATCGTGTAGGCGTCCCACGCCTGTCGCCGATGAAACACGGCACTCATCCAATGAACACGACTCTTGACGCAAGTCTCAATAGGACTCTCGATGCCCTGTCTCGAGGTCCTCGACTTGGAACGTTTCAGACCCAACTCTTAATCAGTTGGTTTCATGACCACCATCTAATGCGTGGCCCAACTGCACGAGTTGTTATCCATGGTCTGTGGGCTTTGTTGCGATATAAGTTAAATACCATTTTAACAAATATAAGATGAGCGCAACAAAGAAGGTACCATTGGTGACGAACACTCATCTTATTCATCACATAATAATATTACATTCACATCAAGTTGTCGGATAGGTTACAAATTGCCAAACCTATTGGCTTTCTGGTCACCTATTCCAACAATCTCCCACTTGACCTAAAGCCAATCACCCATTGACCTCGAACCTCTTATTCAGATGGTGAGTATGGGCAACTTGCGACATGGGCTTAGCAAGTGGATCTGCTATGTTTTCTGCGGAGCTGACTCGGTCCAACCGAACGTCACTCCTGCTATCCATCTCTCTAAGTAGATGGTAGCGTCTAAGAATATGCTTGGATCGTGATGAGATCTCGGTTCCTTTGCTAGCGCTATCGCCCCGTTGTTATCATGAAAAATAATTATAGGCTTAGCAATGCTAGGTACTACATCCAACCCTTGGATGTAGCTCATCAACCAAACCACTCCTTAGCAGCTTCCAAAGCCGCTATGTATTCAAAACTCTATGGTGGAGTCCGCCGTGGTAGCCTGCTTGGAACCCTTCCAAGTAACCACGCCACCATTTAGTCTAAATACAAAACCAAATTGAGACTTGGCATCTTCGTCATCCGACTGGAAGCTAGTGTCGCTATTAGCCTTCCAGTATCAACCCTCCACCGCCGTAGATCAAGAACATGTCCTTAGTCCTTTTCAGGTACTTTTGGATAGTCTTGACTGCACTCCAGTGATATCGGCTAGTTACGCTCAAAGCGAAAGCCACATCAGGTCTAGTGCACTGAACAACATACTGTATGCTGCCTACGGCTGAAGCATAAGGGATGTCCAACATCCTTTTAAGCTCCTCATCAGTCTTAGGAGACTGCTTCTTGGATATCTTAATTCCATGCCTCATAGGAAGGAATCCTCGTTTTGAGTTCTCCATCTTGAATCTCTTCAAGACTTTCTCAATGTACGAGGACTGGGCCATTCCTAACATCCTTTTAGATCTATCCCTGTAGATCTTGATGCCAAGGATGTAGGATGCCTCGTCCATATCCTTCATGGAGAATTGCATTGACAACCAAGCTTTAGTGGTACCCAACATCTTAGCTTCATTCCCAATGAGCAAGATGTCATCCACGTAAAGCACCAAAAACGCAACTGAGCTCCCACTGATCTTCTTGTATACACAAGGATCGGACTCATTCTTGATGAAATCATATCCCCGTATGACTTCATCAAAACGTATGTTCCAGCTTCGGGAAGCTTGTTTGAGGCCATAGATGGACCTTTGGAGACGGCAGACCTTCTGCTCTTCTCCAACAGTTGTGAAACCTTCCGGTTGATCCATATAGATCTCTTCCTCTACGAAACCGTTGAGGAAAGCCGTTTTCACGTCCATCTGCCATATTTCATAGTCATACCATGCTGCTATGGCAAGCAGTATCCGAATGGACTTGGCCATTGCTACAGGCGAGTAGGTTTCCTCGAAATCGACCCCGGGTCGCTGAGTGTAACCTTTCGCCACAAGCCTGGCCTTGAAGGTTGTAACCTCCCCGTCAGCTCCAAGCTTACGTTTGTAGACCCATTTACACCCTACGGGTTTAACCCCTTTGGGTGGATCTACTAGGGTCCAAACCTTGTTTGTACCCATCGAGTCCATCTCGGATTTCATGGCCTCAAGCCACTTATCCGAATCGATGTCCGACATCGCTTCTCCGTACGTCTTTGGATCATTATCCAACTGACCGGTCAGGCCCAGAAATCCATACCTATCAGGTTCATGGGATACTCTGGCCGACCTACGGAGGACTGGAACAATATCAGTGGGAACCGCTGGCTCAGATGTCACTGCCGCCTCATGGGGTACCTCACTTGATTCCTCAAGGAGTACCTCATCGCGTCGACTATCCGATGGAAAACCCTTTTCCAAGAACACTGCATTTCGTGAGACAAAAAACCTTTTGCTCGGAGGGATCATAGAAATAATACCCCGCAGTTTCTTTCGGATAGCCGATAAACCTGCATAAACTAGACCTCGAGTCCAGTTTATCTCCCACTAATCTCTTGACATATGCGGGGCAACCCCACACTTTCAAGCATTTGTAGGAGGCAGGCTTGCCATGCCATATCTCATATGGCGTCTGGGATACCCTTTTAGATGGCGCCAAGTTCAAAACTTTGGCCGCCGTCTCAAGAGCGTATCCCCAGAAGGAAAGGGGTAGTTCGGTAAAACTCATCATGGATCGGACCATGTCCAACAAGGTCCGATTCTTCCTTTCAGACACACCGTTAAGTTGCGGTGTTCCAGGAGGGGTCCACTGAGAGAGAATCCCATTCTCTTTTAGATAATCAGTAAACTCACCACTCAAATACTCTCCACCTCGGTCCGACCGAAGGGCTTTGATCTTTCGACCGGTTTGGTTCTCTACTTCAAGTCTGTATTCCTTAAACCTTCCAAAGGTTTCAGACTTGTACCTCATCAGGTAAACATAACCATACCGTGAGTGATCATCGGTAAAGGTTATGAAGTACGAGTACCCACCTCTAGCCTGAGTATTTAGTGGTCCACAGACATCTGTATGGATCAAATCCAACAGACCACTGGCTAGCATACTTTGTCCAACAAAGGGTTTCTTGGTCATCTTTCCCTTTAGACAGGATTCGCAGGTCGGTAGGTTGTCCAAATTGTCTATTTCTAGACTCTTTGAGTCCACCAACCTTCTTATCCTATCTTTAGAGATATGACCTAACCTCGCATGCCATATCTGTGCGTTATTATGATCATCACGTTTTCGTTTGTGTTCTGCAGTCATAATCCAATTAGACTGTTGAAGTATGTACAGACCGTTGACCAATGTACCAAGCAAATGAAAAATACCATCTTTGATAATGAAAAAAAAACGTTTTTATTGATGGTAAATTCATATCCCTCCTTATCAAGGACCGGGATGGAAACAATGTTTTTAATCATGCTAGGTACATAGAAACAGTCGTTCAGTACAATCCTAACATGACTACTAATGGCTAACTCTAGTGATCCTACGGCCTCCGCAGCAACGGCCTTGCCATCGCCTAGCCTTAGGATCATCTCATCCTTGGTTAGCCTTCTGCTTCTTTGCAGTGCCTGCAAATCATTGCAGATGTGAGCACCACACCCGGTATCCAATACCCATGAAGCAGAATTAGTAATCATATTAACTTCAACCACAAACACACCTGGGTTGGAGAGGAGTTGTGGGCACTCCCTCTTCCAATGCCCTTTCCCTTGGCAATGCATGCAGACATCATTTGCCTTGGACCGCTGAGAACCACGGGCCTTTCCTTTCCCTTTGCTCGGTCCAACCGGAGCAACAGGGACGCCCGGAGCGTGAGCAGGGGCCGCAACCGTCTTCCCTTTGCCCTTCTTCCTCTTCCAGCGTCCGGCCCTCTTGCCATTCACCTTGGAGGTCGAAGCCTCTCCTATCAATACTGCCGGCGCCGACTTGTGGGTCGTTGCCTCGTATTGGACTAGCATGTTGATCAACTCATGAATAGACTTCTCAAGTCCGTTCATGTTGTAGTTTACAACAAACGGGTCATAGGATGGAGGAAGCGACTGGAGGATTACGTCAATGTACGTGTCATTGTTAAGCCCAGCTTTAAGGTCCTCGAGTTTCTCCACTAGGGAGAGCATCTTGACCCCATGACTCTGTACAGACGCTCCTTCAGCGAGCTTGGTGCCAAAGAATGCTTTTGTGGCGGCATATCTAATATGCTTATCCGGAACCGCATAAACCTCGTTCATGCGGAGCATTATGGCGGAGACGTTGTCCAGCCTCTCATACTGCTTCTGGATGTCGTTAGACATCGAAGCCAGTATGATACTGCGTACTTTCCGGTTGTCCTCATGCCATTTCTCGAACGTCAAACGTTCTTCAGGCATGGACCCCTCCGGTAAGTCGCTCGGTGGCGGCTCGTCCAAGACGTAGCCTTGGTTCTCGAACCGAGGACAATCCTTAGGTTTCTCAGCCAGTCCGAGTAGTTCGTTCCGTTGAATTTGTTAGTCTCAAGAATCATGGTTAACGGGTTCTTAGACATATCTACATTAATGAAAATATAAAGCAGAAATTAGCAGATGATGGTAACATTATTGTTCAAGTTGAAGACTTGGTCTTTTAGTCTTTAACCCTCCCACTATTTATACGAAAGTCCGCCACTCTCAACCGGAGTTTCGGGAAACCATTTCCTAGTGGGCTTGGGATCCACAAGCGTAATCTCCATGCCCCGCTTTTACGATTCACATGAAGAAGACCTCGTAGGAGATATCCAATATCATTCTCATCCAATGAGATTCCCAAGATATTTTGCCTCACCTATTCGCATGGTTCCGAGGACTCCAAGCGAACCATGTTACTCAGTGTTGGGCCCGACCCATCAACCAAATCATGCCTCAAACTGTCGCCCCCCCACGACTCGTGAGACAGGGAAACAGCGAGCGCAGTCTTTTTGTTCACAACAATAGTGCAGCTTTCCCCTAGTCCAAGTGTGCCACGACTCGTGAGACCACACTTGGGTAGTGGTAGCTTCCTCACCACATTGCTGTGGATGGAAGGCTCGGACAGACCAAAATACCATTTTGATTCAAGTCCGTTCTGGGCCTAATATTTAATTTGGTCAAACCAAATGAGAGTTTGTGTATGACCGAGACCTCATCACATTATGGTGTTTTAGCATGCATAAATATCCAATATTCAAAGCGATAAATAAATACGCCGCATGCAGAAAACATAGCATACCCCTGTTAGGATGATCACAAGCCCAACCTATGCGACCCACTGAGCCCGCAGTGAGTCTATGGTCTGTCTAGGGTGGTCCTAAATTATTACAATAATAATAAACCCATTGTCATTCCAATGGGCCTTGAAGTGCTTCTTGTTTCATGCCTTGATGCTCCTCCTTGAGGTCTCCGACTCCAATTGCTTGTTAAAATTGAAACCTCACCAATCCTATCTACTCTCATTACAACTGAAAGTAATACATTGGTAATAAGGAAAACAAGCCTTAACATCATGAGGCTGAAAATACGGGAGATGATAGTCCCAAGAACAAGAGGCGCGCAGGCCCCACCCAACAGAAAATAAATAAACATTCATTCATCCATACACAAGGTCTAGGGCTTTGTGATCATCCCATGTTGATTCCATCAACTCACATAACATAATTATTCCAAATAATCATGCATAAATAACCAATGGATATTCCAAATATCCAAGTGATGTCCAACATCACAAAAGCATAAATATATAAATAATATGCAAAATTCAAATTTTAAATTTAATGGACATTTTACACAATGCATCCAATGCATGTATTAATCCCAAATTAATTAAGCAAATTTAATTCAAGGAATAATCCAATTATCCCAAAATAAAAAATGCAAAATTAATATATTTTCAGAATATTGTGCAGAAAATACAGAAAATCGAATTTTCCGGAAAAAGTCGAAAAACGGCACAAAACGGCCCAGCCGTTGTGCTGGCCGGCCGCCCGCGCACAGCGCAGCGCGCGCGCGCGCGCGCGCTGTGCCGCGCGCTGGCTCTCGGCCAGCAGCGGCCGGCTGCGCACAGCGCGCGCGCCCGCGCGCGCTGGCCGAAGCCCAGCGCGCGCAGGCGCCCGCCTGCGCGCGCGGCCACTGCCGGCCCGACCAAATTTTTTTTTTTTTTTTTTTTTTTTGTTTTTCAAAACTGTTTCAGCACAATAAAATTAATATTATTCTGAAAATAAGCATGCAATTTTAGATCCAATCTAACAAAATTAAGCATGCCAAAAAGTCCATTAAATCCAAACAATTGAATCATCATATTATTCACATATTTATGTAATCTAACATGCCAATAAAGCCATTTAAAAGCAAGTAGATCATGCCAAACACATAGATCTATGCCCCTTACATCGAACCGGGCTCTGATACCACTTGAAGGACAAGCGGATCCGCCCGGGAGCGCGAGCGGAAGCGAGAAAAGCGAGAAATTGCGTAAATTTAAATCAAATTCAAAATACGCGAATCCCAAGGGGTGTACCCTTGAGTGCTCAACCGGGCGTTCGATGTAGGATGTGTAAATATTAAAACATATATTTAAACACATAGGGCATAGATATATAAATGGAATCAATCAAAGCGTAATAAACCGTTACCTTTGATTGTTTAGCGTATGCTCCCGGCTACTAGCGTTGTTCCTTCTCCGGAATGCTCACGAAATCCAAACGTATGGATTCTCCAAAGGTGATCCACACCACACCGGAAGAAACACACGTTCTTCTTGCTAGAAAAGAACGGGTTTAGGAAGGAATCGGTTTAAGAGAAGAACACTATGAATTAGTGTTCTCTTAAACTTACTTTGTTCTTCTTCTTGATTCAAAATCAAGTGAAGAAGACAAGTGTAAGAGAGGGAGGGAGCACGAAATTTTGAGAGAGAGGAGAGGATTTTTGTCTTCTCTTTTTCCTAGAAAAAGATGAATAATGAATCACTTATGCTAGGTGTTGTATATTCTAATATATATACATAATTAATGTGATTATTGGAATGTGTCTAGGTTCATCCAAGGATGTCTAGATTCATTCCAATCAATCACCATCAATTCTTCAATCAAGCCTACCAAAATTTTATGGTATGATCAAATCATACCAAAAAGGGAAGAGCTTGATTGGAGTTGATTTGTCTCTTTCCAAAAGAGACAAGTCAACATACCACCTAGCATGCAACATGGCTGATTTTGCTTCCTCCAAGGGAGCATGTCGGCTATGTTTAATTAAGGGAAGAAGTCCAACTTCTTCCTATTCCAAATTAGGAATTATTTCTCCTCTCGGGTATAATTTAACGGACCGGGTTTTATCGTAATCCAATTACGACGAACCCAATATTAAATCCAATTTAATGTCCACTTAAATTATTCCCGTTGATCTTTTAATCCAATTAAAAGATCCAACGTCTCAACATCTCAACTTTCCATATTTAATCGAAAATCCAATTTACCGATTAAATGAAAGCCCGATACAATATCGGCCCGTCCATCCAATGGACTTTCCCTTAAGTAATCCAATTACTTATTTTATCCTTCGAGATTGACTCCAAGTCGATCTCTCAACCTCCTCGGTGATTTGTGTGTGACCCTTTAGGTTCACCCTCAACTAGACTTGGGCCCGTGTCCCACAAGGGCCCGTTACCATGGGTGGCCGTCTAGCAACGGTCCATGGCACTAGAGACTAGGTGAATTGGCGTGAACATTTAGGCGCCGATTCCGTACGAGTACGATCCTTCCGTCTACCGTCTCCCGGCCTTAGTCTAGGGTATGGAATTGGGCGTCGGTTCCCATCCTTGACTAGGCATCTATGCTTAATACTCGAGACCACGTATGCTTCATTGCGTCGATACAGGAAACCATTCCCTGTTCGACCAACCACTGTGGCCACAGCTTCAAACAGCATGAACGTGTCTCCGAGTGCATAGGAGATACCTCTGTCACATACTGACAGGGGACGGATCCTCTTCTTGGAATGCACCGTCCTCGCTACACATTTTGACTGCACTGGACAAGGCTTATAATGATCATCTTACAGAATGATCACCTCTCGCCAGATCCAAGATACAGCCGTCCTGTGCACGTGACTGCCATGATTCCTCAAGTCTGAGGATTACTCCCGTACTATCGGAACCGGGGAATCCAATCATACCGACCAAGCCTCCAAGGCTTCCATATGATGATCCCCGCGAGTCAGTCCAGTCGGCTCGAACCCAGTCGACCAACCCATCAAGATCGTGTAGGCGTCCCACGCCTGTCGCCGATGAAACACGGCACTCATCCAATGAACACGACTCTTGACGCAAGTCTCAATAGGACTCTCGATGCCCTGTCTCGAGGTCCTCGACTTGGAACGTTTCAGACCCAACTCTTAATCAGTTGGTTTCATGACCACCATCCAATGCGTGGCCCAACTGCACGAGTTGTTATCCATGGTCTGTGGGCTTTGTTGCGATATAAGTTAAATACCATTTTAACAAATATAAGATGAGCGCAACAAAGAAGGTACCATTGGTGACGAACACTCATCTTATTCATCACATAATAATATTACATTCACATCAAGTTGTCGGATAGGTTACAAATTGCCAAACCTATTGGCTTTCTGGTCACCTATTCCAACAAGGATTCGGGCTCGTGATCATCCAACAAGGGCGTGCTAGGCTTTAATTTTGCATGTGGCTATTATGATGGATGAATGGATTTTATTTATCATATCACTGCTATGGGATGCAATTTATTTATTTATTTACGCATTGTGGATGAATGTGTTAATATTTATCTATGAGATTTCGGTCATTTACTACTCTCACATTGGTTGGACCAATTTCCAAATATTAGACCCTAGACAAAGTGGACATGGACTCTAGGCGTTTGTCCATGCCTTCCAGTCCATGGCATAGTGAGGAAGCTGATTTAGGTCGATAGCGGGGTCTCATGAGTCGTGGCACGACTATCGTACTTAAAAGAAGCTGCACTATGACATTAACGAAAAGTAGACCACTGTTACCTGTCTCACGAGTCATGGAGGTAGCAGCAGGTCTATGGCTCGGCTGATTGGGTCGGGTCTAATGCTCGATTAGCATGATTCGCTTGGAGTCCTCAGATCATGTGAAAGGGTAAGGCAATAATCCTAGGAATCTCGTGGAACGAGAATGGTATGGTATACCTCCCACAGGATTTTTCTCATGCGAATCGTAAAAGCCGGGTATGGAAAAATTCGTTGTGAATCCCAAGCCCACTAGGAAAGGGTTTCTCGAAAACAAAGTTTGAGAGTATTGTGTTTTTGTATAAATAGTGGGAGCATTAAATGACTAAAGACCAAGCATTTAATTATGTATCAAACCTCCGTCTTTAAATTATGCTTATCGCGCACTCTGTTTTTTAAATGTAGATTTAAAATGTCTAAAAACCCTTTATCAACCATACTTGAGACCAACAAATTCAATGGAACCAATTACAACGACTGGTTGCGCAATCTCAGGATAGTCCTGGATTACGAGAACCAAGGCTACGTCATGGACGAGCCTCTCCCTAGGACCTTACCGGAAGGATCCACGCCAGAAGAACGTGAGACGTTCGAGACTTGGCATAAGGATAACCGGAAGGTCCGTAGCGTCATACTTGCTTCAATAACGAATGAGATTCAGAAGCAATATGAAAGGCTAGACGATGTCCCTTCCATTATGGCTCGCCTTAAGGATTGCTATGCAGTCTCGGACCGGCATACTAGGTATGTCGTGACTAAGGTGTTCTTTGGAATGAAAATGACAGAAGGATCCTCTGTACAAGAGCACTGGGTTGAAATGCTTACCCTGGTGGAAAAGCTTGAGGACCTAAAGGCAGGCCTCGATAATGAAATGTACATAGATGTGATCCTTCAGTCTCTCCCACCCTCTCGAACCAAGGTATATTTGTGATTGAGGTTAATATGGTCACTAATTCTGCCTCTTGGGTATTAGATACCGGCTGTGGAGCTCACATTTGCAATGATTTGCAGGTGCTGAAAAGAAGCAGAAAACTGGGTAGCGGGGATATGATCCTGAAGCTTGGGAATGGCAAGGCCATCTCGGCAGAAGCAGTAGGATCCGCCACTCTAGTAGTTAGTGATAATATTAGTATAGAACTAGAGCAAGTTTATTATGTACCTAGTATGATTAAAAACATCATTTCCATTCCATTGTTAGACAATAGTGGTTATGAGTTTATGATCAATAAAAATTGCTTTTATTTGATGAGGTGTGGCATTGCTCATCTACTTGATACACTTAATAAGGGGCTTTATATCTTGCAACAAACGAACTTCATTCATAACGCTCGACACAAACGTAAAATAGATAATAACGGGAACGCACGACTGTGGCACGCTAGGCTATGTCACATATACCAAGACAGGATGAAAAGATTGGCAGACTCAAAGAACCTAGAGGTAGGGGACTTGAGTGAGCTACCAACTTGTGAGTCTTGTCTAAGAGGGAAAATGACCAAGAAGCTCTTTGTAGGACAAAGCAAGCTTGCCACAGGTCTGTTGGACTTGGTCCATACAGGCGTATATGGACCACTAAGGACGCAGGCCCGAGGTGGGTTCTCCTACTTCATAACCTTCACCGATGATCATTCATGGTATGGTTATGTTTTACCTAATGAGGTACAAGTCTGAAGCTCTTGAGAGGTTTAAAGAATTCAGACTTAAAGTGGAGAACTAAACCAACTGCAAAATTAAAGTCCTACGGTCAGACCGAGGCGGAGAATACCTTAGTACCGAGTTCCTTAATTATCTAAAACAAAATGGTATAATATCTGAATGGACACCTCCCGGGACACCACAGTTGAATGGTGTCTCTGAAAGGAGGAATCGAACCCTGTTGGACATGGTTCGACCCATGATGAGTTTACCAAATTGCCCTTGTCCTTTTGCGGCTACACATTGGAAACGGCGGCCAAGTTGTTAAATTTGGCGCCAACCAGTGTATTGACCCAAACGCCATATGAAATCTAGCACGGCAAGCCTGCGTCCTACAACTACTTGAAAGTGTGAGGTAGCCCCGCATACGTCAAGAGGTTAGTGGGAGATAAGCTAGAATCCAGGTCTAGCCTATGCAGGTTCGTTGGATACCCTAAAGAAACTGCAGGTTATTATTTTTATGACCCCTTGGAACAAAAGGTATTTGTTTCAAGGAACGCAGTATTCTTGGAACAAGGCTTTCCAAAGGATATCCAACCTGATGAACTGATCCTTGAGGAATCAAGTGATGGAAACCAGTCATCAGAGGCAGCCGCGGATTCCTCACTTAGAGGATTCAGGATAGATACCCGAAGGGCTGATCGACCTCGAGAAGTCCAGTATGCTAGGCATGAGGGACAACCTCAGGAAGAGCCAGCCTCGGTACCTGAACCGCCAACTCCTATACAGTCAGCGCCCACAGTCACCACTGACGTTCCCGTTCTCCGTAGGTCAACTAGAGTGTCTCGACCTCCGGTGAGATATGGCTTTCTAAATACGACCGGTCTACTGGATAACGATCCTAAGACATACGGAGAAGCGATGTCTGACATCGACTCCGGGAAATGGCTTGAGGCCATGAAAATCAAAATGGACTCCATGAGCGAGAACCAAGTCTGGAGACTTGTAGACCCACCGAAAGGTGTTAAGCCAGTTGGTTGTAAGTGGGTCTACAAGCGCAAACTTGGCGTTGATGGAAAATTCACAACTTTTAAGGGTACACTCAACGACCCGGGGTCGATTTTGAGGACACCTACTCGCCGGTAGCCATGGCTAAATCCATTCGGGATCCTGCTCGCCATAGCAGTATGGTATGACTATGAGATATGGCAGATGGACGTGAAAACGGCCTTCCTCAATGGTTTGGTTGAGAAAGAGATCTATATGGATCAACCGGAGGGTTTCACAGTCACTGGAGAAGAACAGAAGGTCTGTCGTCTCCAGAAGTCCATTTATGGCCTCAAACAAGCATCCCAAAGCTGGAACATTCGCTTTGATGAAGTAATACGGGGTTATGACTTCATCAAAATGAATCCGACCCTTGTGTATACAAGAAGGTCAGTGGGAGCTCTATAGTGTTCCTAGTGCTTTATGTGGATGACATTCTACTCATAGGTAATGACGTTAGAATGTTGGGTGACACAAGAGCATGGTTATCAACCCAGTTTTCCATGAAGGATTTGGGTGAAGCCTCCTACATCCTAGGCATCCAGATTGTCAGGGACAGATCTAAAAGGATGTTAGGGCTCACCCAAAACTCGTATATGGAGAAAGTCCTAAAGAGATATCGGATGGACAACTGCAAACGAGGATTCCTTCCCATGAGACATGGGAACAAGTTATCCAAGAAATAGTCCCCGCATACTGATGAGGAACTTGAAAGGATGAAAGTCATCCCCTATGCTTCTGCCGTAGGAAGCATCCAACATGCGGTCCACTGCACCAGACCTGACATTGCTTACGCTTTGAGTGTAACAAGCAGATATTAGTCTTGTGCAGGAGAGGCACATTGGAATGTTGTTAAGGGCATCCTTAAGTACCTGAGGAGGACTAAGGAAATGTTCTTAGTCTATGGTAATGCAGAACTAATTCTGGAAGGCTTTAACGACGCTAGCTTCAAGTATGATGACGATGATGCCAAGTCTCAATCAGGTTATGTATCCAGGTTCAATGGAGGAGTAGTGGCTTGGAAAGGTTCCAAGCAAGCAACAACTGCTGATTCCACCACTGAGGCCGAATACATAGCACTTCAGAAGCTGCAAGGAAACGGTCTGGATGAGAAACTACATCCAAGAGTTGGATGTGGTGCCTAGCATCGCCGAGCCCGTTGTCATCTTTTGCGATAACAATGGTGCAATAGCGCAAGCAAAGGAACCGAGATCTCATCACCGTTACAAACACATTCTTAGACGCTACCATCTTCTGAGAGAAATGGTAGGAAGAGGTGACGTTCGGATGGACCGAGTCAACTCAGCAGACAACACAGCAGATCCGCTGACAAAGCCTATGTCGCAGAGCGCTCATACGCAACATCTCGAGAAGATGGGGATTAGACATATGGGTGATTGTCTTTAAGGTCAAGTGGGAGATTGTTAGAATAGGTGACCATGTAGCCAATCTTGGCAGGCAAAATGTAACCTATGTCTAAACAATTTCAAAGATTTGATAAATTATTAATGAATAAAAAAAAAGTGATATTCATTTGGCATTACTTTGTTTGTGATCACTTTATCTGCTTTATATATCTGTTCACTACGCAAACAAAGCCCACGGACTGAAAACGTATTTCTAGGACTGGGACTACGCTTGGAGGTAGGTCCATGAAATCAGTCCTGCCGAATCAGTCCGGAAATCTCCAAGTCAAGGAATCTCGAAAATGGGTACCGAGATTCCCCTTGAGACTTGCACTAAGCATCTGCTATCGTATTTCATCGACGAGTGACGAAGGTCGTCTAAGCAGTGTTAGTGGGTTAGCCTGCTGGGGAGCAGCTGACTGAGGTGACTCGCGGGTACCGTCTTATGAAGGACCTTGAGTAGGTTCGGCTAGGTATGACGTGTGTTCCCGATTCCAACAGTACAGGTCAAGTCCTTTGACTTGAGGAACTGTTGAGTTTACCTGTATATCAGGGCTGTATCTTAGATATGGTGAGAGATTGCCAAAAAGCACTTGAGTAGTCATAAGCCATGTCTAGTGCAGCTCCGGTGTACAGAGTGACAGTAGTTTCCAAAAAAGGATCCGTCTCCTGTCAAAAGGCATTGACAGTTGAGTCTCACAAATGCTCTGTGTCTTGTCCCTAAAATCTGTGGCCACAGTAACTGAACAGTGAAAGAAATCGGTGGATCGTCCCGGGAATTGCGCGAATGCGGAAGCGCGATAAAATAAACATACGAAAAATAAAGCATGCTTTTTAATTTAAAAGAACACGCTCAAGGGGTGTGCCCTTGAGGTTCCCGGGCGTTCGGTGTATCTCATGATCATAAAGCATGTAAAGAAGTCATGGAGGCCATAGAGTTGAAAATTAAAGAGGGACGAAAAAGTAAAACGAGACCTACCCGTTGTCGTTTTCGTCTTCAACGGCTACTCGCGTTGTTCCCCGTTTTGCACTGAGATCTCGTTCTTGAGACCCTCCAAATCGTGACACACGATCCACCCACGTATCTTGCACGTCGTGCTAGCAACGAACAAGTGTATATTTTTGGAGTGGATGAATCAACAACACGTTATCAATTAACGGTATTAATTCATCTAAGTTCTAATGTTCCAAGAACAAAAGAACTAAGAAAAATATTTTCTTGTTGGAGAAAGAGAGAGGGGCGGACGAGAGGTAGGAGAAGGGGAGAGTGTGTGTTGTGTGTGTTTTCAAGAATCATCATCCTTCAATTGTTGGAAGCTAGAGGTTTATATAGAGGAGGAGTTTAATCCTCTTTAAACTCCAACTCTAAGAACTCTAATTTCACTAGGATTTTGATCTAGTCAAAGTCCTAGTCAAACTAGTGTTTGACCTAGTCAAACAAATCCTATCCTTCCATCTCCCCTTTCCATCTCAACCGTTGATTTTAATTTAATGAAATATTTAAATCCCATTAAATATTTCAAAAGGCTAAAAGAATAAATATAATATAATAAATAAATATTATTATTTATTCTAAGCCCATTAAATCAACCCTTTAATAAATCCTATTTATTAATTTAATTTCCTTTATAAAATAGAAGGAATTAATTTCTCCAAGAAAATATAGAACCCGATTAAATCTAATTTAATCATTCCTTCACTCCAATATTTAATTCCAAATTAAATACTAAGTGTGTGTGGATAGTGTGTGACTCTTTAGGTTCACCTTTCAGCTAGACTTGGTCGGATTCCCAGAATCCGTCCGTTACCATGGGTGGCAATCTAGCAACGGTCCATGGCACTAGAGACTAGGTGAAATATTCAGTGATGAACATTTAGGCTCTAACAATACACTTGTCCTTCTGTCTTCGGTTTCATCACTTAGGGTCTAGGGCACGGAAAATGCAGGTACCCATTTTGGACCTAAGTGTCGGTCTGTCCTTACTAAACGCCGCAAGGGAAACCTTCCCTTCTGTTCAGTTACTGTGGCCACAGTTTTTAGGGACAAGACACAGAGCATACATGAGACTCAACTGTCAATGCCTTTTGACAGGAGACAGATCCTTTCTTGGAAACTACTGTCACTTTGTACACCCGAGCTGCACTAGACATGGCTTATGACTACTCAAGAGTATTTTGGCAATCTCTCACCATATCTAAGATACAGACCTGATGCACAGGTAAACTCAGCAGTTCCTCAAGTCAAAGGACTTGGCCTGTACCGTTGGAACCAGGAATACACGTCATACCTTGCCGACCATACTCAAGGTCTTCCGTAAGACGGTTCCCGCGCGAGTCACCTCAGTCAGCTGCTTCCTAGCATGCTGACCTACTAACACTGCTTAGACGACCTTCGTCACCCGTCGATGAAATACGACAGCAGATGCATAGTGCAAGTCTCAAAGGGAATCCCGGTACCCATTTTCGGGATTCCTTGACTTGGAGATTTCCGGACTGATTCGGTAAGACTGATTTCATGGACCTACCTCCAAGCGTAGTCCCAGTCCCCGAAATCGTTTCTCAGTCCGTGGGCTTTGTTTGCGTAGTGAACAGAAATGTAAACGCAGATAAGTGAACGTAAAAAAAGTATTGCCATATGAATTTTGACTTCTTTATTCATAAATATTTTATCAAATACCAAAGAATTGTCTAGACATAAGTTACATATTCCTGCCAAAATTGGCTTTCATGGTCACCTATTCTAACAATCTCCCACTTGACCTTTAAAGCCAATTGCCCATATGCTTAATCCCCATCTTCTCAAGATGTTGCGTGTGAGCGCTCTGCGACATAGGCTTTGTCAGCGGGTCTTCTGTGTTGTCTGCCGAGTTGACTCGGTCCATCTGGACGTCACCTCTTCCTACCATTTCTCTAAGAAGATGGTAGCGTCTAAGAATGTGTTTGGAACGGTGATGAGATCTCGGTTCCTTTGCTTGCGCTATAGCGCCGTTGTTATCACAGAAGATGACAACGGCTCGGCGATGCTAGGCACCACACCCAACTCTTGGACGTAGTTTCTCATCCAAACCGCTTCCTTAGCAGCTTCTGAAGCTGCTATGTATTCAGCCTCTGTGGTGGAGTCAGCAATGGTTGCTTGCTTGGATCTTTTCCAAACTACTACTCCTCCATTGAGTTTGAATACGTACCCCGATTGAGACTTGGCATCATCATCATCAGACTGGAAGCTAGCGTCGCTAAAGCCTTCTAGAATTAGTTCTCCATTGCCACAGAGTAGGAACATTTCCTTAGTCCTCCTTAGGTACTTAAGGATGCCCTTAACAGCATTCCAATGTGCCTCTCCTGCGCAGGACTGATATCTGCTTGTCACGCTCAAAGCGTACGCAATGTCAGGCCTAGTGCAGTGGACCGCATATTGTATGCTACCTACGGCAGAAGCATAGGGGATGACCTTCATCCTTATAGATCTCTTCTTCAACGAAACCGTTGAGGAAGGCCGTTTTCACGTCCATCTGCCATATCTCATAGTCATACCATGCTGCTATGGCGAGCAGAATCCGAATGGACTTAGCCATGGCTACTGGCGAGTAGGTATCCTCAAAATCGACCCCGGGTCGTTGAGTGTATCCCTTAGCTATAAGCCTAGCCTTAAAGGTTGTGACTTCTCTATCAAGGCCAAGTTTGCGCTTGTAGACCCACTTACAGCCGACTGGCTTAACACCTTTCGGTGGATCTACGAGACTCCAAACTTGGTTCTCGCTCATGGAGTCCATTTCGGCTTTCATGGCCTCAAGCCATTTCCCGGAGTCGATGTCAGACATCGCTTCTCCATAAGTCTTAGGATCGTTATCCAAAAGATCGGTCGCACCTAGAAAGCCATATCTCATTGGAGGTCTGGACTCTCTAGTGGACCTACGGAGAACGGGAACATTAGTGGTGACTGTGGGTGCTGACTGTATCGGAGCCGGCGGTTCAGCAACCGGGACTGGCTGTTCCTGAGGCTGTCCTTCATGCCTAGCATGTTGGACTTCTCGAGGTTGGTCAGCCCTTCGGCTGTCTATCCTGAATCCTCTAAGTGAGGGTTCCGCGGCCTCCTCTGATGGCTGGATTCCATCACTTGATTCCTCAAGGATCAGCTCATCAGGTTGGATATCCTCCGGGAAGCCTTGCTCCAAGAATACTGCATTTCTTGAAACAAACACCTTTTGTTCCAAGGGGTCATAAAAGTAATAACCCGCAGTTTCTTTGGGGTATCCAACGAACCTGCATAAGCTCGACCTAGACTCTAACTTATCTCCCACTAACCTCTTGACGTATGCGGGGCTACCCCACACTTTCAAGTAGTTGTAGGATGCAGGCTTGCCGTGCCATATCTCATATGGCGTTTGGGTCAATGTACTAGTAGGCGCTAAATTCAACAATTTGGCCGCCGTTTCTAGTGCATAGCCCCAAAACGATAAGGGCAATTTGGTAAAACTCATCATGGACCGAACCATGTCCAACAGGGTTCGATTCCTCCTTTCAGAGACACCATTTAACTGTGGTGTTTCTGGAGGTGTCCATTATGATATTATACCATGTTCTTTTAGATAATCTAGGAACTCCATACTAAGGTACTCACCGCCTCGGTCTGACCGAAGGACTTTAATTTTGCAGTTCGTTTGGTTCTCCACTTTCAAGTCTGAATTCTTTAAACCTCTCAAGAGCTTCAGACTTGTACCTCATCAGGTAAACATAACCATACCGTGAATGATCATGGGTGAAGGTTATGAAGTAGGAGAACCCACCTCAGGCCTGCATCCTTAGTGGTCCACATACGTCTGTATGGACCAAGTCCAACAGACCTATGGCTAGCCTGCTTTGTCCTACAAAGGGCTTCTTGGTCATTTTCCCTCTTAGACAGGACTCACAAGTTGGTAGATCGCTCAAGTCCCCAACCTCTAGGCTCTTTGAGTCTACCAACCTTTTCATCCTATCTTGGGATATGTGACCTAGCCTAGCGTGCCACAGACGTGCGTTCCCGTTATTATCTAATTTTCGTTTGTGTTGTGCATTGAGGACGAAATTCGTTTGTTGCAAGATATAGAGTCCGTTATGCAATGTACCAAGTAGATGAGCAATTCCACACCTCATCAAATAAAAGCAATTTTTATTGATTCTAAACTCATAACCACTATTGTCCAACAATGGAATGGAAATGATGTTTTTTAATCATACTGGGTACAAAATAAACTTGCTCAAAATCTATGCTAATACTATCACTAATCACTAGAGTGGTGGATCCTACTGCTTCTGCCGAGATGGCCTTGCCATTCCCAAGCTTCAGGATCATGTCCCCGCTACCCAGTTTTCTGCTTCTTTTCAACACCTGCAAGTCATTGCAAATGTGAGCTCCACAGCCGGTATCTAATACCCAAGAGGCAGAACTAGTGACCATATTAACCTCAATCACATATATACCTTGGTTCGAGAAGAGTTTGGGGCACTCTCTCTTCCAATGCCCTTTCTCACGGCAGTTGATACATATGTCATATGCCTTTGACTGTTGCTTGGAGACAACCTTTCTCTTTCCTTTGCCTTTCCCCTCTTTGGCAATGGGAACACTCTTAGTGTTCGTAGCTGCTTTGACGACCTTTCCCTTCCCTTTCTTCTTCTTCCAATGTCCGGCACCCTTGCCTTTCGTATTAGAAGTCGAAGCACCTCCAAACAATACCGAAGGCGTGGACTTCTTAGTCGTTGCCTCGTATTGCACCAACATATTGATCAACTCATGAATGCCCTTCTCAAGTGCGTTCATGTTGTAGTTGACGATAAATTGGTCAAAGGAGGGTGGGAGTGACTGAAGGATCACATCTATGTACGTTTCATTATCGAGACCTGCCTTTAGGTTCTCGAGCTTTTCCATCAGGGTAAGCATTTTAACCCCGTGCTCTTGTACAGAGGATCCTTCTGTCATTTTCATTCCAAAGAATGCCTTGGTCGCGACATACCTAGTATGCCGGTCCGGGACTGCATACCAATCCTTAAGGCGAGCCATAATGGAAGGGACATCGTCTAGCCTTTCATATTGCTTTTGAATCTCATTGGTCATCGAAGCAAGTATGACGCTACGGACCTTCCGGTTATCCTTATGCCAAGTCTCGAACGTCTCACGTTCTTCTGGCGTGGATCCTTCCGGTAAGGTCCTAGGGAGAGGCTCGTCCATGACGTTGCCTTGGTTCTCGTAATCTAGGACTATCCTGAGATTGCGCAACCAGTCGTTGTAGTTTGTTCCATTGAATTTGTTTGTCTCAAGAATGGTGGAAAGTGGGTTCTTAGACATTTTAAAATCTACATTTTAGAAAACAGATCGCGATCAGCAGAAAATAAAAGACGGTGGTTTGATAAAATAATTCAATGCATGGACTTTAGTCATTTAATCCTCCCACTATTTATATGAAAACACGGTACTCTCAAACGTGATTTTCGGGAAATCCTTTCCAAGTGGGCTTGGGATCCACAGCGATTTTTCCCATACCCCGCTTTTACGATTCGCATGGAAAAGATCCTGTGGGAGGTATTCCATACCATTCTCGTTCCACGAGATTCCCAAGATTATTGCCTCGCCCTTTCACATGATCCCGAGGACTCCAAGCAAATCATGTTAATTGGGCGTTAGACCCAACCCAATCGACCGAGCCACGGACCCACTGGTACCCCCACGACTCGTGAGATAGGTAGCAGCAGCCCGTTTTTTGTTCATGACATAATGCAGCTTCCTTTAAGTACAATAACGTGCCACGACTCGTGAGACCACGCTATTGACCCAAAGCAGCTTCCTCACTATGCCATGGATTGGAAGGCATGGACAAACTCCTAGAGTTCATGTCCACTTTGTCTAGGGTCTAATATTTTTGACATTGGTCCAACCAATGTGAGAGTAAGAAATGACCGAGATCTCATATAAATAAATATCTACACATACATCCATAATGCGTAAATAAACCATCCACAGCAGTTATACGATAAATAAACAACCCATTCATCCATCATCATAACCACATGCAAAATTAAAGCCTAGCACGCCTCTGTTGGATGGTCACGAGTCCGAATCCTATGCGACCCACTGAGCCCGCAGTGGATCTATGGTCAATCTAGGGTTGGTCCTATACTATTACATTAATAGTAACCCAATCATCATGCTGATTGGCCTTGGTTGAAAGATTATGTGGATCGTCCCGGGAAAAGCGCGAATGCGGAAGCGCGGTATAATTAAAAATTAAAACGGAATTTAAACATGCTTTTAAATTAAAAACACGTTTCAAAGGGTGTGCCTTTGAAATTTTCCCGGGCATTCGGTGTATCTCATGAACATATAACATAAAGCAAATCATGGAGGCCATAGGGTTGGAAATTAAAGAGGGACGAAAATTTAAAACGAGACCTACCCGTTGTCGTTTTCGTCTTCAACGGCTACACGCGTTGTTCCCCGTTTTGCACCAAGATCCCGTCTTTGAGACCCTCTAATTCGTGACACACGATCCACCCACGTATCTTGCACGTCGTGCTAGCAACGAACAAGTGTATAATTTTGGAGTGGATGAATCAATAACACATTATCAATTAATGGTATTGATTCATCAAGATTCTAATGTTCCAAGAACAAAAGAATCAAGAAAACTATTTTCTTGAGAGAGAGAGAGGGCGGACGAGAGAGATGGGAGAGAGAGATCCGTGTGTGTGTGTTGTAGTGTGTGTGTTGGAGATTCATCATCATGTAAATTGTAGGATGCTAGGGGTTTATATAGAAGAGGAGTTTAATCCTCTTTAAACTCCTCTTTTAAGAACTCTAATTTGATTAGGATTTTGACCTAGTCAAAGTCCTAGTCAAACTAGTGTTTTGACCTAGTCAAAACGATCCTAGCCATCCATCTCTCCCATTAATCTCAACCGTTGATTTAATTTAATTTAATGGAAATATTTAAAACCTATTTAAATATTTCCAAGAGGCTAAAATAAATATAAATATTATTTAAGCCCATTAAATAAATCCCTTTGATAAATCCAATTTATCAATTTAATTCCTTCTATCAAATAGAAAGAATTATTTCTCCAAGAAAAATAAAGGTCCCGATTAAATCTAATTTAATCATTCCTTCACTCCAATATTTAATTCCAAATTAAATATTTAATTGTGTGTGGATAGTGTGTGACTCTTTAGGTTCACCATTCAGCTAGACTTGGTCGGATTCCTAGAATCCGTCCGTTACCATGGGTGGCCATCTAGCAACGGTCCATGGCACTAGAGACTAGGTGAAATATTAAGGGATGAACATTTAGGCTCTAACAGTACGCTTGTCCTTCTGTCTTCGGTCTCATCACTTAGTGTCTAGGGCACGGATAACGCAGGCACCCATCTTGGACCTAAGTGTCGGTCTGTCCTCACTAAACGCCGCAAGGGAAACCTTCCCTTCTGTTCAGTCACTGTGGCCACAGTTTTAGGGACAAGACCTAGAGCATACATGAGACTCAACTGTCAAAACCTATTGACAGGAGACAGATCCTTTCTTGGAAACTACTGTCACTTTGCACACCAGGACTGCACTAGACATGGCTTATGACTACCAAAGAGAATTCTGGCAATCTCTCACCATATCTAAGATACAGTTCTGATGTACAGGTAAACTCAGTAATTCCTCAAGTCAAAGGACTTGACCTGTACCGTTGGAACCGGGAATACTCGTCATACCTTGCAGACCATACTCAAGGTCCTCCGTAAGACGGTTCCCACGAGTCACCTCAGTCAGCTGCGTCCTAGCAGGCTAACCCACTAACACTGCTTAGACGATCCTCGTCACCCGTCGATGAAACACGACAGCAGATGCTTAGTGCAAGTCTCAAATGGAATCCCGGTACCCATTTTCGGGATTCCTTGACTTGGAGATTTCCGGACTGATTCGGGAAGACTGATTCCATGGACCTACCTCCAAGCGTAGTCCCAGTCCCCGAAATTGATTCTCAGTCCGTGGGCTTTGTTTGCATAGTGAACAGATATAGAAAATGAACACAAACAAAGTAATGCCAAATGAAATTCACTTCTTTATTCATTAATGATTTATCAAAACACTTATAATTGTCTAGACATAGGTTACATATACCCGCCAAAATTGGCTTACATGGTCACCTATTCTAACAATCTCCCACTTGACCTTTAAAGCCAATCACCCATATGCCTAATCCCCATCTTCTCAAGATGTTGCGTATGAGCACTTTGCGACATAGGCTTTGTCAGCGGGTCTGCTGTGTTGTCTGCTGAGTTGACTCGGTCCATCCGAACGTCACCTCTTCCTACCATTTCTCTAAGAAGATGGTAGCGTCTAAGAATGTGTTTGGAACGGTGGTGAGATCTCGGTTCCTTCGCTTGCGCTATTGCACCGTTGTTATCACAGAAGATGACAACGGGCTCGGCGATGCTAGGCACCACACCCAACTCTTGGATGTAGTTTCTCATCCAAACCGCTTCCTTAGCAGCTTCTGAAGCTGCTATGTATTCAGCCTCAGTGGTGGAGTCAGCAGTGGTTGCTTGCTTGGAACTTTTCCAAGCCACTACTCCTCCGTTGAGCTTGAATATATACCCCGATTGAGACTTGGCATCATCGTCATCAGACTGGAAGCTGGCGTCGCTAAAGCCTTCCAGAATTAGTTTTCCATTGCCATAGACTAAGAACATTTCCTTAGTCCTCCTTAGGTACTTAAGGATGCCCTTAACTGCATTCCAATGTGCCTCTCCTGCACAGGACTGATATCTGCTAGTCACGCTCAAAGCGTATGCAATGTCAGGCCTGGTGCAGTGGACCGCATATTGGATGCTACCTACGGCAGAAGCATAGGGGATGACTTTCATCTTTTCAAGTTCCTCATCAGTCTGCGGGGACTGTTTCTTGGACAACTTGATCCCATGCCTCATAGGAAGGAACCCTCGTTTGGAGTTGTCCATTCGATATCTCTTTAGGACTTTCTCCATATACGAGTTTTGGGTGAGCCCTAACATCCTTTTAGATCTGTCCCTGACAATCTGGATGCCTAGGATGTAGGATGCTTCACCCAAGTCCTTCATGGAAAACTTGGTTGACAGCCATGCTTTTGTGTTTCCTAACATTCTGACGTCATTTCCAATGAGCAGAATGTCATCCACGTAAAGCACTAGGAACACTATGGAGCTCCCACTGACCTTCTTGTATACACAAGGGTCGGATTCGTTTTTGATGAAGTCATAACCCCGTATTACCTCATCAAATCGAATGTTCCAACTCCGGGAAGCTTGTTTGAGGCCATAGATGGACTTCTGGAGACGACAGACTTTCTGTTCTTCTCCAGCGACCGTGAAACCCTCCGGCTGATCCATATAGATCTCTTCTTCAACGAAGCCGTTGAGGAAGGCCGTTTTCACGTCCATCTGCCATATTTCATAGTCATGCCATGCTGCTATGGCAAGCAGGATCCGAATGGATTTAGCCATGGCTACTGGCGAGTAGGTATCCTCAAAATCGACCCCGGGTCGTTGAGTGTATCCCTTAGCTACAAGCCTAGCCTTGAAGGTAGTGACCTCTCCATCAACGCCGAGTTTGCGCTTGTAGACCCACTTACAGCCCACTGGCTTAACACCTTTCGGTGGATCTACAAGTCTCCAAACTTGGTTCTCGCTCATGGAGTCCATTTCGGTTTTCATGGCCTCAAGCCATCTCCCAGAGTCGATGTCTGACATCGGTTCCCCGTATGTCTTAGGATCGTTATCCAGAAGATCGGTCGCACCTAGAAATCCATATCTCACTGGAGGTCTGGATTCTCTAGTGGACCTTCGGAGAACGGGAACGTTAGTGGTAACTGTGGGCGCTGACTGTATCGGAGCCGGCGGTTCAGGGGCCGGGGCTGGCCTGCCTTGAGGTTGTCCTTCATGCCTAGCATGTTGGACTTCTCTAGGTAGGTCAGTCCTCCTAGTGTCTATCCTGAATCCTCTAGGTGAGGTTTCCGCGACTGTTTCTGATGACTGAGTTCCATCACTTGATTCCTCAAGGATCAGCTCATCAGGTTGGATATCCTCTGGGAAGCCTTGCTCCAAGAATACTGCATTCCTTGAAACAAATACCTTTTGTTCCAAAGGGTCATAAAAGTAATAACCCGCAGTTTCTTTAGGGTATCCAACGAACCTGCATAGGCTAGACCTGGATTCTAGCTTATCTCCCACTAACCTCTTGACGTATGCGGGGCTACCCACACTTTCAAGTAGTTGTAGGATGCAGGCTTGCCGTGCCATATCTCATATGGCGTTTGGGTCACTACACTAGTAGGCGCCAAATTCAATAACTTGGCTGCCGTTTCTAATGCATAACCCCAAAACGATAGGGGCAATTTGGTAAAACTCATCATGGAACGAACCATGTCCAACAGGGTTCGGTTCCTCCTTTCAGAGACGCCATTTAACTGTGGTGTTCCGGGAGGTGTCCATTCTGATATTATACCTTGTTCCTTTTAGATAATCTAGGAATTCGGCACTAAGGTATTCACCGCCTCGGTCTGACCGTAGGACTTTAATTTTGCAGTTGGTTTGATTCTCCACTTCAAGTCTGAATTCTTTAAACCTCTCAAGAGCTTCAGACTTGTACTCATCAGGTAAACATAACCATACCGTGAATGATCATCGGTGAAGGTTATGAAGTAGGAGAACCCACCTCGGGCCTGCGTCCTTAGTGGTCCACACACGTCTGTATGGACCAAGTCCAACAGACCTGTGGCAAGCCTGCTTTGTCCTACAAAGGGTTCTTGGTCATTTTCCCTCTTAGACAAGATTCACAAGTTGGTAGATTACTCAAGTCCCCAACCTCTAGGTTCTTTGAGTCTACCAACCTTTTCATCCTATCTTGGGATATGTGACCTAGCCTAGCGTGCCACAGACGTGCGTTCCCCGTTATTATCTAATTTCCGTTTGTGTTGAGCGTTAAGAACGAAATTCGTTTGTTGCAAGATATAGAGCCCATTATGTAATGTACCAAGTAGATGAGCAATTCCACACCTCATCAAATAAAAGCAATTTTTATTGATTTTAAACTCATAACCATTATTGTCTAACAATGGAATGGAAATGATGTTTTTAATCATACTGGGTACAAAATAAACTTGCTCTAATTCTATGCTAATGGTATCACTAATAACAAAGTGGCGGATCCTACTGCTTCTGTCGAGATGGCCTTGCCATTTCCGAGCTTCAGGATCATGTCCCCGCTACTTAGTTTTCTGCTTCTTTTCAACACCTGCAGATCATTGCAAATGTGAGCTCCACAGCCGGTATCCAATACCCAAGAGGCAGAATTAGTGACCATGTTAACCTCAATCACAAATATACCTTGGTTTGAGAAAGAGTTTGGGGCACTCTCTCTTCCAATGCCCTTTCTCACGGCAGTTGATACATATGTCATATGCCTTCGACTGTTGCTTGGAGACAACCTTTTCCCTTTCCTTTGCCTTTCCCCTCTTTGGCAATGGGAACACTCTGAGTGTTCGTAGCTGCTATAACTGCCTTTCCCTTCCCTTTCTTCCTTTTCCAACGTCCGGCGCCCTTGCCTTTCGTCTTGGAAGTAGAAGCACCTCCAAACAATACCGAAGGCGTGGACTTCTTAGTCGTTGCCTCGTATTGCACCAAACATGTTGATCAACTCATGAATACCCTTCTCAAGTGCATTCATGTTGTAGTTGACAATAAATTGATCAAAGGAGGGTGGAGTGACTGAAGGATCACATCTATGTACGTTTCGTTATCGAGACCTGCCTTTAGGTCCTCGAGCTTTTCCACTAGGGTAAGCATTTTAACCCCATGTTCTTGTACAGAGGATCCTTCTGTCATTTTTAGTTCCAAAGAACGCCTTGGTCGCGACATACCTAGTATTGCCGGTCCGGGACTGCATAGCAATCCTTAAGGCGAGCCATTATGGAAGGGACATCGTCTAGCCTTTCATATTGCTTTTGAATCTCATTGGTCATCGAAGCAAGTATGATGCTACGAACCTTCCGGTTATCCTTATGCCAAGTCTCGAACGTCTCACGTTCCTCTGGCGTGGATCCTTCCGGTAAGGTCCTAGGGAGAGGCTTCGTCCATGACGTAGCCTTGGTTCTCATAATCCAGGACTATCCTGAGATTGCGCAACCAGTCGTTGTAGTTGGTTCCATTAAAATTTGTTTGTCTCAAGAATGGTTGAAAGTGGGTTCTTAGACATTTTAAAATCTACATGTTGAAAAACAACGCGCGATCAGCAGAAAGTAAAAGACGGTGGTTTGATAAAAATAATTAAATGCTTGGTCTTTAGTTCATTTAATCCTCCCACTATTTATACGAAAACACGGTACTCTCAAACGTAGTTTTCGGGAAATCCTTTCCTAGTGGGCTTGGGATCCACAGCGATTTTTCCCATACCCCGCTTTTACGATTCGCATGGAAAAGATCCTGTGGGAGGTATTCCATACCATTCTCGTTCCACGAGATTCCCAAGATTATTGCCTCACCCTTTTGCATGATCCTGAGGACTCCAAGCGAATCATGCTAATTAGGCGTTAGACCCGACCCAATCGACCGAGCCATGGACCCACTAGTACCCCCACGACTCGTGAGACAGGTAAGCAGCAGCCCATTTTTCGTTCATGACATAGTGCAGCTTCTTTTTAAGTACAATAACGTGCCACGACTCGTGAGACCACGCTATTGACCTAAAACAGCTTCCTCACTATGCCACGGATTGGAAGGCATGGACAAACTCCTAGAGTTCATGTCCACTTTATCTAGGGTCTAATATTTTAACATTGGTCCAACCAATGTGAGAGTAATAATGACCGAGATCTCATACTATATCCATACATTCATCCAAAAATGCATAAATGAAATCCATCCATAGTAGTTATACATGATAAATAAAACCCATTCATCCATCACAATAACCACATGCAAAATTAAAGCCTAGCACGCCCCTGTTGGATGATCACAAGCCCGAATCCTATGCGATCCACTGAGCCCGCAGTGGATCTATGGTCATTCTAGGGTTGGTCCTATACTATTACAATAATAGTAACCCAATCATCATTCTGATGGGCCTTGGTCTCTTTTTCTCTTTCTTCACTTCATGGAAAACGCCAAGGGACCTCCGGTCTGGGCTCTCCATGTGGTCCTTCCTTCTTCTCCACCAATTACAAAAATGGAAACCTCACTCCTAGTCTACTCTCATTACATATAAAAAATTAGAAACCCCAGCGAAACCCGGGGGGAGTACATAAGGAGGGAGGTAGAAAGCCTTATTATTCCAAGGCACTAGAAAGAGAGAAGGAGAAAAGCAGTTAAAGAGGCACACAGGCCCAACAGTAAATTAAACCATACATTCGGTCTAGGGCTCGTGATCATCCATTTCCATCCAACACACATAATTACATGATCCAATCACATAATCATAATATTCCAACAACACATGATTTCCAATCACATCAATCCAAGATGAAAATAAATGAACATGTGCGCAACGTGTGAAAAATAAAACACAAATATTGGTAATAATATTTTTCTCGTTTTAGGAAAACCTTTCCTCATTATTTTAAGTAAAATAACCCCGGGATTCTAAATCCAATTTATTTTACTCCTAAAATAATGTCTTTAGGAATTTAGGCAAAAATTGAACCCAAAAAACGAATTTTCAGAATTAATTCAAAATTAAAACTGAAAAGTAAATAATAAATAAAAAAAAAATAAATGCTAGGGTTTCAAAAAACCCTAGCTGCAGCAGCCGCCGGCCGCCGCCACCGGCAGCAGCCGGCAGGCCGTGCGCGCAGGGCAGCAGGCCCAGCCTGCCGCCCCTGCGCGCGCAGGCACTGCCTGGCCGGGCGCGCGCGCGCAGGCCCCTTGCCTGCGTGCGCGCGCGCCTGGCCGGCAGCGCGCTGCGCGGCCTGGTGTTCCGGCAGGCCGACGCGCGCGCAGGCTCCTTTGCCTGTGCGCGCGCGCTGGCCTGCTGGCCACCGGCCGCATCCCTGCGTCGCGCGCAGAGCGCGCGCGCAGACGCGCACTGGGCGTGCCTGCCGGGCGCGCGCGCGCAGACGCCTCCGTCTGCGTGCGCGCGCGCCGCCCGTCCGCGCGCGGCTCCTCCGCCCGCCAGCCTTGCGCGCGCGCGCGCATGGGCGCGCCTGCCGGGCGCGCGCGCGCAGACACCTCTGTCTGCCCGCGCGCGCGCCTGGAGGCGTTTCCATGCGCGCACGCCCGCGCGCAGCCAACCCGGCTGCGCGCTGCCCCTGCGCGGCCGGCAGCGCGCGCGCGCGCAGGCTTCCCCATGCCTGCGCGCGTCTGCCCTGCCGGCAGCGCTCGGCTGCGCGCGGCCAGCCTTCCCGGCTGGCCGGCTGTGACGTTTTCTCGTTTTTCAGATTAATTCCCATCCCGATTCCCAAGAAAAACAGAAAATACCAATATTCAGCAATTCACACGAATTAAAAGCAATAAAATAACATGCTTCAAGAATCAAGAAATTCAAGATTTAATTACAACATGCTATTTCACGTTTCATGCTTAAAACGCACATAAACCCTAGGCCTATACACCGAACCGGGCTCTGATACCACTGAAAGATTATGTGGATCGTCCGGGAAAAGCGCGAATGCGGAAGCGCGGTATAATTAAAAATTAAAACGGAATTTAAACATGCTTTTAAATTAAAAACACGTTTCAAAGGGTGTGCCTTTGAAATTTTCCCGGGCATTCGGTGTATCTCATGAACATATAACATAAAGCAAATCATGGAGGCCATAGGGTTGGAAATTAAAGAGGGACGAAAATTTAAAAACGAGACCTACCCGTTGTCGTTTTCGTCTTCAACGGCTACACGCGTTGTTCCCCGTTTTGCACCAAGATCCCGTCTTTGAGACCCTCTAATTCGTGACACACGATCCACCCACGTATCTTGCACGTCGTGCTAGCAACGAACAAGTGTATAATTTTGGAGTGGATGAATCAATAACACATTATCAATTAATGGTATTGATTCATCAAGATTCTAATGTTCCAAGAACAAAAGAATCAAGAAAACTATTTTCTTGAGAGAGAGAGAGGGCGGACGAGAGAGATGGGAGAGAGAGATCCGTGTGTGTGTGTTGTAGTGTGTGTGTTGGAGATTCATCATCATGTAAATTGTAGGATGCTAGGGGTTTATATAGAAGAGGAGTTTAATCCTCTTTAAACTCCTCTTTTAAGAACTCTAATTTGATTAGAATTTTGACCTAGTCAAAGTCCTAGTCAAACTAGTGTTTTGACCTAGTCAAAACGATCCTAGCCATCCATCTCTCCCATTAATCTCAACCGTTGATTTAATTTAATTTAATGGAAATATTTAAAACCTATTTAAATATTTCCAAGAGGCTAAAATAAATATAAATATTATTTAAGCCCATTAAATAAATCCCTTTGATAAATCCAATTTATCAATTTAATTCCTTCTATCAAATAGAAAGAATTATTTCTCCAAGAAAAATAAAGGTCCCGATTAAATCTAATTTAATCATTCCTTCACTCCAATATTTAATTCCAAATTAAATATTTAATTGTGTGTGGATAGTGTGTGACTCTTTAGGTTCACCATTCAGCTAGACTTGGTCGGATTCCTAGAATCCGTCCGTTACCATGGGTGGCCATCTAGCAACGGTCCATGGCACTAGAGACTAGGTGAAATATTAAGGGATGAACATTTAGGCTCTAACAGTACGCTTGTCCTTCTGTCTTCGGTCTCATCACTTAGTGTCTAGGGCACGGATAACGCAGGCACCCATCTTGGACCTAAGTGTCGGTCTGTCCTCACTAAACGCCGCAAGGGAAACCTTCCCTTCTGTTCAGTCACTGTGGCCACAGTTTTAGGGACAAGACCTAGAGCGTACATGAGACTCAACTGTCAAAACCTATTGACAGGAGACAGATCCTTTCTTGGAAACTACTGTCACTTTGCACACCAGGACTGCACTAGACATGGCTTATGACTACCAAAGAGAATTCTGGCAATCTCTCACCATATCTAAGATACAGTTCTAATGTACAGGTAAACTCAGTAATTCCTCAAGTCAAAGGACTTGACCTGTACCGTTGGAACCGGGAATACTCGTCATACCTTGCAGACCATACTCAAGGTCCTCCGTAAGACGGTTCCCACGAGTCACCTCAGTCAGCTGCGTCCTAGCAGGCTAACCCACTAACACTGCTTAGACGATCCTCGTCACCCGTCGATGAAACACGACAGCAGATGCTTAGTGCAAGTCTCAAATGGAATCCCGGTACCCATTTTCGGTATTCCTTGACTTGGAGATTTCCGGACTGATTCGGGAAGACTGATTCCATGGACCTACCTCCAAGCGTAGTCCCAGTCCCCGAAATTGATTCTCAGTCCGTGGGCTTTGTTTGCATAGTGAACAGATATAGAAAAGTGAACACAAACAAAGTAATGCCAAATGAAATTCACTTCTTTATTCATTAATGATTTATCAAAACACTTATAATTGTCTAGACATAGGTTACATATACCCGCCAAAATTGGCTTACATGGTTTAGTATTGAATTGGGATCCAGACAAAAAAAGTTCTTCTAGTCAAGAGTAACAATACAGTTTATAATGCTACAGGAGCGGGTATAGTAAGTAAAATCATACGAAAAGTCTCACGAATTAGTGAATGAGGCAGGACTCCTTTGTACAGAATAAAAGTAGCGGTGGAAGGTCTTTCGGATAGGACATCGGGTACAGCATGAACAGCGAGCCAAAGCAGGCCGGCTACTAGTCAACGTCTTCGCTTTGAAAGCGGGGATAAGGTAGACTGTCCTTGCTTCGGAAGCAGGTCCAATGGAATTCATAGGTATAGGAAGAAGCCCCCTCAAATAGAGATTTCACCTATTCTAACATTGGTCTCTTTTTCTCTTTCTTCACTTCATGGAAAACTCCAAGGGGCCTCCCGTCTGGGCTTTCCATGTGGTCCTTCCTTCTTCTCCACCAATTACAAAAATAGAAACCTCACTCCTAGTCTACTCTCATTAAATAGAAACCCCAGCGAAAACCCGGGGGGAGTACATAAGAAGGGAGGTAGAATGCCTTATTATTCCAAGGCAACTAGAAAGAGAGAAGGAGAAAGCAGTAAAAGAGGCACACAGGCCCAACAGAAATCAACCATACATCCGGTCTAGGGCTCGCGATCATCCAACACACATAATCACATGATCCAATCATATAATTACAATATACCAACAACATATGATTTCCAATCATAAATATCCAATATAATAAATGAATATGTGCACAACGTGTGAAAAAAATAAAACACAAATATTGGTAATATTATTTTCTCATTTTAGGAAAACCTTTCCTCATTATTTTAAGTAAAATAACCCCGGGATTCCAAATCCAATTTATTTTATTCCTAAAATAATGTCTTTAGAAAAATAGGCATAATTGAACCAAAAAACGATTTTTTTCAGAATTAATTCAAAAATTAAAACTGAAAATAATTAAAACAATAAAAGAAAAAACACTGGTAGGGTTTTGAAACCCTAGCAGCAGCAGCAGCCGCCGCCGCCGGCAGCGGCCCGCCGGCAGGCGCACAGGGCAGCAGGCTCAGCCTGCCGCCCTACGCACGCGCAGGCGCTGCCTGGCCGGGCGTGCGCGCGCAGGCCCCTTGAGGTTCCCGGGCGTTCGGTGTATCTCATGATCATAAAGCATGTAAAGAAGTTATGGAGGCCATAGAGTTGAAAATTAAAGAGGGACGAAAAAGTAAAACGAGACCTACCCGTTGTCGTTTTCGTCTTCAACGACTACTCGCGTTGTTCCCCGTTTTGCACCGAGATCTCGTTCTTGAGACCCTCCAAATCGTGACACACGATCCACCCACGTATCTTGCACGTCGTGCTAGCAACGAACAAGTGTATATTTTTGGAGTGGATGAATCAACAACACGTTATCAATTAACGGTATTGATTCATCTAAGTTCTAATGTTCCAAGAACAAAAGAACTAAGAAAAATATTTTCTTGTTGGAGAAAGAGAGAGGGGCGGATGAGAGGTAGGAGAAGGGGAGAATGTGTGTTGTGTGTGTTTTCAAGAATCATCATCCTTCAATTGTTGGAAGCTAGAGGTTTATATAGAGGAGGAGTTTAATCCTCTTTAAACTCCAACTCTAAGAACTCTAATTTGACTAGGATTTTGACCTAGTCAAAGTCCTAGTCAAACTAGTGTTTGACCTAGTCAAACAAATCCTAGCCTTCCATCTCCCCTTTCCATCTCAACCGTTGATTTTAATTTAATGGAATATTTAAATCCCATTAAATATTCCAAAAGGCTAAAAGAATAAATATAATATAATAAATAAATATTATTATTTATTCTAAGCCCATTAAATCAACCCTTTAATAAATCTTATTTATTAATTTAATTCCCTTTATCAAATAGAAGGAATTAATTTCTCTAAGAAAATATAGGACCCGATTAAATCTAATTTAATCATTCCTTCACTCCAATATTTAATTCCAAATTAAATACTAAGTGTGTGTGGATAGTGTGTGACTCTTTAGGTTCACCTTTCAGCTAGACTTGGTCGGATTCCCATAATCCGTCCGTTACCATGGGTGGCCATCTAGCAACGGTCCATGGCACTAGAGACTAGGTGAAATATTCAGGGATGAACATTTAGGCTCTAACAGTACACTTGTCCTTCTGTCTTCGGTCTCATCACTTAGGGTCTAGGGCACGGAAAATGCAGGTACCCATTTTGGACCTAAGTGTCGGTCTGTCCTTACTAAACGCCTCAAGGGAAACCTTTCCTTCTGTTCAGTTACTGTGGCCACAGTTTTTAGGGACAAGACACAGAGCATACATGAGACTCAACTGTCAATGCCTTTTGACATGAGACAGATCCTTTCTTTGGAAACTACTGTCACTTTGTACACCCGAGCTGCACTAGACATGGCTTATGACTACTCAAGAGTATTTTGGCAATCTCTCACCATATCTAAGATACAGACCTGATGCACAGGTAAACTCAGCAGTTCCTCAAGTCAAAGGACTTGGCCTGTACCGTTGGAACCGGGAATACACGTCATACCTTGCCGACCATACTCAAGGTCTTCCGTAAGACGGTTCCCGCGAGTTACCTCTGTCAGCTGCTTCCTAGCATGCTGACCTACTAACACTGCTTAGACGACCTTCGTCACCCGTCGATGAAATACGACAGTAGATGCATAGTGCAAGTCTCAAAGGGAATCCCGGTGCCCATTTTCGGGATTCCTTGACTTGGAGATTTCCGGACTGATTCGGTAAGACTGATTTTATGGACCTACCTCCAAGCGTAGTCCCAGTCCCCGAAATCGTTTCTCAGTCCGTGGGCTTTGTTTGCGTAGTGAACAGAAATGTAAACGTAGATAAGTGAACGTAAACAAAGTATTGCCATATGAATTTTCACTTCTTTATTCATAAATATTTTATCAAATACCAAAGAATTGTCTAGACATAGGTTACATAATCCTGCCAAAATTGGCTTACATGGTCACCTATTCTAACAAACAGAAGGGAAGGTTTCCCTTGCGGCGTTTAGTAAGGACAGACCGACACTTAGGTCTAAAATGGTACCTGCATTTTCCGTGCCCTAGACCCTAAGTTGTGAGACCATAGACGGAAGGAGGAGTGTACTGTTAGAGCCTAAATGTTCATCCCCGTAATTTCACCTAGTCTCTAGTGCTATGGACCGTTGCTAGATGGCCACCCATGGTAACGGGCGGATTCTACGAATCCGACCAAGTCTAGCTGAAAGGTGAACCTAAAGAATCACACACAATCCGCACACATTAAGTATTTAATTTAGAATTAAATATTTGGAGAAATGGAATGATTAAATTGGATTCAATCGGATCCTTAATTTTCTTGGAAAGAATTAATTCCTTTTATTAGATAAAAGGGGTTTATCTAATAAATTAGATTTATTAGAAAATTAATTTAATGGTCTTAGAATAAATATTTATATTTATTATATTTATTTATTGCCCTTGGAATATTTAAATAGGTTTTAAATATTTCATTAAATTAAATTAATGGTTGAGATTAAAAGGAGAGATGGATGGCTAGGATTAATTTGACTAGGTTCAAATTACTACTTTGACTAGGTCAAAATCCTAGTCAAATTAGTCTTCTAGAGTTGGAGTTTGAAGAGGATTAAACTCCTCCTCTATATATACTCGTAGCCCCTCACCATAAGAGAGATGATGAAACTCCAACACACACACACAACACACACTCTCGTCTCCCTCTCTTCTCGTCCGCCACTCTCTCCTCTCACTCTCCAAGATTATTCCTTGTTCTTTTGTGTTAACAATTGAACAAAAGGAGGATTAATCCCTTTAAGTAATAACGTGTGATTGATCCGTCCTCTCCAAATAAAATACACTTGTTCGTTCGCTAGCACGACGTACAAGATGCGTGGGCAGATTGCATATCATGATTTAGAGGATCTCACATAGGAGATTTTGGTGCAAATCGGGGAACAACGCGAGTACCGGTTAGAAGACGAAAACGACGAATTGGTAGGTCTCCTTTTTTATGTTTTTCGTCTCCTTTTTCTTTTCAAATCCTATGGCCTCCATGATTGCTTGTATGATTTTAATTCATGAGATACACCAAACACCCGGGAACTTCAAGGGCACACCCCTTGAACGTGTTTTTTATTTTATGTATAAAGCATGCTTAAATTCTGTAATTTAACTTTATACCGCGCTTCCGCATTCGGCGCTATTTTCCGGGACGATCCACACGCCTATCTCAGGCTTTCAGCCCCAACCCGTCCCGCCACGAATTTATTAATATTTTTTGTGCTCATTTTTTCATTTCTTAAACACAAAATTAAAACATACTTTCATGCATAAGATCCCTAAAAATAAATTACATTTTTTAATATTAAATATTATTATATTAATTATCAAAATATTAAATATATTATATAATATTTTAATTTTTGTTATAAATATAAACTACTAATTACTTTAGCAGTAATATAATTAATAAAATATACTAAAAATAAAAAAAAAATCATATTGAACAATTTAATATTGTAGAAAATATCCATTTTCTGGAATAATGCAATTGAAATACATAACAGTATTTATAGTTGAGATTGGTATATATGTTCACAATATGCAATAAATTTGTATATTTATAAATATTAGTATTACATTGATGTAACTATCATCTTATATTGTTGAACAACATGGGTTAATTGGACCGTTAAAATTCAAATCAAACCGTTAGATATGATAAAACTTACAGAAAAATACATTTGGTCAAGTTTTAGACTTATTAGGTATACGGATATTGAAATATCGTACTCGGAACAAATGAGTAATAATTGAAGATGATGTATCGTTGAATCAGACCATGTGATTTTAAATCGTACCGTCCAATATGATCTAATGGACACAAACTTATATATATTAAAATTTGGTATGATTCGGGTGGCTGGATTTTAAGATATCGTAATTGTTAATTAAACTTTTTTGATCTCATTATATAATAATATATATCTAAAATAAATTGTATAAGACAAATAATATGTTTGTCTAAATTATTAATTTTTTTTTCAAGTAATATCATTTTACGATTTACAATGAATTATATTATACAAAGAATACATTAAACTAATATTTTATTTTTTAATAAATAATATCAATTTAGATTTAAATAACTTAATATAGACTAAATAGTTTTCAATTTAACATTCAAAATAATCATTAAATTTCTTATCAACTATTTTTTTATTTTTTTATTTTTTATATAGAGTTGGGTACATTCAAAACTTATTTAGAATTTAAATATAATATTATAATTTCTTATTTATAATATATATTAATAATATATATTAAAAAAGAGTAGGGGTCGGCGGGGGCCGGGGTCGGGGCGGGTTTCAGACAGGACCCGTACCCCGCCCCGGACCTGGCCGGGGCAGGTTTTTTATGCCGCAAACCCATCTCGGCCCTGAAAAATTGGGTCCCGGACCCGCCCCATACGGGGCGGGTCCGGGTCGGGCTTCCCGGATTCGGGTTGAAATTGCCATCCCTAGTCCTGTCGCAAGGTTTTCTAAATGGAGGTAGTAATCATTCGCTAGAGGCCATCTAGCATGAGGGGGACCATCTTCCCAAAGGAGGTATCCGAGGAGGCATTAACCGATGTTAGTAGCTTCGATCTTTCTCACTTCCCAACTCTGTATTCCCACAGACGGCACCAATGACACGACCAAAAAATGTAGTGCTCGATCCAGTTAGATGCAAAATAATAAAGTAAAATGCAAGAAAATAAACGAGTGAAAATGAGAGTTTTATTCCAAATTTTTCTAGTATAAATGAGATATTGGTATTGAAATCAAGCTATAAGTATGAATTACAAGTGTCCCTTCAAGCTAAAGTGATAGCATGAAGGTGAAAATTGGAGAATATAGGCGCAAGTTGTCATAGGAGGATAAAAACGTCATAGGAGGGTAAAAACTTGTCTTCTCCAGCTGGGGGAGGTCTCTATTTATAGGCAACATTCAGTTGGTTGGAGAAGATCACGGATTTGGGGAAGCATTGAAAGAATCGGGTATGGCCCGGGAACGCAATGGAAGCGTAAAAAACGTAAATTTAAGACATAAATTAAATCGGATTCAAAGGGGTGTTCCCTTTGAAGTTCCCGGGCATTCGGTGTTTGTCAAAGCATAAATAACAAAAGAAAACATGCTGGACATGTTGCTTAAAAGGACAACAAAGGTACATATAATGTAAGAGGATACCAACCTTTGTTCGTTTATGTAGAACGGGTTCGTGCGTTGTTCCTTTCTTTTCCTTCTTCGTTCGTCCACTTGAGAGCTCAACGTAAAACTCCTCTAATGCGTTCCACACCACACTATGGATTTATTTATACTCTATTGCTAGATAGAAATAGAAACAAAGAAGAAGAAACAATTCCAAAGAAAGCACTATCAATTAGAGTACCTTGGAATGTTTTTGTTCAATCTTCTCTAAGAAGTTTGAACACTAAAAGAGAGAATTTTAGAGTGTTTTTAGCCTAAAAGCTCCAGCAAAAATGAAGCAAGTGAATTATGACTAGCAAAGTAGTTTTGTGTATGTAGAATGTAGTGTTCATAAAACCACCTACAAAAGTAACCTTCAAGTCAACTTCCACATACACACACTTCTAGCACATCCACTACACATGATAGCAAGAAAAAAACACCCACAAAAGAGAAAATATTCGTGCGCATCATGTACACATGTGGAAGAGTTGAAACTCCTCCTTAACTAGCTTCAACTTGCATTAAAAATGGACTTGGATCTTTATGTTTTTGGACTTGTATTTAATCAAATTAAATAAAGTCCAAACATGTATCCATTAGGCATTACTTAATCTAATTAATTTAAATCCAATTGAAGCCCAACTATTTATTTAATCCAATTAAATAAACATAAGTCCAAATTAAGAATAATTGATCCAATCAACTATTCTAGCCAAAACCCAATAAAATAATCCAATTAATTTAAAGGTCTTTAGTCCAAAAAATTAACTAATCTAATCAATTAATTCTTGGACCATCCATCAAATGAATTTCTCAATAAATGATCCAATTATTTGTTTTCTCTCTTGAATAAATTTAATCCGATTAAATTTATTCGCTTCTTCTAGAATAATTTCAAATTAATTCCGCGATTTGTGTGTGACTCATTAGGTTCACCCTCATCTAGACTTGGGTTTGTGTCCAACACAATTGATAATTTAAATCTAATTTAATTCACTATTTTCCGATTAACCATTAATCGGAAAAATGCCTGTCACCATGGGTGGCCGTCTAGCAACGGTCCATGGCACTAGAGACTAGGTGAATGTTGGCGTGAACATTTAGGCTCCCGAGTTCCATACGAGTATGGTCCTTCCATCATCCGTGTCCCGATCTAAGTCTATGGCATGAAATTGGGCGTCGGTTCCCATCCTAGACTAGACAACTATGCTCAGTAACTCGAGACACGTTTACTCTATTGATCAACGTAGGAAACCATTCCCTACTCGACCAATTGCTATGGCGACAGACTTATAAGAGTTTAAACTGTCTTAGAGCGCATAGGAGACTCGACTGACATATACTGATAGGTGACGGGTCCTATTTTGGAATCCACCGTCCTCAATACATATTCCGACTGCACTGTATAAGGCTTATGATAAACGTATCCCAGATACAAACGTCTCTTGCCAGATGCTAGATACAACCATCATATGCATGGAACTATCATGATTCCTCAAGTCCGAGGACTAATCTCGTACTATCGGAGCCGGAAATGCCAGTCATACCGACCAAGCCTCCAAGGCTTCCATATGACGATTCCCGCGAGTCAGTTCAGTCAGCTGACACCCTTGTCAACTAACTCACTAATATTGCATAGACATCCAATGTCTGTCGCCGATGAAACACCGCACTCATTCAATGAATGCAATCCTTAGTGCAAGTTTGTATAGGACACTCGATGCCCTGTCTCGAGGTCCTCGACTTGGAACGTTTCAGACCTAACTCTTAGAACTTGGTTTCATAGCTGTCATCCAATGCACAGCCCAACTACATGGGTTGCACGTTTGGCCTGTGGGCTTTGTTGTGATGTTACTAGAATAAACATAAATAACGAGCACAACAAATGAAACTGTCAAACATGAATACTCACTTTATTCATATAACAATATTACAATTACAATGACATTGTCAGAAATAGATTACATCAAGACCAATCTAATTGGCCTTTCGGTCACCTATTCTAACAATCTCCCACTTGACCCTAAAGCCAATCACTCATGACCCGTAAACCCATCTTCCCAAGATGGTGAGTATGAGCAACCAGCGACATTGGCCTGGTCAGCGGATCTACCATATTTTTCTTCCGAAGTCACTCAGTCCATCCGAATGTCACCTCTTCCCACCATCTCTCTAAGCAGATGGTAGCGTCTAAGAATGTGTTTGGATTGGTGATGAGATCTCGGTTCCTTCGCTTGCACTATAGCCCCGTTGTTATCACAGAAAATAACTATTGGCTCGACAATGCTAGGCACTACACCCAACTCTTGGATGTAGTTTTTCATCCAAACCGCCTCCTTAACTGCTTCTGAAGCCGCTATGTACTCAGCTTTCGTGGTGGAATCAGCTGTGGTATCCTATTTGAAACTTTTCCAAGCCACCACACCACCATTCAGCCTGAATACAAATCAAGATTGAGACTTGGCATTGTTCTCATCAGACTGGAAGCTAGCGTCGCTGTAGCCTTCCATAATCAACTCTCCACCACCGTAAACCAAGAACATATCTTTAGTCTTTCTCAGGTACTTAAGAATGGTCTTGACTGCAGTCAAGTGAGCCTCACTGGCACAAGCCTGATATCTGCTCGTAACGCTCAAAGCGAAAGCAACATCGGGCGTTGTGCACTGCATATCATACTATATGTTGCCTACGGCTGAAGCATAGGGGATGTCCAACATCCTTCTAACTTCCTCATCAGTCTTAGGAGACTGCTCCTTAGACAGTTTAACCCCATGCCTCATAGGAAGGAATCCTCGTTTGGAGCTTTCCATCTTGAATCTCTTCAAGGCTTTGTCAACATACGAGGGTTGGGTCATTCCTAACATCCTTTTAGATCTATCCCGGATAATCTTGATGTCTAGAATGTCGGAAGCATCACCCAAATCCTTCATGGAGAATTGTGTGGACAACCATACTTTAGCGTTACCTAACATCTTTACATCATTCCTAATGAGTAAGATATGTTAGAATAGATGACCATATACCCAATCTTGGCGGGCAAAATATAACCTATATCTATACAATTTCAGTGTTTTGATAAACTATGAATGAATAAAGAAGTGAAATTCATTCTGGCATTACTTTGTTTGCGTTCACTTTACTGCTTTACATCTATCTGTTCACTACGCAAACAAAGCCCACGGACTGAAAACCCATTTCGGGGATTGGGACTACGCTTGGAGGTAGGTCCATGAAATCAGTCCCGCCGAATCAGTCCGAAAATCTCCAAGTCAAGGAATCTCGAAAAAGGGTACCGAGATTCCCCTTGAGACTTGCACTAAGCATCTGCTGTCGTATTTCATCGACGGGTAACAAAGGTTGTCTAAGCAGTGTTAGTGGGTTACCCTGCTAGGGAGCAGCTGACTGAGTTGACTTGCGGGAACCGTCTTACGGAGGACCTTGAGTAGGGTCAGCAAGGTATGACGTGTATTCCCGGTTCCAACGGTACAGGCCAAGTCCTTTGACTTGAGGAACTGCTGAGTTTACCTGTATATCAGGTCTGTATCTGAGATATGGTGAGAGATTGCCAAGAAGTACTTGAGTAGTCATAAGCCATGTCTAGTGCAGCTCTGGTGTACAGTGTGATAGTAATTTCCAAGAAAGGATCTATCTCCCGTCAAAGGCATTGACAGTTGAGTCTCACGTATGCTCTGTGTCTTGTCCCTAAAATCTGTGGCCACTGTAATTGAACAGAAGGGAAGGTTTCCCTTGCGACGTTTAGTAAGGACAGACTGACATTTAGGTCCAAAATGGGTACCTACATTTTCTGTGCCCTAGACCCCAAGTGGTGAGACCGTAGACAGAAGGACAAGTGTACTGTTAGAGCCTAAATGTTCATCCCCGAAATTTCACATAGCCTCTAGTGCCATGGACCGTTGCTAGATGGTCACCCATGCTAACGGACGAATTCCAGGAATCCGACCATGTCTAGCTGAAAGGTGAACCTAAAGAGTCACACACAATCCACACACATTGAGCATTTAATTTAGAATTAAATATTGGAGAAAAGGGATGATTAAATTGGATTTAATCGGGTCCTTTTATTTTCTTGGAGAATTAATTTCTTTTATTTGATAAAAGGGATTAATCTAATAAATTAGATTTATTAGAGAACTAATTTAATGGCCTTAGAATAAATATTTATATTTATTATATTTATTTATTTGGGCCTTTGGAATATTTAATAGGATTTAAATAGTCCATTAAAATTAAATTAATGGTTGAGATGGAAAGGGAGAGATGGATGGCTAGGATTGATTTGACTAGGTCAAACACTACTTTGGCTAGGACTTTGACTAGGTCAAAATCCTAGTCAAAATAGACATCTTTCGAGTTGGAGTTTAAAGAGGATTAAACTCCTCCTCTATATATAGTCCTAGCCTTTCACTATTTGAATAGTGATGAAATTCCAACACACACACACACACACACACTCGGCTCTCTCCTCTCTCCCTCTCGTCCGCCCACTCTCTCTCTCTCTCTCTCATAAGAAAATAATTCTTGTTCTTTTATTCGTGGAACAATAGAACTTAGGAGAATTAATACCGTTAATCAATAACGTGTTATTAATTCATCCTCTCCAAATATTACTTGTTCGTTCGCTAGCACGACGTGCAAGATACGTGGGTGGATTGCGTATTACAATTTGGAGAATCTCACGTACGAGATTTGGTGTAAAACGGGGAAAAACGCGAGTACCGGTTAGAAGACGAAAACGACAATCGGTAGGTTCCGATTTAATTTTTCGTCCCTCTTTATTTTTAATCCTATGGCCTCCATGATTTCATTTTATGCTTTTAATTCATGAGATACACCGAACGCCCGGGAAAATTCAAGGGTACACCCCTTGAACGTGCTCTTTTATTTAATTAAAGCATGTTTTATTTTTGTATTTTAATTTTATACCGCGCTTCCGCATTCGCGCTATTTCCCGGGACGATCCACAATCTTTCAAGATGTCGTCCATATAAAGCACTAGGAACGCAACCGAGCTCCCACTAACCTTCTTCTATACACAAGGGTCAAACTCGTTCTTGATGAAATCATAACCCCATATGACTTCATCAAAACGGATATTCCAACTTTGGAAAGCTTGTTTGAGACCATAGATAGACCTTTGCAGATGGCAAACCTTCTGCTCTTCTCCAACAAATGTGAAACCCGCCGGCTGATCCATATAGATCTCTTCCTCAACAAATCCATTAAGGAAGGCCGTTTTCACATCAATCTGCCATATTTCATAGTCATACCATGCAACTATGGCAAGCATAATCCGAATGGACTTAGCCATGGCTACGGACGGATAGGTTTTCTCAAAATCGACCCCAGGCCACTGAGTATAACCTTTTCCCACAGGCCTAGCCTTGAAGGTAGTCACCTCCCCGTCAGCTCCAAGCTTAGGTTTGTAGACCCATTTACACCCAACGGGCTTTGTTAGAATAGGTGACCATGTAAGCCAATTTTGGCAGGAATATGTAACCTATGTCTAGACAATTTTTGGTATTTGATAAAAACTTTTATGAATAAAGAAGTGAAAATTGCTATGGCAATACTTTGTTTACGTTCACTTATATCTGCATTTACATTTATGTTCACTACGCAAACAAAGCCCACGGACTGAGAATCGATTTTGGGGACTGGGACTACGCTTGGAGGTAGGTCCATGAAATCAGTCTTACCGAATCAGTCCGGAAATCTCCAAGTCAAGGAATCCCGAAAATGGGTACCGGGATTCCCTCTGAGACTTGCACTAAGCATCTTCTGTCGTATTTCATCGACGGATGATGAAGGTCATCTAAGCAATGTTAGTGGGTCAGCATGCTAGGAAGCAGTTGACTGAGGTGACTCGCGGGAACCGTCTTACGGAGGACCTTGAGTATGGTCAGCAAGGTATGACGTGTATTCCCGGTTCCAACGGTACAGGCCAAGTCCTTTGACTTGAGTAACTGCTGAGTTTACCTGTGCATCAGGTCTGTATCTTAGATATGGTGAGAGATTGCCAAAATACTCTTGAGTAGTCATAAGCCATGTCTAGTGCAGCTCGGGTGTACAGAGTGACAGTAGTTTCCAAGAAAGGATCTGTCTCCTGTCAAAAGGTGTTGACAGTTGAGTCTCATGTATGCTCTGTGTCTTGTCCCTGAAATCTGTGGCCACAGTAACTGAACAGAAGGGAAAGGTTTCCCTTGCGGCGTTTGGTAAGGATAGACCGACACTTAGGTCCAAAATGGGTACCTGCTTTTTCCGTGCCCTAGACTCTGAGTGATGAGACCGAAGACAGAAGGACAAGTGTACTGTTAGAGCCTAAATGTTCATCCCCAATTATTTCATCTAGTCTCTAGTGCCATGGACCGTTGCTAGATGGCCACCCATGGTAACGGGCGGATTCTAGGAATCCGACCAAGTCTAGCTGAAAGGTGAACCTAAAGAGTCATACACTATCCATACAAACACTTAGTATTAATTTGGAATTAAATATTGGAGAAAAGGAATGATTAAATTAGATTTAATCGGGTCCTATATTTTCTTGGAGAAATTAATTCCTTCTATTTGATAAAGGGAATTAAATTAATAAATTGAATTTATTAAGGGAATTGATTTAATGGGCCTAAAATAAATATTAATATTTATTTATTATATTTATTTGGCCTTTTGGAATATTTAATGGGATTTAAATATTCCACTAAATTTAAATCAACGGTTGAGATGGAAAGGGAGATGGAAGGCTAGGATTTGTTTGACTAGGTCAAACACTAGTTTGACTAGGACTTTAACTAGGTCAAAATCCTAGTGAAATTAGGGTTCTTAGAGTTGGAGTTTAAGGAGGATTAAACTCCTCCTCTATAAATACCTCTAGCTTCCAACTATTGTAGGATGATGATTCTTGAAATCACACACACAACACACACTCTCCCCTCTCCTACATCTCGTCCGCCCCTCTCCCTCTCACTCTCCAAGAAAATTATTTCTTGTTCTTTTGTTCTTGGAACATTAGAACTAAGGAAGATTAGTCCCGTTAATTCATAACGTGTGATTGATCTATCCTCTCCAAAAATACTTATTCATTGCTAGCACGACGTGCAAGATACGTGGGTGGATCGTGTGTCACGATTTGGAGGGTCTCAAGAACGATATCTCGGTGCAAAACGGGGAACAACGCGTGTAGCCGTTGAAGACGAAAATGACAACGGGTAGATCTCGTTTTAATTTTCGTCCCTCTTTATTTTCAACTCTATGGCCTCCATAATTTCTTTACATATTACATGATCATGAGATACACCAAACGCCCGGGAACCTCAAGGGTACACCCCTTGAGCGTGTTCTTTTAAATTAAAAGCATGCTTTAATTTTTGTATGTTTATTTTATCGCGCTTCCGCATTCGCGCGATTCCCGGGACGATCCACCGATTTCTTTCAGTGGTATCAGAGCCCGGTTCGGTGTATAGGCCTAGGGTTTATGTGCGTTCTAAGCATGAAACGTGATATTGGCATGTTTTATATTAAATCTTGATTTTTCTTGATTTTTAGCATGTCGGTTTTATAGCTTTTAATTCGTGTGAATTTTTGAATGTTGGTATTTTTCTGTTTTTTTCTTGGGAAACGGGGTGGAAAATTGAACGAAAAAACGAGAAACGATGCAGTCGGCCAGCCAGGAGGGCTGGCTGCGCGCAGGAAAGGGCAGCGCGCAGCAAGGGAGGCTGCGCGCAGGCACGCGCGCACGCAAGGCTGCGCGCCTGAGAGTCCGCGCGCGGACGGACTCTGGGCAGAGCCGCCAGGAGCGCACGCACGCAGACGGAGGAGTCTGCGCGCGCGCGCCCTGCTGGCGTGCCCAGTGCACGTCTGCGCGCACACTGCGCACGGCACGACCGACAGCCAGCAGGCCAGCGCGCGCGCTGGGCAAGGGAGCCTGCGCGTGCGACGGCCTGCCGGCATGCCAGGCCGCGCAGCGCGCTGTCGGCCAGGCGCGCGTGCACGCAGGTAAGGGGCCTGCGCGCGCGCAGGGGCGGCAGGCTGAGCCTGCTGCCCTGTGCGCGCGCTGGCGGGCCGCTGCCGGCGGCGGCGGCGGCTGCTGCTAGGGTTTCAAAACCCTAGCAGTGTTTTTCTTTTTTTTAATTATTTTCAGTTTTAATTTTAAATTAATTCTGGAAAAAAAATCAATTTTTTGGTTCAATTATGCCTATTTTTCTAAAGACATTATTTTAGGAGTAAAATAAATTGGATTTGGAATCCCGGGGTTATTTTACTTAAAATAATGAGGAAAGGTTTTTCCTAAAACGAAAAAAATATTATTACCAATATTTGTGTTTTATTTTTCACACGTTATGCGCATATTCATTTATTATCTTGGATATTTATGATTGGAAATTATGTGTTGTTGGTATATTGTGATTATATAATTGGATCATGTGATTATGTGTGTTGGATGGAAATGGATGATCGCGAGCCCTAGACCGGATGTATGGTTTATTTTCTGTTGGGCCTGTGTGCCTCTTTTACTGCTTTCTCCTTCTCTCTTTCTAGTTGCCTTGGAATAATAAGGCATTCTACCTCCCTCCTTATGTACTCCCCCCGGGTTTTCGCTGGGGTTTCTATTTTTAATATGTAATGAGAGTAGACTAGGAGTGAGGTTTCTAACTTTGTAATTGGTGGAGAAGAAGGAAGGACCACATGGAGAGCCCAGACGGGAGGTCCCTTGGAGTTTTCCATGAAGTGAAGAAAGAGAAAAGAGACCAAGGCCCATCAGCATGATGATTGGGTTACTATTAATGTAATAGTATAGGACCAACCCTAGATTGACCATAGATTAGAATTCGGGCTCGTGATCATCCAACAGGGGCGTGCTAGGCTTTATTTTGCATTCGGTTATGATGATGGATGAATGGGTTGTTTATTTATCATATAACTGCTATGGATGGTTTATTTACGCATTATGGATGTATGTGTAGATATTTATTTATTTGAGATCTCGGTCATTTACTACTCTCACATTGGTTGGACCAATGTCAAAATATTAGACCCTAGACAAAGTGGACATAAACTCTAGGAGTTTGTCCATGCCTTCCAATCCATGGCATAGTGAGGAAGCTGCTTTGGGTCAATAGCGTGGTCTCACGAGTCGTGGCACGTTATTGTACTTAAAGGAAACTGCACTATGTCATGAACGAAAAATGGGCTGCTGCTACCTGTCTCACGAGTCGTGGGGGTACCAGTGGGTCTGTGGCTCGGTCGATTGGGTTGGGTCTAACGCCCAATTAACATGATTCGCTTGGAGTCCTCGGGATCATGTGAAAGGGTGAGGCAATAATCTTGGGAATCTCGTGGAACGAGAATGGTATGGAATACCTCCCACAGGATCTTTTCCATGCGAATAGTAAAAGCGGGGTATGGGAAAAATCGCTGTGGATCCCAAGCCCATTAGGAAAGGATTTTCCGAAAAATCACGTTTGAGAGTACCGTGTTTTCGTATAAAATAGTGGGAGGATTAAATGACTAAAGTCCATGCATTTAATTATTTTATCAAACCACCGTCTTTTATTTTCTGCTGATCGCACGCTGTTTTCTAAAATGTAGATTTTAAAATGTCTAAGAACCCACTTTCCACCATTCTTGAGACAAACAAATTCAATGGAACAAACTACAACGACTGGTTGCGCAATCTCAGGATAGTCCTAGATTACGAGAACCAAGGCTACGTCATGGACGAGCCTCTCCCTAGGACCTTACCGGAAGGATCCACGCCAGAAGAACGTGAGACGTTCGAGACTTGGCATAAGGATAACCGGAAGGTCCGTAGCGTCATACTTGCTATGACCAATGAGATTCAGAAGCAATATGAAAGGCTACACGATGTCCCTTCCATTATGGCTCGCCTTAAGGATTGCTATGTAGTCCCGGACCGGCATACTAGGTATATCGCGACCAAGGCGTTCTTTGGAACGAAAATGACAGAAGGGTCCTCTGTACAAGAGCACGGGGTTAAAATGCTTACCCTGGTGGAAAAGCTCGAGGACCTAAAGGCAGGTCTCGACAATGAAACGTACATAGATGTGATCCTTCAGTCACTCCCACCCTCCTTTGACCAATTTATCGTCAACTACAACATGAACGCACTTGAGAAGGGCATTCATGAGTTGATCAATATGTTGGTGCAATACGAGGCAACGACTAAGTAGTCCACGCCTTCGATATTGTTTGAAAGTGCTTCGACTTCAAATACGAAAGGCAAGGGTGCCGGACGTTGGAAGAAGAAGAAAGGGAAGGGAAAGGCCGTCAAAGCAGCTACGAACACTAAGAGTGTTCCCATTGCCAAAGAGGGAAAGGCAAAGGAAAGGGAAAGGTTGTCTCCAAGCAACAGTCGAAGGCATATGACATATGTATTAAATGCCGTGAGAAAGGGCATTGGAAGAGAGAGTGCCCCAAACTCTTCTCGAACCAAGGTATATATGTGATTGAGGTTAATATGGTCACTAGTTCTGCCTCTTGGGTATTAGATACCGGCTGTGGAGCTCACATTTGCAATGACTTGTAGGTGTTGAAAAGAAGCAGAAAACTGGGTAGCGGGCACATGATCCTGAAGCTTGGGAATGGCAAGGCCATCTCGGCAGAAGCAGTAGGATCCGCCACTCTAGTGATTAGTGATAGTATTAGCATAGATTTAGAGCAAGTTTATTTTGTACCCAGTATGATTAAAAAGATCATTTCCATTCCATTGTTGGACAATAGTGGTTATGAGTTTAGAATCAATAAAAAATTGCGTTTATTTGATGAGGTGTGGAATTGCTCATCTACTTGGTACATTGCATAACGGACTCTATATCTTGCAACAAACGAATTTCGTCCTCAATGCACAACACAAACGAAAATTAGATAATAATGGGAACGCACGTCTGTGGCACGCTAGGCTAGGTCACATATCCGAGGATAGGATGAAGAAGTTGATAGACTCAAAGAACCTAGAGGTAGGGGACTTGAGCGATCTACCAACTTGTGAGTCCTGTCTAAGAGGGAAAATGACCAAGAAGCCCTTTGTAGGACAAAGCAGGCTTGCCACAGGTCTGTTGGACTTGGTCCATACAGACGTATGTGGACCACTAAGGACGCAGGCCCGAGGTGGGTTCTCCTACTTCATAACCTTCACCGATGATCATTCGCGGTATGGTTATGTTTACCTGATGAGGTACAAGTCTGAAGCTCTTGAGAGGTTTAAAGAGTTCAGACTTGAAGTGGAGAACCAAACCAACTGCAAAATTAAAGTCCTTCGGTCGGACCGAGGCGGTGAGTACCTTAGTATGGAGTTCCTAGATTATCTAAAAAGAACATGGTTTAATATCAGAATGGACACCTCCAGGAACACCACAGTTAAATAGTGTCTCTGAAAGGAGGAATCAAACCCTGTTGGACATGGTACGGTCCATGATGAGTTTTACCAAATTGCCCTTATCGTTTTGGGGCTATGCACTAGAAACGGCGGCCAAATTGTTGAATTTAGCGCCTACTAGTACATTGACCCAAATTCCATATGAGATATGGCACGGCAAGCCTGCATCCTACAATTACTTAAAAGTGTGGGGTAGCCCCACATACGTCAAGAAGTTAGTGGGAGATAAGTTAGAATCTAGGTCTAGCTTATGTAGGTTCGTTGGATACCCTAAAGAAACTGCGGGTTATTACTTTTATGACCCCTTGGAACAAAAGGTGTTTGTTTCAAGAAATGCAGTGTTCTTGGAGCAAGGCTTCCCGGAGGATATCCAACCTGATGAGCTGATCCTTGAGGAATCAAGTGATGGAATCCAACCATCAGAGAAGGCCGCGGAACCCTCACTTAGAGGATTCAGGATTAACAGCCGAAGGGCTGACCAACCTCGAGAAGTCCAACATGCTAGGCATGAAGGACAGCCTTAGGAACAGCTAGTCCCAGTTCCTGAACCGCCGGCTCCGATACAGTCAGCGCCCACAGTCACCACTGACGTTCCCATTCTCCGTAGGTCCACTAGAGAGTCCAGACCTCCAGTGAGATATGGCTTTCTAGGTGCGACCGATCTTTTGGATAACGATCCTAAGACGTATGGAGAAGCGATGTCTGACATCGACTCCGGGAAATGGCTTGAGGCCATGAAAGCTGAATGGACTCCATGAGCGAGAACCAAGTCTGGAGTCTTGTAGATCCACCGAAAGGTGTTAAGCCAGTCGGCTGTAAGTGGGTCTACAAGCGCAAACTTCCCGTTGATGGAGAAGTCACAACCTTTAAGGCTAGGCTTGTAGCTAAGGGATACACTCAATGACCGGGGGTCGATTTTGAGGATACCTACTCGCCAGTAGCCATGGCTAAATCCATTCGGATTCTGCTCGCCATAGCAGCATGGTATGACTATGAGATATGGCAGATGGACGTGAAAACGGCCTTTCCTCAACGGTTTCGTTGAAGAAGAGATCTATATGGATCAGCCGCAGGGTTTCACGGTCACTGGAGAAGAACAGAAAGTCTATCGTCTCCAGAAGTCCATCTATGGCCTCAAACAAGCCTCCCGAAGTTGGAACATTCGCTTTGATAAAGTAATACGGGGTTATGACTTCATCAAAAACGAATCCGACCCTTGTGTATACAAGAAGGTCAGTGGGAGCTCAATAGTGCTCTTAGTGCTTTATGTGGATGACATTCTGCTCATTGGTAATGACGTTAGAATGTTAGGAAACACAAAAGCATGGTTGTCAACCCAGTTTTCCATGAAGGACTTGGGTGAAGCCTCCTACATCCTAGGCATCCAGATTGTCAGGGACAGATCTAAAAGGATGTTAGGACTCACCCAAAACTCGTATATGGAGAAAGTCCTAAAGAGATATCGAATGGACAACTCCAAACGAGGATTCCTTCCAATAAGGCATGGGATCAAGTTATCCAAGAAACAGTCCCCACAGACTGATGAGGAACTTGAAAGGATGAAAGTCATCCCCTATGCTTCTGCCGTACGAAGCATCCAATATGCGGTCCACTGCACTAGGCCTGACATTGCATACGCTTTGAGCGTAACAAGCAGATATCAGTCCTGCGCAGGAGAGGCACACTGGAATGCTGTTAAGGGCATCCTTAAGTACCTAACGAGGACTAAGGAAATGTTCCTAGTCTATGGCAATGGAGAACTAATTCTGGAAGGCTTTAGTGACGCTAGCTTCCAGTCTGATGACGATGATGCCAAGTCTCAATCGGGGTACGTATTCAAACTCAATGGCGGAGTAGTAGCTTGGAAAAGTTCCAAGCAAGCAACCATTGCTGACTCCACCACAGAGGCTGAATACATAGCAACTTCAGAAGCTGCTAAGGAAGCGGTTTGGATGAGAAACTACATCCAAGAGTTGGGTGTGGTGCCTAGCATCGCCGAGCCTGTTGTCATCTTCTGTGATAACAACGGCGCAATAGCGCAAGCAAAGGAACCGAGACCTCATCACCGTTCCAAACACATTCTTAGACGCTACCATCTTCTTTGAGAAATGGTAGGAAGAGGTGATGTCCGGATGGACCGAGTCAACTCGGCAGACAACACAGCAGACCCGCTGACTAAGCCTATGTCGCAGAGCGCTCATACGCAACATCTTGAGAAGATGGGGATTAAGCATATGGGCAATTGGCTTTAAAGGTCAAAAGGGAGATTGTTAGAATAGGTGACCATGTAAGCCAATTTTGGCAGGAATATGTAACCTATGTCCGAAAATCTCCAAGTCAAAGAATCCTGAAAATGGGTACCGGGATTCCCTCTAAGACTTGCACTAAGCATCTGCTGTTGTATTTCATCGACGGGTGACAAAGGTCGTCTAAGCAGTGTTAGTGGGTCAGCATGCTAGGAAGCAGTTGACTAAGGTGACTCGCGGGAACCGTCTTACGGAGGACCTTGAGTATGGTCAGCAAGGTATGACGTGTATTCCCGGTTCCAACGGTACAGGCCAAGTCCTTTGACTTGAGTAACTGCTGAGTTTACCTGTGCATCAGGTCTGTATCTTAGATATGGTGAGAGATTGCCAAAATACTCTTGAGTAGTCATAAGCCATGTCTAGTGCAGCTCGGGTGTACAGAGTGACAGTAGTTTCCAAGAAAGGATTTGTCTCATGTCAAAAGGTGTTGACAGTTGAGTCTCATGTATGCTCTGTATCTTGTCCCTGAAATCTGTGGCCACAGTAACTGAACAGAAGGGAAAGGTTTCCCTTGCGGCGTTTGGTAAGGACAGACCGACACTTAGGTCCAAAATGGGTACCTGCTTTTTCCGTGCCCTAGACTCTGAGTGATGAGACCGAAGACCGAACAAGTGACTGTTAGAGCCTAAATGTTCATCCCCAATTATTTCACCTAGTCTCTAGTGCCATGGACCGTTGCTAGATGGCCACCCATGGTAACGGGCGGATTCTAGGAATCCGACCAAGTCTAGCTGAAACGTGAACCTAAAGAGTCACACTATCCACACACACACTTAGTATTTAATTTGGAATTAAATATTGGAGAAAAGGAATGATTAAATTAGATTTAATCGGGTCCTATATTTTCTTGGAGAAATTAATTCCTTCTATTTGATAAAGGGAATTAAATTAATAAATTGGATTTATTAATGGAATTGATTTAATGGGCCTAGAATAAATATTAATATTTATTTATTATATTTATTTGGTCTTTTGGAATATTTAATAGGATTTAAATATTCCACTAAATTTAAATCAACGGTTGAGATGGAAAGGGAGATGGAAGGCTAGGATTTGTTTGACTAGGTCAAACACTAGTTTGACTAGGACTTTGACTAGGTCAAAATCCTAGTCAAATTAGGGTTCTTAGAGTTGGAGTTTAAAGAGGATTAAACTCCTCATCTATAAATACCTCTAGCTTCCAACTATTGTAGGATGATGATTCTTGAAATCACACACACAACACACACTCTCCCCTCTCCTACATCTCGTCCGCCCCTCTCTCTCTCACTCTCCAAGAAAATTATTTCTTGTTCTTTTGTTCTTGGAACATTAGAACTAAGGAAGATTAGTCCCGTTAATTCATAACGTGTGATTGATCTATCCTCTCCAAAAAATACTTGTTTGTTGCTAGCACGACGTGCAAGATACGTGGGTGGATCGTGTGTCACGATTTGGAGGGTCTCAAGAACGAGATCTTGGTGCAAAACGGGGAACAACGTGTGTAGCCGTTGAAGACGAAAACGACAACGGGTAGGTCTCGTTTTAATTTTCGTCCCTCTTTATTTTCAACTCTATGGCCTCCATGATTTCTTTACATATTACATGATCATGAGATACACCGAACGCCCGAGAACCTCAAGGGTACACCCCTTGAGCGTGTTCTTTTAAATTAAAAGCATGCTTTAATTTTTGTATGTTTATTTTATCGCGCTTCCGCATTCGCGCAATTCCCGGGATGATCCACCGATTTCTTTCAGGCTTGACACCCTTAGGTGGATCTACTAAGGTCCAAACCTTGTTTGAACTCATAGAGTCCATTCCGGATTTCATGGCCTCAACCCATTTTTCTGTCCGACATCGCTTCTCCGTAGGTCTTTAGATCATTGTCCAACGGACTGTTCAGACCTAGAAACCCATACCTATCAGGTTGATGGGAAACTCTAGTCAACCTTCGTAGGACAGGAATATCGTCAGTCGGAACTATAGGTGCAGATGATGTCGCTGCATCCGTTTGAGGTATTCCCTCACTTGATTCCTCAAGGAGCAATTCCTCATGATGGGTATCCGCTGGAAAACCCTTTTCTAGGAACACTGCGTTTCTCGAAACAAAAACCTTTTGCTCGGAAGGATCATAAAAATAACACCCCGCAGTTTCCTTAGGATAACCCACGAACCTGCACAAACTAGACCTCAGGTCCAGTTTGTCTCCCACTAATCTCTTGACGTATGTAGGGCTACCGCACACTCTCAAGTACTTGTAGGAAGCAGGCTTGCCATGCCATATCTGATATGGCGTCAGGGCCACAGTCTTAGAAGGTGCCATGTTTAATAACTTGGTCGCTGTCTCAAGAGCATAACCCCAGAAGAATAAGGGCAATTCGGTAAAACTCATCATGGATCGAACCATGTCCAACAAGGTTCGATTCCTCCTTTTAGAGACGTCGTTCAGCCGTGGCATTCCGAGAGGAGTCCACTGAGAGAGAATCCCATTCTCTTTTAGGTAATCCAAGAATTCCCCACTCAAATACTCACTACCTCGGTTCGGCCGAAGGGCTTTAATTTTGCGACCAGTTTGGCTTTCAACTTCAAGTCTGAACTCTTTAAACTTTCCAAAGGCCTCAGACTTGTACCTCATAAGGTAAACATAACCATACCGTGAGTGATCATCGGTAAAAGTTATGAAGTAAGAAAACCCTCCTCTGGCCTGTGTATTTAGTGGCCCATAGACATCTGAATGGATCAAATCCAACAGACCACTGGCAAGCATGATTTGTCCAACAAAGGGTTTCTTGGTCATTTTCCCTTTTAGACAAGACTTGCAGGCCGGTAGATGGTCCAAAACATATATTTCTAGACTCTTTGAGTCCACCAACCTCCTAATCCTATCTTGAGAGATGTGACCTGGCCTTGCATGCCAAATCTGTGCATTTTCTTGATTATCCATTTTTCATTTATTTTAAGCAGTCATGATCAAATCACGCTGTTGTAGAATATAAAGACCATTATGAAGTTTACCTAGCAGATGTGAAGAATCATTCTTCATCAAATAAAAACAGTTTTTTTTATTGATCATGCACTCAAAATCAGCATTGTCCAACAACGGTATTGAAATAATATTTTTTTATCATGCTAGGTACATAATAGCAATCTTTTAATTCTATCCTAACTTGATCACTAACAACTAAGTGGACTAGACCTACAACTTCGGTGGCAATAGCCTTGCCATCACCTAGCCTCAGCACGACCTTGTCCCTACTTAGCTTTCTGTTTCTTTCCAGCACCTGCAAATCATTGCAGATGTGAGCTCCACAGCCGGTATCCAATACCCAAGAAGCAGAATTAGTCATCATGTTAACCTTAATAACAAACATACCTTGATTGGAGAAGAGCTTGGGGCAGCCCTCTTCCATGGCAATGCATGAAAACATCATGTGCCCTCGATTGTTGTGGTCCAACCTTTCCCTTTCCTTTGCCCATCCCCACTGGGGCAACAGGAGCGCTCGGAGCGCTAGCAATGGCTTTTGCCTTTCCCTTCTTCTAGGGGTGTTCACTCAAACCGCCGAACCGCCCCAACCAACCGGCCCAACCCAAACCGCACCGCAATTAGCGGGTTAACGATGGGTTGGGTTGGTCTTGGTCTAGTACTAATAAAACCGCAGTTTTGCAATCGGGTTTGGTTTTATACTTATGTGGACCGCACAGACCGTGCTCGACCGCAATAATAATAATAATAATTCAAAAAAACTAGAACTCTTTATAAATATATATATATATAAGTTATGATAATACATAAATTATATTCAAGACAATAATAGCAATGACGATATTTTTTATTGGTATTGTATAATATATGTATAAATTAATACGTATGTAAATGAAATCAGTTATTCAACTAATTATTGATTATCGATAATCTTCTATATTTTTTATACAAATAATAAATGCAAAAATTTAAAATAGCTTACATCATCGTATTGTTATCATATGGTTTATATTCATCTTAAATCTTATTTTATTTTAAATAATATCCTTTTAATTAATATCTCATTTATGTACATTTCTTCTCAATGTGTTCTGACTAAACTATACAAAGAAAAAAAAGAAACAAAAGAACATAACGTTATATATTCCTACAAATAAATTAAGTTAGTATACACATGTTTGTTAGTGCTTTAAATTTTATAAATAATCGATTAATAAAAATATATAAACTTCATTATATTTTTAATTTATAGTGTTAATATTTATTTAATTTATCGAATTATCTTATTTTCTCCATTATTAAAAATCTTCTTTTATTACTCATAAAATATTTTCTCCACTTTCTTTGCGGTAAATTAGTATAATATGTATGTATGATATCATCATATGTTATCATTGTGTAATAATAATGTTTTATTATATAGATAGATACTTTTTTTACAATCAAAATTTAATAAATTAAAATGAGATCAAAGACGGAGACAAACCCAATGTTTGGTTTCATTTTCTCCGAGATGGTGAGAAAATAAAACCAAACATAACATTCCCCAAAACACCTTACTGGGTGTTTTGGGTAATTTTGGCACATTCTCCTATATATACATACATCTATTTGTAAATAAAAAAATATTATTATATACATATATACATTTATAAAATTATATAAAAGAGACATGATTTGACAATGAACAGTATTTTTTGTCTCCCAATATACAACACAATACATACAAAAAAAATAAATATTACTATATACATATCTATATATATAAATATATAAAATAGATATGATTTTAACAAGGAACAGTGTTTTTTTGTCCCCAATATACAACACAATACATACAATATATTTTTTACACTATTTAAAATTAACTCCAAAAACAAACCCAAACATACACCCTATCTCTAATACACACTTATTTATCTTTATTCTCTCTCTCTCTCTCTCTCTCTCTCTCTCTCCACAAAACAAAACAAAATATTTTAAAAATAAAACCAAACATAGGGAAAGAGTCTTCAAAGTTCAAACTCTACAATGCGGTGCGACTTTTAATTTGTAAAATATATTTGAAAGTTGAGAGAGAATCGTATGATGAATGTTATTTATTTATTTTGTATGTAGAATTTTATTTATGACTTTAAAATTGAAATTATAAATTTATGTATTTAGAATAGTTGAACTTTACCTTTTTTTTGTATTGTATATGTGATTGACTCTATACCAAAGACCGCAAAAAACTACCCCAACCCGTCCCAACCCAATTAGACCGCAAACTACGGTTTCGATGATTGTTGGGCTGGGCTTGGTCTAAGCTTTTTAAAAACTGCAAACATCGGGTTGGGCCGAAAAATTACCTAAATTGGCCCAACCCCCACCGTGTACACTCCTACCTTCTTCCTCTTCCAGCGTTCGGCCCTCTTGCCTGTCTCCTTAGAGGTCGAAGCCTCCCTAACCAGTATCGCCAGCGCAGACCTTTTGGTCGTTGCTTCGAACTGGGTCAACATGTTAATCAACTCGTGTATGGACTTCTCAAGCCCATTCATGTTGTAATTCAGGACAAAAAGGTCGTAAGAGGGAGGAAGAGACTGTAGGATCACATCTATATATGTATCATTATCAAGCCCAACTTTGAGATTCTCGAGTTTTTCCACAAGGGAAAGCATCTTGATCCCATGTTCATCTACAGAGGATCCTTCAGTCATCTTGGTGCCGAAAAATGCTTTTGTGGTGGAATATCTAATATGTCTATCTAGAACCACATACATATCTTGTAACCGGAGCATTATCGCGCTGGCATGGTCCAGCCTATCATACTGCTTCTAGATCTCATTGGTCATGGATGCCAGTATGATGCTGCATACCTTGCGGTCATCTTCATGCCATTTTTCGAACGTCAAACGCTCTTCTGGCGAGGAACCTTCCGGCAAGGTTACGGGAAATGGCTTATCCAGAACATAAGCCTGGTTTTCGTAATCGAGGACAATCCTCAGATTACGCAGCCAATCATTGTAGTTTGTTCCCTTAAACTTAAACATCTACATTCAAAATGTATAGCAGAAATTAGCAAACAAATTGTAATATTAATTCAAGTTTATGACATGGTCTTTAGTCGTTAACCCTCCCACTATTTCTACGAAAGTCCACCACTCTCAAGTGGGGTTTCGGAAAATCATTTCCTAGTGGGGTTGGGATCCACAAACACAATTCTCCATGCCCTGCTTTTACGATTCACATAGAAAAAGCTTTGTGGGAGGTATTCAATACCATTCTCATCCAATGAGATTCCCAAAATATTTTGCCTCACCTCTTTCACATGATTCCGAGAACTACAAGTGAATCATGTTATTTCGGCATTAGGCCCGACCCATCAACCAAATCATATCTCAACTGTCGCCCCCCACGACTCGTGAGACAGGGAAACATGAGCATATTCCTTTGTTCGTAACAATAATGCAACTTTCTTTCATTTCAAAACGTGCCACGACTCGTGAGACCACGCTTTAGATGAAAATAGCTTCCTCATTACAATACTACGGATGGAAGGCTTTGAATAATCAAACCATTTGATTTAATTCCATTTTGGGCCTAATATTTACTTGAACCATCCAAGTGAGAGTTAATTATTTTATTAAGATCGAGACCTCATCATTATTAGTATTTTGCATGCTCAAGATTTATACATATAATGTAATAAGATGCATTCCAAACACACCATACATCAAAGCATAAAAAACTTAAGCACATGCAAAACAAGCCTAGCACGCCCCTGTTAGGATGATCACAAGCCCATTCCTAAGTGATCCACTGAGCGGGCAGTGGATCTCTGATCAAACTAGGGTAGGCCTATACTATTAAAATATTTACATCCCATTATCATTCTAATGGGGCCTTGTAAAAATTCCTCCTTTGTTTTTCTTGACCTTTCATCATGGGCTCCGTCCACTGGACCTTCATATCCTTGGAAGCTTACATTTAATAAATTAAATCCTCACAACCTAATCTACTCTCATTATAACCTAAAAAAAACCCCAATCATAAGTCGGGGGGAGTACATTAATAGAGAGGAAGAAAGCCTTAATTATGTATGATTTGATCATACCTTAAAGGATGGTAGGCTTGATTGAAGAATTAATGGTGATTGATTGGGATGTATCTAGACATCCTTGGATGAACCTAGACACATTCCAATAATCACATTAATTATGTATATATATGAGTGTATACTAACACCTATGCAAGTGAAGATTCATTATTCATCTTTTCTAGGAAAAGAAAAAGAAAAATCACCTCTCCCTCACCTGTAACTTTCAGCCACTCTCTCTCCCTTTTACATGTGTTCTTCTTTTGATCTTGGATCAAAAAGGAAGAACAAAGTGAGTTTAAAAAGAACATTAACTGATAGTGTATATCTTCTTAAAACCAATACCTCCTTAGATCTATTTTCCTCTAGCAAGGAAAACGTGCATCTCTTCTGGTGTAGTGTGGAGTTGGACTTGGTGAGCATTGCAGGAAAAATGAACAACGCAAGTAGCCGATTGAGAGATAAGCTACAAAGGTAACGGTTTAATTACGCTTTCATAGTTTATCAATTTGTCTATGCCCTATGTTCAATATGTGTATTTTAATATTGATACATCCTACATTGAACGCCCGGTTGAGCACCCAACGGTACACCCCTTGGGATTTACGATTATGCTATTAAGTGTTTTAATATCCGCATTCTCACACTTCCGCTCGCGCTCCCGGGCGGATCCGTTTGTCCTAAAAACGATAGAGAGAAGAAAAACAAAGAGGCCTGCAGGCTTCACCCAACAATAAATTAAACCATACATAGGCTAAAAAGGGCTAGTGATCATCCTTATCGTTTATTAAATAAACAACAACAACAAAGCATATTTACATCAAATATAAATATGCCAACAAATAAATACAGACCATGCATTTAAAACAAGATATCCAATATCTAACCATAAACATAATTAAGTGTAGAAAATAATATGTTAATAATGCAATTGAAAAAATAGATATCATCCATACATCCAATGTAAAAATAAATTTTAGTTTGGAAACTATTTCCAAAATAATCTATGGCATCAAACATAATTTTAGAAAAATTCAATTTAACTAAAATTAAAAGATGCCAAAATTACTCACATTCAAAAAACAGCAGAAATCAAAAAATTGAAATTTTTACGAAAAATGATGCAAAACGGCCCAAACGTCCCAGACCGGCCGACGACCGGCCTCACGCGCGCGCGCATGCGCGCAGGCAGGCCAGCATGCATGGCCAGCGGGCACGCGCACTGCAGGCCACTGCCTGCGCGCGCGCCCAGCCTGCGCGCGCCTGCTAGCCTAGTGACCGGCCGGCAAGCAGCAGTAAGAACACGGCTGCTGAACGTTTTTGTAATTTTTTTTTTTAATTTCTACTGTAAAACTGAAATATAAACATGCATTTACATAAAATCAAATTCTCAAAAAATTCATAGATATCCATAATTTCAAAAGCAAAATTAACAAATATTTTCATACATATAATCATGCTAGAAAAAACCGTAAAACGTGCTTTCCAAAAGCGCTTCAAACACGTTCAACATGCTTAACACATTATAGCATGTAAATCCTTAAAGCCACAACATCGAAACGGGCTCTGATACCACTGAAAGAATCGCGTACGGCCCAGAAACGCAACGGAAGCGTAAGAATGTAAATTTAAGACATAAATTAAATCGGATTCAAAGGGGTGTTCCCTTTGAAGTTCCCGGGCATTCGGTGTTTGTCAAAGTATAAATAACAAAAGAAAACATGTTGGACATGTGGCTTAAAAGAAGAAGAACAAAGGTACATAAAATGTAAAAGGAAACCAACCTTTGTTCGTTTATGTAGAACGGGTTCGTGCGTTATTCCTTTCTTTTCCTTCTTCATTCGTCCACTTGAGAGCTCAACGTAGAACTCCTCTAATGCATTCCACACCACACTATGATTTTGTTTCTACTCTATTGCTAGATAGAAAATAGAAACAAAGAAGAAGAAACAATTCCAAAGAAAGCACTATCAATTAGTATACCTTAGAATGTTTTTGTTCAATCTTCTCTTAGAAGTATGAACACTAAAATAGAGAATTTCAGAGTGTTTTTGGCCTAAAAGCTCCAGCAAAGATGAATCAAGTTAAGTGAATTATGACTAGCAAAGTAGTTTTGTGTATGTAGAATGTAGTCTTCAAAAAACCACCTACAAAAGTAACCTCCAAGGCAACTTCCACATACACACACTTCTAGCATCCACTAAACGTGATAGCAAGAAAAAACCACCCACAAAAGAGAAAAAAATTCTTGCATATCATGTACACATGTGGAAGAGTTGAAACTCCTCCTTAACTAGCTTCAACTTGTATGAAAAATGGACTTGGACCTTTATGTTTTTGGACTTGTATTTAATCAAATTAAATAAAGTCCAAACATGTATCCATTGGGCATTAATTAATCTAATTAATTTCAATTCAATTGAATCCCAATTATTTATTTAATCCAATTAAATAAACATAAGTCCAAATTAAGAATAATTGATCCAATCAACTATTCTAGCCAAAACCCAATAAATTAATCCAATTATTTAAAGGTCCTTAGTCCAAAAAATTAATTAATCCAATTAATTAATTCTTGGACCATACATCAAATGGATTTCTCAATAAATGATCCAATCATTTATTTTCTCTATCCGATTAAATTTATTCGCTTCTTCTAGAATTAATTCCAAATTAATTCCGCCAAATCCAAAGTGATTTGTGTGTGACTCATTAGGTTCACCCTCAGCTAGACTTGGGCTTGTGTCCAACACAATTGGTCAATTAAATCCAATTTAATTAATTGTTTTCTGATTAACCATTAATTGGAAAAACATCTGTCACCATGGGTGGTCGTCTAGCAACGGTCCATGGCACTAGAGACTAGGTGAATGTTGGCGTGAACATTTAGGCTCTCGAGTTCCATACGAGTATGGTCCTTCCATCATCCGTCTCCCGGTCTAAGTCTAGGGCATGGAATTCGGCATCGGTTCCCATCCTGGACTAGACAACAATGCTCAGTAACTCGTGACACGTTTACTCTATCGATCGACGTAGAAAACCATTCCGTACTCGACCAATCGCTGTGGCAACAGACTTACAAGAGTTTAAACTGTCTCAGAGCGCATAGGAGACTCAACTGTCATATACAGACAGGTGACGGATCCTCTCTTTGAATCCACCGTCCTCAATACATATTCCGACTGCACTGTATAAGGCTTATGATGAACGTATCCCAGATACGGACATCTCTTATCAGATGCTAGATACAGCCAGCATATGCATGTGACTGCCATGATTCTGCAAGTCTGAGGACTAATCTCGTACTATCGGAGCCGGGAATGCCAGTCATACCGACCAAGCCTCCAATGCTTCCATATGACGATTCCCGTGAGTCAGTTCAGTCAGCTGACACCCTTGTCAACTAACCCACTAATTTGCATAGACGTCCAACATCTATCGCCGATAAAACACGGCACTCATCCAATAAATACAATCCTTCGTGCAAGTCTATATAGGACTCTCGATGGCCTGTCTCGAGGTCCTCTACTTGGAATATTTCAGACCTAACCTTTAGAAGTTGGTTTCATAGCTGTCATCCAATGCGTAGCTCAATTACATGGGTTGTACGTTTGGCCTGTGGGCTTTGTTGTGATGGTAATAGAATAAACATAAATAGCGAGCACAACAAATGGAACTGCCAAACATGTATACTCACTTTATTCATATAACAATATTACAATTATAATGACATTGTCAGAAATAGATTACACCAAGGCCAATTTAATTGGCTTTTCGGTCACCTATTCTAACAAGCATGACCCCGAAGCTGTTAGATAATGTTGCATCCCCTCAAATTCGATGGAGAATCCCAAGAGGTCACAAGATCCGCCTCGAATTTGGGGGAAGGCAGTTGAAGACCCATGATTTTCTAGGGTAGTTGGAGTCTATTGTTCATATCTTGGATGCCTTCCCGAATTTTCAAGAGGCGGTTGAGGAGATGCCTTCTCCTGGCTGGAGTCCAAAATTTTAGGCTTTATAGTACTTCGCTCTGGAGGCGCCACGTGTCCCCGGAGGGGCTGCTGGTCCTTATCCAATTCTATGAGGGGTGCTTCCAAAGATCCTACGTGGATGCCACCTAGATCAAACATGGATGCCATGTGAGAGGAGCTTTGACTTTGGCTGGGGGATTTCAAGCCCCTATGCTTCCTTGTGGACCTATGAGGCCTGAATGGATCAAAACCCTCTCAGATTTGGACCGATTGGACTTCTTTTGCCTAATTTATTTTCTAGGGGCCCTTCCGGACTCCCTGGGGGCTCTTCTTGGACTTGGCTTCCTGGGGCCATGAATTGGGCCTCCTTGGGGGCATTTTGAGCATTGCATTCCTTTAGGCTCGTGCAATCTCTTTCTTTTTTTTGGGGCCGTTTGGGCCAACCCGTTTTTATGTACATCGTTGTCTTTGATAACCTATTATGTAACACAACCTCCCACTTCAACGCACTTCAATATTTTTCTTGTAAAAATAGCTTACACAAGTAAATATCATTTAGCTATATGTAATTGAAAACACATGCAAAAATATGAAATTTAACTATATGTAATTAGTGAAAATAATTCTTCCATTATATTGTTTCTTTAAATACATTCAAGGGCAAAAGAATAATAATCAATTCCAATTATTGAATCTGAATCCAATTCCAAATCTACATATCAGTTTTATGAGAATCAGATCAAAAACCATAATCTAAACCTTAGTTACTTACTTACATGAAACAAGCCTCATAGATATATTCTTAATTAGGGCCAATAAACAAAGAAGAATTGCTAATTGATACGAATTTTGAGTTATGATTAAGGAGATTCAAAAATATCTAACCATGGATCCATAATTCCAATAAATTGGAACAGATACATCATATGAAATTTATTCACAATTTATAAATTTCTTCATTCTTGCAAAGGCTACTGCCCGTTTCATTTTCTTATTTCTTACCCTTGTTGCTCTCTTTGTTCCTCATGAATATAAGTTCCCCTTTCAAGTTTTTAATTTTTTTTATTATAAGGCTTACATTCCAAACTACTCACATATCATAACTATGGGACGGCATTTAATTATCATGAATTTTAGGAAGTTTTTTAATAACAGTGTTCGATAATACTTCTTTTTGTTTTTTCATTGTCTTTGTATGACAGCGAGTGTGGAAGGGGAGAAACAAGTGACCTTGTGCAAGCCTTCCCGTTGCTTTGCATAGAGAACAACGACTTTTGGTCTTGTATACTGAACGACGTGTGTCATCTCGATGAGAAAAAATGCAAAGAAAAATGTCCACTCTCTAAACAACCCCCAAAAACCCTATCCTAACTTCAATCTATTATTGTCAAGGCTTGTATCGAACGTGCTTGTAAGAGCATCAAATAATTTGTGCGATTTTACAATGACTTAAAGTAATGACATTATGGTATGAATTTCAAGTCATGACATATTAAGTGCGATTTTAATTCACGCTTTCACTACTGATATATCCACATTCTTTCTTGATTTTTACAAACTCCAAGCCCCGAAAAATATTCTCATATGTCGGGACATAACAATTCTTGAACTAAATTTTCTGTCTCCAGTTTTCTTGAAAGCATAAGTCACTGTCTAAAACTATATGTAATTCTTGAACTAAATTTTCTGTATCTAGTTTTCTTGAAACCATAAGTTACTGTGTAAAAATATATGTGATTTCATATTCAGTTTGTGGTGGAAAAGGGAAAATTGTAATTTTCGCCCAGTTTCTTACGGGCGGTAGCACTCTTGGTCCAGGCCTTTTTCAAAAGAGTTATTTAGGACATTATGTTCAGAATTTTGGCAATTTCAGGTCAAAAAGCCCTAATTTCTCCAGAATAAGTCACGAGGTCAGCATGTGACGGCCTTAAATTGGGGATTTGATGAGTTGTCCGGCAACGTGCTGAAATGGTAGAAAAAAAATTAAAAAAAGAAGATAATTTGGCGTGGCAGGCTGACGTGGTTAAAATTCCTCATCAACCCTTCCATTTAATGAAACCCACCACGTTGGAAAGTATTTGGAGGGAAATAATTTCACCTAACATCTCCATTAAAATGCCCCAAATTAGCAGCCGAAGAACCCTAGCTTTTGTGTTCTAAAGTTCTGCTTCGCTTGGAAACAGTCGAAGGTGAAATTGAGCCACCAACTGAAGATAAGCAGCATCGTCGGACGCATGGACTGATTGTGGGAGAAGAGTCGTTATTCGAATTCATGGACCGAAGTGAATCTTGGAAGGAGATTCAATGTGTGTAGAGATTACAATGTAAATTGTAGTTTCCTCTTTTATTTTTCTTGGTTATGTTTCCCTCTACTTCTGCAATAACTTCTTACTGTTAATTTTTTCTAAAATGGTTGTAGTTGTAGAGTGGTGGCTATGGTTTTTTTTATTGGAAGGACCTTCCAGTATGTAGACGGGCACGTGCAATTATCCGTAGTTTATTGCCGAAGAAGAATGAAATGGAGAAGGAGATAGTGAAATTGAAATGTAGTAAAAGGAAATTGTGGAAAGTGATATTGCTCTTGTTTGGTGTATGGTTGATTTGCATTTGGCTTAGTGTTCGATGTTGTTTGATAAACCAGGAAGATTGCAGCAGGCTCTTGAAGATGAAGATGATTTCTGGAAATGTGTAAACTTGATTTGGTGTTTGGATTTTGTACTATATCATTTCAGGTTGTAATGTATTAATGTACTGTTTATAGACTTTGTTGTAATGTACTTGTATTTGAAGAATGCATTATGTAATTTCCATATTGATTAATTGGTTTTGTTTATGTTTAAAGATTGTGTTCTGCATTATGTAATTGGAAGCTAAACAAAGAGATTCAGGCACATTATTCAACCAAGTAGATATATGACAAACAATTGCACATCAAAAAGGCAAAGGGCAATATAACATTAACATTAAGAAAATTGTGGTCTTTCACAGTCATCTGTTTTCCAATCAAAAAAGAAGCCACTAACACACTACAGTATGTACTAAGATGTTGCCCCAAAAGCCCCAAAATATAAGCACTAACACCCAAAAATAGAGTATAGAAGGCAATTTATAGTCTGAAATAAACTGAGATGGACATTTGGAGAGATCTACCAATTTCCCCCAATGCTCCTTGATGATGATTTTGGGGCTTGGAATTGCTGGCCTGCTTGATAAACATGGCATACCAGTCATTGGTAGGGGTGCCCTGATGTGAAGTCATGGCTGCAATGTCATTCTTGGCTGGTTAGGCATGCTTTGTATGGGCCATTTGCAATTGCTGATACATGGTAGGCTCTTGCACCGAAGCTTGAGTCTGACTTCGACCAGTTTCACTTATTATTTGTGGTGTCACTTGAGGCTCTATTGTTGTAACATCAGGCTCAGTTTGCACACTTTCTTCTACAATAGGAGGTAAGATAGGTGGTTGGGCGTTTACTCCAGATCCATCTGCCGACATACTCACCTGTTTAAATCAAATTTATCATTTGTACATAATATGAATAATAGTGCATTCACAGTAAAAAAGAAAAAAAAAAAAGACATCTTTCTTACCCTTCTTGGGTCTTCATAGATAGAGTGTTTCTTTTTTCTTGCAATGCTTGAAGATGAAGCACCTCTCATTCTCTGTCAAGATTTCACACAAATACTTTAGTGTTCTAAATTTGATCATGTAATAAACAGAATGATGGAAGCCTGAAAAGAGAATATCCATGTCTATGTCATCAAGGCCTGGTTCTTACATGTCTTTCCATAATGCACAACCTTTTGCATTATGCCCTACTTCACCACATATCTCGCAGTGATGTTTGACAGGTTGTCTTTTTAACTTGACAGGCCTTTTTCCTTTCTTCTTTTTACTCTTAACATTTGGCTCATCTGGCTCCCTATTTCTTGCTCCTACATGTCTACCAGGGCCTCTTCCAAAGTTGGGAGGCAAGGGTGGAATGAATCCTATCTTAGTCCATAATGTCTCACAACTTATTAGCCAAATAGCTCGCTCATACACTTATTTGTGAAAGAAATCGGTGGATCGTCCCGGGAATTGCGCGAATGCGGAAGCGCGATAAAATAAACATACAAAAATTAAAGCATGCTTTTAATTTAAAAGAACACGCTCAAGGGGTGTACCCTTGAGGTTCCCGGGCGTTCGGTGTATCTCATAATCATGTAATATGTAAAGAAATCATGGAGGCCATAGAGTTGAAAATAAAGAGGGATGAAAATTAAAACGAGACCTACCCGTTGTCGTTTTCGTCTTCAACGGCTACACACGTTGTTCCCCGTTTTGCACCGAGATCTCGTTCTTGAGACCCTCCAAATCGTGACACACAATCCACCCACGTATCTTGCACGTCGTGCTAGCAACGAACAAGTATTTTTGGAGAGGATAGATCAATCACACGTTATGAATTAACGGGACTAATCTTCCTTAGTTCTAATGTTCCAAGAACAGAAGAACAAGAAATAATTTTCTTGGAGAGTGAGAGAGAGAGGGGCGGATGAGATGTAGGAGAGGGGAGAGTGTGTGTTGTGTGTGTGATTTCAAGAATCATCATCCTACAATAGTTGGAAGCTAGAGGTATTTATAGAGGAGGAGTTTAATCCTCTTTAAACTCCAAATCTAAGAACCCTAATTTGACTAGGATTTTGACCTAGTCAAAGTCCTAGTCAAACTAGTGTTTGATCCAATCAAACAAATCATAGCCTTCCATCTCCCTTTCCATCTCAACCGTTGATTTAAATTTAGTGGAATATTTAAATCCCATTAAATATTCCAAAAGGCCAAATAAATATAATAAATAAATATTAATATTTATTCTAGGCCCATTAAATCAATTCCCTTAATAAATCCAATTTATTAATTTAATTCCCTTTATCAAATAGAAGGAATTAATTTCTCTAAGAAAATATAGGACCCGATTAAATCTAATTTAATCATTCCTTTTCTCTAATATTTAATTCCAAATTAAATACTAAGTGTGTGTGTGGATAGTGTGTGACTCTTTAGGTTCACCTTTCAGCTAGACTTGGTCGGATTCCTAGAATCCGCCCGTTACCATGGGTGGCCGTCTAGCAACGGTCCATGGCACTAGAGACTAGGTGAAATAATTGGGGATGAACATTTAGGCTCTAACAGTACACTTGTCCTTCTGTCTTCGGTCTCATCACTCAGAGTCTAGGGCACGGAAAAAGCAGGTACCCATTTTGGACCTAAGTGTCGGTCTGTCCTTATGAAACGCCGCAAGGGAAACCTTTCCCTTCTGTTCAGTTACTGTGGCCACAGATTTCAGGGACAAGACACAGAGCATACATGAGACTCAACTGTCAACACCTTTTGACAGGAGATAGATCCTTTCTTGGAAACTAATGTCACTCTGTACACCCGAGCTGCACTAGACATGGCTTATGACTACTCAAGAGTATTTTGGCAATCTCTCACCATATCTAAGATACAGACCTGATGCACAGGTAAACTTAGCAGTTCCTCAAGTCAAAGGACTTGGCCTGTACCATTGGAACCGGGAATACACGTCATACCTTGCTGACCATACTCAAGGTCCTCCGTAAGACGGTTCCCGCGAGCCACCTCAGTCAACTGCTTCCTAGCATGCTGACCCACTAAAACTGCTTAGACGACCTTCGTCACCCGTCGATGAAATACAACAGCAGATGCTTAGTGCAAGTCTTAGAGGGAATCCCGGTACCCATTTTCGGGATTCCTTGACTTGGAGATTTCCGGACTGATTCGGTAAGACTGATTTCATGGACCTACCTCCAAGCGTAGTCCCAGTCCCCGAAATCGATTCTCAGTCCGTGGGCTTTGTTTGCGTAGTGAACAGAAATGTAAATGCAGATATAAGTGAATGTAAACAAAGTATTGCCATATGAATTTTCACTTCTTTATTCATAAAAGTTTTTATCAAATACCAAAAATTGTCTAGACATAGGTTACATATTCCTGCCAAAATTGGCTTACATGGTCACCTATTCTAACAATCTCCCACTTGACCTTTAAAGCCAATTGCCAATATGCTTAATCCCCATCTTCTCAAGATGTTGCGTATGAGCGCTCTGCGACATAGGCTTTGTCAGCAGGTCTGTTGTGTTGTCTGCCGAGTTGACTCGGTCCATCCGGACGTCACCTCGTCCTACCATTTCTCTAAGAAGATGGTAGCGTCTAAGAATGTGTTTGGAATGGTGATGAGATCTCGGTTCCTTTGGTTGCGCTATTGCGCCGTTGTTATCACAGAAGATGACAACAGGCTCGGCGATGCTAGGCACCACACCCAACTCTTGGATGTAGTTTCTCATCCAAAACCGCTTCCTCAGCAGCTTCTGAAGCTGCTATGTATTCAGCCTCTATGGTGGAGTCAGCAATGGTTGCTTGCTTGGAACTTTTCCAAGCTACTACTCCTCCATTGAGTTTGAATACGTACCCCGATTGAGACTTGGCATCGTCGTCATCAGACTGGAAGCTAGCGTCGCTAAAGCCTTCCAGAATTAGTTCTCCATTGCCATAGACTAGGAACATTTCCTTACTCCTCCTTAGGTACTTAAGGATGCCCTTAACAGCATTCCAGTGTGCCTCTCCTGCACAGGACTGATATCTGCTTGTTACGCTCAAAGCGTATGCAATGTCAGGCCTAGTGCAGTGGACCGCATATTGGATGCTACCTACGGCAGAAGCATAGGGGATGACTTTCATCCTTTCAAGTTCCTCATCAGTCTGTGGGGACTGTTTCTTGGATAACTTGATCCCATGCCTTATTGGAAGGAATCCTCGTTTGGAGTTGTCCATTCGATATCTCTTTAGGACTTTCTCCATATACGAGTTTTGGGTGAGTCCTAACATCCTTTTAGATCTGTCCCTGACAATCTGGATGCCTAGGATGTAGGAGGCTTCACCCAAGTCCTTCATGGAAAACTGGGTAGACAACCATGCTTTTGTGTTTCCTAACATTCTAACGTCATTACCAATGAGCAGAATGTTATCCACATAAAGTACTAGGAACACTATTGAGCTCCCACTGACCTTCTTGTATACACAAGGGTCGGATTCGTTTTTGATGAAGTCATAACCCCGTATTACTTCATCAAAGCGAATGTTCCAACTTCGGGAGGCTTGTTTGAGGCCATAGATGGACTTCTGGAGACGACAGACTTTCTGTTCTTCTCCAGTGACCGTGAAACCCTCCGGCTGATCCATATAGATCTCTTCTTCAACTAAACCATTGAGGAAGGCCGTTTTCACGTCCATCTGCCATATCTCATAGTCATACCATGCTGCTATGGCGAGTAGAATCTGAATGGATTTAGCCATGGCTACTGGCGAGTAGGTATCCTCAAAATCGACCCCGGGTCGTTGAGTGTATCCCTTAGCTACAAGCCTAGCCTTAAAGGTTGTGACTTCTCCATCAACGCCAAGTTTGCGCTTGTAGACCCACTTACAGCCGACTGGCTTAACACCTTTCGGTGGATCTACAAGACTCCAGACTTGGTTCTCGCTCATGGAGTCCATTTCGGCTTTCATGGCCTCAAGCTATTTCCCGGAGTCGATGTCAGACATCGCTTCTCCATACGTCTTAGGATCGTTATCCAAAAGATCGGTCGCACCTAGAAAGCCATATCTCACTGGAGGTCTGGACTCTCTAGTGGACCTATGGAGAACGGGAACATCAGTGGTGACTGTGGGCGCTGACTGTATCGGAGCCGGCGGTTCAGGAACCAGGACTGGCTGTTCCTGAGGCTGTCCTTCATGCCTAGCATGTTGGACTTCTCGAGGTTGGTCAGCCCTTCGGCTGTTAATCCTGAATCCTCTAAGTGAGGGTTCCGCGGCCTCCTCTGATGGCTGGATTCCATCACTTGATTCCTCAAGGATCAGCTCATCAGGTTGGATATCCTCCGGGAAGCCTTGCTCCAAGAATACTGCATTTCTTGAAACAAACACCTTTTGTTCCAAGGGGTCATAAAAGTAATAACCCGCAGTTTCTTTAGGGTATCCAACGAACCTGCATAAGCTAGACCTAGATTCTAACTTATCTCCCACTAACCTCTTGACGTATGCAGGGCTACCCCACACTTTCAAGTAGTTGTTGGATGCAGGCTTGCCGTGCCATATCTCATATGGCGTTTGGGTCAATGTACTAGTAGGCGCTAAATTCAACAATTTGGCCGCCGTTTCTAGCGCATAACCCCAAAATGATAAGGGCAATTTGGTAAAACTCATCATGGACCGAACCATGTCCAACAGGGTTCGATTCCTCCTTTCAGAGACACCATTTAACTGTGGTGTTCCTGGAGGTGTCCATTCTGATATTATACCATGTTCTTTTAGATAATCTAGGAACTCCGTACTAAGGTACTCACCGCCTCGGTCCGACCGAAGGACTTTAATTTTGCAGTTGGTTTGGTTCTCCACTTCAAGTCTGAATTCTTTAAACCTCTCAAGAGCTTCAGACTTGTACCTCATCAGGTAAACATAACCATACCGCGAATGATCATCGGTGAAGGTTATGAAGTAGGAGAACCCACCTCGGGCCTGCGTCCTTAGTGGTCCACATACGTTTGTATGGACCAAGTCTAACAGACCTGTGGCAAGCCTACTTTGTCCTACAAAGGGCTTCTTGGTCATTTTCCCTCTTAGACAGGACTCACAAGTTGGTAGATCGCTCAAGTCCCCAACCTCTAGGTTCTTTGAGTCTACCAACTTCTTCATCCTATCCTCGGATATGTGACCTAGCCTAGCGTGCCACAGGCGTGCGTTCCCGTTATTATCTAATTTTCGTTTGTGTTGTGCATTGAGGACGAAATTCGTTTGTTGCAAGATATAGAGTCCGTTACGCAATGTACCAAGTAGATGAGCAATTCCACACCTCATCAAATAAAAGCAATTTTTATTGATTCTAAACTCATAACCACTATTGTCCAACAATGGAATGAAAATGATGTTTTTAATCATACTGGGTACAAAATAAACTTGCTCTAAATCTATGCTAATACTATCACTAATCACTAGAGTGGCGGATCCTACTGCTTCTGCCGAGATGGCCTTGCCATTGCCAAGCTTCAGGATCATGTCCCCGCTATCCAGTTTTCTGCTTCTTTTCAACATCTGCAAGTCATTGCAAATGTGAGCTCCACAGCCGGTATCTAATACCCAAGAGGCAGAACTAGTGATCATATTAACCTCAATCACATATATACCTTGGTTCGAGAAGACTTTGGGGCACTCTCTCTTCCAATGCCCTTTCTCACGGCAGTTGATACATATGTCATATGCCTTCGACTGTTGCTTGGAGACAACCTTTCCCTTTCCTTTGCCTTTTCCCTCTTTGGCAATGGGAACACTCTTAGTGTTCGTAGCTGCTTTGACGGCCTTTCCCTTCCCTTTCTTCTTCTTCCAACATCCGGCACCCTTGCCTTTCGTATTTGAAGTCGAAGCACCTCCAAACAATATCGAAGGCGTGGACTTCTTAGTCGTTGCCTCATATTGCACCAACATATTGATCAACTCATGAATGCCCTTCTCAAGTGCGTTCATGTTGTAGTTGACGATAAATTGGTCAAAGGATGGTGGGAGTGACTGAAGGATCACATCTATGTACGTTTCATTGTCGAGACCTGCCTTTAGGTCCTCGAGCTTTTCCACCAGGGTAAGCATTTTAACCCCGTGCTCTTGTACAGAGGATCCTTCTGTCATTTTCGTTCCAAAGAACGCCTTGGTCGCGACATACCTAGTATGTCGGTCCGGGACTGCATAGCAATCCTTAAGGCGAGCCATAATGGAAGGAACATCGTCTAGCCTTTCATATTGCTTCTGAATCTCATAGGTCATCGAAGCAAGTATGACGCTACGGACCTTCCGGTTATCCTTATGCCAAGTCTCGAACGTCTCACGTTCTTCTGGCGTGGATCCTTCCAGTAAGGTCCTAGGGAGAGGCTCGTCCATGACGTAGCCTTGGTTCTCGTAATCTAGGACTATCCTGAGATTGCGCAACCAGTCGTTGTAGTTTGTTCCATGGAATTTGTTTGTCTCAAGAATGGTGGAAAGTGGGTTCTTAGATATTTTAAAAATCTACATTTTAGAAAACAGCGCGCGATCAGCAGAAAATAAAAGACGGTGGTTTGATAAAATAATTAAATGCATGGACTTTAGTCATTTAATCCTCCCACTATTTATACGAAAACACGGTACTCTCAAACGTGATTTTTTGGGAAATCCTTTCCTAGTGGGCTTGGGATCCACAACGATTTTTCCCATACCCCGCTTTTATGATTCGCATGGAAAAGATCCTGTGGGAGGTATTCCATACCATTCTCGTTCCACGAGATTCCCAAGATTATTGCCTCACCCTTTCACATGATCCCAAGGACTCCAAGCGAATCATGTTAATTGTGTTAGAATAGGTGACCATGTAAGCCAATTTTGGCGGGTATATGTAACCTATGTCTGGACAATTATAAGTGTTTTGATGAATCATTAATGAATAAAGAAGTGAATTTTCATTTGGCATTACTTTGTTTGTGTTCACTTGCACCCATTTTTCTATATCTGTTCACTACGCAAACAAAGCCCACGGACTGAGCATCAATTTCAGGGACTGGGACTACGCTTGGAGGTAGGTCCATGAAATCAGTCTTCCCGAATCAGTCCGGAAATCTCCAAGTCAAGGAATCCCGAAAATGGGTACCGGGATTCCATTTGAGACTTGCACTAAGCATCTGCTGTCGTGTTTCATCGACGGGTGACGAGGATCGTCTAAGCAGTGTTAGTGGGTTAGCCTGCTAGGATGCAGCTGACTGAGGTGACTCGTGGGAACCGTCTTACGGAGGACCTTGAGTATGGTCTGCAAGGTATGACGAGTATTCCCGGTTCCAACGGTACAGGTCAAGTCCTTTGACTTGAGGAATTACTGAGTTTACCTGTACATCAGAACTGTATCTTAGATATGGTGAGAGATTGCCAGAATTCTCTTTGGTAGTCATAAGCCATGTCTAGTGCAGTCCTGGTGTGCAAAGTGACAGTAGTTTCCAAGAAAGGATCTGTCTCCTGTCAAAAGGTTTTGACAGTTGAGTCTCATGTATGCTCTAGGTCTTGTCCCTAAAACTGTGGCCACAGTGACTGAACAGAAGGGAAGGTTTCCCTTGCGGCGTTTAGTGAGGACAGACCGACACTTAGGTCCAAGATGGGTACCTGCGTTATCCGTGCCCTAGACACTAAGTGATGAGACCGAAGACAGAAGGACAAGCGTACTGTTAGAGCCTAAATGTTCATCCCTGAATATTTCACCTAGTCTCTAGTGCCATGGACCGTTGCTAGATGGCCACCCATGGTAACGGACGGATTCTAGGAATCCGACCAAGTCTAGCTGAATGGTGAACCTAAAGAGTCACACACTATCCACACACAATTAAATATTTAATTTGGAATTAAATATTGGAGTGAAGGAATGATTAAATTAGATTTAATCGGAACCTTTATTTTTCTTGGAGAAATAATTCTTTCTATTTGATAGAAGGAATTAAATTGATAAATTGGATTTATCAAAGGAATTTATTTAATGGGCTTAAATAATATTTATATTTATTTTAGCCTCTTGGAAATATTTAAATAGGTTTTAAATATTCCATTAAATTAAATTAAATCAACGGTTGAGATCAATGGGAGAGATGGATGGCTAGGATCGTTTTGACTAGGTCAAAACACTAGTTTGACTAGGACTTTGACTAGGTCAAAATCCTAATCAAATTAGAGTTCTTAAAAGAGGAGTTTAAAGAGGATTAAACTCCTCTTCTATATAAACCCCTAGCATCCTACAATTTACATGATGATGAATCTCCAACACACACACTACAACACACACACACGGATCTCTCTCTCCCATCTCTCTCGTCCGCCCTCTCTCTCTCTCAAGAAAATTATTTTCTTGATTCTTTTGTTCTTGGAACATTAGAATCTTGATGAATCAATACCATTAATTGATAATGTGTTATTGATTCATCCACTCCAAAATTATACACTTGTTCGTTGCTAGCACGACGTGCAAGATACGTGGGTGGATCGTGTGTCACGATTTGGAGGGTCTCAAGAACGAGATCTTGGTGCAAAACGGGGAACAACGCGTGTAGCCGTTGAAGACGAAAACGACAACGGGTAGGTCTCGTTTTAAATTTTCGTCCCTCTTTAATTTTCAACCCTATGGCCTCCATGATTTATTTTAATGTTATACGTTCATGAGATACACCGAATGCCCGGGAAATTTCAAAGGCACACCCTTTGAAACGTGTTTTAATTTAAAAGCATGTTTAAATTCCGTTTTAATTTTTAATTATACCGCGCTTCCGCATTCGCGCTTTTCCCGGGACGATCCACATAATCTTTCAGTGGTATCAGAGCCCGGTTCGGTGTATAGGCCTAGGGTTTATGTGCGTTTTAAGCATGAAACGTGAAATAGCATGTTGTTATTAAATCTTGAATTTCTTGATTCTTGAAGCATGTTATTTTATTGCTTTTAATTCGTGTGAATTGCTGAATATTGGTATTTTCTGTTTTTTCTTGAGAATCGGGATGGGAATTAATCTGAAAAACGAGAAAACGTCACAGCCGGCCAGCCGGGAAGGCTGGCCGCGCGCAGCCGAGCGCTGCCGCAGGGCAGACGCGCGCAGGCATGGGAAGCCTGCGCGCGCGCGCGCTGCCGGCCGCGCAAGGGCAGCGCGCAGCCGGGTTGGCTGCGCGCGGGCGTGCGCGCATGGAAACGCCTCCAGGCGCGCGCGCGGGCAGACAGAGGTGTCTGCGCGCGCGCGCCCGGCAGGCGCGCCCATGCGCGCGCGCGCGCAAGGCTGGCGGGCGGAGGAGCCCGCGCGCGGACGGGCACCAGGCGCGCCGCCAGGCGCGCGCGCACGCAGACGGAGGCGTCTGCGCGCGCGCGCCCGGCAGGCACGCCCAGTGCGCGTCTGCGCGCGCGCTCTGCGCGCGACGCAGGGATGCGGCCGGTGGCCAGCAGGCCAGCGCGCGCGCACAGGCAAAGGAGCCTACGCGCGCGTCGGCCTGCCGGAACACCAGGCCGCGCAGCGCGCTGCCGGCCAGGCGCGCGCGCACGCAGGCAAGGGGCCTGCGCGCGCGCGCCCGGCCAGGCAGTGCCTGCGCGCGCAGGGGCGGCAGGCTGGGCCTGCTGCCCTGCGCGCACGGCCTGCCGGCTGCTGCCGGTGGCGGCGGCCGGCGGCTGCTGCAGCTAGGGTTTTTGAAACCCTAGCATTATTATTTTTATTTTTAAATTTATTTTCAGTTTTAATTTTGAATTAATTCTGAAAATTCGTTTTTTGGGTTCAATTTTTCCTAAATTCCTAAAGACATTATTTTAGGAGTAAAATAAATGGATTTGGAATCCCGGGGTTATTTTTACTTAAAATAATGAGGAAAGGTTTTCCTAAAACGAGAAAAAATATTATTACCAATATTTGTGTTTTATTTTTTCACACGTTGCGCACATGTTCATTTATTTTCATCTTGGATTGATGTGATTGGAAATCATGTGTTGTTGGAATATTATGATTATGTGATTGGATCATGTAATTATGTGTGTTGGATGGAAATGGATGATCACGAGCCCTAGACCGAATGTATGGTTTTGATTTACTGTTGGGCCTGTGTGCCTCTTTAACTGCTTTCTCCTTCTCTCTTTCTAGTGCCTTGGAATAATAAGGCTTTTCTACCTCCCTCCTTATGTACTCCCCCCGGGGTTTCGCTGGGGTTTCTAATTTTTTATATGTAATGAGAGTAGACTAGGAGTGAGGTTTCCATTCTTGTAATTGGTGGAGAAGAAGGAAGGACCACATGGAGAGCACAGACCGGAGGTCCCTTGGCGTTTTCCATGAAGTGAAGAAAGAGAAAAAGAGACCAAGGCCCATCAGAATGATGATTGGGTTACTATTATTGTAATAGTATAGGACCAACCCTAGATTGACCATAGATCCACTGCGGGCTCAGTGGATCGCATAGGATTCGGGCTTGTGATCATCCAACAGGGGCGTGCTAGGCTTTAATTTTGCATGTGGTTATTGTGATGGATGAATGGGTTTTATTTATCATGTATAACTGCTATGGATGAATTTCATTTATGCATTTTTGGATAAATGTATGGATATAGTATGAGATCTCGGTCATTATTACTCTCACATTGGTTGGACCAATGTTAAAATATTAGACCCTAGATAAAGTGGACATGAACTCTAGGAGTTCGTCCATGCCTTCCAATCCGTGGCATAGTGAGGAAGCTGTTTTAGGTCAATAGCGTGGTCTCACGAGTCGTGGCACGTTATTGTACTTAAAAGAAGCTGCACTATGTCATGAACGAAAAATGGGCTGCTGCTACCTGTCTCACGAGTCGTGGGGGTACTAGTGGGTCCATGGCTCGGTCGATTGGGTCGGGTCTAACGCCTAATTAGCATGATTCGCTTGGAGTCCTCGGGATCATGCAAAAGGGTGAGGCAATAATCTTGGGAATCTCGTGGAACGAGAATGGTATGGAATACCTCCCACAGGATCTTTTCCATGCGAATCGTAAAAGCGGGGTATGGGAAAAATCGCTGTGGATCCCAAGCCCACTAGGAAAGGATTTCCCGAAAACTACGTTTGAGAGTACCGTGTTTTCGTATAAATAGTGGGAGGATTAAATGACTAAAGACCAAGCATTTAATTATTTTTTATCAAACCACCGTCTTTACTTTCTGCTGATCGCGCGTTGTTTTTTCAACATGTAGATTTTAAAAATGTCTAAGAACCCACTTTCAACCATTCTTGAGACAAACAAATTTAATGGAACCAACTACAACGACTGGTTGCGCAATCTCAGGATAGTCCTGGATTATGAGAACCAAGGCTACGTCATGGACGAGCCTCTCCCTAGGACCTTACCGGAAGGATCCACGCCAGAGGAACGTGAGACGTTCGAGACTTGGCATAAGGATAACCGGAAGGTTCGTAGCATCATACTTGCTTCGATGACCAATGAGATTCAAAAGCAATATGAAAGGCTAGACGATGTCCCTTCCATAATGGCTCGCCTTAAGGATTGCTATGCAGTCCCGGACCGGCATACTAGGTATGTCGCGACCAAGGCGTTCTTTGGAACTAAAATGACAGAAGGATCCTCTGTACAAGAACATGGGGTTAAAATGCTTACCCTAGTGGAAAAGCTCGAGGACCTAAAGGCAGGTCTCGATAACGAAACGTACATAGATGTGATCCTTCAGTCACTCCCACCCTCCTTTGATCAATTTATTGTCAACTACAACATGAATGCACTTGAGAAGGGTATTCATGAGTTGATCAATATGTTGGTGCAATACGAGGCAACGACTAAGAAGTCCACGCCTTCGGTATTGTTTGGGGGTGCTTCTACTTCCAAGACGAAAGGCAAGGGCGCCGGACGTTGGAAAAGGAAGAAAGGGAAGGGAAAGGCAGTCATAGCAGCTACGAACACTCAGAGTGTTCCCATTGCCAAAGAGGGGAAAGGCAAAGGAAAGGGAAAGGTTGTCTCCAAGCAACAGTCGAAGGCATATGACATATGTATCAACTGCCGTGAGAAAGGGCATTGGAAGAGAGAGTGCCCCAAACTCTTCTCAAACCAAGGTATATTTGTGATTGAGGTTAACATGGTCACTAATTCTGCCTCTTGGGTATTGGATACCGGCTGTGGAGCTCACATTTGCAATGATCTGCAGGTGTTGAAAAGAAGCAGAAAACTAAGTAGCGGGGACATGATCCTGAAGCTCGGAAATGGCAAGGCCATCTCGGCAGAAGCAGTAGGATCCGCCACTTTAGTTATTAGTGATACCATTAGCATAGAATTAGAGCAAGTTTATTTTGTACCCAGTATGATTAAAAAACATCATTTCCATTCCATTGTTAGACAATAATGGTTATGAGTTTAAAATCAATAAAAATTGCTTTTATTTGATGAGGTGTGGAATTGCTCATCTACTTGGTACATTACATAATGGGCTCTATATCTTGCAACAAACGAATTTCGTTCTTAACGCTCAACACAAACGGAAATTAGATAATAACGGGAACGCACGTCTGTGGCACGCTAGGCTAGGTCACATATCCCAAGATAGGATGAAAAGGTTGGTAGACTCAAAGAAACCTAGAGGTTGGGGACTTGAGTGATCTACCAACTTGTGAATCTTGTCTAAGAGGGAAAATGACCAAGAAGCCCTTTGTAGGACAAAGCAGGCTTGCCACAGGTCTGTTGGACTTGGTCCATACAGACGTGTGTGGACCACTAAGGACGCAGGCCCGAGGTGGGTTCTCCTACTTCATAACCTTCACCGATGATCATTCACGGTATGGTTATGTTTACCTAATGAGGTACAAGTCTGAAGCTCTTGAGAGGTTTAAAGAATTCAGACTTGAAGTGGAGAACCAGACCAACTGCAAAATTAAAGTCCTACGGTCAGACCGAGGCGGTGAATACCTTAGTGCCGAATTCCTAGATTATCTAAAGGAACATGGTATAATATCAGAATGGACACCTCCCGGAACACCACAGTTAAATGGCGTCTCTGAAAGGAGGAACCGAACCCTGTTGGACATGGTTCGTTCCATGATGAGTTTTACCAAATTGCCCTATCGTTTTGGGGTTATGCATTAGAAACGGCAGCCAAGTTATTGAATTTGGCGCCTACTAGTGTAGTGACCCAAACGCCATATGAGATATGGCACGGCAAGCCTGCATCCTACAACTACTTGAAAGTGTGGGGTAGCCCCGCATACGTCAAGAGGTTAGTGGGAGATAAGCTAGAATCCAGGTCTAGTCTATGCAGGTTCGTTGGATACCCTAAAGAAACTGCGGGTTATTACTTTTATGACCCTTTGGAACAAAAGGTATTTGTTTCAAGGAATGCAGTATTCTTGGAGCAAGGCTTCCCGGAGGATATCCAACCTGATGAGCTGATCCTTGAGGAATCAAGTGATGGAACTCGGTCATCAGAAACAGTCGCGGAAACCTCACCTAGAGGATTCAGGATAGACACTAGGAGGACTGACCTACCTAGAGAAGTCCAACATGCTAGGCATGAAGGACAACCTCAAGGCAGGCCAGCCCCGGCCCTGAACCGCCGGCTCCGATACAGTCAGCGCCCACAGTTACCACTAACGTTCCCGTTCTCCGAAGGTCCACTAGAGAATCCAGACCTCCAGTGAGATATGGATTTCTAGGTGCGACCGATCTTCTGGATAACGATCCTAAGACATACGGGGAAGCGATGTCAGACATCGACTCTGGGAAATGGCTTGAGGCCATGAAAACCGAAATGGACTCCATGAGCGAGAACCAAGTTTGGAGACTTGTAGATCCACCGAAAGGTGTTAAGCCAGTGGGCTGTAAGTGGGTCTACAAGCGCAAACTCGGTGTTGATGGAGAGGTCACTACCTTCAAGGCTAGGCTTGTAGCTAAGGGATACACTCAACGACCCGGGGTCGATTTTGAGGATACCTACTCGCCAGTAGCCATGGCTAAATCCATTCGGATCCTGCTTGCCATAGCAGCATGGTAATGACTATGAAATATGGCAGATGGACGTGAAAACGGCCTTCCTCAACGGCTTCGTTGAAGAAGAGATCTATATGGATCAGCCGGAGGGTTTCACGGTCGCTGGAGAAGAACAGAGAGTCTGTCGTCTCCAGAAGTCCATCTATGGCCTCAAACAAGCTTCCCCGGAGTTGGAACATTCGATTTGATGAGGTAATAACGGGGTTATGACTTCATCAAAAAACGAATCCGACCCTTGTGTATACAAGAAGGTCAGTGGGAGCTCCATAGTGTTCCTAGTGCTTTACGTGGATGACATTCTGCTCATTGGAAATGACGTCAGAATGTTAGGAAACACGAAAGCATGGCTGTCAACCAAGTTTTCCATGAAGGACTTGGGTGAAGCATCCTACATCCTAGGCATCCAGATTGTCAGGGACAGATCTAAAAGGATGTTAGGGCTCACCCAAAACTCGTATATGGAGAAAGTCCTAAGAGATATCGAATGGACAACTCCAAACGAGGGTTCCTTCCTATGAGGCATGGGATCAAGTTGTCCAAGAAACAGTCCCCGCAGACTGATGAGGAAACTTGAAAAGATGAAAGTCATCCCCTATGCGTCTGCCGTAGGTAGCATCCAATATGCGGTCCACTGCACCAGGCCTGACATTGCATACGCTTTGAGCGTGACTAGCAGATATCAGTCCTGTGCAGGAGAGGCACATTGGAATGCAGTTAAGGGCATCCTTAAGTACCTAAGGAGGACTAAGGAAATGTTCTTAGTCTATGGCAATGGAAAACTAATTCTGGAAGGCTTTAGCGACGCCAGCTTCCAGTCTGATGACGATGATGCCAAGTCTCAATCAGGGTATGTATTCAAGCTCAACGGAGGAGTAGTGGCTTGGAAAAGTTCCAAGCAAGCAACCACTGCTGACTCCACCACTGAGGCTGAATACATAGCAGCTTCAGAAGCTGCTAAGGAAGCGGTTTGGATGAGAAACTACATCCAAGAGTTGGCTGTGGTGCCTAGCATCGCCGAGCCCGTTGTCATCTTCTGTGATAACAACGGTGCAATAGCGCAAGCGAAGGAACCGAGATCTCACCACCGTTTCCAAACACATTCTTAGACGCTACCATCTTCTTAGAGAAATGGTAGGAAGAGGTGACGTTCGGATGGACCGAGTCAACTCAGCAGACAACACAGCAGACCCGCTGACAAAGCCTATGTCGCAAAGTGCTCATACGCAACATCTTGAGAAGATGGGGATTAGGCATATGGGTGATTGGCTTTAAAGGTCAAGTGGGAGATTGTTAGAATAGGTGACCATGTAAGCCAATTTTGGCGGGTATATGTAACCTATGTCTGGACAATTATAAGTGTTTTGATGAATCATTAATGAATAAAGAAGTGAATTTTCATTTGGCATTACTTTGTTTGTGTTCACTTGCACCCATTTTTCTATATCTGTTCACTACGCAAACAAAGCCCACGGACTGAGCATCAATTTCAGGGACTGGGACTACGCTTGGAGGTAGGTCCATGAAATCAGTCTTCCCGAATCAGTCCGGAAATCTCCAAGTCAAGGAATCCCGAAAATGGGTACCGGGATTCCATTTGAGACTTGCACTAAGCATCTGCTGTCGTGTTTCATCGACGGGTGACGAGGATCGTCTAAGCAGTGTTAGTGGGTTAGCCTGCTAGGATGCAGCTGACTGAGGTGACTCGTGGGAACCGTCTTACGGAGGACCTTGAGTATGGTCTGCAAGGTATGACGAGTATTCCCGGTTCCAACGGTACAGGTCAAGTCCTTTGACTTGAGGAATTACTGAGTTTACCTGTACATCAGAACTGTATCTTAGATATGGTGAGAGATTGCCAGAATTCTCTTTGGTAGTCATAAGCCATGTCTAGTGCAGTCCTGGTGTGCAAAGTGACAGTAGTTTCCAAGAAAGGATCTGTCTCCTGTCAAAAGGTTTTGACAGTTGAGTCTCATGTATGCTCTAGGTCTTGTCCCTAAAACTGTGGCCACAGTGACTGAACAGAAGGGAAGGTTTCCCTTGCGGCGTTTAGTGAGGACAGACCGACACTTAGGTCCAAGATGGGTACCTGCGTTATCCGTGCCCTAGACACTAAGTGATGAGACCGAAGACAGAAGGACAAGCGTACTGTTAGAGCCTAAATGTTCATCCCTGAATATTTCACCTAGTCTCTAGTGCCATGGACCGTTGCTAGATGGCCACCCATGGTAACGGATGGATTCTAGGAATCCGACCAAGTCTAGCTGAATGGTGAACCTAAAGAGTCACACACTATCCACACACAATTAAATATTTAATTTGGAATTAAATATTGGAGTGAAGGAATGATTAAATTAGATTTAATCGGAACCTTTATTTTTCTTGGAGAAATAATTCTTTCTATTTGATAGAAGGAATTAAATTGATAAATTGGATTTATCAAAGGAATTTATTTAATGGGCTTAAATAATATTTATATTTATTTTAGCCTCTTGGAAATATTTAAATAGGTTTTAAATATTCCATTAAATTAAATTAAATCAACGGTTGAGATCAATGGGAGAGATGGATGGCTAGGATCGTTTTGACTAGGTCAAAACACTAGTTTGACTAGGACTTTGACTAGGTCAAAATCCTAATCAAATTAGAGTTCTTAAAAGAGGAGTTTAAAGAGGATTAAACTCCTCTTCTATATAAACCCCTAGCATCCTACAATTTACATGATGATGAATCTCCAACACACACACTACAACACACACACACGGATCTCTCTCTCCCATCTCTCTCGTCCGCCCTCTCTCTCTCTCAAGAAAATTATTTTCTTGATTCTTTTGTTCTTGGAACATTAGAATCTTGATGAATCAATACCATTAATTGATAATGTGTTATTGATTCATCCACTCCAAAATTATACACTTGTTCGTTGCTAGCACGACGTGCAAGATACGTGGGTGGATCGTGTGTCACGATTTGGAGGGTCTCAAGAACGAGATCTTGGTGCAAAACGGGGAACAACGCGTGTAGCCGTTGAAGACGAAAACGACAACGGGTAGGTCTCGTTTTAAATTTTCGTCCCTCTTTAATTTTCAACCCTATGGCCTCCATGATTTATTTTAATGTTATATACGTTCATGAGATACACCGAATGCCCGGGAAATTTCAAAGGCACACCCTTTGAAACGTGTTTTAATTTAAAAGCATGTTTAAATTCCGTTTTAATTTTTAATTATACCGCGCTTCCGCATTCGCGCTTTTCCCGGGACGATCCACATAATCTTTCAAATTGGGCGTTAGACCCAACCCAATCGACCGAGCCACAAACCCACTGGTACCCCCCACGACTCGTGAGACAGGTAGCAGCAGCCCATTTTTTCGTTCATGACATAGTGCAGCTTCCTTTAAGTACAATAACGTGCCACGACTCGTGAGACCACGCTATTGACCCAAAGCAGCTTCCTCACTATGCCATGGATTGGAAGGCATGGACAAACTCCTAGAGTTTATGTTCACTTTGTCTAGGGTCTAATATTTTAACATTAGTCCAACCAATGTGAGAGTATTAAATGACCGAGATCTCAAATAAATAAATATCTACACATACATCCATAATGCGTAAATAAACCATCCATAGCAGTTATATGATAAATAAACAACCCATTCATCCATCATCATAACCACATGCAAAATTAAAGCCTAGCACGCCCCTGTTGGATGATCACGAGCCCGAATCCTATGCGACCCACTGAGCCCGCAATGGATCTTGATAGAAATCGGTGGATCGTCCCGGGAATTGCGCGAATGCGGAAGCGCGATAAAAATAAACATACAAAAATTAAAGCATGCTTTAAATTTAAAAGTACACGCTCAAGGGGTGTGCCCTTGAGGTTCTCAGGCGTTCGGTGTATCTCATGATCATATAACGTGTAAAGAAATCATGGAGGCCATAGAGTTGAAAAATTAAAGAGGGACGAAAAAGTAAAACGAGACCTACCCGTTGTCGTTTTCGTCTTCAACGGCTACTCGCGTTGTTCCCCGTTTTGCACCGAGATCTCGTTCTTGAGACCCTCCAAATCGTGACACACGATCCACCCACGTATCTTGCACGTCGTGCTAGCAACGAACAAGTGTATAATTTTTGGAGTGGATGAATCAACAACACGTTATCAATTAACGGTATTGATTCATCTAAGTTCTAATGTTCCAAGAACAAAAAGAACTAAAAAATATTTTCTTCTTGGAGAGAGAGAGGGGCAGACGAGAGGTTGGAGAAGGGGAGAGTGTGTGTTGTGTGTGTTTTTAAGAATCATCATCCTTCAATTATTTGGAGGCTAGAGGTTTATATAGATGAGGAGTTTAATCCTCTTTAAACTCCAACTCTAAGAACTCTAATTTGACTATGATTTTGACCTAGTCAAAGTCCTAGTCAAACTAGTGTTTGCCCTAGTCAAACGAATCCTAGCCTTCCATCTCCCCTTTCCATCTCAACCGTTGATTTTAATTTAATGGAATATTTAAATCCCATTAAATATTCCAAAAGGCTAAAAGAATAAACATAATAAATATTATTATTTATTCTAAGCCTATTAAATCAACCCTTTAATAAATCCTATTTATTAATTTAATTCCCTTTATCAAATAGAAGGAATTAATTTCTCCAAGAAAATATAGGACCCCATTAAATCTAATTTAATCATTCCTTTACTCCAATATTTAATTCCAAATTAAATACTAAGTGTGTGTGGATAGTGTGTGACTCTTTAGGTTCACCATTCAGCTAGACTTGGTCGGATTCCTAGAATCCGCCCGTTACCATGGGTGGCCATCTAGCAACGGTCCATGGCACTAGAGACTAGGTGAAATATTCGGGGATGAACATTTAGGCTCTAACAGTACACTTGTCCTTCTATCTTCGGTCTCATCACTTAGGGTCTAGGCACGGAAAATGCAGGTACCCATTTTGGACCTAAGTGTCGGTCTGTCCTTACTAAACACCGCAAGGGAAACCTTTCCCTTCTGTTCAGTCACTGTGGCCACAGATTTCAGGGACAAGACACAGAGCATACATGAGACTCAACTGTCAATACCTTTTGACAGGAGACAGATCCTTTCTTGGAAACTACTGTCACTTTGTACACCCGAGCTGCACTAGACATGGCTTATGACTACTCAAGAGTATTTTGGCAATCTCTCACCATATCTAAGATACAGACCTGATGCACAGGTAAACTCAGCAGTTCCTCAAGTCAAAGGACTTGGCCTGTACCGTTGGAACCGGGAATACACGTCATATCTTGCTGACCATACTCAAGGTCCTCCGTAAGACGGTTCCCGCGAGTCACCTCAGTCAGCTGCTTCCTAGCATGCTGACCCACTAACACTGCTTAGACGACCTTCGTCACCCGTCGATGAAATACGACAGCAGATGCTTAGTGCAAGTCTCAGAGGGAATCCCGGTACCCATTTTCGGGTTTTCTTGACTTGGAGATTTCCGGACTGATTCGGTGAGACTGATTTCATGGACCTACCTCCAAGCGTAGTCCCAGTCCCCAAAATCGTTACTCAGTCCGTGGGCTTTGTTTGCGTAGTGAACATAAATGTAAACGCAGATATAAGTGAACGTAAACAAAGTATTGCCATATGAATTTTCACTTCTTTATTCATAAATGTTTTATCAAATACCAAAGAATTGTCTAGACATAAGTTACATATTCCTGCCAAAATTGGCTTACATGGTCACCTATTCTAACAATTTTTAGGTGTCAACATTGTAGTAAGGATGCACTATGTCTTCAGGCTGCAGATTCTGATTGAAAATGGCACTGCAAGCATGCTTGCAAAGAATGCCTGTTAATTGCCAGATTCTACAAATACATGTCCTTCTCTCAAGATCAACAGAAAACTGACTCCCATTGTAGCATGAAATCTGATAATGTCTGTCATTGGCTTTAATGGGAATACAGTCACCAATATTATCCACATGCTTTTGCAATAGCTTTTTCATCTTGAGGCATAAGGTTTCTTTCCACTTCTTAGATGCCTCTATTATCTTGCAATCTTCTCATATGATATTCCCTTATTCACTCTAGCATTGTTAGGATAGGGTTATCCCTTACATCCAGTATGTTTGCATTGAAGCTTTCACAATAATTGTTAAGTAACATGTCACATTTTGGGACTTCATTAAAGCCCCCTATACCCAGCATTTTTTAAGTTATTGTGTAGATGTCACACACAAAAACCTGTGTGAAGAGTTAGGGAAGACTGTCTAAAAAACTTGTACTAACCCCTTCTGCTTGTCAGACATCGATGTGTATTCATTGTCTCTTTGAATTGACAAATCCTGTTTCAATACGGTCAAAAACCACTCCCAAGTTTCTCTTGACTCCCTTTGAACTACAGCATATGCAACAAGGTACAAACTGTTACTAGGATCCACACCTACTGCAGTAAGCAATATACCCTTATGGGGACTCTTCAAATCGAAGCCATCTACACAAATAATTGGTCTACAACCTCCCAAGAAGCCCTATTTTGAAGCACTTAAGCAGGCATAAAATTTTTCAAATCTGTTCTCACCATAGTCCCAAAGTTTACTGAATTGATGTTCAGGGCTCCTTCCAAGTTTATTCAATGCCTGTGTCTTAGCTCTATAAGCTTGATCTCTTGAGACATGGAATCTTAGTTCATTCATGATGTCTACCCTCCATCCCTTCACATCTCTTTTAAGGTCAGATTTGAAGTCCGACAGGTACCTCTCACTTAACTAACTGGTTTTCACATTTATGACATAAACATTTATGGACAAGTGTGTTCATCTTCATACAATTAATCTGAAAAGTTTCTTCATTCTTTATCTTATTTGCATGTATTTTCCACTGACAACCATCCCCATTACAAACTTCATAAACTCCGAACGAATCATTCTTGGTTATTTTGACACTTCTCTTTTGTTTTATGGCATAAGAATAAACTGCTTTCTTGAACTCATTCTTTGAACTAAATATCATCCACAACTCCAATGAAAGGTCATACATCTCCACTGCACTGAAGACAGGAAAATTTGGCCCATTATCTTCAGCATCTAAAATCCTATGCTCATCCATATCATTATCACTAACCACCACATCACAGCTTGATTCAGAATTTGTTTCATTTGAACTATCCATCTCATCACTAACTTCATCCACAAAGTTTTCATACAGTTCGTCATCATATTCATCCTCACCACTGACTGAACCCACCCCACAATCACTAACTGAAAAATCATAATCATCTTCATCAGATTCAATCCTTGTCCCTGTCCCTGTCCCTGTCTCTGTCTCTTGCATTTGTGTATCGTCTGCCAATTCCCCTACACCTCCTCATCATTCCCAGAGTTTATGCCTGATCATTCAAATCCCCTACAAAGGGTCCCCCTGAGAGTATATTTCCTACCACATCTACAGGTAGATTGCCCAGAAATTGTATGTCATCCTGTTCATTTACTATAGCTTTGCCCTTGCCCTTGCCCCATGCTTTTCTTTTACCCTTATTCTTCTTTTTATCAACCTCCCTCTCCATCCCAGCAGGTTCCACAGCAACCTCTTGAGGTTGGGAGGATTGTACTCAATGTACACAGAAAATTCTCTAGTTTTCAAGTGATCTAAATCTTGTTCTAGTATATCCTCATCACTCCACAACAGCTTAAAACCACCATTTTTAATTATGTGATACCTTTTTCCTTTCCTAATAACTCCACATTTTTCAGCTAAGAGGTCCAAACAGTTCTTGTTCATATGTAGTACATTAACATAGTCAAATTTCTTTACTTTACCACCAATGAAAGTTGCTACAGGCATACTCCTATATTCACCCCCAAAGTAGACTACTACTGTAATTGTTTGTGATTCAGGGTCTGTAAAATTGAGTAACAAAAGGGGAAAAAAAAGGTTTGCAACATAACAATAAAGAAACAACACATTATAATAACACATTATACTATTTTATTGTACCCCACACGGAGGGTACATTATAAAATCACAACAAACATAGCAAAAAGACAGAACCATCGACAAAAAGGAGGACCAGGGATGCTGTGTCAAAAAAAAAAAAGTTCTCTCCTTTCAAAATACGCGCATCAAGACACAACAAAACACAAGAAACATTCTTGTGCCAAAGTACAAAACATATTTTAACAAAGTGGACTTACGGTAAGCTCGTGGAGGTAATTTCAAATGCTTATCTACGCGTATCATCACCATCTTCATCCAAATCGCTTCACCTCCCACTCGCTTGCTCCTTTGCAACTGGGATTTACGATTGCTGGGCACCACTTGGCTATTCGCGCTCTAGGAATTTCAGCTTCAAAGCCAGATTTTGATCTTCATTTTTGTTTTTTTTGTGAAGGAAGAACACATCACGTGCTCCATATGTGTTGCCTCTTTTCCCTCTAATTACAATGTTACATGGCAGGGCTGGCGTGGATATTTTAACCCCATCAACCTACCATGCCAAATTATCTTTTCTGTCTGCCACTTCAGCACGTTGCCAGACACCTCATCAAATTTCCAATTTAAGGTCGTCACGTGCTGCCCTCGTGACTTATTCTGGTGAAATTAGGGCTTTTTGGCCTGAAATTGCCAAAATTCTGAACATAATATCCTAAATTACTATTTTGAAAAAGGCCTGGACCAAGAGTGCCACCGCCCCTAAGAAACTGGATGAAAATTGTTATTTTCTCTAACACATAAATGGCTTGACTCCCCAACATTCTCCAGCATGTTTCCTACCACAATTTGCACAAAAAGGAGTAGATCTTCCACTAAATGATTTTGTGGAACCACCTGATCTCCCCATAAATCCTACTGAAGCAGACCCACCTTGACTGAAGGATCCTGATGGAAACTTGCTAGTCTGACTAATTTCTCGACTTCTATAACCGCCTCTTTGCGAACCAAAACTTCTAAATGAAACATTACCACTCTGCCCAAATGCAAAACTGAAATTCCTGTCCATTTCTTCCATTTAGCTTCAGTAGAACTTCTTTCTAAGGATGTCTCATCTGCTCTTAGTGCTGCTTCCAGTAGTGCACTATAACTTAGAGGCTTAATTGCTATTTTCTCTCGAATTTCAAGTCTTAAACCCCTTTCAAATCTATCCCTTATTAATTCATCGGTTCTTACCTCTTCTGGTGCATACTTTGATAGCCTCACAAATTGTAGTTCATAGTCGGCAACAGACAAGTTATTTTGCTTTAGTTCAAGAAATTCAACCTTATTACGATTCCTATAGATTGGTGGAGTGTATTTCTCCGCAAATTCTATCAAGAAATCATTCCAAGTTAAAATGTTGGGTCGATCCCTATTTCCTGGAATAGTCTCCCACCAATCTAGAGCATCTTTTTCTAATAAGGATACTGCATACTTTAATTTTTGTTCAGCAGTACACTCAATTCTGTCTAAGACTCTTTCTATATTTCTTAACCACTCTTCAGCTTCTGCAGGGTCAATGGTACCTGTAAATACTTTAGCACCCTGTCTCCTAACTACCCATAGTTCTTATCGATAACAACACCTTGGTGTTGGGGTTGTGTTGGCTGAGTCATTCTCTGCATAAACTCCACAAATTGTTGCATGAAGAGATTCACGTCTGGTTGTGGGATATTTCTATTTTGGGCCTCAGACCTATGATGTTCAGATGCATGATCTTGAACATGTACAGACTCTAATGACTCATTTGGGCCAGCAGCGTGTTCACCTAACTCTTCTATCCTATATAAAATAAACACATGTAATCAGACTCATAATATAAGTTCTATCTATTCACTAATATGACTCTTCACAATCATCCCAGGGAATCTAATCCCTGCTCTGATACCACTAAATGTCACACCCCAAACGATAATACGAATTATTACTATTAAACGATTACACATTAACAACATTACTTTTATAAAAACATGAACCAGTTCATAGTTGGTTATATAACATACTCTATCAACATAATTAACAGAAGTAGTTACTCATCTACAACACTTATACATGTCTCTTTCACATATGGTACCATAGACTATTAGAACATGTTCACAAGCCATCTTCACTTTTAGTATATTGCTAACAGTCTCAAAATCTATAACATCTATCCTATTGACTTGTAAGGAGAACTCCGCATACTAGCCCGACCTGACTTGAAATGTACAACGTTGATCTAGTCCTCAAGAGCGAACACAACCAGAATCCACACCTGAAAATATTTGCAAAAGAGTGAGCCTACAACTCAATAAGTAGACAACCGGCACAATATATACATGTAAATTTGGGTTAATGTAAACCAAACATTAGCACTTCATACATAAAACATTCAATAAATCAATTCCAGTATTTCCAATTCATTCACCAGTAAGCAACTCAAAGAAAGATAATCAAACCATTAGTACCTAGTCTGCTTACAAGAGAGTGATATAGTGTATTTCTCCACCAACTCAATCTCACCAATCATCGCATTACGTTAAGTGAATTCCCTTTGGTATGCCACACAGGCTGATTTGCCACACAGGCTAGTTTGCCACACAGGCTCATTTTGATCACCAAGGGGTATCCACATAATAATTATATTCGGTTTTCAAAACTCCCTCATTTCCCCATATCGCCACTCTTGTAAGCAGCTAGTTACACAAGACAACATAGCATCACAAATTCATTTACGAGCATCAATGAAACTCATGGAGCATGAAACATACACTTTCTCATCTCATTTCCACCACATCATCATTCAATAGTAAAGCATCAATGAATCATGCCATCATAGTAATTCATCTCCAACACCATTTATACATCAAGGTAATGTCAAGAGATAAAATAGAGCACATTTAGATGACCCTAATCGTCTACTTACCTTGCTTCCACGAACTAAGCATTCAACTCAAACCATCCATCAATTCTAACCTCATCATAGGTTATTAGGAGCACAATCATAGACTTACATATAGATACTATCAAAATGATCAAGAGGAGCATATATAGACGGTGCTAATCATCTACTTACAAAATGTACCGATCGCCGATAGACTTAGTTCGTGGTGTGAGTTTTTCCCAATGGATCCAACTCCAATATCAGTGTGAAACTTCCTAAGATTGACGAAAATGGAGGAACCACCAATTCTTTCTTCCTCTTCTTTCTTCTTCTTCTTCTTCTTCTTCTTCTTCTTCTTCTTCTCTCTCTCTCTCTCTCTCTCTCTCTCTCTCTCACTCTCAACTGACACCCCTTTCCTTTTTTTTTTCTCAATTTTTTTGCTTCTACACCCTTCTAATTATTTTATATAATTGATATTCATCTACATATATATATATATGTCTATGTATGTATGTAAGTATATATATATAAATATTATATTAAGTACATATATTGATAAGATCATTTATTTTGTCTTGTAGTGTAGTAATATATACATATACATATACATATATATATTATATAATGCTACTATTATATATGGTATTAAGACTTTATTTATTTCCCCCCTCATCTTTATAAGTATAAAATTTTGACTCCCCACATTCCTATTATACAAATATTTATACATCTACAATAATTTATTTTTTCTCTTTAATTATCTCATTAACCACAACTATTATATAAATGAACACAACATATATCCACTTTCTTCTGCTAATAATTGACAATTCTATATAAGAAATTTGGGGTGTCACACACGACCTCGCGCTTGAGCTGGTGAGGAATTGCCTCACGCGCGGCGTCCTCGTCAGCTCGAGGTGATGCCCCGAGCTAGCGAGGTGCGGCAGCAGGTTCGAGATAGCAAGGAGCTACCTCGCACGCAGCCTCCTCGGTAGCTCGAGGAGGTGCCTCGAGCTGACGAGCCACGTTCACGAGCTCGAGCTGCTACATGAGGGGTGCCCATATAAGAAGTGGGGTTTCTTTTATTAGCAGGCTGGAGAGATAATGGGCAGACATAAAATTCGCTCTCACAAATCATACGAAAAAATCTCCATTTCTGGACATGAAAACAAAGTGTATGTAGAAATGTGTAAGTGGAGAATTAAGGGTGGATTGAGAGGGGTTTCGTAAAATATTAATTTCTTTCCATAAGGGGTCTTGTTGGCCTCATTTTCGTGATCAACCTCATGACTATGATGCCAAAGCTAAAGACATCCACCAAGCCCGTCAAGCCTGAAAATAAAAAATTACACCGCCTTTCTATTAATCAAATTTTAATAGGGAAGCTGCAATTATGGTGCGAGGTAAATTATGTTCCTTCAGAGTTGAGGCGCGGCTTCCATTCCAAGTAGAGGCGGACTCGTGCGAGGTGGCACTGTCTCGCAGTAGTTCACTTCACACAAGGCCTACAGTTGCCTTGGCGTGGTGCGGGCATAGCCATGGCAAGGCGCTTGCCTCGCTTTGACCTAGAGGCATGGACTACACGAAGCACTAGAAATTAGAATTGACAAAAATATCCGCAAACAGGGAGCTGCTTATAGACTATTAAGTTCATCACCAAAAGTTAAATGAATATTTTAATTGTTAAATATTGAAATCAATTTTATTAACTTAGCTAGTGAGAAAACTTGTTTTCACCATTTCATGCCACTAACTTATGTACTAAATCATCTTCTGATAAATTAATGGGTGCTTGAGTTTTTCTTTTTAGAATGTGCAGTCATGACTTTTAAATTTTAAGTCACAACACATTTTTAATTATGAAAAGGTAGAGTGTTGATGTAAAGGAAAATGATTGGTTTCCTATTGCATTCCTCAATCAGAAATTCACTAAGTACCGAATACTAATCTAAGTAATAAAATATTATTCACATATGTATGTCGCCGAGGATACACCTTGACTTGTAACTATTTTCAAAGCATGGTAGGTCGAGGGTCGTGACTTGATGCCAAAGTTACTCATGGCGAGACAGTAAGCATCCTACGTCTTGGGTTGCCTCGACCTAGAGATAAAGATCTTCAGGTTGAGCTGTCGAAGGTCCTTCAAGCTAAGGTTATGCCTCACCCTCATTCTATGGTTACCCCCTATCAGGTCGCGGCATGGTTGCCTCGACCTGGTGAGGTGCCTCACATGAGGTCACCTTGAGCGAGACGTTAACACCCGAACAAGGTAGCGTCGTAAAATTGGTTTGATCGGGAGAAAACCATGGGAAAACGTTTTTGGCCTCAAAAAAAGTTCTCGGTGAAGATACCAACTTTCTTGGCCTCAAAGTGGATAAGGAGGACGTGGCAACTCCTACTTGTAGTGATGGAGACCCCCAAGACCTTGGGGAGGGTGGAAGGGTGTAGTACCATTTTATTCTTTTTATTTTCGGAACTATGTTTTTTCCAACTTATGTAATTAGATTTGACATCTAAGTTGCATTATTTAGTATTTGTGAACATAGTTATTGCATTTATTTAGTTGTTAAATTGTGTCCCAAAGGAGGATGAGGTGCTTGACCTCCCCTATCCCCTGAGAGCTCTCTTCCTCGAGATGACATACTCTAGGAGGAGGATGTCTCCTCCCTGAGACAACACTCTTTCAAGGTGAGGTGCTTGACCTCCGCTCAAGGTCCGCTCTCCTGGAGATGACACACTTCAGGAGGAGGAGGTCTCCTCCTCGAGACAATACTCTTTCAGGAAGAGATTCTTCACCTCCGCTCTCCCTTTAGGTCTCTCCTCCTCGAGATGACACACTCTAGGAGGAGGAGATCTCCTCCTCCAGACAATACTCTTTTAGGAGGAGGTTCTTGTCCTCCACTCTCCTCTTAGGGCTCTCCTCCTCGAGATAACACACTCCAGGAGGAGGAGGTCTCCTCCTCAAGACAACACTCCTCTAGGAGGAGAGGATGCTTGACCTCCGCTCTCCCTTAAGAGCTCTCCTCCTCGTGATGAAACTCTTCTAGGAGTAGGAGAATGATCCTGCTTGTGATGAGCCCGCCAGGACCTTGGGGGAGATAGGGGAGCATAGATTTCCCACGGATGTAATTTGGTAATATCTAGTTGTAGACAAATTATTTTTTGCGCCCAATCAAATGACGACAAGTGGAAAATATATATTATTTTATCAGTTATATTCTATTTTTCTATTTATATTTTGGAATTTACTAAATTAATTCTAAATATAAATAGTTAAATTAATTGATATTTTAATATATATCTCGTCATCAAATTAACGGTCGACACGTGTCAAATTGAGGTGTTCCGGCCAATCAAATCAAGACAAATATTTCACATATTATCTCTTCAAAAAAAAATACAAAAATTAAAGAGATAATATTGAAATTGACCAACCATGTCTTCCCAAATATTTAATGTATTTATCTCTTTAAATTAAAATAAAGGGATAATACAAAATAAGTGTTCAAGTTCACCACAACTCTACCTCTTTGACAACTATATAAAGGGGTCATGGGAACTCATTCAAGACACACACATATACAAGAAAGAGAGCATTCAAGAAGTCTCGAAGTCCTCTCAAGCAAATCAAGGAAGATCCACGGTGTTCTAAGCAAGATCCAAGGCGTTCGTCGCGGAAATCGTCTAAAGTCAGCGTTTGATTCGACAAGAAGTCTGAAGACCGGCGAATTAACGTTATCAAGACAGAAGTCCACCTTGGCGGAAGATCAAAGTCTCAAATCCACCAAGAACATCCCAAATTCAAGTTAAATATCATCAAGTTTATAGCGTTTGATCCGGGAATAAGTTAACGACCCCCGAATTAACGTTATTCAAAGTCAAAGTCAACGTCAAAGGAGATCAAACGTCACAGTTTCACCTTCGAAGTTGCCGAAGTCAAAGATCACGTCCTTGAAGAGAAGAATCAGAGGTTTTCAAGTAGAGATTTCGCACCCACAAAATACTCATTTCAATTCAAGAATTTATTTGTAATATTTTCGTATTTCGTTAAATTCAGGAACACGAAAATTTGTTTACAAATTTTGACACGCCCAGTGGGACCACTCTACCTCTCATCTCTTCCCTTCAACGACGTCTGAAGTATTTCAATGGACACTCAAGGAAAAGTCATGAAGACGGTGAATTCCAAACTCACCACAACAAAGTCTTCAAGTTCAAGTACCAAGAGTCTCGGTGTTACTACGGGGAGCATGTCAAAGAAACTCAAGGAATCTTCCCAGATGACTCCTCCAATTGAGTCTGCTCAGAAGGACATATCCGTGCCTAACCACGGAAGCGAAGATGACGAAGATAAATCTCCCCCGTCCTCTCCTCACTCCGAGTCTAGCTACTCCTTCACAACGAATGTGGCCCCAGTCATGGTGACGAATGCCACAACCTTAGAAGAGCAAATCACAAGCCTGACAAGAGCTATCGAAGGACTCGCCAAGCATGTCCAAGAGCAAGATGCCCAAATCGCCAGATTAATCAACAAGCCGGACAATGTTGAGACAAGCCATACTCGGGGAAAGCAAGTCGAGGCTCACGATGAAGTAGAGATATCTACAAAGGAGAACTACGCCGAGAAAGATGAACCCGCAAAGGGGCTTCAAGTCTCATCCAATGGATTGATCCCTGTGGACCAATTGAAAGAATTCATCGAAGGGACCATTAGGAGCAAGATTGAGGGAAGTTCAAGGTCATCCTTTACCTACTCCAAGCCCTACACTCCAAGAATTGACAGCTTAAAGATGCCAATGGGCTACCAACCGCCGAAGTTTCAACAATTTGACGGCAAAGGCAATCCTAAGCAGCATGTCGCTCACTTCGTCGAAACGTGCAACAATGCCGGAACATATGGCGATCATCTAGTCAAACAGTTCGTTCGATCACTGAAAGGCAACGCATTTGATTGGTATACTGATTTGGAAGCCAGTTCAATTGATGGATGGGACCAACTAGAGCAAGAATTCCTGAATCGCTTCTATAGCACTCGGCGCACTGTCAGCATGATTGAGCTTACAAATTCCCGCCAATGGAAGGATGAGCCAGTCATCGATTATATCAATAGGTGGAGGAATCTGAGCCTCAATTGCAAAGACCGATTATCTGAAGCTTCCGCCATTGAGATGTGTATTCAAGGGATGCATTGGGGTCTTCGGTATATTCTTCAGGGAATCCTACCCAGGTCATTCGAAGATTTGGCCACTCGAGCACATGACATGGAGTTAAGTATGGCAGCAAGTGGAGTAGAAAGACCACCTGTCCAAGAGCCCCGCAGAACCAAGGAAAGGCAAGAAATCAAGAAAGGGGGCAAACCCTTTTCAAAACCTCCAAGCAAGGAATCGATGGCAGTGAATGTAGCACCACTCAAACTTAGGAGCACAGCAAAAGACAACATTACCCCGAAGCAAAATGCTCCTTACGAAAGACCGCAAAGAAAGCTAACTTTGAAGGAAATGCAAGCAAAACAATATCCTTTCCTTGATTCCGATGTCCCCGGAATATTTGATGACTTGTTGGAGGCCAATCTCATCGAACTACCTGAATCGAAACGACCTGAAGAAGCTGAACGAACAGATGACCCAAAATATTGCAAGTACCACCGTTTAGTCGGGCATTCAATACAAGATTGCTTCGTGTTCAAAGACAAGGTTATGCAATTAGCTCGCCAAGGAAAGATCTCTCTTGAGGAAGATACCGCAGCAGCAAACACGACCTCGGTCAAATGTGGGTTTTTTGACAGTGAAGCCTCCCACAATACCACACACGAGAATGCTACTGCGATCAAAGAGGACACTCTGTCTAAAAAAGAAGATTCCTCTGATAGTGACGAATGCATGTCCACCATTACCTTCACCGACGAAGATTTGCTTCTTGGGTCAAAGCTTCATAACCGCCCCTTGTTCATTGCTGGATATGCACGTGAACAAAAGGTGAATAGAATATTGATTGATGGAGGCTCTGCAGTCAATATCTTACCCCTACGAACCTTGAGAGACTTGGGGATCCCGATGGACGAACTCGCAAACAGCCGCCTTATGATTCAAGGCTTCAATCAAGGAGGACAAAGGGCTGTCGGCATTATCAGGATAGAATTGTTGATGGACGATATGGCGTCAACCGCGCTATTCCATGTTATAGACGCCAAGACTTCTTACAACATGCTTCTTGGCCGCCCCTGGTTGCATGAAAATTCTGTGGTCCCCTCAACATGGCATCAATGCTTCAAATATTGCCGCAGTGGTATAGTGAAAAGGGTACTCGGTGATACCAAGTCTTTTACCTAAGCTGAGTCGCACTTCGCCGACGCCAAGTACTACGTTGAAACTGCCAAAAGAGGAAAAGAGGTTTCATCCTCCGAGAAACCAAGGTCACATGACGATGGAAGCATGAGGAGAAATAAGCAGCCCGTAGTCGAGGCCGGATTTTCAAAGAGTCTGACTTTACCATTGACTTAAGTCAACGCGAAGCAACCGTCGAAACCGCCACTCGAAGGATTTGTGTCCTCAACCCAAAAGGAAGAAGAGGGACATGAAACGTTGGCCATAGACGGAGAAGGGTATGATCCTAAAGCCTTCAAATTGCTTGTTAAAGCCGGGTATAATCCACAAGGAAGGTTAGCCCTTGGAAAACTTCCTCCCGAAACCACTGGCAAGAAGCTCCATGGACTCAACACCACCCAAGTGATGTTAAAAGAAAAAGGGCACGCAGTCCCAGATTGACGTGTGGGTCTTGGCTTTATCCCTCCTAAGCCTATCCGCATAACCATAAAAAAGGCCAGCAGCAACCATGTCAGTGAAAGCCTCTCTTCAACAGAAGATAATCAAAGGAAAGAAAATCCACGGGAGTCTGTCTTTAATAGACTCGGCCCACGTAAAAGACTGGTGCACAGAAGGACCAACAATCAATCTGTCTTTGATAGACTTGGTCCACATAAAAGAACGATGAACCAAAAGAGAGCCATGTCCAAGGTGGCTGCACAATCAAAGGAAAACATCACATCCTCACATAAACTTAGAAGTTTGGTTCCTTCCAGGATGAGACGCCACACAACTCTAGACATATCATGTGGCAGAATCTTGAAAGTTAAAACAAGAACAATGGTCTTCACACAAGTTCAACTTGATGACGAGGATGACAGAGAAAGCGTTGCATCATCCAACTATATTGACGACAATGCTGAAGAAGATATCGCTCTAGCCCATCACATCACCTTAATCGAAAATGAAGAGGTTGAAGAAGAAGATGCTGAAGAAGCTCCTCTAGAACTTGAGGAAGGCATTAAAGCCACTGTTGACGAGTTGAAAGAAGTCAATCTAGGTGATGCCGAAGATCCCAGGCCAATTTACACAAGTGCTTCTCTAACCCCGGAAGAAGACAAGGCTTATGTCGCACTACTCCATGAGTATAAAAGACGTATTCGCATGGTCCTACAAAGAAATGCCCGGGCTAGATCCAAAAGTAGTTGTGCACCACTTATCCGTAAAGAAGGGGGCTCGTCCTGTCAAACAAGCTCAACGTAGGTTTCGACCTGAGCTAATCCCATTGATTGAATGTGAGGTAAACAAACTTATTGAAGTTGGTTTTATTTGAGAAGTCAAGTATCCTACGTGGATCTCTAACATCGTGCCCGTGAGGAAGAAGAATGGGCAGATACGAGTATGTGTTGACTTCAGGGACTTGAATAATGCATGTCCCAAGGACGACTTCCCATTACCTATCGCCGAGTTAATGATAGACGCCACTACGGGTCATGAAGCCCTATCTTTCATGGATGGATCATCCGGATATAACCAAATACGTATGGAACCAGCGGACGAGGAATTGACAGCATTTCGCACTCCCAAAGGTATATATTGCTACAAAGTTATGCCTTTCGGATTAAAGAACGCCGGCGCCACATATCAAAGGGCGATGCAAAAGATCTTCGACGACATGCTCCACAAGAATGTAGAATGCTATGTTGATGACTTGGTCGTGAAGTCAAAAAAACGAGAGGATCATCTCCATGACTTGAGAAAAGTTTTTGAACATTTGAGAAGATACCAACTGAAGATGAATCCCTCCAAGTGTGCATTCGGAGTTACATCCGGAAAATTCCTTGGGTTCATCGTTCGTCAACGGGGTATAGAGATTGAGCAAGCCAAGATTGATGCCATTTTGAGAATGCCAGAACCTAGGAATATCCATGAGCTCAAGAGTTTGCAAGGAAAGCTCGCGTATCTTCGGAGATTCATTTCCAATCTAGCAGGCCGTTGTCAACCATTCAGTCGCCTAATGAAGAAGGATGTGCCGTTCGAATGGGATGAGACTTGTGATAAAGCGTTCAGAAGCATAAAATCCTACTTGATGAAGCCTCCGGTGTTGGTTGCACCAGTCCCCGGACGCCCCTTAATTCTGTACGTTGCTGCTCAAGAGCGCTCCGTGGGAATCTTACTTGCCCAGAAGAATGATGAGGGGAAAGAGAATGCTTTATACTATTTAAGCAGAACGATGACACCAAACGAGCTGAATTATTCACCCATCGAAAAGCTATGTTTAGCGCTCATCTTCGCAATCCAAAAGTTGAAGCATTACTTTCAGTCACACAGCGTCCATCTAGTCTCAAAAGCAAATCCCCTGAAATATGTCATGGCAAAGCCAGTACTGTCTGATAGACTCGCAAGATGGTATCTTCAGCTGCAACAGTTCGAGATCACATACGTTCCTCAAAAGGCTGTGAAAGGACAAGTTTTAGCAGACTTTTTAGCCGATCACCCCATGCCTGCCGAGTGGGAATTGTCTGATGACTTGCCGGACGAGGATGTCCTTCTGATTGAAGTTACGCCCCCCTGGAAGATGTACTTTGATGGAGCTGCCCATAGAGAAGGAGCCGGGGCTGGAGTTGTCTTTGTCACGTCTGAAGGGGAAGTCTTGCCTTATTCCTTCACCTTAACCCAGAACTGTTCAAATAATATGGCGGAATATCAGGCTTTAATCCTCGGATTGGAAATGGCAGTGGACACAAAGCAACGACACCTAAAAGTGTACGGAGACTCTCAGTTAGTGATTAATCAACTCCTCGGTCTCTACGAAGTCAAAAAGCCTGAGTTGCTTCCATACTATAACTACGCAAGAAGGCTGATAGGATGGCTAGCAGATGTAGAACTTGAGCACCTGTTGAGAAAGGATAATAAACAAGCCGATGCATTGGCCAAGCTCGCTTCAACCCTCTCGATGACCGATAAGGAGATGCGCATACCAATATGTAAGAATTGGGTCATACCACAGGTCTTCAGTGATGATGAGGATGACACATTCCAAGAAGAAGAAAACCATGTCATGGAAGTTTTCGAAATTGAGGAAGATGATTGGCGACAACCACTCGTCGATTACTTGAAGTACAAGAAGTTACCCGACGACATACGACGAAGGGCTGAAATTCGACGGCGAGCGTCTCGCTTCATCTACTTCAAAGACACGCTCTACAGACGTTCGTTTGATGGTATTTTTCTTACGCTGCCTAAACAATGAGGAGCAAATGCAGGCTATGGAAGAAGCTCACTCTGGAGTTTGTGGTGCGCACCAATCTGGACCAAAGCTACACTTCCGTATAAAAAGAATGGGTTATTACTGGCCCACAATGGTTAAAGATTGCATAGACTACGCACGAAGATGTCAAGCCTGTCAAATTCACGCCAATTTTATCCACCAACCACCCGAGCCATTGCACCCTACTGTAGCTTCATGGCCCTTCGATGCTTGGGGTTTGGACGTCGTAGGACCCATGACAAAGTCCTCCGGTGGTCACCTATATATCTTGGCGGCAACTGACTACTTCTCTAAATGGGCTGAAGCAATCCCCCTCAAAGAAGTGAAGAAAGAGAATGTTGTTGATTTCATCCGTACACACATCATATATCGCTACGCAGTGCCCAGGTATATCATCACTCATAATGGAAAACCCTTCCGTAACAGCTTGATAGACAAATTGTGTCAAAAGTTTGCATTCAAACAGAGAAACTCTTCTATGTACAATGCCGCTGCCAACGGCCTTGCTGAAACTTTTAACAAAACTTTGTGCAGCCTATTGAAGAAAGTAGTGACCAAGTCAAAACAGGATTGGCACGAGAGAATTGGAGAAGCTCTATGGGCATATAGAACCACTGTCAGAACGCCTACGCAAGCGACTCCTTATGCCCTGGTTTATGGAGTTGAGGCGGTCCTTCCACTTGAGCAACAAATCCCTTCATTAAGATTGGCGATACAAGAAGGGCTTACTGAAGAAGAAAACGCGCGAATACGGCTTGAAGAGCTAGAAGCTCTCGATGAGAAGAGGTTGGAAGCACAAAAAAGGCTCGAGTGTTATCAAGCCCGACTATCCGAAGCATTCAATAAGAAGGTCCGCCTTCGCTCTTTCCAAGTCGGTGATCTAGTACTCGCAGTGAGAAGGCCTATAATCACAACGCATCGAACGGGAAACAAGTTCTTGCCAAAATGGGACGGTCCGTATGTTGTCAAAGAAGTCTACACAAATGGTGCATATAAGCTGGTTGCTGAAGACGGCTTGAGGATAGGCCCGATAAATGGAAAGTTCTTGAAGCGGTATTGCGCCTGAAAAAAAAACAAAAAAAATAAAAAAGAAAAACAAAAAAAAAACAAGTAAGTAAAAAAAAAACTCCTGGCCCGCATGAGTATAAACTGTGAACGGCCCTCCCCTCTCCAAACAAATATTTTGTACCCCTGAACTACGAATTGACTTGATCCTCTTGATGAGGTACGTAGGCAGCTTAGATATTCTAAGTTCAGTCATAACACTTAAATGAGTTTTACTCCTCTTATTAAATCGTCAAGAGTGGAAGTACTTAAGCGTGCTCAAAGATTGCAAGATAGAAAGAAAGAAAAAAAAAGAAAAATCTTCTATTACGTAATCTCAAGGAAAAATTGGAGTTCATGACATGGGACAAAGAAAAGAGAAATCAAATGCGATAAAATAAAAGGTCCTAAGCTAATCTCAAGCAAAAGGACGCAGATCCTTCAACCCTTCCTTGAGGGCTTCCAAGTGTGTCCTTGAAGCCTCCAAACTCGCAACTACTTCATCGTTGAGGGGGGTAGTATTCTCAAGCGCTGCAATTTCCTCCACAATTTCACGAACTCCAACTTGGGCACTATGGAAAAGCTGATTTTCTTCCTTCAGAGTGGCACACAGGTTCTTCTTGCGCTCTTTCAAATCCGAAAGCTCCTTCTCAACACGCTTCAACTCGTCCGTAGTATATTGGACCTTGGAAGCTCCCCCACTTTCTTTAGCACGGGCCTCTTGAAGACGATAGTTGGCTTCCTTCAACTTCTGGTCGAAAAGATCTTTGGATAACTTTTCAGAAGACGACGACCTCGCCTCATCATAAGCAGCATCCTTGGCGAACAATGCATTCATTGATTCTTCCACGTTTGAGATATCAAAATTTTGAAAACTCTTCATAGACTCAAGAACGAAGTAAACGTCGTCTTCGATTGATGAGATGAAATCAATTGGGGTGTTTGATATCTTCACGAGAAGATCACTCCACAGTTTCTGAAGGAACTCCTTTTGATGATTAAGAAAGAACCTCTCGCCTTCAAATACCGACACAGCGGCTGGGCAGGAGGGTTGTTTCCTCTTAAGCCCCATCCCAAGAGGACAAATCGTAGCCAATAAAGTCGACGCTTGACTGTCTTGAGAAGTTTCATCATCTTCAACGGCTAAAACCTCAGCTTCAAGCTACGATAATGCATCAGCTAGAGTTAGAAACAAAATAAAATCTTGTCACCAAAAAAAAGAAGAAGAGGAATAAAAAAAAAAAAAATAACCTCCTTGACAAAGTTCAGCGTCGATGGTCCATAGCTTGAGCCTTCATCATCAACGTTGATGTTTATTGGTTTTGAATCCCTCTTCGGCCTCTTCCAATGACGATCAGGGTTGCTACTCCCACTTACTTCCAAGGAACGAGGAGCACTTCGCTTCTTATCTACTTCAAAAGGTTCAACAACTTGAGAATTTCGCTTGGGAGAGGAAATAGCCGGCTCACGAGGTTGATCTTGGGTGACTCTTCCACCGCACTGCTTGCCTTTTGGAAAAGCTTCACTTGGGCCTAAAGCAAGTAACTTCGTCACGTTTTCTTCAAAGTAGCCACCGTGAACTCCAAGCCACCACCTTTTGTACGCCTCGGATGAGAACTTCTTCATATTTGGGGGCATGAGAGGGAACAACACCTTTTCCATAGTCTTGGACAGAATGCACATACGCCAATAACGGATTCCACCCTATAAAGAAGCTTCGCGAACATCTTGCGAGAGAATCCCCGGCACTTCTTGGAAGAAACCAAATTGACGACTAAATCGATGAGGGCTATAGGGCTCAACAACGAAATGATCGCCTTGCCGCAAAGGAAGGTAGTTCGAACGGACGGCCATGAAATAGATTTCTCCAGATTCTTTGGCATGCCCGTCGTCTGTGAATAAAAAGTCTTTGTCCCTCACAATCATGTTGCAAGTCCAAGAAATAAAGTCGCCTCTGTGTAGCCGCTTTCTCGCCTCCTGTGGATCGTAGTATTTTTGCGCCTCCTTCGCCTGAAAAGAGCGTCATCTTGGGCCCTCGAACGCTTTGCACGAGTTGATAGTGAGTCTTGAAATAATAAGCTATCCAACTATAAACAAAATGAATCGGAAATGGAGAGTGTACGCGAGTTGGCCTTGGGGAGTCGGAAATCTTATTCAAACCTCTGTAGATACTAGCCAAAACAGGAACTGCAAGACCAATCCTTCGACCGGCTGCCATAGCACTCGCCACCTTGAAAACACTTGGGCGTATTGAACCAACATCTTGAGTGGGAAGAACAAAAGTACAGAGCCAACACGCTAAGTACGCCACCAAAAATGTCTCTTCCTTTGAACTCCCTTCAATGCCAAGCCTCGAGAACAATGCCTCATCCACCGTGGACCACTTGCCATGTACCCCAACGGTCCCGGAGGGGTTATGAGTTGACTTAGGACGAACGGTCTTCTTCTCTTTACGTGGAGGAGGCTCGCAGTATTTCGTCGCCCTTCTAAGCCAAAACTTGACCCATTTGTCGATAGGAACTTGAGAGGGTTGACCATCATTATTACTCTTTCGAAGCAAATGGTAAGCATGGAGTAGGAACTTGCAAGAACGAGGCACAAGTCTCCGTCCTGTCTCGTCAACCCCGTTAAGCTCCTTGGCACTTGGAACAACTTCATCATAAAGGAGTCCCGCCATAGGAAGTCCGAAAAGGGTATGCACGTCCCACAACGAAATAGACAATTCTCCAAAGGACGTCAGAAGAGTGTTGGTAGATGGGCACCACGCTTCGCAAAACGCCTTGATGATATCGGAATTGCGGTCGTAGGTAAATAGTGAGGCATATACGGCATCATATACTTGGGCCGCGACTAGCTTGTCTTTGCACCGGCTAAGTACGTCTTCCGTCCACTCCCAAAACCCTTTGATGAAGCGGAACTCGCCGGCAAAGTGAACGTTGTCGCCCCACTTGGCTTTCCCTTCAATGATGCGGCGGCCCAACGTCGGTAGAGAGCTTGGTTCGTCAGAACAACGGTGATGAGTCGCTTGCAGGGACCACGCCTTGGAAGCCTTGCTCAATGAGACTTCTCGAGACCATTGTTCTGTGTGAAGCGGAGTCGTCAACCTTGACCATTGCTTCGTGTATCAACCGATGAGAGGTACGTAAGTCGGCAAAATCGTTCCTTTCTCCGCGGATTGACCCTCGTCATCAAGAATAATCAAGCTTTGTTGACCGGAAGAAAGAGATTCGTCATTGAAGTAAACCATATTGCAAGCTATCAAAACAAAAGGAATGGAATTTGATTGAGTTGAAAGAAAAAAAAAAGCGCAAGTAAATCAAAATGACGAGCTGGACACAAAGAAGCTTATGCGAATATTTCAAATAAAAAGTTATTGTCGGTATCAATTAAAATATTGACTATTAATTATTTTTTTTTGGATATAGAGTTTATTCTCTGATTGCCGCAGTATATTGAAAGGAATAAGTTATGCCCTTTGACGGGTCTCTCTCGAATCAACAAACCGAAGTTTGGAAGGTAAAAAAAAAAAAAAAAAAAAAAAAGAGAGAGAGAGAGAGAGAGAGAGAAGGATGAACAACATTACAGAATCAGTGGCAAACAAACCCAAATATATGATAGCAGATGGAATAACCAAATTCAAATTCATGTTGAGGTCCACGGGATAATATCCTTCCACTACTCAATACTCCTAAGTTGCAACAATTTCTAAATCAAGGAAGAAAGGAGGTAATGGCTACAGTATACAAGCTTTCATGTATCAAATTCTCCAAAACAAATCTGCAATGGGATTGGACCCTCCCTAGGCCATGCAACATCACATTTGCTTTTAACTTTATAAATGTGCACTTGACTCCAAGACTTATCAGATTGATAGGCAAAAGGAAAAAGAACAAAAATCATGTTTGCAGCATTGAAGACTTGGTGCTCCTGAAAATTGTTTATCTTACGAATGTCATCGGGAGTTCACGTCTTCAGTAATGAGAATTAGACCCAGTACTCTATCGGAACACGGATGAAAAAAAAAAAAAAAAAAAAGCTCTCCTAATTTATGATGCTACGCATGACGTAAACTCAGCTATGAACGCCCAAAAAGTACAACCAAGATAAATTTGAGAAAAAAAATATTCACCGAATAAAGCTTGGAAGTTGGAATAAACCACAAAGATTTTGAGATTACGAGTTGAGAAGCATTACCGTGACAAGCGGGTTAAAATTCAAGAAGGAATTGAAGTTGAAATCTCGTCGCCGAGCCAAAAGCTTCTCGTCAAAACAAAGAAATTCTGCAAAAGGATTCACAAAGGCATTAGCACGAACACCTTGTGGGCATGATTAAAAACCAAAAGAAAAATATGTACAAGCAATGGAGAATACCAATTTTCTTTTTGCAGCTCAGCGTTTAAACTTCACATTGTGCAATCAATATCAAAATTGAGCTCCTTATATAGGTGTTAAATTGAAGTATTTGAGTATAATTATGATCCAAATTCTAGTCCGATTAGGAATCCAATTTAAAGTATATATCATCATCTCAGTCAAAATAGGATTCCCCTCGGCCACAAATTGATTTGCAGAGGGAATTGAAAGAAAAAAGGTGCATTCCGTTTTAAAATATGTTTCATCATCTCAAGCAAAATAGAATTCTCCTCGGCCACAAAATTGATTTGCAGAGGGAATTGGAAGAAAAAAAAAACAAAAGGTGAGAAGTTGAACAAAACCCACTATTGCTGCATTTCCTAATTGAAGAAGATGATGGGTATAATCCCATGCACTTGGTTCACATACACCAAGGTGGGCCCCACTTTGCCTAACAAATAAAAAAAAATTAAAGAAAGGGATTTGAGGAAAAGTATGGCTTGTGCATGTGATGACTCTCGGCCATTCCAAAAATGAGGCCCAACAAAATTTGATATATATTTTTCGCGACTCATCCACTTCGAAAACTATATTTTCAAATATATATTCGTGAACGAGTCTCGAGTGGGCATTTGTAGACAAATTATTTTTGCGCCCAATCAAATGACGACAAGTGGAAAATATATATTATTTTATCAGTTATATTCTATTTTTCTATTTATATTTTGGAATTTACTAAATTAATTCTAAATATAAATAGTTAAATTAATTGATATTTTAATATATACCTCGTCATCAAATTAACGGTCGACACGTGTCAAATTGAGGTGTTCCGGCCAATCAAATCAAGACAAATATTTTACATATTATCTCTTCAAAAAAAAATACAAAAATTAAAGAGATAATATTGAAATTGACCAATCATGTCTTCCCAAATATTTAATGTATTTATCTCTTTAAATTAAAATAAAGGGATAATACAAAATAAGTGTTCAAGTTCACCACAACTCTACCTCTTTGACAACTATATAAAGGGGTCATGGGAACTCATTCAAGACACACACATATACAAGCAAGAGAGCATTCAAGAAGTCTCGAAGTCCTCTCAAGCAAATCAAGGAAGATCCACGGCGTTCTAAGCAAGATCCAAGGCGTTCGTCGCGGAAATCGTCTAAAGTCAGCGTTTGATTCGACAAGAAGTCTGAAGACCGGTGAATTAACGTTATCAAGACAGAAGTCCACCTTGGCGGAAGATCAAAGTCTCAAATCCACCAAGAACATCCCAAATTCAAGTTAAATATCATCAAGTTTATAGCGTTTGATCCGGGAATAAGTCAACGACCCCCGAATTAACGTTATTCAAAGTCAAAGTCAACGTCAAAGGAGATCAAACGTCACAGTTTCACCTCCGAAGTTGCCGAAGTCAAAGATCACGTCCTTGAAGAGAAGAATCAGAGGTTTTCAAGTAGAGATTTCGTACCCACAAAATACTCAATTCAATTCAAGAATTTATTTGTAATATTTTCGTATTTCGTTAAATTCAGAAACACGAAAATTTGTTTACACTAGTATTTGGGGTGACTTTCTTCCGACTCTTGTAGTCGGATGTTTTGGCATGTAATTCGACTATTTAGTACTTGGGATGATTTTCTTCCGACTCCTATAGTCAGATGTTTTAGCATGTAATTCGGCAATATTTAATACTTGGGATGAATTTCTTCTAACTTCTATAGTCGGATGTAATTCAGCAATATTTAGTACTTGGGATGACTTTTTTCCAACTCTTATGGTCAGATGTTGTGGCGTGTAATTCGGCACTATTTAGCACATTCATGAACGTAGTCGTTGTACGTGTTCCGTTATTATGTTTTCGTTATCCTTATCGAAGTTGTCTCAACGGATGCTTTTGCTCGTGTCTCAGAGTTGATTTTTTACCAACTTCAAAGGGAGAAAAATCTCTGGCAATATTCTTGACGTGGATCTCAAGTTTCATCTATGGGGACATTGCCTCAAGGGATATTTGCATGTCCTGGATTTGGTCTTTTACCAACTATAAGGGATGCAAAGTTTCCAGGGCAATATTCTTAACTAGGATCTCAATGAAGTTTCGTCTATGGGGTCCTGGGGCAACATCGAGTTTTACTTCTAGGGTCCTCTTGAAACTTTAGGGATCTCTACATTTAATTTGACTTTTTTTGTTGAGACTACGACATGAAAATTAACTTCATTGCGTGGAGTCGCATTACAATGTTTTAGGGGAAATCAAAAGGGGAGAAGGATATGTTGAGCTCCTATTCGAGCTTTCTCCTATTACAAGTGAATAGGCAAAAGATATTTTTTCCTATTATGCGAACTTAAGGTTACTACTTCATGGCGAAGGAGTCCTTTCCCGCTGATCCCTCTGAGATCATGAGATGACTTCTGCATGGGGTGTGCGGCCTCGCCTCCCCTCATTTCAAGCTCTACGCGTGGCTCGAGCTCATCATGGAGTGCGCGACCTACAGCATGCCATAGGGTGCATGGCTGCATCCTCTTGGTTAAATTGGCGTCCTCATGGATATTGGTTGACATACTCCTTCAAGTGTCCCCGCTGGATCAATTTCTCTATCTCATTTTAGAGGTGAAGGCATTCATCCATCGTATGTCCCCTATCCCGATGAAAACGGCAATACTTGTCCAATTTGAGCCTCTTTGATTTTCCTTGGCCACTGATCAATCAACCCCTGTTGTTTCGGCACCATCAAAATTTCTCCTTTACGGGCGTTAGGGGGGGTGTAGTGTGTAAATCCAGTGGGGGGAACATGCTTGCACTCCTCCTTCTTCCTCAGCTTATTTTTCTTCCTCCCTACCTTTCTCTTGACATTAAGGGTAGGATCCGCCGCTTTGGACTCCTCGATTCAATGTACTTTTGTGATTGTAGCAATAAGTCTTCAAAAGTGCCTGGGGGTTTTCCGGCTATTGACTCTTTGAACATTTTCGGAAGCAGGTTTTGTTGGATAATTCTAGCCAACAACTCATGGTCGACATGGGGCACCTCATGCACGGCCTCCACGAACCTCTGAACGTAATCCCACAACGACTCTCTTTCCTCCTGGCAAATGGTGAAAAGGTATGCGGCCATTTTTAGGACTTTCTTGTTCATGGAGAAGTAATGCAAAAAACATTGTGTCGGCTGCTCAAGGCTGGAGATAGTTCCAGTGGGCAGTTGATTGAACCATGCTAGAGCACGCTTTGAAAGCATAGTGCGAAAGACCTTGCAGTAGGCGGCATCCCTCAAATCATACCAGTCAATCTTAGCATAAAATTTGTCTAAGTACTCTTGCAGGTCTCCCGTCCAATCGTATTCCGCAAAGTTTGACACATTCAGATATATTCCTAATTAACATGTAGAGATCAGTTTAAATCAAATGCTCAGAGTTTCTTCCCATCAGGAGGTAGAGCAAAAGAAAAAGGACATAGATCTTTGCTTGACAGTTAAGGTTGGACTACTTCTTTTTGAATAAGTAAGAAGCCGGGTAAGATTCAATTGAACGTAGATGGACAGTAGCTCCACTTAAGGAAGTCGCATATGGAAGCCGTCTAGTTCTAAGTGTATCTTTGCTTCAAATTTTCCAGCAACCCCTGGAATGCAGACTCTCATTGTTCCTGGGATAAAAACGCAGGCGTGTGCAACAGACATTGATTCTCTTCTAATGAACATGAGTCACATATGACACCCTTTCAATTTCCCATGATTTCTCACTCATACATCAGATTAAGCCATTGAAGTGAAAAGCTTTAAGTCTTATTCGGAACAGTACGGTGAATCATTCTCACGTCTCTGCGTACCATCTTTCCTCCAATGAAAGTAGCTACACACATAACAGGATGGTTCAAATTGCTAGATCTATGCATCTGCTAATAGTCTCTAGGCAGGAGGAGGGCCGTTGAATTGTTCAAGCGTCTGAAGAGTAATTTATCATTTTAAGCGTTAGTCTGTTATTATGGTACTGATCAAAACAACAAAAAAGATACTTCTGTTATGGAGAAGAAACCACGCATGTTTTTCTTGTTTGCTTGAAAAATAGCAGAACAACCAAAAATGAGGAAAAAGAAAACAAATATTGGGGTGAGAGAGGCTCGAACTCTCGACCTCAGGATCACTCTTAAGCTATGAGACCTACGCGCTAGCCAACTGCGCCACCACCCCTTTTGTTTAACAATTGTGAATTTTCTTGAAACATAGAAGTATATTTTAAACAGGTTCTTGCACTATCCATTTTTTGGGAGACATAATGCCCAAATTTTTACCCTAAGTATCAAAGTTAAGAGCATTATTAGCATTGGCATCGTAATTAAAAATTTTAAATCTTGATAAAAATTGTGAGAAAATTTCAATAAAATATGCACATCAAATAGATTAATATGGGTAGCATAATATCAATCTCGTAAATTTTTTATGGCTTAAATTACAAATGAATTTCCTTTTTAATATGCCATGAACAGATCTGATTTTCACTTAAAACTCTTTTATTTACTCTATTATCTTATTAATGGATGATAATGGACCCAATCATATAATTATTTTTAATTGTTCATAAACATTCAACAAAAAGTTTTAATTATTGTCTCCTTAATTTTACGCAGATAAGCTACTTGGGCTATCCTTTCAATAGCCAATGCAGATCATAAACTCCCAACCCATAAAGATTTGATGGTTAATGTGAGGAAATACTTCGGCAAACTAGACACTATTATTTAGAAATATCTATTAAAATATTTGTAGTGTATTTTGTATTTTATTTATATATACTCTGCACATATATAAATATTTATTTCAATAGACAAATACTCTAAATTTTATTTACATAGCATGTATAATTTAAATAGCAATCGAGATAAATTATTATGTTTACTAGTCGATGTGGCACACTGTCCCTGCGTGCATATAAGAAATAATATTTAACATTTTAAAATAATAAATAAGAAATATATATATATATATATATATACAAAACAACACATCACATTAAAAAAATAAAAGAAACCAACTTAAGGGTATTATTGACATAAAAAAAAAATAATATCACGGTACAAGTAACTGATCTTTACAAGTAAAATAAGATTTTTTTTTTATATTAGTATAGATACTAAAATATCCACGCTGGTGCAATGGGTTTTCTTAGGTTTAGTCTCAAGTTCAAGTTAGAATACAAGCAAGGTGGTCTTCACAACGTAAAAGGGAAAAATGCAAACAACCCCTCTGTGATATTTCAAATATGCAAAGTACCCTTTATGAAAAATAAAATAGCTATTTACCTCCCTGTGTTCTTTAAAACGAATCGATTTACCTATCCGTGAAAATAGAACAATTCACCTCCCTGGATAACACGTAAATTGCTCCATTTTAAAGAAAATGAAAAGGTAAATTATTATTATTTTTTATATATATAAGGAGATAATTTACTCATTTATAATATCAGATAAAGATAATTTACATTAAACCCTAACATAAAATAACGAAGGGAAACGAATTTCTAGAATGAAAGGGGTTGGTTCTGCACTGATAATAAAGTTGAGGTTCCAAAAATCTTTTAATTGAAAAAGAAATTATGTTCGGATTCCACTTGTCTAAGTATTTGTTTGACTAAGAATAAATCTTATTAAATTTTTAATTAAGAATCATCCATTGTATTAGAAAACTCTTTATAATATTAATTTAAGAAATAAGTAAAGAAAGGCTCCTAACTAAATAAAATTGGTCAAACCCACTACTCCAATTTGATTATCATAAAAGTTGAAATGATCCTTCCTTTGTCATGCTTTAATTATTTATCTTCTTAATTAAATCTCTTCTTTTCAATTTTTTTCTCACGTTAATATGAACATAATTTAATGTTATTTGACCTCACGTTTCAAATGTCTAGAAGTGTTGAAAGATCGCTAATTAATTTAGGCAAAGATAGCATATTTGGATGTTTGTCATTTAAAAAAATGTAAGTACTACGAGCTTTTATTATATTTAATATAATTATAAATACATTCCGTTATTTGAAAATTACTAATAACTCCTGATTTTAATGGTCACTAACAACTAGTACAATTCGTTATATTTTCATTCATTTTTTGTAGTAAACTGATCAAAATATACTTGTGGGCTATGAATTATAATTTTACTTATTTTTTTAAATTTTTTGAAACTTTTTTATGGGCTAAGTTAACAATTTTTTTATAGTTTTTTAAAAAATTCATCCACCTAATTTTTTTTTTAAAAAGAAAAAGAAAAATTATAATTTTTTTAATAAAAAAAAAACACATCAAGGACAAAGTTGATAATTTCAGCCCTACATTCAAGAATTAAATAATTTCATCAAACATCAAAGATACTAATAATTTTTTAAACAACAAGAAAATATTCATAATTATGCTAAATTTTAAAAGATCTTGTTGTAATTTATCCTTAAGAATTATATGAGGGTTCCAATTTTAGGGAGTTTTTGTCGAAGTCTATGGTCTTGAGAGACAGCTGTGTCAATTTAATTACATCTGAATGTTGATGGATTCTTCTATGGGGAGAAGCATCAGCCCACACATTATGTGGTGTTTAATGGGGTGATTTGGCCTTGGAAAGGGTCAAGGGGGGTTTAAATTAGTGTTTCGGACTCAACTCCATTAATCCATTTCAAACCCTACTTAATTAAACATTTTGTACATATTTGTATAACGGATTTGGAGGTATCAATTTGTGAAATATTGATGTAAGAGAAATTAACATGTAAAAGATATATTAGCACTATAATATTAAGTTAGTAATGAACTTAAATGAAACTTAAACTAAGAAGGTTAAACATCACTTTTGATCCCTCAAGTAAGCCATTTATCTACTTTTGGTCCCTCATGTTTCTCCCTCATCAGATTTGGTCCCGCAAGTTTAAAAATTTTATCATTTTTGGTCCTTCCGTTAAAACTAACGGATTTCTCAAAAAAAGAAAAAAAATAAAAATGAGCTAACTTGGGATTGAACCCAAATCTTGAATGTAACAAAAAAATATTCTTACCACTCAACCAAGCATATTTCTTTTTTTAAATAACTGAAATAGTACTTAACAAAAATTGTGAAATAAAAAAATATTAAAAACATCTCAAAATCATGTTGAAAAATTTTAAAATCAAATACACCAAAATCCTATATACATGATAACAAAAAATTAAAAGTATGACCAATCATAAACACAAGCACCAAATAATGTTATAAAAATCATAAAAGTCCCTAATGAAAGACATATAATTCATAAATAAATGAATACTTGTTTTATATATTTTATGTTGCCAAACCATGTTTATGAATATTTGTTTATGAATTTTTATGATTAATTTTATGAATATTTTATTTTATAAATCTTATCCATGAACAAATAAAAAATTCATAAACAAATATTCATAAGAAAGACATATTTATAAAAATGATAAAATTTTATAAATATTTTAGTTTTACCAACATTAAAATAAGTCATATTCACCAAACAATGTCACCAAATAAATATTTATAAAATAAATATTAAAGACATATTTTTTTTATTTATGAATTTTATATCTTTCCTTTTGCATTTTTATGACATTGTTTGGTGCTAGTGTGATTTTGATTGGTCATATTGTATTTTTTTATTATCAGGTATATAGGAGTTTTATGTATTGAATTTTGAGATTTTTCAACATGGTTTTGAGATTTTTTTTAACAATTTTCTAATTTGTTGTTTGTTAAGTACTTTTTCAATTAGTAAAAATGCTAGAATTATGTTTGGGTGAGTTGAAATGATATTGTTTTGTTACATCCAAGACGTGGGTTCAATCTCAAGTCAGCACATTTGCGTTTTTTTCTTTTTTTTAAGAAATGTGTTAATTCTAACGGAATTATTAACAGAAGGATAAAAAATGATGAAATTTTTAAACTTGAGGGACCAAATCTGATGAGGGAAAAACATGAGGGACCAAAAATGGATAAGTGACATACTTGAGGGGCCAAAAAGTGATGTTTACCCAACTAAGAATAAAGAAAAGTATCGAAAAATGTGCGCGGAAAGAGTATCCAAAATGTGTGAGAAGTGTCTACAAAGTATCTCAATAACATTTCATCTTGACTTTACCTACGTAGTACCTCTTTATAGGAGAGGGTGGAGAGAAGTTACAAAGTAGTTGGTCATGGTCCACATCGCCTAGTTGCATGGACAATGTTTCTCAACGTAGGGATAGATTTTCACCAGATCGACTTGAGGTCTATTTTTTAGGGGAGTCAATAGTTATACAAGGTGGCTGGTATTACTGACATCCTCATTTCTGGGTAGGTGTAACTTCTTGTTAAGTTTCCCTTTGAGTGAGTTTTTGCTTCATTAGGTTGGGCTAGTGTTTTCAACTTTCTCTTTCTCTCAGGGCTTAGGCCCAAATGACAACCAGGTCTTACATCCTGCCATTGGGCTGTTGGGGTTGATCATCAATTTGGGTCCACATGGTGCTCAATCCTTCTACTTGTTTGGCTTTCACCTAGGTCATCAGCTTCAACTAGATTGCTTCTTTTATGAGAAAGGCAAAATAAACTCTGAGGCAACAATTAGATTGATGTCCATGACATCGTTAGTGTCCCCAAACTCTAGAGATTTTTGTTAAAAGACTATTACAGTAGAAATCAAACGCATGTACCTGGTGATTTGCGAGAATGGGTTTGATTTTTCTCCCATTCGTGTTGGGGTTGTCTATCATCACCAGATTGGCACTTAGCAAATTGTTTATATGATAGGTCACAAGTGTAAAATTGTCAAATCATTTATAGCAGTTTCCCCCTTCACATTAGCTTGGTCATAGATTGGAACCCGTCCGATTGTTCACAAGCCACGACCCTGTTAGCTTGGTCACAGGTAGGAACCTATCAGATGGTTCACAAGCCATTGTCCCTATGAGCTTGGTCACAAGTTGGAACCCATTGTTTATCATAGGTTGGAGTCTTCCTTTGTTATAGACTCGGTTGGAGCCCATCTTTTATCACAGGTCGGAACCTACTATAATTGATTATTCATTTATTTCTTACTTAGCAAGGCATAAGATAATGTTAGCAAAATATAAGAGTTCAAGAAGAAAAAATAACATTTTCTTAGCTAAACGTATAAGAGATAATATATACATATATATATATCAACCTAAACCCAATTACTTAAACAACAAAGTAGCAGTACTATTCAAACAAAGAATCTAGAATTGACCTTCCTGGTAGGGATAGTGTGTTCCTTAAGCTATTAGCACATAAACCCTCCTCAGCAAGAGGTATTAGCATATCTTTTTCCTTTGGTCGTTGTTAGCACTCAATACAGGCAATCATCTGAAAAGGGTGTGTTACTCATATTAGGGCTTGAACAACATATCCATCTCCCTTGATTCAAACCTATATCTTTTAGGAGTACTTCCTCTCTTTTCCCTCTATTTTGTTTATTGTTCTCTTGTCCTTTCATTTATTGTCCCTCCTCTATGTTAACGTATTTTTCAATCGAGCCAACAATTTACTTAATGCCAACTTCTTGGTAAGCGACTTGAGAAATTCTTCCTCTAGCAAGACTTGGGTAAAAGGTGTTAGAGAACACATCGGGCGTAGATAATGGTACTTTTAATGTTGCAATGTTAAATCTCTATATGTATGCTTGAGAAAGCTTTCCTTAGGCTAAAAAGCTTCAGGCACTCTTCTGACACATCTTGTTACTAGAAAATAGGTGAAAAAAAAGTAGTTAAATTAAACAAAAAGTAGACTGTCCGAGGCATCAATTAGTAAAACCACTGTTGAGCGGATCAGGCTAAGGTAGGAAGACCATGCGCTTAACCCATTTGTCTATCAATGTAACAGCATCACATTCTCAAACTTGTTCAAGTGCTCCACCAATTGGTAGTTCTGTTGTGTCTTTCCAAGTTAGCAAGTATCTGGAAGTGGGAGGGTAGCTAGGGCAACTTGTCTACAAAAAATAGGACTCATGTCTTTGCTTTTTGTAGTGTTCTTCAATATTGTTTTCTTCATTTCTCTTATCTCCTAGTAAAGATCTTCCAACTTGTCAGCCATGTTCGTTCAGGTTCGTTCTTTGCCCACCTTTTCAGCTTACTTTTGTACAAATGACAAATTGCCTTTTGTTTCCTTAAGAATCATGGGGATTGCCTCATTGTGCATTTCTCCCCCTAAGGTGCCTTGGACATTGACATTGAAGTTGTTGCTAGTGCCAACATCTTGCAAGCAGAGGAGCAACCAAATGAGCTGGTGGGCTAAGTCGGAGAAACCCTGAATGCGGCAATCATGACATTAGGTTGGTTGATAGATTGCTATAGTGCATGCAGAAACTATTCCTACTAACGACCAGTCAAAGGCAGTTGGAACATTATCAATCTTTTGTCCAACTTAGTGCTCAACAGGCATAATATTGGCACTGGACGATACATTTTCCTCTAATCAATAGCTTTCTCCTCCATTTCTTGGGTTCGACATACTCCTGCCTTTCCCCGTAGATAGCTCTAATTATGCTTATAAGATTTTTAGAGTCATAAAATAGAGATATGAAGTTGTTAAATATTGATATAAGACAATAACTAACCTATAAAAAATATTTCAACACTTTGATACTTAAGTCATTAAAAATTTTAGATGAAATTTAAAATAAAATAATAAAGAATATTAAAAGAGTATAGAGAAAATGTTCAAAATGTCTGTAAAAAAAAGCTTAGAAAAAATCTCAAGAATGTCCAACTTGACTTTACCTCTTGTGCCCTTTTGTAGGAAATGGGAGAATTGGAAGTTAATTAATCATGCTCCCACATTACCTTATTCCACAAAGTTAATTAGAAAGTTGATAGCTTCATATCCACTGCCTCATTTCTTGTTGAGTAGGTGAAACTACTTTTTGAGCGTCCTCTAGGTGGGTTGTTGTTTATTGGGTCGAGCTTGAGTTTTCACCTTTAGGGGTGGGCATAGCTCTACAAATGGACCAAACTGTGTTAAAACCGAAATTTTGGTTCGTACCAAGTACCAAACTGAAAATTTAGTTCGATATTAAGTTCAATTTGGATTTTGATTACCAGTTAGCCAAACTGAACCGAATACTGAAATTTTTTAAATATATATAAAATATAATTTTGTTTTTCTAAAATGAAAGTGTAAGTGTTAGACATGTTTAACACTTTTAGAGTTTTGGTCTTTTACTTACCTTCACACCCCGAAATATAATTTCTAGAATGTGAGAATAGAGATAGGCATGACGACCAAAACTTCAACGGCAAAACAATCTACTCAATTCAAGTCCATTTGCACCACCACCATTGGCCACCGGCAACTGAGTCTCCTCTATCTGCTACTTTGTTCGCCCCTCTACTGCATCTGGAACCTTTCAATTGGAAGGTCTCATTGTAAAATCTTAGTGAAAATTATTGAATTTTTACATGCAATTTTGTACATCCTACATATAGTTTTTGTTGTAGTTTATTTATTGTTGTAGTTGTTGGAATAAGTTGATAACCTTTGGATCGATGACTTGAATGAGCTTGCATAGAAATGTTATGTATCATCTTTGTGACTGATTGATTCATTGATTCTTTTGGCTAAATATTAAGGCAATTAAATCATTGTTTTCATCTTTGAACTGCAGATTCTTTTTCTTAGAGTTGTGAATTTAAATTAACCATAACAATAATGATTCTAAGTTGAAGTTGTTGTCAATGAAAGATGGTTCAACATTCTTTACCCTTGATTTTACAAATAGCTCCTTTGTACTAAGACAGGGAACTTAACTGTACTGTGAAGTAGATGATTATTATTCATATGTTTTAGTGAATAGTTAGTTGTGAAATGTCTAGTTTATTTTCTTACCCAAATCGTTTAGTAAACTTAAATCAAATATTTTAGCCTTTGATACTCCAACCTGTTCCTCTTCTTGGTGTGTATACATTAAAAAAATACTCCAGTTTCTCTCACATCCTGATGAGGTACTTGTTTGGCCGAGAATTCGAATTGCCAATTGTTGAAGATTGGGTGCACGTGCGCCAGATAATTTTCACCATTCATCTATGTGAAAAAAGAATGTATAAATAATCAAGAAGAAATAAAGGAAAGAAATAATTAACTTAAAATAGAGTGGAAAAAAGAGAAATTACCAAACTAAGTATTCTTGCTAGTCTTAAGAGCAAGTTATTGTCCAAAACTCTCTAATCGATCTCGAAACAATCTAGTCTCATGTAATAAATTTGACTTGCTACTTATTCCTTTGATGGTGATTATTTCTAGAACACCATTCATGACCTTTGGTTTTTTGGCAAAATGATGCTTCATCATATTGAAAAGTCGGATTAAACCAATAAGTTGTATTATGTATGTGTTCCCTTAACTGCCTATCCCAACAACTCTTGATGATGGTTGTATATGGTTTATACAACCTCTTTTTGTTCTTGAAAAGGTTCTTAATTCTCGTGCACGCTCGATGCATCCCTTCATACGGCCTATTGAAGGTTTTTTATCCCATCAACAATTTTTAAAAGGCGCATCAAAGACTCCATGATCATTACAATAATCAAATAATAATTCCAAAACTTATTATCCAACACAATTGCAATGAGTTCTTTTGTCGTCCTCTCTCTGGCAAGTCTTGAATTAATAAACTCTTTACAAGTGACTAAAGCCTTCAAATCATGCATGTGACGGTAAATATTATATAGCACAGTAAAAGTAGTACCAAACCTTGTCTCACCTGAATGAAATACTTCTGTCAATACTTTCTTTTTCTCAACCAAGATAACCAATATATATGATTGTACACAAGCCTAGTCACTTGAGATGTTTTACTCATAATTTCAGCAACATGATCTGATTTTGTTATATCCTTCATAACCAAATTCAAGCAATGAGCAATACAAGGAGACCAACTAATAGATTTATAATGATCTTGTATATTTATTCCCGCTGCAACATAGTTCGCTCCATTATCGATGACCATATATACCACATTAGTTCACCAACCCATACAATAACTTCTTGAAATAAGTTAAAAAGTGCTTGTGCATCTTCCACAGTATCATAAGCATCAACACATTTCCAAAAAATGGCTCCATAAGCGAGGAAATATATATGAAAATTGATCAATGTTCAATCACTATTACGAGTATAACCATCACCCACAATTGTGCATTCACATTGTGCCCAAATAGTCCCAATGTTATCAAACCACAATTGAACTCCCTTTTGGCATTCTTTAAGAGAGGAAGACGAAGTTCATGATAAGTGGGAGTACCCTGGCCCTATTGCAATTATAGCATGAAACATACATTGAAGTATCTAGAAATTCAAGCATTAATAAGAATGTTTGTATCATAGAAGGCATTGGATATTTCCATATAAGCTTTCTTAACAGCTTCCTCACCCACAAGGACGCTTTTTATGGTAGGTTGAGATCCTGGAGTAGTCTTTGGAGCAAAATGGTCACCAACTTTGCTTGATTGCCTGTGGCCAACACGTATCTTTCTTTTTTGTACACTAGGTTGTGCACTTTATTCCCTTATTTCTTGGCTTTTCATTTCTTCAATCTCATAATATTTGACAATGTTATCCCTTTCTATGGCATGCAAACTATAGCGATTATTAGTAACATGTTTTCTCGGTTTTCTTTCTTCTTTTCAATAATCTTCATTAAAGATTGCTCATCTGCTATCTCACAACCAGGGGCACTTTAGAACATAATCTAATCTCACCTTTCCTCACTGCTAGATGTTGTTTCATTCTATTTATATCATCACTTGTTGACACCTTTCCACAACACATGCGAGAAAGTAATTTCATTCCATCAGTTAGTCTTTCAACAACGTGATTTCATGTTATATTTGTCTTGCCTCTTTGTCATGGAGTAGAGATGGGAGTGGTACTACTGTATCCATGTTTTTTTATCGTAGAAGATATTTGGTCCTGCAACAATGACGAAGAATCAAATTTACAGGTTTTAATTATTCAAGAAACATAATTTAACTAAATGAATCATTAGATTATTTACCAATTTAACTAATAATACTAAAATAGGATTGATATGTTAATATGATAAGTTAGACAAAAGAAAAGAGAAATGAAACAAGAGATAGTTAAATCACAAATTGAAGAAAGGTAAATCACACAGAAATGGATTTGTATGTATGTTGTGTGTAATTGTGTATAGCTAATTTATATACAACCTCGAAGAAATGGATGCCCCTTGAAAAATATTGTTAGCTACTTAGCTTAAAGGATTATGCTATATTTCTTCCTAAATTGAAGTTCAACATTACACTCACAATTTTACGGACTTAACAAAAGCACATCAGGATTCAAATTCAACATTTTGACATTATTTATGCTATTTAAACTGTTATCAAATAAGTATTTATGCAATTTCAAAATGAAAGCTCATCAGATTTTCACAATAAAATTTCACCCATTTCCTCAAACCAAATTTATCAACAAGCGAGGAAGAAGAGAGAGAAAGAGAGATTACATCCTGCAGTGCAACTAAACCTAAAGCAAGAGAGAAGTGATGAGGTGTGTTTGGCTGAGGAAGAGAGAAAGTGAGATATCGAGATTGAGAGAAGGAGAAAGGGAGAGGACGATTGAGGTGTGTTTGGCTGACAAAAAGAGAAAGAATTAGGAATGTGCTCAATTTATACCATTACACACCCCGTCCAGTTCGATTGACCCATGCCGGTTCAAGCGGGTCGATGGTCGAACCACTGGGTCGTCCGATTCTCTTCAAATAAAGATGGTTTTTCATCCCCATCGGGTTTCTCCTTTCGCCCGATCCATTTTGTGGACCATTCTGTGATTCGGGCGATCCGACCGGCCGGGCTGGGTTGGGTTTCAAAACACTGGTCCTGATATAATTTCGCCAACCCCACTTGCCACAAGCTTAGCCCCTCACCAGCCTAATACTCCACGGGCAAGTATCGGATCTTCACCCATGTAGGGGCAATCTTGTGATCTTGCTTAGATAGAGTCATGCCTGGCTCCCACGCTAAAGAATAATTGGTTGGCCCTAAAAAAACCAGGGCCCCTCTCTATGATTTCCTTCATGCGGCTAATGTCTTGGAGTGAAAGAAGAAGAACCAATTGTTACATGCTACAGCCTCTTGCATCCCTATCCATGCAGATTTAGCATATGTCCAGAGATTAGGGAAATAGGGTTTTTTCCCCAAGAGTGTATTATTCCATCGATATGCTCCTACTTCCACAAGCCTTCTTGATGGCTTTATCACAATTTCCCCATTATGTGTCTCAGGTTGGACATAGCATAAGGTTTTACATGAGGAGTGGGCAAAGCCCTCTACTATAGGATCTTTAGGGCAAGCATGGGTATCGAGTTTCACAGATCCTATAAAGATATTAGGCAAGATTTGATTTGAGTGCAATATATTTGACGTAGAGGCGCATTCACGGTCTAAAAACGACGATGTAGGGGTAGGGGTTCCAATCTGGTGTAGACAAAACCCTAGGCAGATTAGCGTTATTATTACCCGATGTTTGCATGAGTGTGTGTTGTACTGCAGGGTATCATTGCCAGGTGATTGCAAGGGCGCGAGTCCGCATCCTTCAATCTTGATTGGTGAGGCAGCTTGTTCAATTATTGACCCAATGGAAGAGATTACAACCCATTGTATCCATACTTCTTTGCTCGTTGTTTTCTCAATATTTCAAGAACGGTCATAAATGCTTTATCCTCCCTCATAACCTTTTCTGTTAGCATTTAAAATGCAAGGAAGTTGAAACTTTTCATCACATGCCCCTCCTCATTGTTGGGGTTGTCATGGACCACCACTTTAGCCATTGACACCATCGCCTATCGTAACCCTAGGAGAAGACGAGGTGAGAGGATATGAGAGAGACATACTACACCCTTTTAGTTTCTTGTGTGTTCATAAACATACTACAAGAATCAATTTTCTCTTTGTTTTGTCTTTCTCAAACTTTATCTTTCTTTTTCTATTCTATGTATTTTTACTTTTGTTGATATTATTTGTTCGTTTTGCATTTTAGTTAGTTGATTAGGAATTTGGATGGCAGATCAAAGATACTACAACATGGATGAAGATCTAATCTCCCCAGTATTGGAGTTGGATTTGATTTGATATATTAGTAGTTCATTTATCATGTGTAATATTTTAATAATGGGTAAATTATATAGTTGGTCCATTAAGTTTGTATTTAGAATTACTTTATTTTCTGAAGTTCATTGCTTGACATTAACATCTATAATTAAGTCTGTATCTCAAATTGGTCTGTATAACCAATTTTCGATGAAAATGTGGATGAAAATGATCACATGACCAGCACATGGATTAATTTGTATGGGTAATTTTGTTATTATGTATTTTTTAGAAAAATAAAATGAAATTAAACACAGCCTAGCCCTATTTGAGACACGAGCGTCTTCTAGCTGTCTCATTACATCTTTCACACCACAAACACAACTACAACTTCCTACCTGCAAAAAATTGAAATAAATTTCTATATTCTAAACTAACATGAAAAATGAAGAAGAAGCATCTTACCTCATATTTCTTCCCACCACAAAACCTTCGTCCTAGGTTTACTTAGGTCCAGGAAAGCTACAGTACTCTTTCCATCATTAAAAAATGACTAATTTGTCAATTTTATAAATTTAAGTACGTAAAGTGAGAAAACAAACATAAATTGATCATTAACAAAAAGTCAAAATTCAGTCACATTTTCTTCGGGAAATTGTCAGAGAGACCAAGTTTGATAAAAAAACTAAAATTTTTAAGAATGCTAATGTCAAGAAATGAACTTGAGAAACTAAAATGATTCTGAAACGCAAATTTAAAGAACCAACTATAATATTTATCTTTTTATAAATATATACTTTATTATTAAGTAAGAGCACTCTTTTGGTGTCTCACTTTATTTTTTAAATTAATTAAATATTTTTAACTCCTCATTTATCATGGTTTTCCATAACGACTTTATGGTAGTTATTTTTTTCCCTCATCAATTTTTTTTTATTTCTCCACATTATTCATTATCTTTGTTTTCCAAAACAATTTATAAATCAAAATATTTATATCAACATATTATCTTAGTATATATTTTTATGTACATTTTAATCTACAAAAATTAATAATATAATTTATATAAATATTATCTTGTAATTCATTTATCAAAATTATGCACATTCATAGAATGTGCCCATACTTACTAGTTATAAAGATGTAAAAGACATGACAATGAAGCATGGATCACAGATTCTTGTGTTGGGTGGTTTATTTAGTTTAAATACTTTTTTTGGATTTAATGTAATTTACCTCTGAAAAATTGTAAATAAGCAAATTATCCTCTATGAAAAAAAATAATAATTTACTCCTCAGTGTTTTTTAAAATGAAGCAATTTACCTCCTTATCTAGGAAGGTAAATTGCTTCATTTTAAAAACATTGGGAGGTAAATTATTATTTTTTCTTTAGGGGTAATTCGTTCATTTGCAATATTATAGGGGGTTATCCCTACTTTTTCTAATATTAGAATTGGATATTGAATCTGAAAATATTTTATTTTGTTTTCTTGTATTTGTTATACATTGAAATTTGAAATTGAAAATTATTTGTGTGCCTTTACAAGTCTTTACATTTACAGGTAACTTTAGAATTTCGTTATTGTAGGTTTTTTTTTTCCGAAATTCAGTATTTAATCGTACCGAACCAAAACTTACCATTATTTCCATTATTCCCTCCCTTCGTCAGGAAAAACTCCATTAGCTTCAGTCATGCCCATAACGTTATCAATGCGGATGAAAAGTATGTAAAAATTATTTTTATATTTACATATTAAAATATGAATAAAATAATCTTGTCGGTTAAAATAAGAATATAAAATCGATAAAACAGTATACTGTAAACATATTAGCTATAAATACGGTTCAAAATTTAACTTTCATCATGGTAATATTAAAAATAGGATAAATTATAACTACCTCCCCTAAAATTTGGTATAATTATGAATATTTTTTTGTTGTTTGAAAAAATTACAAATATCCCTTTCAAATGAAAAATAATTATGTAAGCCCTTAAACGGTGATGTGAAAAGTATAACAATACCCTTGCTGTATTTTTTATTTTTATTAAAAATTATTTGAAATAATGTAAAAAAAATTAATGGTGGGTAAAAAAATAATCCATAAGAATATCAGCTCATCAAAATATTTTAGAAAATTTTGAAAAATATATAAAATTATAACTTATATTCTGAAAGAATATTTTGGACAATTCACTATGAAAATTAGATGGAAACCTAACGGAGGCTAACGGAAGTTATATGGGCATTAAAATCAGGAGGGTATTTGTAGTTTCTCAAACTACGAAAAGATATTCTTAATTATGGCAAACCATAGGAGGGGTGGTTGTAATTTACCCATGAAAATATAGAGACTACTCCGTGAATTTTCTCTGGAAAAAAGGGATAAGAAATAAATGTGAGTCCAACTATCTACAAAAGAGCCGAAGAGGCCTAACTCAGTTGATGATACTGAGGCCCCATAGAGGTCATGGGTTCGAACCCTTACGTGCGATGATGTTGCTACTATATAGTAAGTATTATTTGTATATTGTAATAGTAAGGTATTATTTAGGTTTAGTTTATGTGATATTATTAATTAGGATATGATTATTGCAATTTTCTCTATTCGATATTGATACTCGACAGAACTGATTGTAATCATTTTACTTCAATTAGTAAATTTATTGCTTTCAATTACAAAAAAGAAAAAAAGAACTATCCACAAAAGAAATTGGCAGGGTAGGGTTGTAGATATCCTTTTCCATTAAAAGACATTCAAATTTTGTCACTTTAATTAATTGTGGCTCTTGCCGACTTTTGACTTGTCGTCTTTCTTCATATTCTGCAATTGAGAAGAAAGCAATAACATAAATTTAGACATAGTTGCGTAATAACCCGAAAACTATGTGATCCTTTTGTGACTCTAAATAAAAGGGAGGATATGAAAATGACATGCATTTTAGTAAAAACAACACAATATATCTTTATTTGACACTTGCTTCTATTTAAATATACTCCACAAGTTATAATTGGCTTATAATAATAAAAGCGCATAGATTGGATAGGATTTTCCTTTTTTCTTTTTAACTAGACTTGATGCGGGTAACTTATCGGTATCGGGAATTTATACAAATGACCCCCAACTCTATTAATAATTTCATAACAGGCCAATTCGTGTCCTTTTTATTAGGATTGTAAAGACCAGACCTTCGCCCGATTTCGAATTGGATATGTATAGATTCATAGTGACCACTTCATCATTTCTGAATGAATAGTTCACGTGTATTCGTACATTTCTAACCCCCGATGCTCCAAGATATGCTAAGCTTTACTCTCGTACGATTTACTGACTTAAGTATTAGATAACTGTTGTGAGAAATGAGGGATATGTTGGAATTGTGTATAATGAAGTCGAGATAAGAGTTAGACTCTTTATCTTTAAAAACAATTATTGCTCCGCTCTAGAGCTAACGGAAACGGCAATTTATCTTCCAAGATACAACGACTTACAATTTCAAAGCAACAACACTACAAATTTTGAAAAACGGCGAACCAAACAATATTTTAGAACTCTCTTAATAAAAGAAAAAATATTTTTATTGCTAGCACTTTGAAATGCTCTTAAATACTATTCAAGTTGAATGAATTCTATGTAATGAATTAAATAAATGAAGCGAATAGGGGGAACTATTTATAAAAGTTGGAAATGTATCTTGAATGGAAATGTCCAATTAAAAAAGATGCATTTGAAAGGTTATGCTTTTTCATCCGAATTGACCATTTCATTCAAAAGACATACAATTTCACCGAAATGGACGCATCGTTTTACAAAAAGATTTCACCCAATGGACACATCATTTCGACACATAGGATGATGATTGGACGCCATCAATCATCATCCACGTGTCACGAGCTTGTTATGCATCGTACATCGTAACTAATTAATTATCACGATTTAATTTGATAGACATAAATTTATTAAATTAATATTTAATTTATCATTCACCATTTTTCAACAATAATTAAATATAATCAAGGTTTTCTTAGTGTTTTCATCACGTATTTCTCGCATTGCAGAATATGTTGACAAGATTCTCAGCATATCTAAACATGTTCGGACCAATCTATATCTGAAGTAGAACTTAAGTGAACTTTCTTGAATTGAACACAAATAAATACTGCAATTAGACACCAAAAATGTGAAGCTAGCATATGTACAAATATATATGTATATATAATATTATTAAAAACTAAAAAAAAAAGTCAACATATTAAATTAGAGAATGATCAAGGCCTTTTGAGGTTTAGTTTTTATTGCATATAGAGACTCGAGTCAATTATGTTTTCTAGATTAAGATACTTAAGATTTAAGAATTAAAAGAGAGCACTAAGTGGTGTGACTGGAATATGATAATTAAATAAAATTTGATTATAATTAATCAATGTTTTTTTGTTGATTTTAAATTATGACGAATGTTTTATCCGTTGTCTACATAAACAACGATCGTGGTTTAAAATTTCCATGCGCTTCCATCGAAACTATGGAAATGTTTCCCTTTTCGATGTTATGGAAACAAAAATACATGGTAGTATCGAAATTATCTAGTTTCCTTCGAAACACTTTATTTTTCTTATTTTTCCTTCGAAATCTTTGAGTTTTCTAAGAAACTTTTTATTTTTCCTAATTTTTCAGCGAAACATTTATTTCATACTTTTAGCTACAACTATATAAATTCTTGTGTTATACATAAGTATTTCATTTAATGATAACAAATTTAATATTAAGCTAAATTAGTAATGTTATATATATATATATATCAATGTAATATAGATATTTTATAACACATAGTTAAACATAAATATATATTATTATTTAGTTTCAATAGCAACTACATCAATTAATAACTCCAAATACATAATTATACTACATAAAAATAATGTAAATTGGCTAAATGATACAAAATTAAACTACATATATTTGATTAAGAAAAGAAAGGTAATATTTTAAATTTTTTCTATGAGTATTATGTATGTTTTTTTAATTTTACGATTTTTTCATAGCATTTCCGAAGTATTTGCAAAAAATTTCTAATATTTATAAACTCGAAACGTTTGTTGGAAATGAAACTTTAATCCATGACAACGATTAATAGTCTTAGTTTGTGCACTTATTGTTAATTAATATTCACAATGATTTTTTCACTCTTAATCAGCAAAAATGCTATATTCGTTCCGATGTATCTACATCAATATTGTTACATAATTGTTCTTGTAATGATTTATATTAGAGTTAATTACACTAAAACTCCTTCCAAAAATTTAAAGTTACACATTCCCCCAAGAAGTTTCAAAATTACATTTACACCTCTTCAAAAAATTCACTATTTTACGCCTAACCACCTTTTATTAGGATTTGACAAAAAATATTGACATTAGCAAAAAAAAAATTACATAAATTTTTAGTTTTACTCATCATTTAACATTCACATCTAATATTTTTGTACTTATAAGGAAAAAAATATAATAATTAACCTCTAGCAATATATATAGATTATATTTATCCCCTCGTAAATACAAAAATATATTTGAAAATTTTAAATGAGGATGCAAAATAAAAATTTATGTAATTTTTTTCCTGATGTAAACACTTTTCGTCCAAACTCTAATGGAGGGGGTCAGGTATAAATGGAGAATTTTCAAAAGGGTGTAAGTGTAATTTTAAAACTCTTTTTTTAAAAAAAATGTAATTATTCGTTGTGAGGGGGTTCTAAATGTAATTAAGCGTTATATTATTAATTTAATTAAAGAGCATCAATTATTACATTATTTTTTGTGTGTGTTTCTTTTACATTATTTCATCAACTTTTCCTTTTAATCTCTAGTTCCTCTTCGACTTTTATCATTCTCACGCTTCTCTCTCCAACTTTTCATGACCAATTTGTTTTTATTTTTTCAATATTTATTTTCATTTAAAAATTTGAGAAATTTTTTTAAAATAAATTTATTATGAAAATAATAAGTTTTTAAAATAAAAAGTAGAATTAAAATCAAGCAATTATTTTACAAAGGAAATTGAATTAATTTGTGCACGTATATTAGAAAACAGCACAAAGAAAACCATGTTCTTGAATGTGCTTCAAAAAGTTTTATCTAGTCGCTTTCAACTTTTCTAATATTGGAAGTCTGAATCATTTCCCCAACTAGTTTCCAATACAAAACTGACACGTTTGTGGGTAGTGAATAATCGACAATGATTGGCTCACTCATGCAAATTTGATGTTTCTTTTTGTGCTTCTGACTTACGTTATTCATGTTTCGTGATCTTCTTGTTTTACTAGTTTAGTGTGGTTAAGATCGAAATTCAATAAATAAGACTCGTATTATGGGTTAACATGGCTTATTTCAATTAGCGAAGTTGGGAATTTATGATTTTTAAGGTTATGGATTTAAATTCAATTAGTGTGGATTGTTATTTTATTTAATAGTAAATGTAGTTCTACTTTATAGTAGTTAATTAATATTGATATGAAAAGTATTAATAGTCAATCAACATTTATTAAGAGGCTTCAATAGATATCCCATTATTTTGGTAACTCAATGAGAGATTCTTGGGGGGTAAAATGCAAGGCTAAACTTCAATTCACCCCTTGTGTTTTTTCGAAAAAGTTGAAAATCCTCCTCTACTTTTAAAATAAGCAAAAAACCCCCCGTGCTTTGTAAAATTCAGCATAAAACCCCATTCTGTTAGAAACTAATGGAAGGTGTAGAACACGCGCATCTGATGCGGTTGGGGCAGTATTTTAGCGTCCTCACAATTTTTTGGGGCCCTTATGACTAAAATGCCCCTATTATGACTATATTATAGTCTTGAGCAATTTTGACTTGTTTTTAGCTTGTTTTGAGGCTTTTTTTCCACTTTCATCTCTCTAAAAAAATAAATATTTTTTAAAATATTTTTATTTAAAAATAGGAAAAAAGCATATAATTTTTTTAAAATTTTATAATTTAAATTTAAATTAAATTAAAATCACAACACAAAGTTTAATATACTAAATTTATTTTCAAATTTAAATATCTTAACAAATATCAATATTAAATAATTATAAATTATCAAACAAAATATTAAACAATTATAAAAAAAATTATACATTATTAAATAGCTTAAACTATTATATAGTTAAAAATATTAAATAAATTATATTTAAATTTAAATTAATGTTAGAAGTATCGAAAACTTCTGTTTAATTATTTTTAAACTTTTGAAATGTTTAAATGAATTTATTTAAAATTTAATTAATTTAATTTTTTGTCATTTTAAATTTAAAAACTAAAAGGGAAAATGGGTAACGGCGGTCGCCGCCATCGCCCCTACTTTACTGTTCTGGGCTATGGCGGTCGCCTAAATCCGTTGCGCCACGTCGCCCCCAATCTGGGCGACCCAGAACACTCGTCGTTGGCCAGATTCGGGGGCGACGGCGACGTCGCCCCCTTCTGGGGGCGGGGGGCGGCGGGTGGTGTTAGGGGTGAGGGGCGAGGGAACGGCGACTGGGGTGGGGAAGGCGGCGGTTGGGAGGGGGGTTTGGGCGGCGGGGGGAGAGGGCGCGGGGGGGGGGGGGTGGGTTGGGGAAGTAACTTTTATTAATTTATTTAAAATAATAATTTTATTTTTATAATATATATTTTAAATTAATTAAATCTAAATCGTTGATTACTTTTATAAATTTAATATCTGAAGGTCAAGATTAAGTGATAAGATCTAACGACTCTCATATAATCAACAAAGATCCAACGATCATTAAAATAAAGAGTAATATATAATATGTAAGGGCATAACAGTCACTTTATAAAGAATTTAACGTCGTTAAGTACATGTAACGGAAAGGGGCAATTCAGCTACGTTTAAGAAAACATAAGGGGGTTTTAGCCTATTTTTAAAATAGAAGGGGGTTGTTAGCTGAGTTTTCAAAACACAGGGGGGTATTTGCTATTCAGCCAAAATGCAAGTTGCCCCCTTGTGTTTACAAAAATATTTTTTTAAAAAAAACCCCTATGAAAAATAAAACACTAAAAAACCCCCCTGTGATTCTTAAAATATAGCAAAACACCCCTTCCATACCATAAGTGCACTGCACACGCCATTTTTTAAATTTTTAAAATTTTATAATTACAAAAGTACAATTCTACCCTTATTTATATACCATTAGATCTCATCTCAAATGAATGATTGGTTGAGATCTTGTCAACACTATTTAAATTTATGAATATATTTTAAAACTATATAGTTTATATATTTAAATATAACTTATATATCTTTAATTAAACATTTATTTATATACAAAAATATATTATATGTAATGTATGTATATAGATTAGAGAGAGAGAGAGAGCGCAAGGAGGGACGGGAGGGGAGCGGAGAGGAAGACGGACGGGCGCAAATGGGAAGGAGACGCGAACAAGCAGAGGTGGAGGCGAACGACGGAGAGGAGGGAGACAAAGACGAACGGGCGGAGGCAGAGAGGAAGACGGACGGGCGGAGGTGGAGACGAAGAAGAAGATGGAGGCGCAGGCGAATGGGCGGTGGAGGTGGACGCCAACGGGCGACGGGCGGTGGGGTGGTGGAGGTTGACGCGAACGGGCAGCAGGCGGAGGGAGGGGAAGAGGGGTTGCACGGGCGAGGGAAGGAGGGACGTGGAGGAGGCGATGGGAGGAGGACGGCGGCGAAAAGGCAGTAGTGAGGAGGGGACGATGGTGGGTGGGTGGGAAGGTGAAAACCCTAATTTTTAAAATATATTTTGAAATTATATTAATATTAATATTTTATCTATATTAAGTATATAGTAAGATGATAAATATTAGTAGTTGAATCTAGACCATTCATTTAAACTAAGTAAAATCTGGACCATTGAATTTTGTGTTGAATCAGACCCTTGATTCAAATCTAATGAATCTAATGGTTGATCTATTCTCTATGAAATTTTAACTGTTAGATCTATAACGAACAAGATTTGACGGTCCATAAATTAAGATGCAAAATGATTTTACTTTTAAAAATTAAGGCCCAGTTGCATGAAGAGCGAGTGCAGTTCACCTCTTGGGTTGAGGGGGTGTTTTGCTATATTTTGAGAATCATAGGGGGTTTTTTTAGTGTTTTATTTTTCACATGGAGGTTTTCTAAACAATTTTGAAAACACAGGGGCAATTTGCATGTTACCCGATTCTTGGGATAAAGGAGGAATTTTAGCAATTAGAGATCCATCCATGGAGCTCAAGCATTGATGAAGACCCGAGTAAAGACCGTTTAGCCATCTCAAAAGGTTTCCATATATACCCATTGTCAAAGAGATGAAGGAAAAGATAGTAAAAGATCGATACTTGTCGTATTTAGATCAATAGTATAAATAGGAGCTCATTTCCTCATTTGAGGGGGATTGAAAAAAAGACTACGCTTAAGCTAGGAGAAACCTTTGTAAAAAAGGAGATCGGACTGCCACGGATCAATTGTAACGTGTTGGTGATTGTATGCATCTTCTGATCAATAAACGAATTATGTTTATTCAGTTGATTGTTATATAAATTATTATTTCTGCAATATCAACTTGGCTCCGTCTATGGGAAGCCACAATCACGGTATTGAGAATGCAAACCCGATCCAAAGCGAGAGATCTCAGAATGAATGAGGAAAGGGGACAGGAGAAGTAACAAACTAACGAAAAACAACTCCTTCCCCTAGAAAATATGAATTTAGATCCCTAGCAAGATCGAGGAAGGGAGCGAAGAAGAAAGAAGAAAAGAAGTGAATGGGTCGCCACCTCCCACTCCACAGCCTCCTATGCTTCAGATGACACACGAGGCGCTTCAACGATTGATAGAGGATGCGTCGGCACGAGCGGCTGAGAGAGCAACTATGCATTTAATGATGAATCGTCCCACGGAAACTTCTCCCGCTCGTTTTCCCTACCGAGGCCGAGGCACGCCCTCTGCCCCCAAGGATAACGAATCGAGGGAAGATGGCTCCCAGGACATGTCGCTAGAAGAAAAAGAGGGGAGTATTTGAGCTTCACAGCTCGTTGATTCCCCCGTCGAAGAAGAGAAGTTGAAGAAAGACAAGAAAGGAGAGAGAGGAGAGGAGAAGGCATACTAAATAGCCAAAGGGACGATAATTCTCGCCTCCAACATACTTAACGGCTGCGGAGCGCCACCGAGGACCCGATCCTACTAGCCGTAACGCCTGCTAGAAGAAGCCAATTTTTTATGCAGATACTAGCCAAGGCCTTGCCACAAGGGCTGAGGTTGCCTCACTTGGCAGAGTACGATGGAACGAGCGAGCCCGAAGACCATTTGGACAAATTTTTAGCAAAGATTGACTTGCTTGACATGAGCGATGCAGGATATTGCAAGGTATTCCACACCAGTAGGAAAGGCCATTACGTGGTTTAACCAACTGCTAGCATACACCATCGAGAACTTCGAACAACTATCCCAATGGTTCCTACATCATTTTTCTATTAATAAGAGCCACCCAAAGATTGTTGCGTACCTTTTCACTATAGTACAGTAGGAACATGAAAGTTTGATAGATTACGTGTAGAGATTTTCGGGACCAGTCCTCAAAGTCCCCACCTAAATGAGGAATTGCTGGCAAGCATACTACAACAAGGATTGCGAAGAGGATGCTTCAGAGAATCTATCGCAGGAAAATCACCGTCAACGTTAGACGAGCTGATTAAAAGAGCCGCTAAATACATCCAATCGAGGAAGCTGGAAAACCAAGGGCGGAAAAAATAGGCAAGAGAAAGGTCCGTGAAGGGGAAAAGAAAAACTCCCGAAGAAAGGGACAAAGAGAGGGGTAGAGACACATGCCCCCGACAAGCTTCACAAAATACACCCCCCTCAAGCGTCGAGAGTTGAAATCCTGGCCATAACTGAACAAGGAATAGTGCAGTGGGCAAGGAAAAATGAAAGACTGTTCCAAGCGATTAAATTCGAACAAGTACTATCGATTTCACAAGGACAGAGGACATAGCATAGAAGACTGCTATCACCTAAAAAACAAAATTGAAAAGTTAATTCAAAGAGGGTATTTAAAAGAATACGTGGAAGGACACTCCCACCAACAAGGGCCAACTCCCGATACACAAATGCTCGATCAAGATTTCGAACGTGCAGAGAGTTTTGGTCGAAAAGGGAAAGGAATAGAAAATCTCTTAACTGCAGAGATAATAGGAGTAGTAACGGGAGGACCCGTGGGAGGAGACTCGCCACGGGCACGAAATTACTAATCCGAGTAGTCGATCCTTCTCATAACGTCTACGTATGGGAAGATGTGTCCCTTGCCAAAACTCCTGAAGAAGAAATGACCTTCGGCACAAATGACCTGGAGAAGGGGATACCTCCACACAATAATGCTTTGGTAATCTCTGCTACCGTGTCCAACTTTCTAGTAAAAAAAATGCTGGTTAAAACTGGGAGCGTTGCTGACATTTTGTTATACGAAACATTTTCACAAATGGGAATCGAGGCCAACAAGTTGAAAAAGGTCAATACGTTGTTAGAGGGGTTCAATGGGAGTGTAGTGGAGCCTTTGGGGAAATAGTGTTTCCCATCTCGATAGGGACTACTCCCCACAGAGCTACCCGGATGATAAAGTTTTTGGTAGTAAACGCTCTGTCATCCTACAATATAATAATGGGATGCCCAAGCTTGAATTCTTTCAGAGCCGTCGCATCAACATTTCACATAAAATTGAAGTTTCCTACTTACAGAGGAATAGGGGAAGAAATGGGAGACCGTCGCCTAGCAAGAGAATGCCACACTAACATCCTCCAAAAGGGAATAAATCCAACAAAAGGGACAAATGTTTAACCTTCACGAAAAGAGAAAGTTGCGAAAAAAATGGTCCTCGAATTCTTCCCAACACACTCCTTGTCCGAAGAGCATGAACAAGATCAGAAGAAGAGGAAGATGGAAGAAGAAAAGCTTGTTGCTACTGAGAAGGTGAAAAATGTCCATCTGGTGGATGACAAACCTGAAAAAGGTTACATCGATAGGATTATCCATGGAGCTAGATCAGGAGCAAAAACTAGTGCAATTCTCCGAGACCACTCTGACACGTTTGCCTGGAGTGTCCATGACCTAGTGGGGATAGACCAGGAAGTTATAGTCCATCGGCTGAATGTTGACCCAAAGTTCTATCCAGTAAAACAAAAAAAGCAAAATTTCGGTCCGGAGAGAAATGAAATTCTAAAAGAAGTGGAGAAGTTGTTGACAACCGAATACATCCGCACCGTGCAATATCATGAATGGTTAGCCAATGTAGTGCTTGTCCCCAAGCCGAACAAGAAATCGAGAATGTTCATCGACTTTACAGACTTGAAAAGGGCATGTCCTAAAGATTCATTCCCCCTCCCACTAATTGACGCTCTAGTCGACTCGACAGCAGGATGTGAGATGATGAGCTTCCTGGACATTTTTTAGGAGTATAATCAAATCGCCCTCGAACCAGAACACCAGGAAAGGACAAGCTTCATTACAGAGCAAGACATTTTTTGCTACCGAGTGATGTTGTTTGGATTAAAAAGCGTCGGGCAACCTATCAAAGACTAGTGAACAAAGCATTCAAACAAATAATAGGATGAAATATGAAAGTATACATCGATGATATGTCGGTGAAAAGCCATCGGAAGGAAAACCATGATCAAGACCTACAAGAATGCTTCACCATCATACAAAAACTAGGGATGAAGCTCAATCACTCCAAATGCACTTTTGGAAGTAACGGGAGGAAACTTTTTGGGGGTACTTGGTCTCATATAGGAGAATCAAAGGGAACCCTAAAAAAATAAGAGCTATACAAGAAATGAGCCCCCCGAGAAGCAAGAAAGCAGTCCAAAAGTTGTCAGGAAGAATGGCAGCTTTAAGTAAATTTATGCCACAAGGAGCCAAGAAGGGACTCCCTTTTTTCAAGACTCTCAGGAAGGAGGAGGGTTTTTCTTGGAATAAGGAATGCCAAGAGGAATTCGATAACCTGAAGAAATATCTGTCTACCCCTCCGTTATTAACCAAAACTCTGCAAAGAGAGCGATTGTACATATACCTTGCAGCATTTGATGATGCAGTAAGTGCAGTGTTAGTGAGAATACAAAGAAGAGAACACCCGTTTATTACGTCTGCAAAATATTGCAAGGAGTGGAACCAAAGTACCCCTTCCCCCCACGATTGAAAAACTGGCATTGGCCTTAATGATGGCTTCAAGGAAGTTATGCCCATTTTCACTCCCACCAGGTAGTGGTGCTAACAAATCACCATTTGAAGCATATTCTAGCAAGCCCAAACGTCTCAGGAAGAATGACCAAATGGGCAGTTGAATCGAGTGAACACGGAATTGAGTTCCAACTGTGATCTGCCATAAAGGCTCAAGCCTTGCAAATTTCATCTCAGAGATAATAGAGAGAGAAGACGGGGAGAAGCAAGAAGTGTGAAAAATGTTTGTAGACGGATCATCTACCTCGACGGGAAGTGAGGTCGGAATAATCATCAAAAGTCCCAAGACAGACATCATGGAATACATCGTCACACTCACCTTTCCCGCTTCAAATAACGAAGCTGAATACAAAGCAGTCTTAATTGGAATCAAGTTGGTCAACGCGGCGGGAGCCAGACAAGTACACGTGTTCAGTGACTCCCAGGTAGTTGTCAACCTGGCGGGCGGAGAATACGAGGCACGAAAGAGAAGATGACTAAATACTTATCGAAACTCCAGGAAGAAAAAGAGAAATTCCAAGACTTTAGCATCAATTACATCCCTAGGGAGGAGAATTCGGTTGCTGACCAATTATCTAAATTGTCCAGTTCACTTCACTTTACGGAAGGACGAAACATAACCTTGTTGTCAGCTATGTAATCGGTGATTAATCAAGGAGAAAAAGAGGAGGAAGAAAGAAAAGAGGTTTTCATGGGGGATAATGCGGCCACTCAATGGAAAACTCGCATCGTCCAATTCCTCACAGAAGGAATCTTGCCACCAGATCATAAAAAAGCAAGAAAAATAAAGGCATGCTTTGCTGGATTCGCCCTGATAGATGGTGAACTTTACAAGAGAGCATTCTCCACCACATTGCTAAAATGTTTAGACTGTGAACGAGTTAAATATGTCCTCCTGGAAATACATGAAGGCAGTTGTGGAAATAATTCAGGGGCTCGCTCCTTAGCCAAGAAGCACCTAAGGCAAGGATACTACTGGCCTACTTTGTTAGAAAACGTATCTGCCTTAGTACGCAAAATGCTCTCCCTACCAGAAGTACGCTAACCATTTATATAACCCCATTGCATTCATGAAAACCTTGGGGAGTCCTTGCCCGCTTGATATGTGGGGGATGGATATAGTAGGGAAGTTACCTCGCGCAATTGGGCAGAGGGAGTACCTAATTGTCGTTGTTGATTACTTTACCAAGTGGGTGGAGGCGGAGCCCCTGGCAAAAATCAGCGAAAAAGAAGTAACCAAATTTGTCTAGCAAAATATCATCTGCCAATTTGGTATCCCTAAAGCATTAGTCACCCAATAGGTTTGGTGATTTGTAACCTATTATACAACTCGATGTAAATGTAATATTATTATGTGATGAATAAAATGAGTATTCGTCACTTTTGGTGCTTACTTTGTTGCGCTCATTTCACATTCGTTAAAATGGTGTTTTACTTATATCGTAACAAAGCCCACAGACCACAGTTAACAACTCGTGCAGTTGGGCCACGCATTGGATGGTGGTCATGAAACCAACTGATTTAGAGTTGGGTCTGAAACGTTCCAAGTCTAGGACCTCGAGACAGGGCATCGAGAGTCCTATTGAGACTTGCATCAAGAGTCGTTTTCATTGGAGATGAGTGCCGTGTTTCATCGGTGACAGGCATGGGACGTCTACACGATCTTGATGGGTTGGTCGACTGGGATTGAGCCGACTAGACTGACTCGCGGGGATCATCATATGGAAGCCTTGGAGGCTTGATCGGTATGATTGAATTTCCCTGGTTCCGATAGTACAGGAGTAGTCCTCAGACTTGAGGGATCATGGCAGTCGCGTGCACAGGACGGCTGTATCTTGGATCTGGCGAGAGGTGATCATTATGTAAGATGATCATCATAAGCCTTGTCCAGTGCAGTCGGAATGTGTAGCGAGGACGGTGAATTCCAAGAAGAGGATCCGTCCCCTGTCAGTATGTGACAGAGGTATCTTCTATGCACTCGGAGACACGTTCATGCTATTTAAAGCTGTGGCCACAGTGGTTGGTCGAACAGGGAATGGTTTCCTGTGTCGACGCAATGAAGCATGTGTAGTCTCGAGTATTAAGCATAGATGCCTAGTCAAGGATGGGAACCGACGCCCAATACCATACCCTAGACTAAGGCCGGAAGATGGTAGACGGAAGGACCGTACCCGTACGGAATCGGTGCCTAAATGTTCACGCCAATTCACCTAGTCTCTAGTGCCATGGACCATTGCTAGACGGCCACCCATGGTAATGGGTCCTTGTGGGACACAGACCCAAGTCTAGCTGAGGGTGAACCTAAAGGGTCACACACAAATCACCGAGGAGGTTGAGAGATTGACTTGGAGTCAATCTCGAAGGATAAATAAGTAATTGGATTACTTAAGGGAAAGTCCATTGGATGGACGGGTCGATATTGTATCGGCCCCCGTTTAATCAGTAAATTGGATTTTTGATTAAATATGGAAAGTTGAGAAGTTGGATCTTTTAATTGGATTAAAAGATCATCGGGAATAATTTAAGTGGACATTAAATTGAATTTAATATCGGGTTCATCATAATTAGATTACGATAAAAACTCGGTCCGTTAAATTTGACCCGAGAGGAGAAATAATTCCTATTTTGGAATAGGAAGAAGTTGGACTTCTTCCCAAATTAGACATGGCCGAAATGCTCCCTTAGAGAAAACAAAATCAGCCATGTTTCATGCAAGGTGGTATGTTGACTTATCTCTTTTGGAAAGAGACAAATCAACTCCAATCAAGCCCTTCCCTTTTGGTATGATTTGATCATACCATAAAATTTGGTAGGCTTGACTGAAGAATTAATGGTGATTGATTGGAATGTATCTAGACATCCTTGGATGAACCTAGACACATTCCAATAATCACATTAATTATGTATATATATATGAGTATATACAACACCTAGCATAAGTGAATCATTGTTCATCTTTTTCAAGGAAAAAGAAGAAGAAATTCGGCCCTCTCCTCTCTCTCTCTCTCTCTCTCTCACACGGCCATCTCTCCCATTTTTACTTGTGTTCTTCACTTGATTTTGAATCAAGAAGAAGAACAAAGTAGGTTTAAGAGAACACTAATCCATAGTGTTCTTCTCTTAAACCGATTCCTTCTTAAACCCGTTCTCTTCTAGCAAGGAGAACGTGAGTTTCTTCTAGTGTGGTGTGGATCACCTTTGGAGAATCCATACGTTTAGATTTTGTGAGCATTCCGGTGAAGGAACAACGCAAGTACCCGAGCACACGTAAAATCTACAAGGTAACGGTTTATTACGCTTTAGTAGATCTTTACTATTCATCTATGCCCTATGTGTTTTATATACGTTTTTTATATTAACACATCCTACATCGAATGCCCGGTTGAGCACCAAGGGTGCACCCCTTGGGATTTCGCTTTATATGTGATTAAATTTTATGTTTTCGATTTTTCTCGCCCCCGCTCGCGCTCCCAGGCGGATCCGCTTATCCTTCACTATGGTCATTCTATGGTAGACCTACACACTATTACAATATTTACATCCCATTATCATTCGAATGGGGCCTTGTAAAATCCTTCTTTGTTCTTCTTGGGCCTTCCATCGTGAGCTCCATCCAACGAACCTCTTTTGGGCCTTGATCTCCATGGAAGCTTACATTTATTAAAATAGAGCCTTACAACCTAATTTACTCTCATTACAACTTAAAAGAAACCCCAATCATAAGTCGGGGGGAGTAAATTAAAAGAGAGGAAGAAAGCCTTATTAGTTCAAGGCTAAAAACGTTAGAGAGAAGGAAAAATAAAGAGGCACGCATGCCTCACCCAACAATAAATTAAACCATATATAGGCAAAAAAAAAAAAAAAGGGCTAGGGATCATCCTTATTGTTTATCCAATAAACAACAACAAAACACATTTATATCAAATATAAACATGCCAAGCATATAAATACATCCCATACATTTATAAATAGATATCCAATATCTAAAATAATAAACATAATAAAATGCAAAAAATATCATATTAATAATGTAATTAAAAATATGGATATCAACTATACATCTAATGTACAAACCATTTTTTTTATTTGGAAAACCATTTCCAAAATAATCTAAGGCATAAAAATAATTTTAAAAAAAATTCAATTTAACTAAAAATTAACATATGCCAAAATTAATTCAGAAAACTAGCAGAAAACAGGAAAATCTAATTTTTTCGAAAAAAAATGGCAAAAAACGGCACAAAACAGTGCTGCCGGCCGGCCGACCCAGATGTTCGTGCGCCCGTGCGCGCACCCAGCGTGCACGTCGGCCAGCGCCCACGCGCAGCAGCGTGCATGCTCCCTGCGCACATCGCCTACGCTCGCGCTGGGCGTGCGGCTGCACGCGCCTAGGTGCCTACCGACCGGCAGTTGGATGTTTTTCCATTTAAACTTCTGCTATAAAACTGAAACATAAACATGCATTTACAGAAAATCCAATTCTAAAAAATTCATGGATATCCATAATTTAAAAAGCAAAATTAACACATATTTTTTAAGCAAATAATCATGCTTTAAAGCCATAAATCATGCTTTCCAAAAGCAATTTAAATACGTTCAACATGCTTAACACATTGTAACATGTAAATCCTATAGCCACAACACCGACCCGGCTCTGATACCGTTGAAAGAAATGAGTACGACCCAGGAATGCAACGGAAGCGTAAAAATGTAAAGTTAAAGCACAATTTAAATTGGATTCAAAAAGGTGTTCCGTTTGAAATTCCCGGGCATTCGGTGTATGTCAAAGCATATATTAACAAGGAGAAGAATGTTGGACATGTGGCTAAAAGAATATAAACAAAGGTACATGAAAATGTAAATGAAAACCAACATTTGTTCGATATACGTAGGATCGGAACGTGCATTGTTCCTCTTTACGTTTCTCCTTCCGTTCACTTGAGGATCCAAATTAGAATCCCTCTAATTTGTCCACACCACAGTATGGAAGAGTTCTCTAATCTATTTCTAAATAGAAATAGAGAATTAAAGAAGAAACACTTCCAAAACAACACTATTGTTTAGTGCCTTTTGAAATGATTTTAGTTCAAACCTTTCCAAAAGGTATAAACACAAAAAGGAGAGTTTTTTCAGAGTTTTTGGAGAATTTTTTCTAGAAAAATTCGTGCAAGAGCATGTCTACAAGTTATGTGAATAGTTTTGTGTATGTAGAATTGTTGAATTCAAAATTCAACTTCTATAGTTAACTTCCAAAGCAACCTACATACACACACCACTATCTACATAACCATGCACCTTTATAGCAAATAAACCACCCACCAAATCATATAAAAGCTGATCACATGTGTCGCACATGTGGAGGATTTAAATTCCTTCTTCACTTGCTATAAATTGCATTTTTCCATGGACTAGGACTACTACTCTTGGACTTTTATTTAATCTAATTAAATTAAGTCCGAACAAAGTCCATTGGGCATTAATTAATCCAATTAATCTCAATCCAATTGAAGCCCATAAGTTTATTTAATGCAATTAAATAAATATAAGTCCAAACTCTAATTAATCGATCCAATCAATTAATTAATCCAAACTCGATAAATTAATCCAATTAATTTAAAGGTTCTAACTCCAAAAAACTAACAAATCCAATTAATTAATTCTTGGACCATCCATCAAATAAATTTTCCAATGAATGATCCAATCATTTATTTTCTCCTTGAGTTAATTTAATCTAATTAAATTAATTCGCTTCTTCTAGAATTAATTCCAAATTAATTCGACCAATTTCATAGTGATTTGTGTGTTGACTCTATAGGTTCACCCTCAGTTAGACTTGGGCTGGTGTCCAACACAATTGGTCAACTAAATCCAATTTAATTAACTGTTTTTCAATTAACCATTAATCGAAAAACGCCCGTCACCATGAGTGGCCATCTAACAACGGTCCATGGCACTAGAGACTAGGTGAATGTTGACGTGAACATTTAGGCTCCCAAGTTCCATATGAGTACAGCCCTTCCATCATCCGTCTCCCGGTCTAAGTCTAGGGCATGGAATTGGGCGTCGGTTCCCATCCTGGACTAGACAACTATGCTCAATGACTCGAGACACGTTTACTCTATTGAATCGACGTAGGAAGCCATTCCTACTCAATCAATCGTTGTGGCCATAGACTTTTAAGAGTTTAAACCGTCTCAGAGCGCATGGGAGACTCGACTGTCGTATACTGACAGGTGACGGATCCTATCTTGGAATCCACCGTCCTGAATACGTATTCCGACTGCACTGGGTAAGGCTTATGATGAGCGTATCCCAGATATGGACATCTCTTACCAGACCCTAGATACAACCTTCATATGCATGTGACTGCCATGATTCCTCGACAAAGCCTCCAAGGCTTCCATATGACGATTCCGCAAGCAGTTCAGTCAGCTGACACCCTTATCAACTAACTCACTAATATTGCATAGACGTCCAACGTTTATCGTCGATGAAACACGACATTCATCTAATGAATGCAATCCTTAGTGCAAGTTTCTATAGAACCCTCGATGCCCTGTCTCGAGATCCTCAACTTGGAACGTTTCAGACCAATCCTCAGAAGTTGGTTTCATAGCTGCCATCCAATGCGCATCCACACTACATGAGTTGTTCAATTTGTCTGAGGGCATTTGTTGTGACGTTAAAACGCCGTTTAACGTAATCAGTAAGCACAACAAACACATAGTGCCACGGATGAATACTTACTATATTCATCAAGTAAATATTACTTTAATAAAGATTGCTAAGTAGTACCCTAAAAACCGTCACTTCAATTGGCTTTTTGGTCACCTATTCTAACAATCTCCCACTTAACCTAAAGCCAAGCACCCATGTCGCTCAGACTTATCTGAGCATGAGTAATCTGCTATACTTGGCGCGATCTCACGGGTCTACCTTATTTCTGCCAAGATGATGCGGTCCAACCACACGTCACCTCTTTATACCATTGCTCCAAGCAGATGGTACTGTCTAAGAATTTTCCTAGATCCATGATGAGATCTCGGTCCTTTAGCTTACGCTACAACCATGTTGTTATCCTCCAAGGTAACTACTGGCTCGCCCATGCTAAGCACCACACCCAACCATTGAATGTGGTTTTTCATCCAAAAAACTTTTCAGAGCAACTTCTAAAGTTGTCATACATTCAAATTTCATGGTCCATCGTGGTATCCCGCTTGAAATCTTTCCAAGTCACCACCTTACCATTAAGCCTGAATATATGTTCATACTAAGACTAGATATTACTCACATGATACTGGAAGCTAGTATCGCTATAGCTTTACAAAATCAACTCTCCATAGAACGTGCAACAAGAACACTTCTTTAATCCTTATTCAGGTATTAAAGACTGTTCTGAACAACAGTCTACTGCCTTCTCGGTACACACCCGATTTTAGTTGTTACGCCCAAAGCATACACAACATCAGGTCCAATGCACCGAACAATATACCCATGCTCCATACGGTAAAGACGTGGGGGATGTCAAACATCTAAGCTTCCTCATCAGCCAACCCTGACTGAGTCTTGGACAGCTTAACCCTATATATAGGAATCCAATTCCTTTAATGGAGAATTTCGTGAACAACGTTCGTATTTCAGTATTTCCTAACATCTTAAATTCATTCCAAATGAATAAGACATTACACACTTTAAACACTAGGAACGCAACTAAACTCCCACTGACCCTCAAGCTTGTTACTGATCGAGTCATACCCCATATGAACTCATCAAAACGAATACTCTAATTACATGGAGATTCAAACCAAGTTTGAACTCCATGTTGAATCACACGGCTCCAAACCATTGATTCGATCCAATGTCCAACATTGCTTCTCCTAATGTCTTTTAGATCATAATCCAATTGACTGGACTGACCCAAAAACCTGTACCTCTCAAGTATCTAGGATATTCTGGTCGTCCTTAGGAGGACTGGAATATAGTCATTGAGCACGACCAAGCTAGTAGTTGCGTTGGAGGTTGACAACTAGGCTATGGCTAAAGCGTTTTGGGCCCGAGATCTCATCACAAGATTCATGGAAAATTCTTAGACAACCACCATCTGCAGGTAACAATGGTAGGAAGAGGCAAGATACGGTTGGACCGTATTACCTTGGCAGAAAAATAAAGTAAACCTGCGAGACTGAGCCGGTATCACAGATTACTCATTCTCAGAAGGTTATGAGAGACATGGGTAATTAGCTGTGAGGTCAAGTGGGTGATTGTTAGAATAGGTGACCAGAAAGCCAATTGGATTGGCGGTTTTGGGAACTATTCGTCAATCTTTATTAATACAATATTATCCTGATGAATATAGTAAGCATCATCACTGGCATTGTGTTTGTTGTGCTTACTACTAACGTTGAACGGCATTTCAACGTCACAACAAATGCCCACAGACCAATTCGATAACCCATGTAGTTGGGTTGCGCATTGGAGGGACACTATGAAACCAACTTCTGAGGGTTGGTTTGAAATGTTCCAAGTTGAGGACCTCGAGACTGGCATCGAGTGTCTTATTGAGACTTGCACTAAGTATTGCATTCACTGGGTGAGTGCTGAGTTTCATCGGCGACAGACGAAGGTCGTCTATGCAATTTTAGTGGGTTAGTTGACAAGGTGGTTGACTGAGTGAACTGACTTGCAGGAATCGTCATATGAAAGCCTTGGAGGCTTGGTCGGTATGACTGAAATTCCTGATTCTAATAGTACATGATTAGTCCTCGGACTTAAGGAATCATGGCAGTCACGTGCATACGAAGACTGTATCTTGGATCTGGCGAGAGGTGGTCATTTTGTAAGATGGTTATTATAAGCCTTGTCTAGTGCAGTTGGAGTACGTGGCGAGGATGGTGGACTCCAAGATGGGATCTGTCCCCCGTCAGTATATGACGGTGATGTCTCCTATGCGCTCTGAGATGGTTTAGACTCTGAAAGTCTATGGCCATAGCAATTGATTGAGTAGGAACGGATTTCCTACGTCGATCGATAGAGTAAATGCATCTCGGGTATAAAGCATAGTTGCCTAGTCAAGGATGGAAACCGCCAATTTCATACCCTAGACTAAGGTCGGGAGACGGTCGACTGTAGGTTCATACCTGTACAAAATCGACACCTAAATGTTCACGGCAACAGTCACCTAGTCTCTAGTGCCATGGACCATTACTAGACGCCCAGCCATTGTGACGAGCTCCTGTTGGACACGAGCCCAAGCTTAGCTGAGGGTGAACCTAAAGGGTCACGCACAAATCACCGAGGAGGCAAAGGAATTGACTTGGATTCAATTTCAGAGGATGATAAGTAATTGGATTACTCATGGGATTGTCCATTGGATGGACGGGCCAATATTGTATCGGGCCCTCATTTTATCGGTAAATGAGATTTATCGATTAAGTAGAGAATCAAAGCTTAGATCTTTAAATTGGATTAAAAGATCAATGGAAATTATTTAATTGGACCATGAATTAAATAGGATTTAATTCTTGGGCTTATTATAATTGGGTTACAATAAATTCCGGTCCATTAAATCTTGGCCCAAGAGAGGTGTTAATTCCACTTTTGGAATTAGAAGAAGTTGGACTTCTTCTAAAACTGGATGGCTGAAAATTACTTCTTTTGGAAGTACTAAAATTGGCCATGAAGGCCTTTGATGACAAGTTGACTTGTCTCTTTTGGAAAGAGACAGATCAATTCCAATCAAGACTTTTTCACTTGGTATGATTAAATCATACCTTATGAAATGGTAGGCTTGATTGATGATTAATGGGGATTGATTGGAATGTATCTAGACATCCTTGGATGAACCTAGACACATACCAATAATCACATTAATAAAGTATATATATGTGTATATACTATCATCAAAGACAAGAGTTTTATTATTCATCTTTTTCTAGAAAAAAGATGAACACTCACTACACACTCTCCCAAGCCATTTTTGGCTCTTCTCTCTCTACTCTCTAAATCATCTTTGTTATTTCATTGATCTAGGATCAATTGAAGAACAAAGTAAGATCAAGAAGGAAAACTAATTTGATAGTGCAATTCCTTCTTCGATTTTATCTTCTAGACCCGTTTTTCTCTAACAAGAAAAACGAGATTTCTCCCGGTGTGGTGTGGACGACTTTAGAGGGTCTCTACGTTGGGACCTCACGTGGATGAACGACGGGAGGAATCAACGCGTGTAGCAGATCGAAATACAAAATCGAGAAAGGTATTCTGGTTTACATTTATGCTCTCGGTCTATTCTTTATTCTATAGCCACGCATGCTTGTTTGTTTTATATGTTTATATTCTGTGTTTATACACCGATAGCCCGGGAACATTCAAAGGAACACCCCTTGAATGTGATTTAAATTCTTTTATTTCGTACATTTTTATCTCCACTGCGCTTCCGCCGCATTCCCGGGCCGATCCGTTTTCCTTCAAGCAAACAACATAGCCCTATTTCGTTTCCTACCTTAGGGCGTAGAAGTATTCCAATAACAGATACTTAATAAAATTTTGGATGAATAATATTGGAAAGAAGCCTTTACTTTATTGAAGAAATGCTTGAGATATTACATAAATGTTTAATCCTCTATAGGAGGAGACAACTTCTTAGGCTCTCATGGAGAAGAGGACTTGACTCTTTGGGGAAATCCCCATACATTGAAAAACTTAAAACTCAGAACTTTGAAAGACACTGCTTAGTTTTGAAGAGTTGGAGAAGTTTTCTGATAATCTCCATCTGTTTCTTATCTCTCAATTTATAATGGTTCGCGGACGTTAAACCCGGACTCCAACCTTGTTTTTAAATGATGTCACTATGTTCGTCACCTAATTTGGCTCTCAACTTTCCAACTGTGGTCATTATGGCTTGTCGGCTATGCGCTTGCCAGCTGGTGTTCTTTGATTTTCTAACTGTTGACTCTTTTGTCTTCTTCTGCCGACAGTCTTCTCTTTTATTTTTTACATCTTGATGTTTTTACCTCGTTCTGTAAAAATTCTTTCTTTTACCCTTCTCTAATTTTGGTTCGGGTTTATTTTGGGTTACCCGAATCTTTGTCCCAAACAAGGGCTTTTCCTGCTTCTCACAACAAGTGCATATGGGTTATGCCATTGTCCAACATGCATCATGTTGCATGCCTTCTTTCGCGTGCCCTCCGTTGCAGGCAGCTTATTTTCCCATACGAGCATTCTTTTCTTTTCAAATAAGCTCTCCGCAAACTCGGTGCTTTTCCTGTCATGGAATTTAACAAGAATGATCCATTTAATTTATTTAAAAATATTTTTAAATAGATACTTGACTTTTTCCATCGCAGTGAGATAGACCCAAAACCCCCAAGCTCTTCTAGTAGATATGTCATCTTCACTGAGGGAAGATACTAGGGGAACTTCTCCTGTGGTAGCCTTCACTCTGTTAAATGCTACCATGTCAAGTCTCTGTAACTTGCTAAAATGAAATGTTGGATGAGACCCTTTTCCTATAATTTCTGGATCTATTGAAATGAACTTGAGCTCCAAAATGTTTCCTCGTTTGAGGTGGGGATTATTCTGCCATGCGTCATAACCCCCCTCCTCACTGATCCATTTCGGAAGTTTTGAGATTTTCAGAAATCCAGGTGACATAGTATGAACTGAAGCGAGGGCTCCAAAGTCATACCATTCTCGTACTTCTTCTAGGTTAGACCCTTCGAGCATCCAAGTCCTGTTATATTTCCCGGATGTGTCTACAATGGTCTTGCTTGGATTGATGCCTTTTCGAAAAATAAGTTTTTCTCGTAGGGGTTCTCCTTGTGGATTTGGCATCTGTTCATCGAGATCCTTGGGATGAAGCTCTTGTTGATCATATTCTCTGTCCAGAATTTGTATGACCTAACCTTTAATTTGGACCACCACGATCTCTTTTCTGAAAGAGGATTTTTTAGAACTCCTGGAATAAGAGTCACTACCCTGCTTTCTCCTCTTGATTCTCGTATAATGGTTGAAAAATCGCCATTGTCACAACAGAGAGGGGTTCTTTTGATCTTACCTCTCAGTCTTTTCATGTTCTTCTGGACGGATGCTTGATAACACCAATCCTTCAGTTTGTCTTTGGGGAAAGACATTCTTCTTGCCACCGAATCCAGTTGTCCTTCGGGTACTTTGTATGATTGTATCAACATTTCCCTCCATGGGCTGCAAATCTTTGCAAAGAACATTGAAGCAGCTATTTCGGTTGCTACTCCACTCTGGAAGAAATACTTGAGGAACCAATAGATTTATTCATCTACCGCACAAATATTCCTTAACTCGAGGGCAAAGAGGGCTTGTGAGTACTATCTAGCCTTTTAGGCTCTACTTCCTTTGAAGTATCCATCTCCGATGAAATGTATTTTAATCAACCTTCCGACTCTTTCCACGATAGCACTTTTGGACTCTCCGGCTAGGGTACTTGCTTTAGTGTCTCCTGGGGTGTTATCCCATCCGACCTTCATAGAACCTTCCAAGTGTAACTCCAATACCCTTATGAAGTTCTCCTCGTCTAGTTCCAATGTGGTTGCTGCTATCTTCATGGCTGCAACCCATTCATCTATCAAATTGTCAATGTTTCGAAAGTCGATGATATCCAAGTTGAGTATAGTGCCATACGGATGTACGGGTTGGAGCATAGTTCTTGCCCATGGTGTATTTTCAGGCACTCGTCGTGGATTCCGTCTTGGGTTTTCTCATAATCTGGTTCCCACGAACGTTGAGGTGGCGTTGGTGTGGAAACTGTACCTTCTCTCATAGGATGATCCTGTACTTCCCTCCGGCAGTGATAGTGCTGGAGCAACTTTCTTAGTTTGGATGTTGACTAGATCCACAATTCCAAGTTGGGAAAAGGATTCACTACTCCTGCAGATCTGCTAGATCCACCCTTGGTATCTCCATTACTTTATGGATTTGATGATTTGAAGGATTAGATCTTCTTGCATTTTTGGCTTCGGGATCTCCGTTGCCTTTCCCTTCTAATGTAGAAGAGTTGCTGGTCCAAAGGCGTCCCTAATGCGCTCTTGGTGGGATCAGGATGCCTCAGGGGTATTCCTTTGGTTTCTCCTCAAATCTGTGACTTCAATTTTCAGATCTGTAAGATCCTTGCGTGGATCTAAAATGATCTTCAGGATCTCATCCATCTTTTGACTCAAGAGGTCTATTTTCATAGGTATATGGATTAACTTGTGTCCATAGTCTTGAACTGTCTTCTGGATCTCTCTTAGATCTTGAGAGATTTTTGAAGTGTCCGGTTCGAGCTCCTTCCAATCAGTTCCTTTAGTCGTTAGCTTTAGAATTGTATTCATTTAGGAATTTACCCATTTTGTTTATCCTGGCTGGGATTCTACCATGGATCTCAGCTGCATGTAGACGTCTCACTGCATTTCCTGGTAGTGTATGTCGGATCTGGTAATTTCTCAACCATTCCTCTCTTTCTTTTTCAGTATGAAGATTTAGGTCAATCCTTCTTGGACTGTTGTCAACTTTCTTAAGAATTTCCACAGGAAAATTCTTTTTCTGTATTTTCAAAATTTGAAAATATTCCCTATTTTCATTGTAACTCGAACTCTCATTTGGTTCCATATTTTTTTTTTAAAGATCTCCTCTGTTAGGGATAAAGTATCAACATGTAATATAACAAACATTTCTTCAATAAATCTAGGCTCTTGATACCATTTTCAAGCATAGGGATGCTAATCTAAAATCTGAGCAAAATTCGTGCGAAAAATAAATTTAGGGGACTAGAAATGATATTATCAAAACTAGGTACTAAATTTGCAACTTTCATAAACTATGGTATCAATCTTGCCAGACTTCCCATTGTATGGTACTGAAATGGGCCCTTTTAAAAATTATGGTGTCGAAATTGCTAACTGTCCTATAGTATCGTACTTTTTTTTAAAAATTTATCCCCTAAAATATCACATTAAATATCACATTTTCTATAATAGAAGAAATGTGATCTAGCCCAATGCTCAGGTGCTATTTTTTCAACCATTCACTTATTTTTTCAACACTGCCACAAGGTAAAAGAACCATTGGCTCAAAATGGATGTGCAAGTTAAAATTGAAGCCAGATGGCACTATAGACGGTTGTAAAGCAAGACTTACTACAATAAGAAAATCAAATTGAAGGTATTGACTACACAAAGAGTTTCTCTCAAGTAGCCAAAGTTGTCACAGTGCGTGTGTTCTTGACAATTGTATGGGCTTTCTTTGCATTTGGAGGGGTAATAGAACTATTGAGACAAGCAATTATCTCGAGCCAGAAGAAAATTTATTATTAATTACAATTTTATTGTTATGAATTAGAACCATGGTAAATAATTATTATTAACTATCTGTGAAATAAAAATCATTACAAAAACCTAGATTTCATCATGAAAATTAATTTTTGACATGGCTATGAGTTATGGCAAATGTTTGTATCATGACTTTTAGTCATGACAAAATCTACACTTGCAAATATCACGACCAACAATTATTGCGTGACCGTGGTGAATGATTATTACTATGACTATTTATTTTTAACCTTAATAACTATTCATGGTTAATTATTAAATTTCTTGTAGTGGCGTAAAATTGTTTTCATAGCTCTCGAGTTAATTGTAAAGAAAGGAAACAAAAATGAACTTGATAAGCTCCTGACTGGTTCAAGCTACTTGGGCAATTTTGAACTCTGATGTCTTATATAATTTCTTCCTCATAGAGAGTCTTGTACATTATTTTTGACAAATAGATCCCATAAAATATTAATTATATAAAGTTGATGAAAGAAAAATGAAAAACAAAACAATATAAGAAGATCGAACATCTAAAACTACTACTACAAAGTGAGAGAGATGTTAAATACATTTAGGCATAATTACATAAACCACTACTGACAGCCAAAAAGTAGGAGTAGTTTGTGTAATGATATTAACTTTTTTGGGGATGTATGTATAATTTTTTAAAATATAGGGGATGATTTGTGTAAATGATGTTGATATTCTGATAGGTATATGTTTAATTATCCAAAAGACAGGGATAATTTGTGTAACAGACCATAAATTAAGTGGTGTAAATGTAATATCCCATAAACCTATTGTTATGAATGATTCATCACATACAATAGTTAAACCTATCGAATGATGAAATAAATTCAACAATATGAAACAAAACATATTTGACAGATATCTGGCATCGATCCTTGCGGCCGACGATGTCTGCATTCTTAGGTGGCTTTTCCAGGATCGAATCCCAGTGGATGCACGGGTGAAGCAGAAGGGGTTTAGCTTTCCGTCTAAGTGTCAATGTTGTGAGGCAGAGGAGACGATTCCACACCTATTTGTAGAGGGACCAGTAGTGCAGGGTGTGTGGCAGCACTTTGCCGACCTCTTTGGGCTTCAGCTTTGTGAAACAGGCGACCTTACTCGTATGGTACCCTTTTGGTGATACTCCACCCCATTCCACTCGGATTTGCATGTTCATACGCTGGTGCCAATCCTGATCCTATGGTTTACATGGACGCAGCGGAATGCTACGAAGTATCGGGGGGTGCATTTCTCGACCGACGGCGTTATCATTGAGGTGCAACGCCATCTTCGGACACTGTATGCAGAACGGGTCATGACGAGCACACAGTGGAAGGGTGATCTGCACCGAGCTTTGGCGATGGGCTTCATATTCAGACCGACAGGACCTCAGGCCCCCAGAGTGGTGCGGTGGCGTACCCCCTCTCCGGCTTGGTTCAAGCTTAATTCAGACGGATCCTCCCTTGGGAACCCAGGGGGGCAGGGGCAGCAAACATTATTCGGGACGCAACAAGACAGGTGCGCCTCGCATATCAGTATGCATTGGGCACAACAACTAGAAGAGCTTACTACTGTCTAGCGTGGTTTGGAGCTTGCATTGGCACACGGCCTGGCCCCCATAGTGGTTGAGGTGGATGCAACGACAGTGATCCAGCTCTTACAGTCTCGGGCTTCAGGGAAGTGGGAGATACAACATTTGCTCATGCGTATCATACAGTTCCAACAGGTGCTAGGATCGGACGTCCGACACATTTTTCGAGAGGCGAATGGGTCGGCTGATCATCTTGCGAAGGAAGCCGCCAACTTGCAGGTGACTAGGGTATTGCATCAGGTGATATTACGGGAGTATTGCGCGGCATTATCAGACTTGATAGATTGGCCACCCCCTACCTTCGCCGAGGGTAAGAGTTGGCTGTATATTGGACAGGCGTACTGGAGGCACAGAAGAGAGATGGACACGGCAGGAGTGGAGGTATGGCACGACGACTGGTCACTAGTTTAGGATCTTTTTTCTTTGTTAGGATAGCCTTTGTATTGTAAAGGGAGTAAGTACTCCTTGTTTACTGCTTTTACAATAGGATAGATTCTGACTTGTAAAGGGAGTAAGTACTCCTTGTTTACCGCTTTCAACATTGTACACAAATTGAATTTTTTTGGTAATAAACAGGTAGGGGTCCGCCAAACCCCCCGCCCAGGCACAGACGGCTTTTCCAAAAAAAAAAAAAACAATATTCAACAATAGGGGACACCATAATGGGTTGGGGCGCGAAATTTAAGTATTGAAATATTGGGTTCTAAACTCATTGGGAGCGTGTGTGAGTGGGTGGGTAAAAAAAAAAATACGAAAACTTTATTTGAAATGTTATTAGTTTATTATTTTTTAATTTTTTTATTAGTTAAATTTAAAATTCTGTAAGGGTATATTTGAATTGATGAATTTGTCTCGTGGATTTAAAATCCATCTAATTTGTTTGGATCATAAAATAAATTAGTGGATTTTAAATCCTTCTTTTAATCCTTAAATTTTAAAGCATATTAATGATGGATTTGTAGTTCACCTAATAACCTAGTCATTTAGAATCCCTTTGAAATGTTATAGAATCACTAGTCAAATAAATTTGAAATTCTTGTACAAATTCCTTAATTCCAAATAAGATATTTTAAATATATGAATTTGAAATCAAAGGAATTCCCATCCATTTATTTCAAATCATTAACTAAATCCAAATCCGCCATTCCAACATAAACTGAAATTTATCTAATAATCACACTACAAAAAAACTAAAAAATAAAGCCTAGCACTAAAAACAATTTACTATTGGTTACAATTTCAATGTATGTATAAAAATAGTAGTAAATAATTATCATTAATGACGATTAAATAAAATTAATACAAAAAACTAGCTTTTCCACCATAAAAAAATATTTGGTACAACTTTATAACAATCATGGCAATAATATTTGTCATGATTAAAAGTCATGACAAATATTGTAGCCACCCTCGCAAACATCAAGGCCAACAACCACGTATTGTGTGGCCGTAATTAATAATTATTTGCTATAATTTTTTATTATTAACCATAACAATTTACCATAATTATATATTATATTTATTGTAGTTTAGGCTGTTTAGAGTTGAGGTAACACTTAAGTGATCTTGGCAACTAAGTTAAGAAAAAAAAAAAAAAAAAGTTAAAGAAATCATCATCAATTTTCTTTTTCTTTTCTTTTTCTCTATCTGTACCTAAACAAAGGTTAGGCAAACCCATACCTATTTATTATAAGTTATTCAAACAAAGCTACAAATCAAGAGTCAATTATGGAAGATTTGCTCATGTTGAATAGCATGTTCATAAGAAAAAAATGAAAAATTAGAACAACAACTATATATTTCCACCACATGTGTTTTTAGAATTTAAGATAAGTTAAAGATTGATCGAGAAAAATAATAATAATAATAACATAGGCACTAAAAAAATAAGAAATAAACATAAGAACATTTTCAAAGTTATCATTGTTTCCCCTAAATATAATTTTATTAACTTTCGTGGCACGCCATTCCTGCGTGTATATAATAAATAATATATCATACTTTAAAATATATTATAAATAAAAATAAAATATAAAAAATATATTAATTGGGTAAGTTAATGTAAAACGTGGGTAATTAGAAAAAATATGATTTTTCGCTATGATTAATTATTATGCTAAAAAAAAAATTATGACGAATATAAATTAACCACGGATTTTCAATAACCATTAACCGTTGTTTTTCTAAAAGCGTGGCCAAAACATTAACAATAGCCAAAACCATGACAATATTTTAGCTATGGCTAAAAATCATGACAAATATTAATTAATCGTGACAAAAATTTAAGTTTTTGCATTGGTTATTTAACCGTTGTTAATAGTGTTGATTATCACATTTTTTGACCTGTAGTTATTTATAGTGTAGCGAAAAATTAATTTTTTATAATGGATTGTGTTTATAGCACTTTTTTTTTATAATAGTATACATGAAATCAATATGCTATCCAACAATTCTATATTTTTTTTATTATATTTTTGTGTCATATATTGGTGTTATATTATTAACGAATGATTGATATCTAATTTTATATTAAATTGGTGTTATATTATTAACGAATGATTGATATCTAATTTTATATTAAATTATAATTAAATTAAATTAAATAATTTAAATAGAAAAGTATGATAGAGAATCCCAAACATAAACCGGCAGCCTCAAATCACAGTCGTAGAATTGGTTGCGCCAACCAAAGGTGAAAGGAAAGCCAACAACTCCGATCCTTTTTCAACATTTTCATATCATAATGGAGGACTGATGCAATCATGCAACTGCTACTGGTCAACTTTTACATCCGTAATTCTTTAAATTTCTTTTTTTTTTTTGAGTTTTCATCTCTCTAGAATTCTTTCCGCAAAAATATATACATATATATACATGTAACCATTAGATACAGAGAGAGAAAGTTGTAGAGTTGGAGGTGTGAGTGTAGTCATTGTATTGTATCACCACCTGGCGTTTCGGCAGAGCTCCATGTTTCCAGGTGGTGGATCATCTCTTCTATCAAGAAAAGCCAAGTAAATAACGAAAATGAGAAAAAAAAGTTTCCCCTCAAACCCACAGAAAAATCACTGAAAATTGAGAAGACCAATCTTATTTTTAGTCTTTTCTAAGCAAAATCCAAATCCCAAGATTTTCGATCCCGACTTAGTACTTACCTATTTATTACTCCTGATTTTTCTGCTCTCTTGCCTTTTATTTGAGGTTTTAGGCTTCAAGGGTGAAACTTTGCGGAAAAAGTTTGAAGATTTTCTGATTTTCGTAGTAGCGTTTAGAGGGAATCCAGAAGTGGGTTAGCTTTAAAGATTTGGTTTTGGGAGGATTTGAAGCTAAGTTTTGGGTTTTCTTTTTCTTCCACTGCGGGTGATTTTCTTTTATAGATATAGCAAGTCTTAAGAGTTTTGGGGCATTGTTTTGTGTATTTTTTTTGGATAAAAATCCAATCTTGAGTGCTTGAGGAGTTTTGTATACAAGAGCAGAGATAGGGAGGGTGAAAATGGTCAGCGGGAGTCTGTTTCATAGTAGAAAGAATTCATGGCCGCCAGAGGAGTATATAAATCGAGCAACTTTGCAGTTGGTGAGCTCTTCTGAGTCTCCGATTCCTTTTCTTCAGCTAAAATTCTTTTATCTTTCTGTGAATTTTGATTTTTGTATTTCGTTTTTCGATGCATTGATGAATGAAGATACTTTGATCAATGTCATGTAAAATTCTGTGTTGTTTATATTTGGTGTGTTTTTATCATTTTTTTTAATCACCAGTTTATCATTAGCTGGATAGAACAATTTGATACTTTATGTGTTGTGCGTTTGAAAATTTAATCACCAAGGATTTTTGTACTCCTTTATGCTTTTAGTGAAATCCGGAGAGGCAAGAGGAGCAAAGAACATATAATGAAAGATTGGAAAAGAAGTTAGAAAAGATAGTATATGACTTGCAGCTAGTCTTCATTGTTATTTGTTACCATTATAAAAATGAAGAAGAATTGAACAATCTGATCATTTTTTTTACCTTTTCTTTCATGGGATATATGTAAGGTTCATCATGGTTTTCCTCTTGAAAGTAGTTTTAAGACATTCTGATAGGATGCATATCCATCATGGTGCTATGTGGTTTTCATATTTTGCTCGTTTCTTCCCATTGGAGGTGGAAATTCTGCATTATAGGCCGTTGTCGGCTAACCAGATTTTGGTGATATATTCCAGAAAACCTCTCCCAGTAAGTCCAAATCATTACTTTTGCTAGCAGAGTCGAACTTTTGGGCGGAAGAAAAGAAAACACGACTAATCTAAAAATTAAAAATTGCACATGGACTAGGGCCTTTCTATTTGTTAATGTAATACGGCCATGAGTTATTTTCTCTTCTTTTAACTGTCTTAGCCTTTTTCTTTCCAGATTATAATTGTCATGCATTAGGTTTTCATAGTACCCTGAACCACAGATGTGTGAGCTGTAGTTTTAGCTTCAAATATGTGGCCAATGGAGATCCAAACCAAGGGGATCCTGGAAATTCTTTTTCATGTTTCGTCTATGATCATTACTTCCACTATTCCTTTACCAACCTTTGATCATTATTCACCTGTTTTTAATCTGCTTCTCACTGTAGTTGTTACAGATTATATGTGCCTATTTTAATTATCTGTGTTTTGTGGCAACAGTTTGATTTTGACAGTGAGGCCCCTCCTGAACAAGCATGGAGAAGGAAATTAAATACCCATGCTAGTATTCTTAAAGAATTCAGTGTTACGTTTACAGAAGCCATAAAAATGGTAATCAACACTATCTCTCAGGATTCCTGCTGATTTTTTAGTGTCTGATGTGTTCTCTTCCCAATTATTGGATTAAATTTTGACAAATGGTGGTTGCTTTAGGTTCGACTCGGAATACGCCTATGGCATTACATACGGGAAGAGGCATCTCATGGAAGAGTAAAGTGCCCATCTTTTTTTGGAACATCTTTTTCCTTTCTCTATCCGGAGAATAGACCTAACTCTTCTTGATTTAAAGAGAAAACCAAACACACAACAGTATTTCATAATGTGGGGTTTTAAGCAGTTCTTTTGTCTGACTTTATTTGCTCTCTTTGTACAGAAAGCTCCAATAGATCCTTTTACTCGGGAAAGCTGCAAACCATCTGCATCACAAGGAGTTCCATTGGGTGGGATGGGGTAAGCAGTTGTCACTATGCTGAAATTCTCCTGTCTCCACCTCCTTTTGTGAGACCTTATTGGCTTGTTAAATCTATGTAAAACTACAGAAGTGGTAGCATTTCGAGAGGTTTCAGAGGGGAGTTCCGGCATTTCCAAATACTTCCTGGTACATGCGAGACTTCTCCTGTGATGGCCAACCAATTCTCGGTAAAGCCCTTCTCTTGGACTCATCATTTATTTGCAGTTCCATCTTCAGCTGAATGCCTGAGTTTTCTTATCTGTTAATCAAAATGGCGGATTTTTATGTATGATGTAAAGCGTCCAAAATTTAGTGTTCCATTTTCTTTTGAGATAGACTGGCAGAGTGCTGGGTCCAAGCCAATATCTTACTCCTTATAGTGTTCAATAACGAGCAAAAGATGAACATTCACAAGCAATATGTTTTCAAACATAACTAATTGGATACAGGGTCATAGTTTTGTGAGATTTTTACTCTTCTAAGATATGATTT